>OZ017739.1:15954029-17191529 GCA_963969285.1 Odontomyia ornata | reverse complement strand
CTGGGCATATGTTATAATGATAATATTAACTCGAAAGTAACGAATCAACTCTATAATTTGAAATCACTCAGTCCTTATTATTTCCTCGGGGAGTTTTATAAATCCTATGTTTAACGTTTACATCTAAGGATATAAGAAGAATCCTTCACAAAGCTCATCAGTAAGCAAAGGATGACTTTGGAAGAGAAAAGCATCCTGAAATGTTCCCTCTAACTATTGTTGAATTGTATTTATGCCACATTTAGAAGTAATTTATTGGTTATTTCCGGTAGAAACGATTGAATAAAATGTACCGTTTGTGCAGAAAATTAAGGATATTGATAATTTTTATCATTCGCTACCAAAGGACTCGGTATCTCCATCAAATCCTAGAACAGTGCCAACTTATTGGCACTTTTCGTGCGAAAAATTATTTAAACTAAATTTCTCGACACCAATGTATCATATTGAACTGATCGTATTTAGAGAGTCCTTGGAAGGATTAAAATTCTGTTCCGATACTTTTTAGACCAATATGTTATCCTTCATTTGAAACCTCTACAACCAAAATCCTTACACGCGTCGATCAGTTATGCTGAAAAATCGGGGTGAAAGTTGGAAATTTTTTAGTTTTAAGGATAAAAGTCCTTTACCGTTACTTGAATTTCTTATCCTTTGAACGGGACCTAACTGGAAGAAAGACGTATCATTTGCCAAAAACAGGACTCTTCTATCTATCTCCGTTTAAAAGTTATGCGTGAACATACAAAAAAAAGCAAAAAAAAAAAATATACGCGATGAATTGATAACCTTCTTTCTTTTGGAAGTCGGTTAAAAATATTCTAGAGTCTCAATGTACATTCCTTTATTCGATAACATTATGGAAGATATGAAGATTCCTTTTCCTCAGGATGTTTTGGATGGCTTTCAGTTGAGCTTATTACTTCCTAAAAACGTGAGAAACATGCCACCGAAGGACATAACCGATCTCATTAACACTCTCATAGAACGATTTGGTAATCTTTTGAAGGACGCTTAAAAACTCTAATATCTGAGACTCAAGAGAGAAATGAATCACTAGCAATAACATTGGAAACTCAAAACAACCCAGACCTCTCAAAGAAACCCTGTGCCACCAAACAGTGCATTAGAAACTCTAGAAAGTTGTGACAAAGATGTATATCCAATGATTCACGCTCTACTCCAAATTTTTTGTACCATGTGTGCTACCAATGCAAGCACCGAATGGTCATTCTCAACTCTACACCGTATAAAAATATGCTCCAGAACACGGATGCTCCAGAAAAGGTTAGTTGGTCTGGCACTACTCAATGTGCATGATGACATTGGAGTGACGCCGGAAGACATCGTTGTATATCAAATTTTTTGTGAACTTCGCGTCACTTTTAGGCTAAAAATCTTCTTTTTTTTAACGTTTTATCATAAAATAGTGAGATTTCGTCATTTATGTAATAAAAATTACAAAAAACATATTACAAAAGTATTACTAAATACATAGGCATACAAAAAGAAAAAGTCTAATTATTAAAATATGAAGGACGTATAGATCAAGTTGTATAGGGCTATTCATTTTACGCTTGGGAAAGTAAAGCTAAAGCAAACACATAAAATATTCAGATGGAAGCAAACATTTTTTATTCAATATTAAGATTGAGCCCTGTCATTATACATGAAACATAACATCATTCAAATGTCTTCCAAGGAACCTCTTACAGGCCTCAATCTTTTTGAGATAATTTTCAATGAATTTTCGACAAATTTCCGGCAATAGCTCGGCCATAACTTCACGAATATTGGTTTTCAATTGCTCAAGATTTTGAGAATTGTTCGCGTAAACACGATCTTTCGCATAGCCCCATAAAAAACAATCCAAAGGGGTTAGGTCGCAGGATCTTGCGGGCCAATTGACGTTACTCAATCTTGTAATAACGCGACCTGGAAATTTCTCCTGCAAAAATGCTCAATTAGCTTGTGGCTCCGTCCATTGGAACCACATGTTCTCCAGATCATAATCTTCAATTTCTCCCCAAAAATAATAGGTTAACATCTGTGCATAGCGGTCAAAATTGACTGTAATGGCTCTTCTTTGATCGCTTCCAAAAAAATACGGGCCAATAACACCACCAGGCCATAATGCACACCAAACGGTCACTTTTTCCGGATGCAAAGGCCTTTCTGCGATCACTTGAGGATTTTGAGAGCCCCATATGCGGCAATTCTGTTTATTTACGTAACCACTGAGCGAAAAATGAGCCTCATCACTGAAGAAAATTTTGTTCGAAAAATCGTTATCAATGGCTTGTTGTTGAATCTCCCAATTCGCATACATTCTGCGTTGTGTATGGTCTTGAGGCTTAAGTTCTTGAGTGAGTTGGATTTTGTACGGATGGAAATGCAAATGCAAATACAAAATCCGCCACAATAAGCCGTAAGACAAGCCCAAATGTTGAGCACGTCGACGAATCGACAAATTCGGGTCTTCTTCCACACTTTGAGCAACGACAGCGATATTTTCAGCAGAACGAATGTTGTGATGATGCATAGGCCTTGCAATATTAATAACAGATCCAGTCTCTTCAAATTTCCTCACAGTGTTAGAAATTGTTTGCTGTGTAGTTCGATTATGTCGACCGTAATCGGCTCGTAAAGCCCTAAATGTTGATACAGCAGAATCACCAATTTTATAGTAAAATTGAATAATTTTAACGCGTTCTCCGACTGTTAAACGATCCATATTTCTAAATGGCAAGCCTTCCGCTAAAAAAAGCAAGCTTTGAATGACATTTAATTTTATCAAATAGCAGGGTTATACTTGTACTTCCTCAACCACGGAATGGATAACCCTGTATGATGTTTCTGTCAGAAATTATATTTGAACGATAAAATAAAATTTTTGTTTTACCTCGATACTAAATATTTTATTCGCTATATTTCCAATCCCGCATGCTTTACTATCAAAATCGAATTTTTTTTTTCAAATTTGACTATGTCTCCATTAAAAATGTTTCTAATTTTCTAAATGTATGTTGAAAAAATTTAATACCCGATGTCCACCCCCAAAATTTACCCCTAGATCCGTCACTGGTTCCCTTATTGGCCGAGTTGGCCCAATATGCTCAAGGATGAGTATTGAACCAGGTAAAACATACTTTTTATTAATTTTAATGGAGCTTTGAAGTTGATGTTTAAGTTTTTCTCTTGGAACAGGCAAAGGTTGGCTGCTTCTTTTAATTTATTTTCGTTAGCATGTAGGGAACTGAGTAAAGTTGGGACGTCCAGGTTTATTGAAAATAATGCACGAATATTATACAAAGCCCGTAATTACTACATCCTACAATCCAATAAATTTGAATTGCTAGCAATTATCCTGTTACTTTTTTTATTAAAGTCCCGGAAATGAAATTTAATGTATTGCAAACAAAATGATTAGATAAATAAAATAAAATTATTTAAAATAAAAAATAATAGAAACATCACGCTAGTAATAACATTTCAATGCTAATTAACCCTAAAATGCATTTTGTATCATAAATGATACATACTGGAAAAATCAATATTAATTGGCATAGAATATCACTTCCATCACAACGCTAATTTCATCATATTTGTAACAAAGCGCTTCAACCATTTTGCATCAGACTGTAAAGAGAAATGCGACAATGATAACGGCACTTCTGATTTTGCGAAGGAGTGACACTTAGGAGCTCATCAGTGGTTTTGGTCGTGCTTGTTTGATTTTGTTTAGGTGTTCGTAATCGACCCTAAGTTTTGAAAAATATTAATAATATTTGTGAATATCTCCCGATTGTGTCAGTGGTGCTTCCATAAGGAAAAAAGCAGTGCTTTTGATGTAAGTGGGAATTTTGTGGTATGTATCAAATATGTTACAGTGGTCTTTGCTTTATATTTAGAATGAACGCAGGTGAAAACGAAAGACCCCTGAAGCCGCATGAGATGCAGTTTATAATTGACAATTGGGATGTTAGCGAAGATGAATTCGATCATTCTGAAGATGAAGATAACTTCGATATCGAAAACATTCCAATTGTTTTTGATTATGAATTAGAAGAGGAATAAATATGACTGAAAATGAACGTCTAAATCAAGAATATGATGAACGTGAATTGCAAAATTATAAAGATTCTTTCAAAAATTGTAATTTGGAAAAAAAAAAACCTTATATTAAATGAAGAGCAAAAGTAGTTCAGAGGAGGCAGTAATCTGCCTTTATCGGTATCGACATTAGAAAGTCCCTACGATTATTTCCGATACTTCTTTGATGATGAATTGATCAACTCAATTGTACATGAGTCCAACGTATATGCAAAACAGAAAGATATATGTAGGTACTACAAACCATTTCAAGGCTGCAGATGTAAAAAAATATTTGGGGGTATGTACATTCATGTCTGTTATACACTTACCCAATATAAGATGCTATTGGACTGCAAAGCTTGGAGTGCCACATATCAAAGAAACAATGAGCCTAAAGCATTTCGAGAATGTGAAGAAATTCCTACATTTCAACAATAATTCGAAAATGCAACCTAAGTATAATGACGATTTTGATTCGGCCTGTTTTGGATTACTTAAACGCTAAATTTTCAAGCATACCATGCGAACAATATTTGTGTGCGGACGAGCAAATATGTTTAACAAAAACGAAGCACTATCTCAAACAATATTTTCCGATGAAGCCCCATAAATGGGGTTTCAAATTTTTAGTTTTGAGCGACGTCAGTGGATATGCTTATAACTTTGAAATATATATGGGATCCAATATAAAGACACTACCAACCAGTGGCGGCCCGTGAGAAATATAACTGTGAGTTCTGCATGTAATCTCTGAAGTTCGTACGATTTAAAATTGAATAACAATGTAATGCACATGTAAAACTTGTTTTTCCTTTTTCTCTTTCCGTGGCTTTATTTTTATTTTTTTGAAGGCATTACTTCGACTGTTGGCAGTTTTAATAATAATAAACACGAATAAACAAAAAAAATATTGATTTAAACATGAAATGTACTTACAATTAACGAAGCAGAAATGGATGAAGATGAAGTAAGGCGAAACAGTGAAAAGTAGCTTACGATTAAAATTTACTTCACACGTTTTATGCAAACTACTGGGCAATTATAGTCAAAACTAAACTAATTACATTGAAACTAATATACATTGTAAGTCCAGTTAAAAATAAGCTTGCTAGGAAATCAAAATTGTTTGTGAATTAGTTCAAGACGGCGATTCTTAGCAGTGGCGAATTTATCGATAATCCTTTCATTGAAGTTCCCAATTTCAGCAATCAAATGTTTTTCTTTAGAAATCATAGCCAACGCAGTCAAACGTTCTTCCGACATTGTATTTCTCAAAAAAGTTTTAATGCGCTTCAAGGTTGAAAAACTCCTTCCTGCTTCAGCGGTGCTCATAGGTGTTGTTACCAGGATTTCCAGCAATTTTTTTGTTTCCCTTAGTGGTTCATTTAAATTATTTTTCAAGATGAATTTGAGCAAGACATGGGCACTTGACATTTCTCGGTAATCACTTCTTGAATAGATGATTGATAATTCTGTTCTCAAGCCTTCTCGCTCCAATGTAGCGTATGCGGCACATGTAGAATTTAGCTCTGAGCCAGGGAAATTCAATTGATATTCTCTGAAGCGGTTCGAGTCAAAAAGAGAAGCAGCAACAAGGTGTCCATCGAATGCGAATCTATCTTTGATAGCATTTAAAATTACATCACAAACTTCTAACGCAGGAAGGCGATGGCTCTCAGGACTATCACGAATGCGTCGCTTTTCACCCTGAAATGTATTTTCCATATCATTTGCATGGGACGCTTCGTCTATGATATTATCAATTTGATCGTGGATATTTTGAATATTTTCCTCAAAAGAAACAATATTAGCTTTCAATTGAACCGAGTCAGCTTCTCGCCTCTGCATTTGGTTAAAAAGTATATCTACATGAGGCATAACATAATGGAAAAAGGTTAGCCAGAAAATAAATATGTTATCTTTCAACATGCGGCGATTCGATCAAGTACAGCGATTCTCGACGGGGAGCTGTTAAAAAATCCCGGTATTTTTTGCAAATTACCAAAAAACACTCGCACCTGTGAATTCGAAGATGCCGTATTTTTGACGATTAAATTCAATTGATGCGCATAGCAATGTATGAAATGTGCAAAATTATATTTCTTTTTTATTAATGCTTGCACTCCAGCCCTTTTCCCACTCATAACAGCGGCGCCATCATAGCTTTGAGCAATAAGTTTTTCATTTGAATTATCCAATATTGGGTTTAATACAGCCAGTAATTCACTGCTTATAATTTCCGTGTCTTGTTTTGGAGGATTTAAGTAGCACCAGAAGCGCTCTACTGGACTTCCATTCTTAACATACTTAAATATTGTAACAAGCTGTAGCTTTGAGGATACATCTGTGGTCTCATCTGCTGAGATGGCAAGATATGAAGCTTCTTTAATTTCAGCAGCTATATGTTCTTGGCAAATTTGCAGCATGCAATTCAATAAATCATTTTGAATCGTTTTTTAAGTGCTTTGAAAAAAGTCGTATTTTTCAAATGATCTTCCAATGCGTTGTCGAGCTCTGCTGAAAAATTTATTAGGCCACGGAATACACCAGGGTTCTCAGAGTTTGCAGACTCATCATGTCCTCGGAGGGCTAGTTCAAAAGCGCCACAAAATTTTATGCAGTTGATTATTTTTGACAGAACATATCGATTCCGTGAAACTTCTTCATTCTGCTTTTGTATATTGCGCCAATATGCAGAATCTAATTGCGCCTGTATGTTAATTTTGCCCAAAATATTTGGCTCCATTTGATTATAAAGGTGAACTCGAGAGTTCTCATGCCTTTTAATTTTCTTGGAAAGGTGTATTAAGTCAGTGACTCCTGTTTGCGTCCACAGCTTGTCACCACCAAACAGCAAACATGGAAAGCAGTATAATGCATTTTATCTATTGCACCCACATATCCAAATGTTTCTTGTATAAATGTCTCTATTAAATTGCCATTTATACTGTTTTTCTCTGCTACTTCCTGTTGCTTCAATGGACAGATCAGGCAGAGCCCTACCGTTATTTTTTATGTCGACCTTCTCCTCCAGGCTGTAGGCACCGAAACATTTCACGTTGATCAAATTATAAATAACATCCATTTTGTTTCTAAACATCCAAACCAAGTAAAGCCACAGAACACTTTTTCACTACAAAAACACTTCGAATCAACAAACAATCAAAAATTTATGTTTAGGTACACAACAAATCACGAAAATAAGCAATATACCGAATGGAAAAATCTCGGAAGAATTACAGTCGCAATCAGAAGAGCTTTCAGCAAGACTCGCAATATTGCTCGAAGAGTGATAAAACTAAATTTTCCAATGCTGCAGGGAAATACAGTTCTAATATAAAGCACAGGATGAAACAACAGACCATTTCGTTTATAAAGCGACTTGCAATGGATGGAAAAAGCGTTTTCAAATAAACGAAAAATGTAAATATTTTTAAACTATCTGTGCTTAGTATTGATTTGACTCCTTAAGTCAAAGCTTACAAAGTTTTAGAAACATTTCATATCCCTACAAGAGAAAAATAGTCGGGTGGGTGAATTCCCCCCAACCATCATCAATCATGTTACGAAAAGTTGTAAAACATTCTTCAAACATAAAAGTAATACATTGCAGAAAAACAGAATGAAACAATAATTCAATTAAGAACTGACCAATATTTCATTCATTAATTTAAGCACAATTAAATCAAAACTATTAAATAAATTTCTTGTCAACCAGTTCTACTCAACTTTTTTTCGTAACTTCATTTATGCATTTTCACAAGTCATGTTTATGGACGGAAAATGTTCTGCAGAGTTGCAGCACGAATCGTGCCTATAAACTACAAAGCGAATGCAAAATCCATGGGAAACACAGGGGAAAGAAGAGATAGAGGATTCGCTTTTTCAGTGCGCAGAACGTCGAACGACATTGTTCTGAGTGATGTTGTAGATTATCATAGACGCATGAATAAAAATGTTATGTACGGAAACTGGGGAAAGTCAAATTGAAAAAATGATGTCTCTGAGGTACAGTATGTGTAGATATGAATATGCAGGTTAGATGAGCTTAGGATTTTGTTTTTTTTGTTGCATAGTGGGGCAATTATTTGAAAATTTTTTATGTGAAATATCATAAACATGATAAAAAAAAGATTAAAACAAAAATATTGTCATACACATTATTAGAAGTGATTAATTAATAAAAAACTTCATTTTCCGAAAATTTTTGGTGAGTTCTGCAGCTCTTCAGCTCGCATCATTGAAGAAGTACTACAGGAACAGCGATATGGCATACGTACAGTGTACATGAGTGAAGTGAAATCCCCCGCAGGAGAAATAGTTGAAAAGAGATACCCTCTATGAGGAAGAAAGAGATGAAAGGGATTTAATTGTCATTCACTGACGGTTCCACTGAGAACTGTCATAACATACAAACCGATACGAAGCGGTAAAATCAGCGACGTGCTTTTCATAATTTTTGGTTGAACTATTTCATCCCGGTTTCGGAAAACATTCGAAAGTGATATCGCGTGTGATACGGATGTACTTTTGATTTATCGTGTGCGGTTTTAACTCGAATTAAATGTGAAAAGTGAAAAATGAGTGCTTGGTGAAAAACTGTAGAAACAATTCATCCCATATTAAAGGGAAATCATTTTTCAGGTGTTTATTTTGGTTTCATAATTATTAAATTAACATATATTAATTGGTTTGCTATGAGATTTGTGCAATGTTAAACCTAGCGGGATTAATCGTTTTAAGTTGATATAAAGTTAGCTAATTTTTGTTTATGTTTCATAGCAAATGCCATGGGAATTGTCAAGTGTGATAAGCCCAGGGGATTTAGTTCAGTGGTGTCACTATAAAGCATTTATAATGACGGGGGCTGGGAAAGTTTTTGAAATATTTTCAGAATAAGATTTATTGTTTGTGCGATACTAATTAAAATATATTTTTTAAAGATCCCCAATGACGTGGAAATGCGTAGGCAGTGGTTGTTGGCTATAGGACGTCCTGAAGCTGACACACGGAAGCAATCGGTTGTGTGTTCCAACCACTTTGTGCCAGAAGATGTCCTTGATATTGGAGTAAGGAGAAGCTTGGCCAAAAATGCGATACCGAAAATTAATGTCGTAAGTCGTACGAAAATACTAATACTGTTTTTAAAAGTTTTTCTTTGTATTTCAGTCAAACCTAATACTTGATCAAAATGAAGCCGGCATGAGTGGACAACTATGTGGTGAAGTTTTGGTGAGTACGAACAGTTGATGATTTCTTTTACTGTTTTTTTATATGGACGAATAAATGCATAATATTTTTCAATATTATTATTCAAACGATGAATAGCGACAAGTTTATACATAAATTACATTTCCACAAGATGTAGGAATGTGATTTACGTTATAATGTAGTCAATTATTTTGTTAATTTTATTTATATACGCTATAATTTTAAAATATATTAACAAACATTAAGTGGTACCTTCGAAAAAAAAAACTTGGCAATGTAATTAGTTTTTAAAAATAATTCTTTATATTATTATATTCATTAGATTAATGATGAATACGTATATTTATTATATATATTTAATTTAATAAAGGGAAAAATATATGAATTGTTTTAGGTAAAAGATACGAGTAATACTTGTGAAGTAGCTTCCACCACAGAGGCTGATAAAATAATGCATCATATGGAAAACATGAATGAGGTAAAGGTGTTTATAGTTAAATAATTTATAAATTGAAATAAAGTATGTTATTTCAGAGTACAATGGAATCATGCTGTGAACCAAACAGTGTCCAATGCAATATTTATCAGTAAAGTTGGCCTCATGTAAGTCTTAAACATTTTTAAATAAGTTATAATGTTAAGGTAAGTAAAATAAATTTTTTCCCCTTTTTGTCTTGGATAAATATTTATTTAGTATAGAACGCGTTTTCGAGTACTATACAATGTTCATATTATGCATGAATGTTAAAAGAGGAAAAAAAATTATTTTACTTACCTTAATTATAACACATTGGAAAAAGTGACTCTTATTTGATTGAAGTTATAATGTATTATAAGTGTGAATTAATACCTTTGGATAAAATTTGGCAATGTAATTAGTTGTTAAAAATATTAAAATTAAAATTTTTTGAGAAGTTCTTAATATGCATATATCTCATATACCATTTCATCTAATTCAATAACGAAAAAAATACATATATTGTTTTAGGGAAGCGATATGAATTGTGAAGGAGTTGTCACGCCTGATCCTTATGGAATACTGCATTATATGGAGAACATAGATGAAGTAAAGGTGGTTAGAGTAAAACAATTCATAAATTTTAATAAAGTATCCTATTCCAGACTTTATTGGAATCGTCAAGTTCATCAAAAGTAATTGCATCAACTTCTACCGCTCACGTAAGCACTAATATTTATTCTATTTTAAATTACCTCAAACAATCAAGTTTAAATTAAAGAAATTAAAAGATTTTAAATCAACTATATAATTTTGTTGAACATTTTGTGTATATTTTGGGGATTACATGACTTATTGTTCAGTAAATCTGATTTTACCGAGAAATATGTTACTTAACCCTCGTAATAAGTAAATTCAGAAGAATACAACAGAAGTATAAAGTAAAGTAAACATAAAATCTTGTAATTTCTCAAGTGAAAGTTAGATGAATAATTTTGAAATCATAGATTAGCAATGAAATTCCAATTTGTAAATCTTAATCAAAAATATGAAATTGTATATGCCAAATTGAAATTATTCAGTTTCATTTTGAAATTGGTTGTACAGTTTAAAGTTGGAAACGTATGCAAACAATATGAATTTTTGGTTACAGTCAAGAGGTGGTCATAGCGGTCATTTATACTGCCACAATTCTTAGGGTACATTTTAGCTTGTGAACATAGAATTTATTTTTATTGATATTGGATGATGGTTGGGTTTCCATAATATATTTACAAATATTAGCTCCTATGAATGCAATATGATCTAACCCATTTTCGTTCTAGAATGAAAGTACAATATTAAGGCGCAGCCCCCAGTAAAACTGCAAATTTTTTTACACTTTACAGCCGTCCATCTCGAAAACCTTTCCAATGTTTGGAAAATTTGTTTAAGTAAAAATTCGAATGAACATTTGGCTATTGAATCAGTTCATTACATTTTGCAAAAAGTTTGTGGCGAAAATTACAAAATTCAAACAAAATAGCAAGTTTTCCTTAGAAAATGTAGTAGCTCTCTCTCTCTCTTTAAGCTATGTTTATTAGATCTACATTATTTGTATTGAATTAACTCATCAAAAATTTAAACAAAAATTTTGCAGAAAAATTTCCTAGAAAAAAATGTGTAATTTGCACACACTGAACAAATATCATGCATGTACATTAATTTGTATCAAATTTCCACATTTTGTTCTAGGAAATGTTTGGCAAAAACATTTTTAAATTTTTGATGAGTTAATTTATTGTAAATAATTTAGATCTATCAAACATAGCTTAAATCAACACGATACGTTAAGTAGTTTCTGAGATTTACTACATTTTTTAAAGAAAACATGCTATTTTGTTTGAATTTAGCAATTTTCCCAACAAACTTTTTGCAATATGTAATGAACTGATTCAATAGCCAAAGGTTAATTCTAATTTTTGCTTAAAAAATATTTGCAAATATTTTTAAGGTTTCTGAGATGTACGGCTGTTTAGTTTACCCAAAATGGCAGTTTTACTCGGGCCTGCGCCTTAAACTAAGCGTGTGGGAATTAATTTAGTTATCATTATAGTCACTCATAATAAACTCCTTCATCCACGTACTTTTGATCTAAAATAAAATATAATGATTTCACTCTTTTGTGTTGGTTGATTTCTTTCCTTTCTGGTATCATCATTTTTATATTCTTTAACTCATTTTCAGAACAATGTTCATATTATGCCTGAACCACCATTTTTCAAAAGTAATGTGAAAATTTCTGTTGTAAGTTTTTCCTCTATTCTCATATATTGCTTTGGTTTCATTTACGCAAATACAAAATTGTATGCTTTGTTTTTCGATCCTTATATGTGCCATTATATCCACTTCATACTAATCAAACCTAGTAGTCGTGCGGTTGCAAAGGATAGGTTTCAATACAAATAAATAATATATTTAATCAAATAGAAAAAAATCTGAGCCTGAAAGAATGCCTTGAGACTTCAAGTGACGATGAAAGCGAAATCTCAGAAAAGGTGATTATTAAGAAGGCTAAATTACGAAAACTGCGCAAGTGTATCCAGAGTAGAGATAAATCAATAAAGCGCTTGACACAAAAAGTTTCCCCACAACGCAAACGAATCGCGCAAATTGAGACTGTACTGCAGGAACTCAAAACTAAAGATTTTATTGATAATGAAATAGAAAGCGTGCTAATTGATATTGCCGGACCAACAAAAGACTTTCTCTATCGTTATATACGCAAATCAAAATATGGAGTGGTGGAGAAAGAGTTTAACGAAAATATTCGATTATTGGCTCTTAATCTCAACTTCCTGTCACCCAAAGGGTATGAGTATGTACGAGAAATATTTGACAACTGTCTTCTACATCCTAGAACAATTTCCCAATAGTATCGGGTTTTGAATTGCTCTCCTGGCTTTACAAATGAAGCACTTCATGCCATTAAAACTGCCTGTGATGAAAAAAATAAAAAGAGTATGGCTATGTTAATATGGGAGATGGTGGCAGAAGTGGGTTTTTGGCAACGCAGATTCTAGTGATAATGGCTGTTGCTTTGAACAGGTCATGGAAAATACCAATAGGATTTTTTCCCATAACATCTCTCAGTGGAGACCAAAAGGCGAACATTATTCGTTTAGCGCTAGACGAATTGACCACCTGTGGCGCTGATATAATTGGCATAACATTTGATGGAGCTTATAATAACATTAGTGCAATTAAATCCCTAGGCTGTGATTTGCGAAATATCGCAGATCCTTTTCAAGTGTCGCACGAACTTCCAAACGAGCGATGTATGGTGCATCCTGATCCATGTCATATGGTAAAGTTGGTAAGGAATACCCTTGGTGACCTTAAAACTTTTTTGAACGAGGATGGAGAATATATTCAATGGATATACCTCGAAAGACTTGTGATCCTACAAGAAAAAGAGCAACTGCATTTGGGCAATAAGCTACGACACGCCCATATTTATTTTGCTAAGAAAAAAATGAATGTTAAACTGGCCACTCAAATATTTAGTAAGTCCGTTGCTGATGCTCTTGATTTTTGTGCAGATGTTCTCAATTTAGCAGAGTTCGAAGGAAGTAAGCCTCTAACCGAATTTATACGAGTTATAAACAATTCTTTCGATATATTGAACAGTCGCAAATTATCTGCTCTTGACCCGTTCAAACGAGCGCTTTGCGAAAGGAATGCAAACGAAGTTCTACCGTATGCAGAACATTGCATCGCCTACTTGTCGAAGCTGAGAACCTGTTCAGGGCAACTACTTGTAAATATCGTAAGAAAACCCGGTTTTATTGGTCTTATTGCTGCACTGAAAAATGTAGCATTTGTACATAATAAATATATAATATCAAAGCAGCTACGATTCATACCAAAGTACAAATTGAATCAAGACCATCTAGAATTGTTCTTCGCTTCAATATGGATGCATCTTGGCCATAACAACAACCCATCGGTAAGACAGTTTATCGCTGCTTATAAAAACTTATTAGTCCGATGCCAAATAAGAGAAGGAGGAATAGGGGATTGTATCCCTTTAGACAAAATCACCATATTGAACCTTCAAAAACAGCCTTCTTGTGAAACAGCTTCATCGCAAATAAATGCAACCACAGAAAGGGCACTCATGATAGATCAAGAAAACGTTGTAGAAGATACTGATATATTGGACCAGCAGCTCTTGGAAGAACATAACTATGTCATGTACCCTACAAAGTTGTCTGATTATGTGCATCACGTTGCTTATTATATATCTGGGTTTGCTGTTTTTAAATTATATAAATCGTTGATTTGTAGCGAATGCCTGGCCGCTTTAGAAGGAACCCACACAACGAAATCACGTATTTACTATAAATCTAAGGGCTTCTTGAAGATTCCTTCTCCCAGCGTTGTAAAGATTTGTAAAAAAGCAGAAAGTCTATTACGTTTGAAATTACAATTTAATCAAAATGAGAACATATTAAGGAAGCACATTTTATTAAGTCTTGTTATTGCGGTACAAGAACATTTTATCAACAAAAATATATTTGAAGACCAAGACGACCACATGAAGACCAGCGATCATTACAGTCTGTTAATAAAATGTATAAGTGAAAAATATCTCAACACAAGATATTTTTTTCTAGCCAAAAAACAATCTGATAAAATTTCACTGCGACAATTTTACAGTAAAATGATTATTTTTAACGAATGCAAGTAAACTTTAATCCTGTAGTTATATCCTATTAAATTTTATCATTCAAAAATAAGTACTAACATTCAAGAAGAAGAAAGCTGTAATGGGATCAAGGAAGTGTTCATAAGAATTCATAAATTTCATCACTCTATAACAAAACAGGTATATTTGTATATGTTATACTCATATTAAGACACTTCCTGCGCTTGCCTCCACGTGGTGATCCCTGGAAACATAGATTATATTAATTTGAATTTTCTATGGCTGAAGGTGCAAAAAAGAACTAAATTCGGTATCATTTTTAAGACACGATTCACTAGAAGTATTATGATGTGATAAGTTAGGCTAATTAGAAAACTTTCCTTCAACTGAAATAATTATATGTTTGTCTCAAACCATTGCAGATGAGAAAGACTTCGAGTCCCTGTTGTTATCTTTTTTTAGGGTTTTGTAAAATAATTTTACAAAACCCTACTAGTTTCGCGACCAGTCTGTCCGTCTGTCCGTCTGTCCGTCCGTCCGTCCGTCCGTCCGTCCGTCCGTCCGTCCGTCCGTCCGTCCGTCCGTGTGTCACAGCAGTTTTTCTCCGAAACTACTTAAGCTAGAAACATCAAATTTTGTGTGTAGGTGTAAAGTGGTGACCTCTTCAAAGTTCAACTACAAAAAAATTTTATAAGGTATTTAAGGGGGGTCTCCCCATAGAGGAGAGTGACCCCCCGAAAAAAAAATTTCATTGAAGGTAGCCGATATGGGTATCAAATAAAAGGTCTTAATGAGAACTTTTCAAAACAAGTCTTAGTTTGGCAAAATTTGCTTCAAGGGGCGCACAGGGAGGGGAAATATACGAAAAATTTGTGTCCCCCCCCCTCGCGATTGGACACCTGTGATCCGAAAAATCTGAAAAAAATCAGGGATGTAGGCCTTGGTGCGTACAACAACAACAAATACGTGAGAAGTCGCAATTCGCTCAACTTTGTTAGTAATAGTATGATTTATCGATTTTATGTTTTCTTGAATAAAATCTTAACGATACCCTTAAATTCAATGAAATTCAGTACGTAGATGTCTATTTATAAGATTGATCTATCCTGAAAGTTTGATAAAGATTGAATTATATTTAGCGATGTTATAGCGGTTTGAATTTTCCTGTATTACTATGGAACAATATGCGCTGCATGTATTACTATGGCAACATATGGCTATGGAACAACATGCGCTTTTTACCGACTCAGACACTACAGGTTTGCTAGCATTTCCATGAAAATTTCAGGAATGATAGGTGTCATGAATATCTTTGAGAATCGGTTCAGCTAGTAGTATCAGTAATCGTAAAACAAGATAGTGGCTGTTTTAAATGCGAAGGTTGAATAACTTTGAGTTATTTTTTCCCAACTTCAACGTTTAAGGTGCATGCTTTGAACACTTGATTCAATTTAATGAATGACTGAAGCTGAGTACCTACAATTAATACTCATAAGTGAAACAAGTCAAGGAGGTGGGAGAGAGCTCCTAGCAAAAGGGTTTTGTAACCATTCTAGGATTCGAAAAAATTGGCCATGAATCGATGATTTCAGCACAGGAGAGTGGCCCCTGAAAAAAAATTCATCAAACGTAGCCGGTATGAGTATGAAATGAAAGTTTTCATGGGAGCTTTTCAAAACAGTTGTTAAACTGTCAGTTTTTGCTTTAGTGGGGGCACAGGGGGAAATACATGAAAAATGTGTTTCCTCCGTCGCGGATGGACATCTGAAATAATTATCAAGGGAGATAATTATGAGTATAACAATACCAAAAACCTCAAAAGTCGAAATTCATTGAACTTTGTTAAAAATAGTATGATCTTCGCATTTCATATTTTCTCCAATAAAATCGTCTTTGACATGTTTCTTGATTTGATTCGATCTGGTGACTGCATTTTGTAAATTGAATACAAAACCCTTCTGACATGAGCGTAGGTCTGTTTACCCAACTTGTTTAATTATACCATTCAGTATACAATTAACGGATGTTCAACTTTCTATGCTTCCTGTGGTACAGAATCACTAATAACCACCAAGAATCAGAAACTGCATGTCTGCTTTTCAGTAAGCGTCGATACATGCATTAGTTATTGAGCACATAGGAACAAGGCTTAATCTTATGCTATTATATACATCTTCGATATATATATATATATATATATATATATATATATATATATATATATATATATATATATATATATATATATATATATATATATATATATATATATATATATGTATATATATATATATATATATATATATATATACTATATATATATATATATATATATATATATATATATATATATATAATATTTAAGTGGCTATACTTTATCTTGTTTTAATTACTTCATTCAAATTTTTTTACATCTACAACAAATTCATCTCTTGATAATGAAACTCCCGCCAAATTTGAAAATTCACTAGATTGGCGCCTTCTAAAAACAACTTGTTCACCACTTCACTGAGCGCACTAACACTAAAATGGTGTTTCACTAACAACAATCGGATTTCACCTCACAAGAAGGGGAATATCAGTGTTCCTGTAGCTCGCATGCACGAGCCGCTACTGCTAACAACAGAGCCAGACTTGGGATATTGTGCTAATGTTGTAGTCCGGCTTCTTCGAAACGTCCCGAAAAACCAAAATTTTCGAATTTTCTTTGATAACTTCGACGACGATACCTATGATTTCCTACTTACCTTCCATGGGTATATTTTCTTTAGGGACAATAAGAAGGAATAGAATTCCTAATTGTAAATTGCCTACTGACACTGACACAAAAAAGGATCCAAGAGGCAGTATTTATGAATTCGTTTCTAATGCAAATGGCACAGATATTACAACTGTTGCGTGGAAGGACAATAAACTTGTCACATTGGTGTCGAATTTTGTCGGCGCATTACTTTTAGCAAAAATTCAAAGATTTGACAAAAAACAAAAAAAAAATGTAGAAATTTCATGTCCTTCGATTGTCACAGAATACAACCGACACATGGGTGATGTTGATCTTCTAGACAGTTTGATCGGAAGATATAAAATAATAATTCGAACGCGAGAGTGGTTGTTACGAATATTTTATCATTTACTTGACCTTACCCTTGTGAATAGCTGGTTGCTATATAGAAAAGCTTGCATTATCAAGAAGGAAAATTTTTTGAACTTGGCGGAATTTCGATTTGAAGTTGCAGAATGCTTGTGCAAATCTGACTGCGTAGTTACACCTAAACAAGGTAGACCAAGTCTGGTCAATATCGAGAATGAAATTCAGGCGAAAAAATTGAGAGGACCAACGAGCTACATCCCCCCGAAACCAATACGTACTGATAATATAGGACATTGGTGCCATTACACCGAAAGTAGAAACAGATGCAAAATTCCAGGGTGCAAAAAGCTTACATATGTAATTTGTGAAAAGTGCGGAGTTGCACTTTGTTTCAATAAAGGAAACAATTGTTTTAAAGAATTCCACCAATAAATTTTTATTGCCCCACTAAGAAGGCCTAAATTTGAGTTTTTTATTTACAATGTTAGAACATAACTAATGATTTATTTATTTTTTTCATAATTGAATTAAGATTATAGTAAATGTTGTGATACTTATTACTGGAGAAAATGAACTGAATTACTTTTGTCAATACCAAAATAAGAATAACAATAAACTGTACTGCATAAATTGACTTGAACTTTCTATTTTTAATACTACCCCCAAAGGCCAAAGTTTCATTTCTGATACATACAGGAAAAATCGAATTTTCAGGACATAATTGATTTTTTTCATTATTTTTCCCGAGTTCTACATGTTAGAATACATAACTATGATTTTTTTCGCTCAAAACAAAAAAATGGTACATTTTAGGGTTAAGGTACTGAGTATAGAGAACAAGTAATGATATAGGAACTGGTCTTTTAATTTTTTATAATTTATACAAACCACACTTCATCACCACAAAAATCCAAATAGTTTTCATTATTTATTACCTAAGCGAAATTTAAAATTCTTTTGAAAAAATTTCAGGCTAAACAAACGGTGTACAAATAAAAATCAGCGTACATTTTTTATTTTTTGTTTTTCAGAGTCTGTGACCACCTACACAAAGTCTGAACTTTAGCATCTATTTGGATTTGTTCTAAATTCCTATGCGATCAGTAACAAGTACAACAACCTAACGGTCACTCATCTACATTACCTGCTCAGGCGCCACTAATTACAAGCACTTGACATGTCGAAGATGGTTTCACCCATGGATCACTTTCTGAGAGGCTGAAAAAATGGCCTCAAAGTGTTTGCCTTCGATTTTCGTTTTGTATGTGGCATATCTGCCGCCACATTTTAACATGATGAAAAGCAGATCGTATGGAATACTGTTGTAAAACACAACACAAAACAAAGGTCAATAATACATCTACGGGGAAAACGCCTGGCCAGAAAAGTATTTACTCATTCTATCCTTTCTGCACTCAGTGATAAGAGACCTGGAAAAACCCAAAACAAGTTGAATGCATCGGAAGGCAATAAAATGCTTTATTACGCCTGGCCTACCCGGCCTCACATTTAACCTTTTAATTACCTTAGGGAGTAAGTAGGAGATGTTTGTACTTAAATTCCAAATAATGTATTGCATCCCTTTCTAGGTCACTTGCAATGTTATCACTTGCCACCTGTGTAAGATAATTTCCTTCAGTATGTCTAGGACTTTCTGCACGGATTCTTCATTACGGAGCGAACAGTTAATTTGAGTTTTTTAAATAAAATGTTTTACATCGTGTTTATCAGTTTAATCTTTATCTCAAAATCCTACTCTATACCCTTCGGTAACGGTCGTGGCAGAATAGTGTTTCCTGATGAAGATAGAATCGGTACATCAGCCCCAATCAAGCCGAAATGTGTCCAAAATGATGGAAATTTTTGCAGTGAAGTGGAAAATTACCCGAAAAAAGTGCTAGCGAGGGTTCTGCAAGCTGAAAAGTACGCCCAAATATTCGGCTATGATTACCTTCCCGAAGATAATTTGACGCAGCGTTTTGATAATGATGTTCAGCCATTGTGCGAGTGTCGAGAACGAATCATTTATCCTCAAGCGGGAATAACAAGGAGTAATTCGTGGAGCATTATTATAAACCAGGAGAAGTATACGCAAGGTATTCGAGTGGAGGAATGTGTCAACCCGGGAAAGTCATGTTTTTTGTCGGGTCAGTTTCCAATAGGCCTGAAGACGGAGTGCAAGCAGAAATACATTTACCGACAGTTATTATCATTGAATTCTAAAGGAATGATTGTGAAGGACTTTTTTCGATTGCCGTCGTGTTGCATGTGTATGCTATATATGGATAATGCTCGATAATTTAGAAAGAAATTTATAATTTTGTAAACTTTGTAAATATTTTTAACGATTAAAAGTGGTGCTACTTACTTTTTAAGTAAAAATATGTGATAACCTGTAGAAATAAAAAGATTGTATTTAACTTTTATCCAGACTTTTTGATTATACTCGTCTATAAATTGTCAAATAAAAGTTGCACGTGCCCTGTGTACACACTGAAAGTTGTTACATAGTTTCTATTTATTTTCTCCGTTTGCAGTTACTCTTTAAATGAGTTTCTTCATTTCAGATACTTGCATAATTTGCCATTTGGCATCAGATGTAGGACAAAACTATAAGCTCTTTGTAGCCATTGTTCGCTTGAAAGAAGGCCAACTGGTAGCAGTGACTACTCTGGAAAGTAAAATACATTTGAGGAATTTTCATTTTGAATTCATCTGCACTGCAAAAGCTACAATTTCATTAGTTCCTGTGTACAATGCTTGTAAACATCATCCGATTATTAAGAAGGAAATAACATCTTTCTCCTTGAATTTGAGAACAAATTAGAAACTATATAGATAGTCGAATGCTATGGAGGAAGCTGAAGATCTTGTCGTAATACAGCAAGAAAATAATTGTGCTGTGATAAAAGAATTTTCTTCTGATCAAAACCGATAATTTGAAATCATGTGATAGATTCTATGTTCTAAAGCTTTAGTTGTAGCTTTTATGATAGATTATGAATTTAATTTTTTAGGTAACTGTTCCTTAAAAATAAGTTTTAACTAATCAATGAAATTTTACTTACCAAAAAACGCATTTTGCATTCATGACAATTTCAGTTGATGAAGTAAAGCTATCGATAGGACTATTAATATTACCGACAGTTTTTCACTATCGTGCCATTGTCAGTGAGCCAGGCTAGATGTAGTCGCAAACAGGATTCCCACCTCTTTCAATTTCCAGGTTAGCTGAACTTTATCTCAGGGTTCGACCAGATTCCGATACGAATATCGTATCAAGCGATTCTCGACGCAAATATAAGCAGACTGCGACTAGACTTAATAAGTGTATTTAGGTATGCATACAACTGATATGTCCTATCGAAGATAAGCCTTTGCCAAGAATGATGTGCGCAAGTATCACAAGGACGTGCGACCCGAAAATAATCTTACCTAGCAATCCGATTTCAAGCACTAAGCCTGTAAGCCGAAGGTCTCTGGTTCAAATCTCGTTGGCGTCAACGTGACTTAGTTCGAGCGGTTCTTCGGACAGACTATAAGTCTGTTCAGTTATGATACGTGCTGGTTTAAAATTAGAACGTATCGCAGCTGGGTGGACGGAAACACGGCCAAAGCGTGATAATGATCATATCATCTTGTGGAGTGCCGATATCTCCGATCATGACAATGAGATATTCTAACTATCTCTAAGCGAAGGCCCGAAAGAGGCTGTAGGGGTACAAAGAAGAAGAAACCGATTTTAAGGAAAAATTGTGAACCCTTGCGATAATCGACCTGGAAAGAAGAGTCGCAGTGCGCGAGTTACGGCAACACAGAAGTAGCGTTCCTGCAACATAGTGGCGTCCATTGACTTCATAGATTGCTGACTTCCTATATTTTATTAATGTTTCAATAATTAAAAACTTCTGTTTGTGAATGTGCTGACTTCCAGTCTCTATCCACTGTTGTATGAGTATCAGGTTACCCAAGTCATTAAACTAACGTCTGCTTTATTGCATTCTTTGGGTCAGCATTTTTATCAGATATTAATGAATGCAAAGCTTTGTACAGAGGAGTTTGATTTCAACTTCGAGAGAGTGAAGAAATAAAGATTCATATTCGATACTGATTAAAATTTCTTGTCTTTCATTAAAGAAGTAACTATAATTGGCGCAGTCTACGGTGGGAGGATAATTGGTGGCGATAGTGCGAAAAGTTTGAACGGGAATTCGACAGAAGATCGATTGTGCGGAAGAATATCGCCATTTTCGTGTGGAACTAATCGCAAAGTAAGGTGTCCGTGTGTTTATTAACAAAATCAAGAGAATATCGGTTGTTGTGTGGAACTTTTGATAGCCGAAGGATTATCGATTATCAAGACGAGATGTTGGCACTCATGTAAGTCGGTTTAATTTATACTAGATTGCTTGATGGCTCCTATCAGACCTCCTAAATCCTCCTCAAAGAAACCTCATACAGCTCCCAGTAGGAATAGGCAAATCAACTCCAGATCATTTTTAGAAATAGATAATATTAATTTGAGAAATTTTTCAAATTTGCAAAGTGTAGGAAGTGAAAGTGCTCGAACATTGGAGGCCGCGGGTATGTCGAAGCGCTCTTTTAGCTTTTCCGGGTTTACGAAAATATTTAAAAAATCAAATAGTGAAGTGCCAATTGTGCCGGAGGGTGATCCTGTGGCTTTCGATATTGTTGAAGGGAATTTTAGACGAAACGCTATGACAATGACTAACGCAGACAATACAATTCAAGTCGATCTTTTTACCGCGCTTAGAGTGCCGGATGCCATAAAGGATTTGCCACGGTTTGACGGCAATTCTCGACTCCTTTTTGATTTTCTCGACAACGCCGATGCAATTTTGACCCTAATTCAGCCTACGAATGGCACTCCTTACGGGCAGTTGCTTTTGCGAGCAATCAGGAATAAGGTGGTTGGTTCTGCAAATGAGGTCCTCAATATGTATGGGACACCTCTCGAGTGGAAAAGTATTAGAGAAAATCTAATATTACACTTTTCCGATAAGAGGAATGAGACATCCCTTATCAAAGACCTACACGGTCTGAGACAAAAAAGTGACTCGGTGCAGGATTTTTACGGTGAAGTTATTGGACTACTTTCCAGTATGAATAATCACGTGAATATTCATGAAAAGGATCAGAGTGTCATATCTGCAAAAACAAGGCTGTTTTCGGAAATGTGTCTTAACATTTTCCTTTCGGGACTGAAGGAGCCTCTCAGCTCAATTGTTCGAGCAATGAAACCTCGTCACCTCGCGAATGCTTATGCCTATTGTGTTCAGGAGCAAAATATCTGCTATACATGTGCTGATGGTGGGCGAAGGTTGGAACAACCAAAGTTAACGAGACCTGTTAACCCATTTGATCCTTCGCGAAGACCGTTGGGTGTGACAGAGTCAAAAATGCCAAGTTTCAACTATAGACAACCCGGTTTTAACTATCAACCTCTTATTCAATGGCATACACCTAATTTTTCTCAACGTTTTCAGATGAATACTTTGAATCGTGTTCCACAAACTTACGCAAATTATAATCCACAATCTTTTAGACCAAATAATTTACAATATGATAATCTTCAGTTTCAGCGGCCATATGTACCAACCCAATTTCCCGGACAAAATCAGAATTTTAATTTTCAGCAGGGACCATCCGCGGCAAGACCCCCAAGCGTTTCAAATTTGCCAAAGCCGGAACCCATGGAGTTGGGAAGTGATTTAACTGAAAGAAATCGCCAGTCGAACGGATTCCAAAACAATTGAGGCTTCCACAATATTGAAGGCGCATCTGGTACGAGTGAGGTATGCATGTCTCCATGTCCAGCTAATGAGAGTTGTCCACCAGAGTATTCAACACCTTATTCTTGTCCTTTTGAATCTGACCTTGCGAGTGATTCGTTTTACGATCTGTGTCAGGTTTCGCAGGATTTTGATGACGGTCCACGACCTTTTCAAGAAATCTTTAGACAGGATGAGGGCCAGGTTTTGGATGACATAAATTTTCAATCAAATGCCTCAACAAACCCATCGGGTACATAGACTGGAATGCACATGGCCAGGTTTTGACTTATATTGAGATTTCATCCCCTTTCGGACGACCACTTAAGATTTTAATCGACACCGGTGCTTCATCATCCTTCATTAACCCAGAGTTTATACCCCCTCCATTTATTGTCAAAACTAATCCAACTTATATTACAACTGTTCTGGCCAAACATAAAATCGATGAAAAAGTAATACTCCCTAATTTCGTTGAATTCAATCAACCGGGTGGAACGCAGTTCCTTGTGTTCAAATTTTATGGCTATTTCGACGGACTTTTGGGAGTGGATGCATTGAGTGATCTTGGTGCTAAGGTTGATCTAGCTAACAAGTTGCTGGTGACTAACTGTTTAGTATTAAGACTCCAATTCAAGCCCAATTTTTCCTCAAGGGAAAAAGTTAATTTCTGGGAAAAGCGAGGCAGTAGTCAAGTTGCCGGTGGGCGTCAAGAACGGTGAAGTGTATATTAAACAGATGCAGCTTACCCCTAACGTGATACTCCCCGAAGGCATTTACATTTCTAAAGACTGGTTTGCGCTTGTTGAAGTGATGAAAGGGTCGGATTCTGATGAGGTTTTGCTCATTGAGCAGCCTTTGAGGGTGGAGTGTCTTGCCTCTTATCGGCAGGTTAACAACTTTGATGTCAGCTATGATGAGGGTACTCCGTCACCAGTGAACGTTTCGTCAGGCAATATACCCGAATTGCTTCGACTATCACACCTAAACGGTGAAGAACAGAAACAGCTTTTAAGGATCTGCAGAGAATTCGATGACGTTTTCTTCAGGGAAGGTCAAACGCTTGGTTTCACAAATCAAGTTAAGCATCACATTAAAACCACAGATAATATACCCATTTATACCAAATCCTATAAGTATCCTTTCGATCACAAAGAGGAGGTACGAAAGCAAATAAGCGAACTGCTCAATCAGGGTATTATTCGACCCAGCTACTCTCCTTGGAGCTCTCCTATATGGATAGTGCCAAAAAAGGCTGACGCTGGCGGCAGACAAAAACGGAGATTGGTCATCGACTACCGTAGGCTGAACGAAAATACCATTACGGATCGGTATCCCTTGCCGAATATAACCGACATTCTCGACAAGCTTGGTAAATCAATGTATTATTCCACCTTGGACTTGGCTAGTGGTTTCCACCAGATCGAGATGAACCCTGGGGACATCAGCAAAACGGCCTTCACGGTTAAGGGTGGACATTACGAGTGCGTCCGCATGCCATTTGGATTAAAAAAATGCTCCGTCCACTTTCCAGGGAGTTATGGACAATGTACTCAAGGAGCTTCAGGGAACCATTTGCTTGGTGTATCTTGGCGATACAATCGTTTTTTCTACATCCCTTCGGGAGCATATCGAGAGTCTCAGAAGGGTTTTCCAAAAATTAAGGGAGGTGAATCTTAAGGTGCAAATCGACAAGTCTGAATTCATGCGTAAGGAAATATCATTTTTGGGCCACCTGGTCACCACCGAAGGTGTAAAGCCCAACCCCGACAAAGTTGAAGCTATTAGATCTTTCCCTATTCCAAGAACACAGAAGGAAATTAAATCCTTCCTCGGTCTTCTTGGTTACTACCGCAAATTTATAAGGGGTCTTGCAAAGCTTACTAAGCCCATGACTCAGTGCTTGAAAAAAGACAGAACAATCGAACTAAATGACTCTTACGTCAAATGCTTTAACGAGTATAAGGAAATACTTATGAATGACCCCATTCTTCAGTATCCTGATTTTACCAAGCCTTTTGTCTTAACGACTGATGCGAGCAATTTCGCAATTGGGGCTGTTTTATCGCAGGGTCCTGTTGGAAGTAAGTAGGAAAAAGTTGCAACAGGCTGAAAGCAAGCTTCTTACATTGTTACCACATAAACGACATAGACGGAGACTTATAACGGACTTGGAACTGTTATCAAGACAATCACTGGAAACTTAGACGTTAATGACGCCATACAGATTAACAACGATATCGATAGGCTTTTACACAGGGAGGATAAACTGCAAACCGAACTTAACAATCAGTCTATGGTTAACAAACAAATGATAGAGCGATTCGAAAACATAACAAATCACGTAAGCGATCAACAAACAAAAATAACCACATACTTACATCATTTACAAGCAAATCTACGGAACCAAATTAAAACCGATTCTATAAATTTGAAACACTTGCAATTCCTATCACAAATTAATTTTAATATTGATTTGCTAAACGAACACTTGTCCGGTATTTTGGAATCAATCATGCTTGCCAAATTTCAAATCATCCCTAAATTAATCCTTACACTAAATGAACTAGAGGAAATACACCTTCTATTGTCAAAACACTCGGTAGAAATAAATTCAAAAGAACAGATCTATGAGTTGTTGGACCTACAAGCCTATTCTAATGGGTCGAGTATCATATTTAATATCCAAATCCCAATAGTTTCCGAAGATCACTACTCCTTTTACCACATTATTCCCTTGCCCATCAATAACACAAAAACAATCCTAGTCAAACCTTACCTTTTAATGAACCAAAACCATATTCAAGCAATCGACGATAAATGCCGCATTGTAGAGGGAACTTATTACTGTCGGCAAACGACATCGTGGTATACGACCGAACCCCAGTGCGTGGGAAGCCTCCTGAAAAACCAAACGGGACATTGTCAACTGTACGACCTTGAAAACTCAATGGAGATATACCAGCCCGAACCAAACCATATCCTGTTAATCAATGTCCCCAAAACTATCATCAATTCATCTTGTGGGCCGAGCAAACTGAAAATTGAAGGAACAATCCTCATACACTTCGAAAATTGCGACATCTCTATTAATGGGATACATTACTTCGGAAACAGCTCGGTGCATTGGGACGAGATTGATATATATCCGGCAATCTTCAACAACATCAACATCACAGAGGCCAGCAGTGTGCAAATCGGGCTGAAAGATCTACAACCTTACCAGTTCACCAAGACTCAAAATCCTTTGGAAGTTACCTCGCAATTCGAGATCATCTTTACTAAAACTACCAGTGTACTTACAGTGGCAATCACGTTGGCTCTTACCTTGATTGGAGTATCATTGATATGCCGAACTATTCGAACAAGACACCTCTGCCGGGATAATCAGGCGATCATAGCTCATGCCGATGAACCTCCAAAAATACGGATCATCTGGCCGTCTCTAACAACTAGGGGGAGAGGAGTTACGGCAATATAGTAGTAGCGTTCATGCAATATAGTGGCGTCCATTGACTTCATAGATTGCTGACTTCCTATTTTTTATTAATGTTTCAATAATTAAAAACTTCTGTTTGTGAATGTGCTGACTTCCAGTCTCTATCCACTGTTGTATGAGTATCAGATTACCCAAGTCATTAAACTAACGTCTGCTTTATTGCATTCTTTGGGTCAGCATTTTTATCAGATATTAATGAATGCAAAGCTTTGTACAGAGGAGTTTGATTTCAACTTCGAGAGAGTGAAGAAATAAAGATTCATATTCGATACAGATTAAAATTTCTTGTGTTTCATTAAAGAAGTAACTATAATTCGCGCGCGTTTCCATTTAACCATGTGGGAACTGTGATAGCCACGCAAATATCTTGTCATAGTCTATTCCAACCCTTACTGCTACACGGTCCAACATTCCACCCATGCACATTTTCCATACAATATACATTTTTCCCACTGCATTTGCACGATTTTTTTTCATCTGAGAAAATTGGATTTCATTGTTAGAGGACGGTTGGAAGCTGAAGCATATGAACTCGCCCAAAAGTCACATGCTACTATCGATATCAGTGGGGTTTTTTACACGCAACGTGAAAAATAAGCGCGAAACAGGTAATATGGGTAAAGAGAGTGAGAGCCAATGAGGTGATTTGATTGTAAAAACATTCAAAAAGTTTCTAGGGTGATCCGGTGTAATACACTTACACAAACGCATGTTGTTTATCCGTCGGTTAGGTAAATTTTCTGACAGAGCATGCAATCATTTCATGTTGAACATCAGATAGATGAGGCCGGTTGGATTTTGAAAGACGACGGTACCACAAGTGATGCGTTAAGAGCATATATGTATGCGCGCGAATCGTCAAACTTTGCAGCGATGAATGAATGTACTGTGTATATTACTACACAATATATAATGTCGCATAGGAAACTCCTCATCAAATGCGACCTAGCTCCTCTATATCTTTTCATAGTTACCTGGACGACGGCTGGCGATGAACTGAGAATTGGTCCCAAGCCCGTTTGAGAAAGGAGCAGGGAACCCCTTGTTTCCCCAATCCACATCTTCCATGATGCCTCATCCTAGGCCCTCCGATTAAATGGTAGTAAAATGTTCTCGATTCCCCAAAAATGGGACATTAAATGCCAAGAAATGCCAACAACTGTAAATACATCTACAGCTCTGCTACTAAATCCTACTTACACCTCCGTTGAGAGGACGTAAGAGGGTGAAGGGGAGTCTTCCGTGCCAGATAACGAAATTGAAAGTAATAACCATGCACCCGAGGTGGAAGTAGCGCGATGCGCTAACTTCCCGTGGCTGGAAAATCTTAAAACGTTTGAAAACCTGCAGAAGGGCCTCGGAATCGATTAGACTCATGGCAACGATCTGGAAAGCGGAAAAAGGGTTATGGCAATAGATCCTGGAATAGCAGATCACCTCATTACCCTGGCGCTGTTAAAGACCTTTTACAACAGGCCAGCCAATGTAAATTTAAAATACTGGCAATCCAGAAAAAGAAATGGACTGGAAATGATATTCAAGACAGGAGATCGCACACAATATTCAAAAGTGGGAGGCATACTGGAAAACGAGAATTCAGAGTGGCCTTTGTTGTGAGTAGGGAATTCAAATCGTATGTTATTGATTTTTTATGCAGTCAATGAACGGTTGTATTTGACCCGTATAAAATCAATCAATCATCCGTATGAAATCAACGTACACACCCCGACTGAAGAAAAGGACGAACAAACAATGGAAACCTTTCACAACCACTTGGAAAGACTAGTTGACTCATCGCCTGTAAATGACACAATCATAATTCTGGCTGATTTAAACGCTAAGGTTGGCAACGAGCTATCTCGCCGGGGAATGACTCGAAGATATAGCCTCTACGGTGAAACAAATGACAACGGCCACAATCCGATTGACTTTGCAGGTATTAGAAATTTAGTCACACGTTCGACTTGCTTCCCTCATTGACGCATATATAAATTGAGCTGGGTATCACCAGATGGCATCACACAACAACCAAATCGACCATTTTCTGATCCAACAACGTTGAGCATCGAGCATTATTGACGTCCATACATACCGAGGAGCCAATTGTAACTCAGATCATCACTTGATCAAATTAACCTAACAATGACGTATGTCATAGGCGTTTTCATCGAAGACCAGCCCACTACTACAGATATAAAGACTAACACCATACTTGGGTTTAATACTCCATGTAGTGTAGTAGTTAGAGCTCTTACTGCGTAAGCTGAAGATCTCTGGTTCAAATGCCGTTGAACGGTGGTACTTACCATATCACCTTCTCAAGTACAACAATGGTACTGAACATAGTACTGTCTCGAGTGCCAATACATTCGATCTAGATATTCAAATTCTTCAACTATCTCCAAACAAAGGCTCGGAAGGGGCGGTAGTGATAAAGCAAAGCAAAAGCCAAGCGAAAAAAACAGAGATATACACTCATCCGCTGAGATAGTAGAAAGCAGCTCTGTGGAGACATCATGGTCAATATACTTGTACACAGTGTCCACCAGTCGTCAATTTCTATTGGCAACGGAAATAGTCGAGTTGCAAAACAGTGTTGGCGACACGGTTCAACCCAGGATGCTGCTTGATCAAGGCGCAGAATTTTCATTTATCACCGAAAGAGTAGCTCAGTGTTTATTATTATGTAAGACTGCAGTACAAATACCTTTTGTAGGTATAGGTGAGACTTCACCAGGCAAGGCTTGAGAAATAGTAACGGTTGCTGCAAGGTCAGTACAGCGTTCAGACTTGGAAATAAAAATTGATGCACTCGTAATGAATCAATTTCTGCCAGCAACGAAGGTTGAAAACGCATCTTGAAGTTACATCAAGGACTGCAGCTTGCCGATTCTGCCAATCGACTCCATCATTGGAGCTGACACCTATGGAAAACTTATCACTGGCAAGCTCAGTCCAGGAGAATACGATAGGCCAATTGCTCACAAAACAGCCTTTGAGAGGATATTATCAGGCCCCACTCATGCTCGTGCAAAATGGTGCGAAAGCGTAAACACTCAAAATTTCTGCTTGAGTATCGAGAAAAATTTTGCATCTACCCACATGATAGATAATTCAGGCAGATTTGTGGTACTCCTATCACTCAAGGATGATTCCTTACATCTAGGAGAGTCATGAAGCATTGCCACTGTTCATTGGATTCAAACTGAGTCATAACTCAAATGCAATCCAATTGTTTCCGAGCAGTAACAGGAATTTATGCAAGCCAAAATCACATGGAGTTGTTTAAAGGTACCGAAATATCAGAAAGCAGTTACTTCAGACCTCATCATGGAGTCCTCAAATTCGATCCACGTGGAAATAGGAAACGCGTCATTTTCAATACTTCGCAGGTTTCCAGAAGTCTCTCAATGACTTCCTTCTGGAAAGGCCGAAGCTTTAAGAGGATTAATGGCTTAAACTCAATCGATGGAGATCGCATCGTCTTTGTCCCCGACATCGTCGAAATTTTTCGGCGAATTCTTGTAAATGAAATTGATGCAGATCTTCAACTAATAATCTGTCAAGAAATTCCAAACAAGAAGTTACAGACTTATAGATTACGTAGAGTCACGTAGAGTACAAAGTCTGCATTTTGAGTGTTTTGCTTGAACTTGCAAGAACGCATGAACAGGAATACCCGGAAGCTATCGAACTAATTCTTCGCAATAAATACGTAAATGACTTTCTAGTAGGTGCCAACGACATCAATGCAGCGCAAAATCGCAAGAAACAACTTGTGAAAATGGGCCTCGAACTGTCCTGATTTGATGAATAGTCAAAAACAGAACTTTTAGGAAAACACTTCAAAGTCGACGAGTGTGTATCTACCTTGGGAGTAGTATGGATACCACGACAAGACTACTTTACTTACAGGGTGAAGCCGATCACCCCTGCTGCTCAATGCACTATGCGCATCGTGCTTACGGAGGCGGCGAAGCTATTCGGGCCGATGGTGTGGCTTGGACCTGTAATTATTCAAGCCAAGGCAGGATCTCTGGATTTCTAGAGTGGCGTGGAACCAAGCACTGACTCAAGATATCGAAAGCCGCTGGAAACTTTTCATCTGACAACTCCCAGACCTTGCAAGTTTCCGCATCCCGAGATAGTTTGGTGCTGCTGCGGTTGACAAGGTGGAGTTACACGGATTCCCCAACACATGTAAGCGGGTTTATGCCACCTTTGTTTACGCGATAGTTATGAACTCCAAAAAACGTGATTGCTCGTTAATACTCACAAAAACATAGGTGTTTTGACATTAAAACCTTGAGCATACCAAGACTGGCGCTGTGTGTTAGCTCGTCTTGTTAACAAAATAAAGAAATCCCTTGCAAAAATAGTCTCCGGCATCTACTGTTGGACATACTTGCAAGTCATACTCAGCTGGGTCTCTAGTCATCCACCGAAGTGGGTAATGTTCGTAGCTACGAGAGTCAGCGACATTATCACTATGCTACCAGATACCAGTTGGGGTTTTGTGGCAACCAGAAAAAGCCCAGCTGACTTAGCAACCAAATGTCTAACCCCCATAACATCAAGTGCATCTGTACTTCATTGGAACGGACCTGAATGGCTGTTATGGCAAAGCACACCTATATACAAAGTGACTCGTCTCGATCTGGAAGATGTGTGGGAACGTCGAAAGGATGCTATGATTTCCTTCGTCTCACAGGGCTCTGAGAAATGTATCATTGAAAGTTTTACATCGTAAAAGAGACTATTTAGAGTAGCTGTCAGTTGCTTCAGATTTGCCAACATTGCTCAAAAGTGAGTCACAAGGGAAATACCTCCTTGGATAACCACAGCGGAGATCAATCAAAGCTGAATCGCAGTTCAAGCTCGTGTAAAAAATGCACTTCATTCTCAAAATCAACACGCTACAGACAACTTGCGGTGTCTCGCGCAAGAGTACATTGCGATTTCTTCGCCCGTTTTGAGATTCTGATGGACGACTTCAAGCAGAGGGACGTCTATCAAAAGCAATGCTTATTTTTACTGAAAACAATCCGGTGACACTACCAAAATTAAGTGCTCTGACTAGACTGATAATTCTACATAGACCCTACCAGACCCTCCATGGTGGGCCACAACTAACCTTGAGTTATCTGATAAGTTAGTTTTGGATAATTTACAAAAAATCCAGCATCCGGTCTGTCTTACATAATTATTTCATGATTCCCTGCGAAAGCCAAGCCACAACTAATGGGCGTACTTCCTTAGCCTAGGATCACCCCAATGAGACCATTCTTTAAATCAGGAGTGGACTACGCCGGTCTGATCAACGTAAGAGCCATCAAAAGCCGAGGTTATTTTTCGTGCAACAGTTACATCTGTATCTTTGCGTGCTTGGCAATAAGATCTGTGCATATAGAAATCGCCTCAGATCCCTCGACTACCGCATTTTTGGCAGCATTGTAGCGACAATGGTACCAATTTTTAATGGAGAGGGGTCCAGGATTACGCAAGCTACTGGGTCAAGCGTCAATTCACACCCAAATACCAGGTCAGCTAGAAAATGAAGGTTAAAAGCTGGAAATTTATTTCTCTTGAGACGCAACACCTCGGTGGACTATGGGAGGCTGCTTTCAAATCATACAAATACCATCTTTGAAGAATTAAGGCGATTTTCCATTGACTTACGGGGAATAGTCCACTTTACCGTCACAATTTGAAGCGTGTTTGAACTCCAGGCCACTGTACTCTAAGAGCCTGGATACTCAGAGCGCAATCTGACGAGCGCACTTCCTCATTAGTACGACATTAATAGGTCCACCCGAGCCGTACGACTGCTCCGAGGCAAGGGTAACATTTTATTTTCGCATATGCGCAAGCAGTTTTGACATCGCTGGAGCAGAGATTACCAGCAAACACTAGAACAATGCCCAAATTGGATCGGCCTAAAAAATGTGATATTGTATTACTGATCCACGAGAAGCTTCCGCCAATGAAATGGGTATTAGGCCGTATTACGCAAGTACACCCTGGAAAAGATGAACGCGTTCGCGTTGTGTATTTTGCCACCGCCACATAAACGTTTGCTTGACCTGTTGACAAGTATGTACGCTATAACTTCAAAGAAAATTTTGTTTGAGGATTGCTGGTTGTCCTAAGTGAAAGAACTACATTGTTCTTTCACCCGAGCATTTTAGCTATCAACATAATAGCATTATTCGCTCGATGGACTTCAGCTGGTTCCATTAAAAATCTCGCAGTTTCGTACGAGGTGACCGATATACTCCTCAGGAGCTGCCACATCAGTCACCTCGGGGCAACTCGACTGCGGGGTTCCAGATGTCCACGAACCCATATATATATATATATATATATATATATATATATATATATATATATATATATATATATATATATATATATATATATATATGTTGCAGCATGGCAGTGCTGCAAGCTCTATCGAGCAGTAATTTCCACATTTACGCAGTGGTGGCGGACTTATAAGAAAATTTTGTTTGAGGCTGGTTTTCCTAAGTGAAAGAACTACATTGTTCTTTCACCCGAGCATTTTAGCTATCAACTTCAAGATGCAACGAATTAAAACTAGTCATTAATGTAAATTAGTACGAAGTACCTGCAAGCTCATGGTATCTGGGTTAGCAATTCTTTCTAAGTCAAACAATTACTCTCCCTGTTTTAGTATACCAGTCGGCTTGCTAAAACACATGCCGAGGCGGGCGGAATTGCGAGACGCACTTATTGCTTATTCAAAGGGTAGCAGTAATTCCCGTGTACATCACCGCATATTTCTGGCTGCCCATCTTCAAGTCATCCTCAAGTGTCCTGAAGACTATAGTGGTCCAACCACGCGAGGCGGACCCGCAAACCTTGACGTTTTAGTGGTAAACCCCTTTCAATTTGCTAGTTATCGGACAACGAACAGCGTTGGAGTTCCGTCGCAAGCGCACTGATTTGGCAAAAGCGGAAGAAGTGGAGGAATAGGAAGGCGTTAGAATTTTGACCACGTAGGAAATTTAAGAAAAATTGGAAGTTGGTTAATCTTTGAATAAATTAAAAAAACTTTTACAAAAAAAAGAAAACCGACTTCGGAATGCCCTAAAAAGGATGAAATAAATTTTTTGGAAGCGGTGCCATATCATTTTTTCCCGATTTTTTTTGCAATGGTGCAGATGTTGGAAGTATTTATGTTGTAATGGGGAAATTCATTTGGCACCGCTTCCAAAAAATTTATTTCATCCTTTTTAGGGCATTCCGAAGTCGGTTTTCTTTTTTTTTTGTAAAAGTTTTTTATTTCACCCTTTTTAATGGCAAATTTTTTCATTTCAAACCATTCAAAACTCTATTTCATGAATACATTGTATCATGTTCTCGTATATTAAAATATCATTTTTTACTGCAATGCAAAAACCACTACGGCTAAAATCTGACGCGTTCATAGGAATCGAATTTAGCTCTGGTACATTAAATCCATGATCTCATCAAAGTCTACCTTGAATTTAGATTTCATAATAATCCAATATGAATTGAAGCTTTGAGAAATTTTCGAATTTTGAACTTTGCATAACCCGCCATTTTTATATTCTGACTTGGCCCTGAAGTGCTTTTTATCGTTCAACTTTTTTCGACCTTTGAGCGACCGCCATTTCGTTTCAAATTGTTCAAGTTTGGATTTTTTATTGTGAGCTTTATCACACAATTGAATAAATCATTGTACTAGTTTTGGTACAAACTGGAGCTATACTTTGGCCACAACAGAAATATTGCTGAAAATTTTGAGAAAATCGAAGCAAAAGCACACACACAGCCATATATATAGATATAATACATATATATATATATATATATAGATATATATATATATATATATATATACACATATATATAAACATATATATATATATATATATATATATATATATATATATATATATATATATATATATATGTATATATATATATATATATATATATATATATACATATATATACACATATATATATTTATATATATGTATTATATATATATATATATATATATATATATATATATATATATATACATATATATATTTATATATATGTATTATATATATATATATATATATATATATATACATACATATATATATATTTATATATATATATATATATATATATATATATATATATATATATATATATATACATCCATACGCATAAATATATATATATATATATATATATATATATATATATATATATATATATATATATATATACATATATACCCTAGCTGGCTCCACGGGTAGAACGCTGGACTCTCACCTGAGAGATGCCAGGTTCGAATCTCAAACACAGCTTTTTCATTAAATAAAAAGTTTGTCTACCCAGCTAGGGTAAATTGTCCATTGGAAGATGGTAATTTCGATGGACCCTCCCCACCTACCCCGATCCTAACTAACCTCACGAAAACCCCATTAACCCTAACCTCTTGCCAACCCGCAAATGAGGCAGCGTGGCAAGGTATTGCCGGCAATGACGGCATCACAGCGGAATTACTGAAATATGCGGGCAGAAAAACATGGAATATTCTGGCCAACGTATTCACAAAGTGCATCAGAACCAGACAAATTCCTGACCAGTGGAACAGCGCCAACATAATTCTGATCCACAAGAAGGGCAGTAGAGAAGACATTAGAAACTATGGACCGATAAGTCTTCTCCCTGTGTTCTATAAAGTATTCACCAAAATCATCAATAACAGAATACAGTCAGCCCTAGATGCAGAACAGCCACGAGAACAGGCTGGCTTCAGGAGTAGCTTCAGCACTATAGACCATATCCATACACTAAGAGAGATCATGAGCAATGCGAAAGAGTATGAACTCCCTCTCGCCCTGGCATACATTGACTTCGAGAAAGCCTTCGACTCAATTTATCCCGACGCCATAATAAGAGCGCTTATAAGCCAAGGTATTGAGAAACCATATGTAGAAACACTAGCCAACATCTACAAGAACGCCAAAGCGAAGGTCAAAGTGTTCGAGGATACACCAGAGTTTCCCACACAAAGAGGTGTTAGACAGGGGGATACTATATCACCAAGACTCTTCAACGCCACCCTGGAGGAAATCTTTCGAGGCCTAGAATGGGATAATAAAGGCTTAATCATAGATGGAGAGCAGCTAAATAACCTACGATTTGCTGATGACATAGTCCTCATCGCCCAAACCCAGGATGAACTACAAACGCTACTCAAAGACTTAAGTGCAGCTAGTGAGACAGCAGGACTGAGAATGAACCTCAATAAAACAAAGGTTATGTACAATGAATTCATAACGAGAGGCCAGGATAAAATATCAATTAATAACACTGATTTAGAAGTGGTAGACGAATATGTGTATCTAGGCCAAGCAATAAACAACTCAGGATCGCTACTACCCGAAATAAATAGACGAATTAAACTAGCGTGGAGTGCGTTTGGAAAAAACTCCATAATCTTCAAGTCAAAAATGAAAGTCCACCTGAAAAAGAAAGCCTTTGATGAATGCATTCTGCCAGTCATGACCTATGGTTGTGAAACATGGACTCTGACCACAGACACCATAAGAAAACTTCAGGTTGCCCAAAGGGCAATGGAAAGATGCATGTTGGGTATCACAAGAAGAGACAGAAAAAGACTAACCTGGATAAGAGCAAAAACACAGGTAACGGAGGTGATCAATAGAATCAGAAGTCTCAAATGGCGATGGGCTGGACATTTGGCAAGAATATCAGACAATAGATGGACCACAAAAGTTATGAATTGGTACCCAAGGGGAGTCAAAAGACCAAGACGGCACCCGAAACTTAGGTGGGACCATCACATAAGAAAGCTAGCTGGCATTACCTGGACACGTATAGCTAAAAACAGACAAAAGTGGAGGGAAATGAGAAGCCAATACGTAGGGGAGGCCACACCATGATCCGTATACATGGTTGATAAGCTGACAATGATGATGATGATGATGATGATATACATATATATATATATATATATATATATATATATATATATATATATATATATATATATATATATATATATACATATATATATATACACATATATATATATATATATATACATATATATATATATATATATATATATATATATATATATATATATATATATATATATATATTTATATTTATATACTCGTATATTTATAGACATATATATATATATATATATATATATATATATATATATATATATATATATATATATGTGTGTGTGTGTGTGTGTTTGTGTGTGTCTGTAGACATATTTATTTATATATAGTTCACTCCGCAATCAATCTCATGAAATTTACTTAAAAATATCCTTCTTAACCGCATCATTCGTTCACGTTTATTTGATACCCATCGCCTTCGTTTTCAATTAACTATGGCACCTAATTTTCATGAAAGTTTCAAGAAAATCATACCATAATGTTCAATGAAAACTCGGCTATGCATTTTCATCTTCATCTGTACAGTTATGATCAATTATAGCAGGAAACGTATGGAAATCACTAATTTTAGGTTTCTGGGCATACGTTCTAATGTAGATATAATATTAACTGAAAAGTAACAATTCAACTCTATAATTTGCAATCACTCACTCTTTATTACTTCTTCGGGAAATTTTATAATCCTATATGTAACGTTTACGTCTAAGGACGTAAGAAGGATCCTATACCAAGCTCATTGGTAAGCAAAGAATGAATGCGGAAGAGAAAAGCATCCTGAAATGTTCCCTTTAACTGTTGTATTTATGCTGCACCTAGAATTAATTTATGGGTTATTTCCGGTAGAAATGATGGACTAAAATGTACCGTTTATGCTTAAAAATTAAGGATACTGGAAATTTTTATCATCTGTCACCAAAGGACTCGGTATCTCCAACAAATCCTTGCAGAGTGCCAACTAATTGGCACTTTTCGTATGAAATATCATTTAAATTCAATTTCTTGACATCAATGTATCATATTTAACTATTAATATCTACAGAGTCCTTGGAAGGATTTCAATTCTGTTCCGATACATTTTAGACCAATATGTTGTCTTTCATTTGAAAGCCCTACAATAAAAATCCTTACACGCGTCGTTCAGTTACGCTGAAAAATCGGGGTGTAAGTCGGAATTTTTTTAGTTTTAACGATAAAAGTCCTTTACCGTTACTTGAATTTCTTATCCTTTAAACGGGACCTAACTGGAAGAAAGACGTATCCTTTGCCAAAAACAGGACTCTTCTATCTATCTCCGTTTAAAAGTTATGCGTGAACATACAAAAAAAAAGCAAAAAAAAAAATATATATACGCAATGAATTGATAACCTTTTTTCTTTTGGAAGTCGGTTAAAAATGACGAATTATCAGTTCGGATTTTAATTTGAATTGTGATTGGAATTTTTTGCATGCGATGGTGTTTTCAGCTAGTATGTGCACGCGTAGAGCATGTAGTGTTAGTGGAAGGCGTAAATTACGCCTGAAGTGGCAAGAATCCTTCCTGTCGGGGAACCCGATTTGCATAGATGGTGATTGTGAAGTGTTGAAAGGCAGCTTAACGAGCCGAAAAAGAGCCATTAGTGGTTGAAGTTGGTTTTTGGTGGAAGTTTTGTTAGGTGGCTTAACGAGCCGAGAAAGAGCCAGTCAGGGAAAGGTGTAGGCCCTGCGTGTGACACAACTCAGTGTTTTTTGCTGTCCGAATCATTCCAAGGAACCTCAAGCTCACCAATTGGCACGTGCAGGCAGTTCAAGGGTTGGCGAGTGGCGTCTACGCACTCTGTCTCCATGGGTTAGCCGGGACCCCAAGGCCACCATCTGGAATCGTTTGGTGTAGCATAAGAAACCCTCTTGGCAAGGAAAGCGAACGCTCGAATGCCGCATGCGTAGTTTTATCCAGTTTCTTAAGCAACTGGAATATCAAAATCGGATCCCATTGACTCCACGTTCACCTCAAACATTTGGAGTCCCCAAATGCATTTCTGCATAAATTCATGTAGTCTCTTAAGGTTATTAGCCATTGGAGTATAATTTTTGCCACACACTTTAAGGTGCTTAATTAGTGCTTCGGCTTGACTTTCCACGTTTACCTTCAAATAAAACAGTTTCTGTGCGGATCCTAAGTTGCTCTGGTCAATCAGTTGGCAAAACAAATCATGGAACGGGATCGATGGAAGATTTATAGTTGGATCTGGAGACATTGTGACCCTTGAAGATGTTGGGGTTGAGGATTCAGCTTCCATCATCTTCATTTAAAGAACTTCCACCTCTTCTTCCATCTTCATGTATTCGTCGGCATCATAATCACTAGGCATGTCAGCTGGTTTCAAAATATTGAAGTACTTGTCTTAAATGGCCTCCCAATATTTCTGCACGGTAACTCTCTCTATTTCCAAAAACTGCGTTGGTTGCTGCAATCTCAATCTGCTCTTATCATCACTTGTCTTAACGGTTTCATCAGAATTTGTAAGGTGCTGACCATAGAAAACATCTTCCTTTCGTCATTGGCAGCTGCGTATAGTGGCCTCTCCCTTCAACGATGTCGCTGAGAGTTCTTCTAGTTGTTCCCTTTGAGTGGCTTCTCTCTTTGACGATGTTGCTGAAAGTTTCTCTAATTTCTTCAACAGGCTAATCATAAGTTTCTTGATTTGGTCATTGTATTTGTTGAGTATATACTCTGAATCCTTGTAAATTTCTATGGCTGCCTCGGTGAGTTCGTGGTAATATTCAAATATCCGCCATAGTTGGCTCAGCTGGCGTTGTCACTGCTGAAGATACTCCTGAGTCTTCCTCGATGAAGAACACTTGGCAAAGTTTCGCACCAGGTACTCTCTCTCGTCTCCCAATGATTGCTGCTTCGCTGTAATGTCTGACATCTTGGTTTGCCGAAAGTCCTGTCACGGTCATCCATGTTTGTGCTCGAAATAAAAACTCCGAGTGTTAGAGAGCAAAAGATAATTTTTATTCATGCTCTTTACCTGAAATAGATTTTCATTTTACAAGGAAGTTTAATTTTCCCATGCTCTAACGCAACGATGGAATTTGCTTCCAAGTATATTTTAATTTTTACGGTTTCATATTCTATCCTAAATCGTGGTATCGCCCCGCATAGAACGTTATTGTTTCGTCTGGCGGTGTTGCCTTACCGCGTCGAACCATGGGAAATCACAATTATATGATAGATATCTTATGTGAATGCATATTATGTTTCTACGTGGAATGTTATGAAACTCGAACACCATATTTTACAGTTTCAGAGAAAAATTGCTGCGACACACAGAGCGATGGACGTACGGGCATCGATTTATGGATCTACAGAAAGGCAGATCCATAAAACGATTTCAATAGGTTTTTGTGAACAGTTCAATCGAATTGAATTTGTATTTATCTCAACATGATGTTTTGCTCATTTATATTTTATGAAGACAGTCAAAACAAGTTGAGTAGACAAAACTACGCTCATATCAGGCGGATTTTGTACTTAACCTGTAATATGCGAATATGTAAAATGATTTAATTCCGGAAAAACTTTTATGCCATACACAACAAACATTTTCTTGCTTTAAACTCCATTTTAACGAATTAACATTTTGTTCCAATATTGCTACAATCACTGACTGACCTGAATCTTAAATGTATTTTAGTTGTTCCTCTTATCTGAAAATTTGGAGAAGATTCAATCAAAAGTATTGTGCCTGGTTCGAAAGAAAGTCCATGTATTAAAAAAAAAATCGTATATGATTTTTGTAATAGGAGGAAATTCAAATGGCTATAACATCTGTAAATTTTATTGAAAATTATAGAATAAAATGATCTTTCAAAGGACTGCTTAAATAGCTGATTCCATCCAATTAATGATACTAACGCAATTTCACTGACGAAAATGCTAAGTCCTACTATTAAAGGGTGGTCCAAGTTAAACGCACGATGTTAATTGTAAATAAAACAAAAAGGTTTCAGAGAATTATGTTAATATTTATTATTATAATAGAGGAATCTATGACAGTGATGCGTGAAATAATATATTGTCCAAATGCTCGCCACGGCATTGACGGCATACTTCTATCCGATGGTCCGTATTCTCAATTACTCTGAGACATAATTGAGGTTCAATGTCGTTAATGTGCTGAATTATCTTATCCTTTAGCTCTTGAATTGTTCTTGGCTTATTGACGTACACTTTTCTTTTTAAATATCTCCAGAGAAAGAAGTTCAACGGTGTCAAATTACATCGTGACGGCCAATTAACATCGCTACAATGTGAGATAACATGGCCATTGAATTTCTCGCGCAAAAGACCCATTGTTTTGTTGGCTGTGTGGCATGTGGCACCATCTTGTTGGGACTCCATCATCATTTAGGTCAATTACCTCAATATCTGGCCACAAAAAGTCCGTTACCATCTCGCAATAGCGAACACCATTCATTGTTACTGCTGAGTCGTCCTCATTTTCGAAGAAGTACGGTCCGATGACGCTGTCAGCCCATAAACCGCACCAAACAGTCGCTCTTGTTGGATGCATCGACTTTTTAACAATTATTCGAGAATTCTCATTTACCCAAATGCGCCGATTCTGCTTATTAACGAGTTCATTGAGGTAAAAGTGTGCCTCGTCGTGCTGACCAAAAAAATCACGAAGTGCACGAAATACATTTTGGTTTGAGCACCTATTTTTGTAAAAAGGTTCAACAACCTTAACGTGCTATTCAATTGTGTACCTCTTCATGGTTGCATTTGTCAAACACTGGAACAAAGAAATGTCAAATTAAATTGGGCGAAAAACTTGACGTTAAGGCGTGACTCATAATTAACATCGTGCATTATGGTCGGACCACCCTTTATAAGCAAAGTTCAATGAACTTCAGCCTCTAAATTATTTGTTATTGTATCTACTTTCATGATTTTTAGGGCTTTGTGAAATTTTTTTACAGAAACCCATTCGTTTTACTCCTGTCTGTCCATCTGTTCGTCAGTCCGTCTATCCGTGCGTTACAAGAAGTTTCTTCGGAAACTATAGAAGATACAAAGCTCAAATTTTGTGAAAAGGCCAGAAATGGTGGCTTGTCAAAAGTTTAGGTCTTATCAAATATTTCTAAATTTTTTAAGGGGGTCCTACCTCATAACGAAGTGATCCTTAAAAAATTGTCTTCACCAAATCTAGTCAAGTATAGTATCAAATGAAAGGTCTTAGCACTTTCGGAACTTAAATATAAATCAATTTTTGCATCTGGGGTCCAGGGGGAAGCAAAATGTAGAATAATATTTGTGTCCTCTCCCCTCGCGATTGGAAACATTTGAGTCGAAGATCTGGAAAAATCACAGAGGCAGGTAGGTGAGTACAAGAACAACTGAAACCTTCACTTTTATTCAATTTAAGAGTACGGTTACAGTTTTATTTACAAAAATGTAAAATTGACAAAGCATACTATTACTAAGAAAGTTAAGTGAAATTTGACTTCTGACGTATTTTTTATTATTGTACTCATAAAGGCCTATATTCCTGATTTTTTCAGATTTTTCGGATAAACGTGTCCAATCGCGAGGGGAGTCCGTGAAAATTTCGTACATTCTCCCGTCACCTACCCCCCTCGGTACTGATAAGGTAATTTTAAGGCTCTGAAAATATCTCATTAAGACCTTTCCAATGACATTTTACTCGACTACCAATAGTGAAACATTTTTTTAGATGGGGCACCTCCCTATATGGGGAGACTCCCCTTAAAACTCGCGGAATAATTTTTTTCACTCCAAAACTTTCAAGAAATCATAATTTCTGACCTTTCCACAAAGCTTCACGGCTGTAGTTTCTTCCAATACGGATTGAAAAAATGATATAAATAACATTTTTATAACACAGTGTTACTTACTTGTTGCGAAGATGTCATCCTTTGGTTCTTTTTACTCCAATTCATTGCTTAAAAGCTAAGAAATCTACATCTAAGCAATTTGCTCGAAGTGTAACATATGCCAACACAGTTTTTGCCAGTGTTATGGTGATGTGTTTGAGAACGGAATAAAACAGATTCGGACTATAGAAATATATTCAACCTACACATACGTTTCCTGTTCCATGCTAGTCGACATGCTAAACGAATAAATGCCAAAAAGCCCAACGATCTGTCGATTCTGAGCTATTTTGTATACAGCCAAGTCATGAAATATTCACATCAAAATGTTTCCTTGTTCGAAATTTCAAAGAAGAATAGCTTAGAGATGTTGTAAGCGAATTTATTGTTGTGGCATCAAATTCTAATACACAAAGCTCCAGGAAGTAGTTGATATTCGTAGGGGGTTTTTCGGCGAATTGAAAATACGATAGATTAGTTGCTCAAAGAATCTAGTTGCATAGTATATAGTACATTTTTCAATATCGCTCAGAAACAGCGCTGAATATTTCACGTGTACGGCAAATTTATCCTTTAATAAACTCTTAAAACGTAAAAAATTATCTAAAGCTAATATTTTCACCAGAACCACTTTCTTTTTTAACACTCTAAAGTATTGTGTAATCAAATTAGTCACTTCAAATCCTCAGATCATCAAACCTTTCATCAAGTAGATCCTTAAAATCCAATTTTGATTTAAAGCGCCTTTCTTCCACTTATCTCGCATCGCCTCTTTCACCTGCCAATTTTCTCGAGTCAGAAAAAATGGGATTTTTATTTAATTTCGATATCGAAATCGGTTTCAAGTAGAATCATATCATAGCCAAAGGATATATCATTGAACGAGTGGTATCACTAACAGAAAGGAAAAGATACCTCTCACCGAATAATGTCCTTCTCTTTGGGAAGAGTCAAGGAGAATCTAAATCAATTATAGCAGGAAGGAAGAATTGGCAAAAAGGATTGGAAATATTTCCTTGTTGGTGGATTCGTCATAAAAACGATTATGTGCTTTTTATTTTGTTTTTATATGGTGTCAGTGGTAAAATAGGTGACACCCTATTTTTATTGAATTCTCGTAACGCGGGGGGAGCAACATAGCTGTTTGTCAGCACGTGCAGCATTTTCTTTTATTATATGAAGGCTTTACAATCTTTCGTAGGTATGCTCTATTTGTAGCTAGATGAAACCCACAATCTTTGTTCTGGTGCTTATGAGGAAAATATATAAAATAAACACTAACAAGTTGACCAAATAGGGAGGTAAAAGATTATGATTCAGTTTGAATAAGAGGGATTCATCATGGAAAGTTTGTCTGGGCTCAAAGGAAGGTGGTTACAAAAAATTAAGGCGATGATTATAAGAGGAATTGGGAAAGTTGAATTCAAAAATAGAGACGTTGTGAATCTGCATTGAACAATTGAAATTAGGCAGCAGTATTTCAAGTTGTTATAGACAAATGAGAAACAAAGACACAAACTGGAGCCAATATACTAGAAAGTGGAAGGGTATCTTAAACTCAATCCAGATAAACCAGAGGGTTTCTTAGTAATTTGAGCAATATGAAGGTCAAAACTTAGTTTACCATCAAAAGGTACACCAAGATCCTTGCCACATTGGACAAAGGAATCCCTAAAAGGTGTTTGTAGTAAAAGGTCCTTTTTTAAGAGAAAATTTCATCAACATTTAGTGGAAAAGAGATTGGTTTCACACCAGTCCTCAATCATAGCAGATCTTCTTGTAAAACATCGACATCTGTATTAACGTCAATTACTTGGAAGGTCTTGAAGTAATTACAGAAGAAAGATTATTAATGAACAGAAGCAAAAGTAAAGGGCCAAGAATAGATACTTTTGGAACGCCTGAGCTGGGATAATAAACGAAAGAAGGAAGACAGTAGTTGACAGGAACTACCCACTGACGATCCAAAAAGAACCTAGAACAATAGCAAATGAGGAAAATTTAACACTCTGAGCTTTTCAAATAAGAAAAAACGATCTACTGAATAAAATTTTTTTTAAAAATTTGCAAGAAAAACGTGAATCTATTGTTAATGTTCAAGTTTATGGTATGGAAAAAAAGAGTGCATCTACTTCTAATAAAGTCATATTGTTAGTCTGCAAAGGAGGGAAAAATAAGAAGATACAGTGTAACAAGAGCAATTTTTTAAAGACTTTGCCAAAGGGAAAAAGAATGGATATGAAACGATAGCAGGAAACGACATTGCGATCCCCAGATTTGAAAATATAAATAATATGTGCCATTTTCCTTTAGAAAGTGAAGGGAAGCGACAAAGTCAATTTGAAAATGACAAAAAGTGGAACGCATACAGACGATGATAAACATGAAAGCAGAGAATTCAGTATGCCATCAGGGCTAGCACTGGTACTGGGATCAAGATTATTACAGAGCAATTCAATCTGCGAAAAATTGTTTCGGCCAGAAAAGGGAAACGGATCTATTAATTGAAGGATAAGCATTAGAATTACGAAAAAGAAAGAAAGATAGGAAGGAAAGAGTTCACAAGATTCATAGCGTTCAGATGAAGTTAGGTTATCGAGATTCAAACTATTGGGGACATGAAGAGAGCTCTTTATGGACTAGACATAAGACTAACACTTCAAAGTTTTGTTTGGATACAAGTTAAGCTTTTATAGGATTTATATAGGTGCAATGAGCGACAGAAAAAATAAATTACTGCTTTGGCAACAGCAGAATTAGACCAAGGAGGATCTTTGGGTGAGTTAAGAAATTTAAGAGAGAAGCTCGTAAATCCATCCGTTGAGATTAAGGTTGCTTAAACACGGAAAGACAATGTTAACTGAATTCAGGCTAGACTCAATACTATGAAAGTCAGTTTTAAAGAATTAAAGCAGAAAGAGGGCGTATTGCTACATTTATACCTTTTTTGTGGCTAGGAAGTGAATGTCATTTACGCACAGAGTATGGGACTCTCATGCTTTCAAGAAAGCGGCTGGACTACCCACTGAACACTTCCCCTGTCGACCCGAGAACCAAGTCCGGAACGTTTTGACACATTACTTTCGGGGCAGGTCCCGCCGTGGAGCGCCTTCAAGCTGGGAGTTTCCTCTTCTAGCGGGAGGGGAAAGGGGGAAGAGGAATCGCCTGAAAACAATCCCCTAGCCCCTACATCCTGCAGTGAGTCTCTTTTATCTTTTAGGATTGCCCGAGCATAATGTGCCACCTGGTTCCATTTGTCAACCGATTCGAGCATCACCGCGACTATATCATCCAGTATGAGCTCCCCCGTCTCCCTGTAGAGGTTCTTTTAGAAACCTGCTCCTTTTTGTGCACGCACAAAATGTGTGGCAGGTATTGTCTTCCTCTCCTTGCTAAAACCAGCAACCGGGGACCGTGACTTACCAATATTGTGCAGATAAGACTAAAAACACCCCTGCTCACTCAAAAGCTGGATTAGATAGAAGTCAGTCTCACTATACTTCCGATTCAGCCACGATCTCATATCCGGGGTGAGGCGCACAGTCCACCTTCTCTTCGTAAAATTCACCCAGGATTGCTACCAATCGTTGAGTGAGCGCTGTCTCTTCCAGTGGGCAACCATCTCCCTCACGTCCTTATTTCGAAGCAGGTGAAAAGCGTGGCACTCTCTAGCCAAATCAGAGATTGTTGGACACGAAGATGCAATCCTCCGTGCTCATTTTCTCTGAGCCTGTGTCAAACGTTTTCGGTGTACCTCCTTAATGAGAACGTCGCCCTATATTTCTGCTCCTTACAGCAGCATTAACAACACAACACTCATCAAGAGGCTTATTCTTGATGAGTTGGGTCCCCCGACGTTCGCCATAAGTCAACTCAGAGCAAATACTCGCCTTCTTAGCCGTTGCCCTGATTTACTCAGAGAAACCCAATGATTTACTCAGAGAAACTCATGATTTGCTCAGAGAAACTCATCTTAGTCGATCAACAGCCCCAGTACTTCAGCGCTGGCTTCAATTCAACCAGTATTCTCCAATACTGATCATCTTTAATCTTGGGATTCTCTTTTTTTGTCAAGATGACCACTTCGGTTTTCTCCAGTGCTAAACAGAACCCATGAGCAGTCATCCAGTCTCTTACTCGGTGCATTCGCATACTTAGCCTAAGTTGCGTTTGTTCAACGGTGCGTTCAGTGACCAGAATCGATACATCATCCGCATAGCCGATCAAGCGTGACTCATCTGGTATCTGCAGTCTCAATAGCCCGTCATAAGATACGCTCCACAGGTCTGGACTAAGAATAGATCCCCGGGCAAGACTCGATGTAACTTCCATCCTTTGTTGTCCCTGTGTCGTGTCGTAAAGCAGGCTTCGGTCTTTCAGGTAGTCCGCATCATATATTCTGGAACTTGAAAAGAGTTTTCCAGCGTATCCAGAATATCCGCCCGCCCAGCGGAATTGAAGGCAATCCTGACGTCGAATGTCACTAATAGGAAGAACTGTTGCTTGGTGCAGCCATATGCTTCTGCCTTTGGGTCACGCTCACCACCTCTGCAGTCTTACCAATGGTGGAACGTCTGGCTCTAAAGTGGTACTGCCGAGGAGATAGGTCCTCAGCAGCACGAATCACGTCAGTGAGTCTTCCCTTGATGAATTTCTCTAGCACATTCCCAGCCGTGTCTAGCATGCATAATGGACACTATGCAGATGGCGATCCGCTATTTTCCTTGCTGACCCGCACGAGTATCGTACCGGGAAAATTCCGTCCTGTAGGCAAACATTGAAGCTGCTGCGCAGCAAATCAAGACAATGGTGATAGATAAGTTGCAACACCTCAGCTGGAATAGCATCTGGACCTGGTGCCTTCCTCGCTTTCAGTGAAAGGACTACCTCCTCCAGTTCTGGCTGTACGAAGATTGGAAACTCAACTGCTGTTTTCGAAGGGCATCAAGCTTCCGCATAACTACTTTATAGTGAAGGCCGTACAGATGTGTGTACACATTGCCTTGCCAGCAGCAGGCCTTACTGATGTTATTCAATTTGCGGAGGCATTTCCTGGTTGACTTATATGCTGCTGCCCGGTTACATGCCTCATCATGGTTTCGTGCTCGTTGAGCATCACGCGGAAGCTTATTACACTCTCTTCACTTTTGAGTGATTTCAGTCGACCACCCATACAATGATGGCTTACCGTGCCAGGGTTTCCGATGGGGCATAGAAACGTTGCAAGCAATCGTGATGATGCTCATAGTTGAGTTCACCACGTCTTGGGCTGCCAGTTCTTTTGCCCCCTGTGAATCTCCCTGCGGCGGGGCAACTCAACGAACCTCTCTGCGTCCATCCTTCCGATGTGTCACCTAATCATAGAAGGTCGAGAGCACGGACGTCGGGAGACAAAATCACTGATCTCAAGCAGAATGCACTGAGCATCATTGGCTGAGTAGTCCTCTAATCCATTCAAATTATGTATTTCCGTACGAAGAACTCCGAGCCAAATGCCACGTATGGTATAGTTCCTTCTCAGCCAATACGGTGGAAAGTTGGCGTATTTCCGGTGTTTAGTACGATGAGCACCGTCCTGGCTGCCATTACTATGACTCGTTTTTTCCGCGGATCTATTTAAGGTATGCATCATTCGATTGCTTTAACAATGAAGTCCCCCTCAATGAACACGTTGCCGTCTGTATTCGAGGCAGCACCCTCCAAAGCATTAAGTTTGGCTTAAAAAGATTTTATCTATTCATTCGGCGTTAGGTACACACTAAAAAAGGTGGTCCCTGAGCATTAAACCCACATGAAATCATCCCCGCATCTAAATTACAATCTCTGGAAATCACTGATCCAAACCCAAATGGTAGCAGTACCAGTTTCATCAGGATATCATGATGCAAAACTTTTATCATGGTGTTGCTCCTCAGCAGCATAAAGTTGGCTTTCATGTCCCTCGCAATCTGCTCAAGCAGATTTTGGGCAATTGAACTGCAGTGTGGGTTTAGCTGCAGGATACGGGCTATCAAAGCTCCAATTTCGCCTTAGCTAGGGCTTTCTGAAAAACCCGACGTTTCCTTGATCCCATCCTTGCAAAAAATACAATGTCCCTCCTTTGTACACTCTATTCATTTATGCCCCATTTCACCGCATTTGTAACATAGGTAACTCCTATTGATTCCTTTGCATACTTGTGCAGTGTGACCATAGCTAAGGCATTTGAAAAATTGAAGAGGCCCTGCTCATCACCGTATCCTGCAGACAACCCAACCTATTCTTAATTAGCCTTTAATCAGAAATCGTTTGGCTTCCTTTTCAGTCAAGTCAATTATGACTAAGCGAGGCTTACACCAGGAAACCAAAGGGGAAAACGCTTGGCCATCATTGAATTGTATGAAAAGGAAGCCAAACGTTATCCCCTTTGGTTTCCTGGTGTCAGCCTCACTTTAATCTTTCCCACGCTAGGGAACTCTCTTTTGATGGCCTCTTCTACCTTGGCCAGATCCGAGACGCAGTCAATGTCTCTTATTTCCATCGCTGCTATTAGCTCGAGTGAGGCTATAGTTACGCTTTTACCGAGGACTTTCTTTACTGCGTTGCAGAATGCTTCCCTATTGGTGACCTCTGCTCCAAATTCGACCAGTATGTGGCCCGACCGCGATGGTCGTACTGCGTTGATGGTAGTCTTGGTGTCTTCCAGCGTAACATTTCCCCAGATATGCCACAGCACTTCTGCGTAGGATCAGCCATCTTGGGGTTTTACGAGCAGTACCTGCTGCCGGGATCTTTGTCGCAGCTTATTTCTCTCCTATTTCGCATTAAGTCTTTTTCTTGTTGGGCGTCCATGTGAATTTTATTTTCTGGAAATTTTCTTCGCTCCTTTTATCAGCACTGTCTGGAATCCCTGATCTGGCTTTCCGTGCTCATGTCATATAGCAGGCTTCGAGCATTCATATGCTCTGCATCATATATTCTGGAACATGAAAAGGATTTTCCAGCGTATCCAGAATAACTACCCATCTAGCGGAGTTGAAGACATTCCTAACGTCGAGTGTCCGCAATATGATGAACTGTTGTTTGGTTCAGGTATATGCTTCAGTATTTTGGATCACGCTCGCCACCTCTCCAATCTGCATTTAATGCCTCTTCCTTCCTTCTTTCATCCCGATCTCCTTTGATTGGGCTAAGCGCCATTCTTTTATTCATGTTTGATGATGGAGCTTTCTGTGCGTACCCTTAAGACTTAGCTCTTAGTGCTTCTTTAGTCATCTGCTCTTCTTCGGCCTTCTAGTCCTCTTTGGCATTTAACCAGCTCCTCCGATAATGTCCTATGCGGTCTAGGAGCTCCTTTAGTTCAAGGGGCCCAATCTTTACTCCTTTGTTGGTTTTTGACGAGCCGCATGCAAATTTTATTCTCTTAAGTACGTCTCCTGCTTTTGACCGTTGCGATGAAATCACACGACGGTGCTTAATTTGTCTGGACGCTCCTTCGTTTTCCTACCTCAACCTCTTTGTGAACTTCAGGATGGTGCGTTAGTATTTTGGGATTTTGGTTTTTTCCTTGCTTCTGTTTCACATCCAAAATACTAAAAGCAAACAAAAAACAATAAAGTTTCAAGCAATGTGAACGGGATATGATTTGTGGGACAGGCTAGATGTAGTGACAAGCAGGATTGCGACTGCTTTCAATATTCAATTTAGCTGAGCTCTATCTTAGGTCTGCATGGTCTAATATTGCACACCCATGCTTATTTTTTATATGATATACATTTTTTCACAGCATGTGTATCATTGAGTTCATTTTATTGTCAGCCGTTGACGAACGAACACAAACAAGAAACGTCTTTTTTTAACAGCCGTCAAGTCTTGCTTTGTTATATGAGCAGACATGTTCTTTGAGTCATCTTCAGTGTTTGAAAGATATGTGGAAAACATCAACGCAAGGCCTGACGGCTACTCATCGATAAAAGATTATTTATCAGCCTAGAAAGGCTTGAAATACATAAAAATAGAAAAACAGACCGTAACAATATCAACGAACAACTGATTATAAATTCCGTCGCAATTTTCTCAGTACTAGACCACACTCTAAGACAAAAACGGAAACGAGATGAAACAGAACAAACGGGCATCCAATAATCCAAAAAACAAAAACATAATACTCTTCTACCTAACCTAATTTAGTACCTGACCAAATTCAGTGCCTAGCCTAATTTAGTACTACCTGCCTAGCCCATCTTCCGACCATATATATAAAGTCACTCCCTTCAACATACCCTTCAGACAATGAAGATTACTCGATCTGCTCACACAACAAAGGTACCAAGAATGCAATTCCAATCTCCCGTACGATGTTTTTCTCCTTGAACTATCAATGGATGAATGATTGCCTTGCTGAGACTCCATAGATACGCGTTTGTTGAAGTGCATGTGACCAAATCGTTAAAAAAATTTTCCGGACTCATGCTTTTTGCTTTCTTTATCTTGAAATCGCGTACTTTTCGTCTATGAGTTCGACCAGATTGCGATAGGACTGTCGTGTAGCAGGATTTTCATCCACAAACCCACATTTTTTTGAGCTTATCAACACAATCTTCAATGTGGAGGTTGCTGAAGAAGGAATACCAATTCACGGCATTAAGGCTAGCTTCTATGCTCAATAAATCAGCTTTTAAAAAATTAAAGTGGGAAAGAACGAGGAGATGTGATAGCAAGCTCAATAGAGAGTGGTAGATGGTGGGGATCAGGTTTTACAAAAAATGACGGACAGAGAAGAAGGTGGCAAGTTGGAAAGAACAAAATTAAACACTTTGTTATTGGTATTAGGAATATTGTTGAATTGGGTGAAAAAACAGAGGGAAATAGAAGAAGAAACGCCAATAGACAGAAACCATGGAGGTATACATATAATTCCAAACAATAGAGGGCAAATTGAAGTCACCACAGACCAATATAGGGGTAGAAGGGAAACGAGTGTTAATGTAGCTCAAGAATTTTGCAAAAAAATGTTCGTAAACAGTAGCAGGGCTGTTACAAGGGATATACACAGATGATACGGGAACGGAAAGAGAGTTAGATAGAGCAACTAGCAAAATTATACACTCAACAGGTGAAAATGGAGTAAAATCATCTCAGGATTTGCTAGTAAGAGAAACATGTATGCACACTAGAATGGCTCCTGTGTCAGACTTACCAGTAGCATCACGGTCTTTATCTCTCCGGAAGATTAAATGGTTCGGGAGTAGCTCACTATTACAAGTGTGATCTGTCAGTCATGTTTCCGTTAAACAGATGATATTATATGGAAAAAGAATGGAAGAAATGCGATGTCCAGTAGTCTTAGTCCTCAGGCTATGAACATTTTGGTGATAGCAAGTCAAAAATGAATTACAAGGCCTAAGAGATGTTTCTCTTCTGGTGCGAAAGGAAACATCATGGTTCCGCTTACGAATCAGAGAGAATTTTTTGACGAACACGCCAGGAGGCCAAAACTCCTCATCAAGCAAGAAACTTAGGTTAGCTGGCTCAGTAATTTTGACGGACGCAATCAATCTGTTAGTCTTTCCATGAGCCGTAAATTTGGTGCACTGGAGCAACTCAAGACTAAAGTTCAGTTTATATTTTATATGAGCGATGATGGTGTGTTATATTCTAACTTCGAAAGAAATATTTGTAGTGAGGGGGATTTAGCACGCAGTGAGATGCCAGGTGAGAGCCCCCGGCTCGAAGATGAAGATCCTGGTGAGCCTATATTCCTTACCATCAATTATCTATCAGCTAGGAATCTAGTAAAAGAGGCCCCAGGTGGGCATGAATACTTTGGGTTTGTCCCGATACTCACTAAACGTGACGGTGTTATGGAAGCAGGCTGCAGAAGTTGAGGTTGCTGCTGATTAGATGTCCAATGCAGACATTTCGGTTGTGCTTGTTGCAGTAGTTGTTGTACATGATAATGTTGCTCTTGAGAACGAGTTGACAGCTTTTGAGGTTTATTTGGAATTGCTTCCTTGCTGGTATCAACCGCAGTACATACAGCAGAGCTCTTGGTAGCTGAATTAGAGCATAATGTTGGCGGTAGTGCAGGAGGATTATTCATTGGGCTTTCCCTTGCGTTGGGGAAAGGAGAACATATGTAATTTGCTGCGAGCTTCCTGTAAAATTTTAATTGCTCTTTTAATACTCTGAGCGTATCTGAGATTGTCACAGACATGTGGAAGAGGTAGAAGTTGGGTTTTAAGTATAAGGTCAGTCGTTTATGGTTCGTTTATGGCTTAACTTGGTGGTGGATTTAATAGTTTCTAGTGGTCTTAGCGTAGTTTTTATATGGTAATGGATGGTGAAATTTTAGAAATAGTAGTACATTACATTTAATTTTTAAGTCTTTTCTTAGGAGTGCAGACAATAGTAAGCCAATCTCATTATTATCATCGGTGGAAAGGAATAAGCTCAATCTCAAGTCTTTCACTTAGGAGGAAATCGTCACTTCTTTCGACTATCCACAAGCCTCCCCGTGATATGAGTGTATTCCCCCTGACTCAACTCGTTGTTTTTTATGTCAATCTGATCCATAACAAGCTAAAATTGGACAGATATTGCAAAATCCAATTTTGTATTTCATCTTTTCATATTTGATCAAAAAAGCCTATTAAAAATCAATTTTGAACCCCTTTGATGGTGTTCGTGCCATAACTATCAAATACTCATCGTTTTATAATTCCTGCAGAGTATCTCGTAGGCACTTACAATGCAAATAAGAATAAGACAAGGAAAAGAAAATTATGCTCTTACCGTACAAATACGACAAAAAACTCTTCTACATTCTATCGTTAACCATTTTCTTATCATTGTAATAAGACGCAACGCTATGAAGTCTACGACATTCCTATCTTTGTGCAAAGAAAGAGAAAGCTCGAATAGAATTTCACGCAGACTAGCTGATGAGAATTTCTTATTTTTAGCAGAGAGTAGAAGTTAGGCGATGAAATGCGGTATCTTTTGAAAAAGGTCTTGCCAAAATATTCCAACGAGTATTTTTTTTTTCCACTGAATTATACATGCAAATGTTAGGAGATGCTGTTGAAAATGCTTTTTTCTATTCCACCACTGGCAAAAAAGAAATTTTCGATTGCAAAGGACTACAATGCTATCTGATATTTGTGCATAAATTTGCCATAAGGCAGAGATCGATGCAGACTTTTTTTAGGGTTTTGTACTAAAATACAAAACCCTATTGCAATCACGACCTGTGTCCGTCTGTCCGTCCGTCCGTCCGTCCGTCCGTCCGTCTGTATGTCACAGCACTTTTTCTCCGAAGCTATAGAGGCTACAGCCATGAAACTTTGTGGAAAGGTCAGAAGTGGTGACCTCTTCAAAGTTCAAGGGTGGAAAATTTTTCAAAGGGGTTTAAGGGGGGTCTCCCCATATAGGGAGGTGACCCCTCAAAAAAAAATTTTCACCATTGGTAGTCGAGTAGGATGTCATTGGAAAGGTCTTAATAAGATCTTTTCAAAACAAGTCTTAAAATTGCCTTATAAGTACCGAGGGGGGCAGGGGAAGGGGAAATGTACGAATTTTTCGCGTACCCCTCCTCGCGATTGGACACCTTCCATCCGAAAAATCTGAAAAAAATCATGAATGTAGGCCTTAATGAGTACAACAACAAAAAATACATGAGAAGTCGAAATTCACTCAACTTTGTTAGTAATAGTATGATTTATCGATTTTATGTTTTCTTGAATAAAATCTAAACGGTACCCTTAAATTCAATAAAATTTTGCAAATAGATGACTTTTTATAGAATTGACTTTTTCTGAAAGTTTCATTAAGATCGAACAGTATTTGATGAAGTTATAGCGATTTGAATTTTCCTGTATTACTATGGAACAATATGCCCTGTATTACTATGGAAACATATGGCTATGGAGCCATATGCGCTTTTTACCGACTTAGAAACTACAGCTATGCTAGGATTTGCATGAAAATTGCAGGAATGATAGGTATCATGAAGATGAGTACATATAATTGAAATAAGTCGAAGAGGCAGGAGAGAGCTCCTAGCAAAAGGGCTTTGTAACCATTCTAGGATTCGAAAAATAGGCCATGAATCGATGATTACAGTACAGAGAAGTGGCCCCTGAAAAAAAATTTCATGAAAGGTAGCCGATATGAGTATCAACTGAAAGTTCTCTATGAGAGCTTTTCAAAACAGTTCTTAAACTGACCGTTTTTGCTTCAGTGGGGCACAGGGTGGAAGTACATGAAAAATGTGTTTCCTCCCTCGCGAATGGACACCCGTGATCTAAAAAATCTGAAGAAATTATCAAGGGAGATATTTATGGGTGTAACTCTAACAAATACCTCAGAAGTCAAAATTCGTTCAACTTTGTTAATAATAGTATGATCCTCGAATTTCACATTTTCTCCAATAAAATCGTCTTTGCGTGTTTCTTGATTTTATTCGTTACTGGTTACTGCATTTTGTAAGTTGAGTACAAAACCCTTCTGACATGAGCATAGGTCTGTCTACCCGACTTGTTTGTATCTGATACGAGTATACATGGAGACATTGGAGATTGCTCTGAAGATTCGATTTTGAAATAAGAATGAACATCGGATATCGGTGAATTTTTGATGATGGGCTACTCTTCTTTGTGTTGGCAGATGAAAGATAAGAAGCAAAACGGATGTAAGTGAATGCTTAAGTATTAATAACTATGTCACATTACAATGGAGGCATTTTCAGTCTTGTTTCGTCGCCAACAACAAGAATCCATTTATTTTCCTCAAGTATAGCGAGCAAACGAATTACTTCAATTAGCGTTTGACTAGCCAAGCAAACCAGAAATAAACTTATTTTCCAGCCCCATAAACCGCAAAACTTTTCTAATAACTTGAATGAAATAACTCAACTTGCCTCGCTCAACTGGATTTCTTTTCAACTTCAATTTTTATTTTAAATTTACGGTGGCATTTCAAGATTGCTGCAATCTAGTTTTCAACATGGAGAAGTTGCGACATTCGTTCGAATCTCTCCTTATCCTTTTGTCGTCTTCGCCATCACCGTTATAGCGCTTTACATTTTCCACTTTTTATTGCAACTCCAACACAACCGTTTTTTTTTTGCATTTCTCCCACTTCGCTTTTGTGTGCAAGGCCGCTGAGATAGCAAAGATTATGAAATGCCACAGGTTTTTCGTCTCTGATTGCATTTCGAAATGGAACGAAAAAGATGGAACAGTTGTCGCGGAAAATGGAAATGTAGATAGTACTGTTTGACTATATCTTTATAGCTGAGATTCTTGTGGGAAGCATGGTGAAGTGAGAAATCCCGATTTCTTTGGATTATGAATAGTGTCAGCAACGCTGAAAAGCTCTGAAGTGAGACTAAGCTCTATGCAAAAACAGTTGCAAAAAATTAAGTGTTATTTTCTCAAGACCTTTTTTAATCCTTTTCTCACCATTCGCTTTTATTCTGATAGAAAAAAGACTGATGTAGGGATGAGAAAGCATTATCATGCACACAACGAAAAGATAGTCGTAAGAATGATATAAACTCTGAGGAATCCCCAAACGTTCACAAGAAAACAAAGAAATGTAAATTAAATGACCGGAGTAACATGTCTTCAGAAGAATTTGTACATGGCAGTGATTTAGCAATTTAATGTCATATCCTGCTCTTGATAACAGAACTAAAATCCTTGAACATTTGCTCAGTATCATTTTCGCCTTGAAATGATATGACATGTAATAACTGTGCACTTGTTTTAGAGTTCAAACAAAAATTCTCATTAAAAAATACAAAAAAAAAATAGACATTAGAACGGCGGTTGTATCCAGTTATGGCGAGATTCAAGATCTCAATCGGGTGTTTTTCTTTTTTTTCAGTATTTGCAATTCATAAATAACTAATTCTAACAGTATTCACCATATCACCTTCTCGAGTGCCGAAACCTACGATCAAGATAATGCGATATTCTATCTCTAAACGAAGCACAAAAAAGGAATAGTATTCATTCGGGTTGGGCTTTAGGGCTTTTCCCGGAGTTCAATAATCATTTACTTTACTTTGCTTTACAATGTGAATCTTGTCATCAAAATAAAAAAAAAACATTTTAAAATGTTCACTCAAAAAATTTATCAAATATCAATGGATTATGAAAGAAAGAAATTTGAAACTAATTAGCTTTAAAGAATTGAACTTCTTAAACCGAATTTTTAACAAAAAATACATTATTTGCTTAAGACTACCATAAACCTACTCATTTGTTACATCTACTTGTATTGAAAGATTATCCATCGCTGCCCTGACTACTTTGGCCTTGAGCTCCACTGCTCTCCTTAACGCTGATGCCACTAGCTTCCCGTCATATGTCTTGATTGGGTTCCTCGCTGAGAGAACGTCTGTCGTCGCGTTTGTATAGGCAGAGTATATCTACTAACAAGCAAATTCACATAGGACAAATTTCGCATCTAACGGTAGTTAGCGTAAAAACCGATTTGTGTATGTATTGCGTAAAATTAGAGATCGATTTGTGTATGTATTGAGTAAAATTTATTTTCCTCTCAAATTGTTAGAAAGGAAAGAAAGAAATGCAAAATAATTTCTCTTATGTTATTTTATGTCCCTTTCTAATCGGAAAAACAGCTGGTGCAGTTGCTTGTTAGTATATATGCTCTGGTATAGGCTTGTGTAAGCCCCAAGGGTTTTTCGCTCCACTAATTCTATCTGGCTCGATTTCGTTTTTCGGAACTCCCGTCTATATTATTACCGCATATGTGATGATTGGACGAATCAAGGTTTTATAAGCCAAAACCTTGACCTGCTAGCTCATTTTTGACTGCTTTGTGGTAAGAAGATGGTACGCATAACTAACTTATTTCAAAACATTATCAACGTGAGCACTGAAAGTAGCCTTCCTATAGAAAACTACCCCCAAGTACTTCGTTTGCCTGCGTATTCAACTTCATTCTGCAGTCACAAGAGGTATCTTGCACGATCACCAAAATTTTTGTAGGGGCCTTTTAACACAGTTAATTCACTTTGCTGTGCATTTATCTTGATTCCCTATTCCTAGCAGTATGCAGTAAGAGATTTTAAGTATTTTTGGAACCTCGTCTTAGCAAAGCGCAAATTGTGTTCAGATGAATACACTAACAAGTCGTCAGCGAAGAAGGTCACCTGAATTCCAGGTTTATAGCCGTCTCTTACGGCTGGAACTTCAGAGGTGTATTTATTGAAAAGAAATGGACCTAATATAGAAATGGAACTAATATAGAATCCCCAAAACAAAACGGCGTGTGACCTAGCTTGACCAGCTATGCAGCTCGTGAAACTGCCTATAATTTTAACAATATCAGCCGGAAAGCCAAAATCTATCATTTTGTAGAGAATCTTTGATTTTGTGGAGAATGCCGAGTCAAAGGCTTCCTCCATATTGATCAGGCAAGCTACAACAAGCTTATTGTTGTGCCAGTTTTTCATTATATTGGCCTGGAATACGGTCAGAGCATCTACCATGTAGGAGGATTTTTTGAAGCCAAATTGTCTTTCCGGCACAATTCTTGCCACCGCAGAAAATTGTATGATGCCTTCAAGTATTACGCTTTGATGCTGTTTTCAAGCAGCTAACCAATTTTCGGAAGCAATGAAATCAGACGAGTATCAACTAAGTCAGTACTGCCCAATTTCTCGGGTATAGCAAATATTTTTGCACATTTCTATTGGTGAGGGAAGTGGCAAACGTTGCTGCAATTATTCAGAATTATCGCAAGGATAACAAAGAATATATGGAGAAGCTTTTTAATTGGAGATTCTATCAGCCACTGCTAATTTTTTGGTACCAACAAAGTGAGTTTTTCAGGACTAATAAACATACTATGGTCAGTAGGTGGGTCAGAGGGATTCGAATCAGAAAACCTGGTTAAGCGTTCTTGCTCATAATCCTTGTCGAAATTCGTTGAGGTACTTTTCATCAACAAAGTAACCGAAGAATTCTCACCTGCTTTCTCTCCTTGAAGAACTTTCGCAAAATGTTTTGCGATTGAATGAACAATAGACTTGTCATCCACGAGCATGAAACTATCATAATGGAGGCCCCGAGCAACCTTTTTCTGCCAGTTATCACATTGATATGAGAAAGCATACAAGGATCTGGTTTGATACTTTCCAGGACCCGTTCAAATTTCTCTTAGTAAAGGCCATGGTTCTTTTCAAAGCCATTTGATTTAGAGACATAATCACTAGATGAATACGTGCATACTCCCAGTTGATCATATTTAAATTGCGGCGATAGATTCTTGCGAGTAGCTTTCTAAGCCAACTACATCTTTGATGAAGCTACAAGATGTCTTGTGGTGATTCTTAATAGAAGTAATTTGTCGAGACCTTTGAGATCTTTGGGATGATTGTATCAAGTGTTGAGTTTACGCAAGCAACTCCCACATAAATTTTAGGAATAGAAAGATTTTTTTTATCTTTTTATCGAAATTTATCCATCAAGTGCAGCACTAACTACTACTGAATCGATTCGCTTGTATGCAATGAAAAGTTGAAGATCTGCAACATCAAGTTTCCTGCCCTCTTTTATCCTTAAGTTCAGTTCAATCAGAAGATGATCAGGCTTGGCAACGAAAATTCCACACTACAAATTCCTCCAACTGTGGGAAAGATTTACCAGATTGGCAAAGACCTGATGAAGAAGTCGAAAATAGCTGAGCTTTGGAAGAAGGTGGGCTCTTTCGGGAAAATGAGAGAGAACTGTACCGTAGCCATTGGATGCAATATTTCCCCGTGAGGGATCTTTATGAGCCATAGCAACTCTAAGAATTCCCTCTGGATCATTATGTCTGTTGATCTTGCATTTTCCCAGATGCACCCTGTGCCTTTTTTGAGTCTTGTTTCCAATATAAACAAAAGTTTGGTCTATGTTCAATGAAGTATTCTTGAACTGAGTTATTTTTATATCGGGAGGCCAGTGAGCATATGTTGAGGATAGAGAGTTTGATAGAACACGTTACGACAACATAATTTGAAGGTGAATTCTAAGTTTGTATGGTTTTTCTCACTAAAACTAGTGCGTTTTCAATAGTGGGAGATGAATGAGTCCACTTTTTGAATGCGTGTGAACAAGTCACATCCGAAAAAATGTTGGCAGTCAGTGCTCAAAACTGTACTTCGGTCATCCTGTGACCGCTGCGTTTGCTGCACTGGCTGCCATTTGGGTTACCGTACAGGTTGAGGTTGAGGGAGATGTTTTTTTGCACCTTGTAAAAAACTAGAGTATGAGACCCTTCCCTTACAGTATTTTATATAGAGGCGGTGATGAAAACTCTCTCTTTCTACTCTCTCTAACTTCTTTCGCTTTAAAACAATCTCTGAAATTCCTAGAGTGTCCCTTAGCATTGTACTTGACACAAAATATCTCTTCTTTTTAATCGTACTTCGAGATAAGACATTTATTCGTCCTGTGCTGCTTATCGCATTTCATGCATCTTGCTTCAAGTCCCTAGTTAGCAGCGACGTGGCCAAACTTTTGGTAATTGAAGCACTGGGACGTGCTACTATTTTGTAGATATTCCCATTGTATCTTTTTAAACAGTACAAACTTTATATCCATCGCTTTCTTCACTTCAAAGTTTTGTTGGACCTGGACTAAGAGAAAAGGGTCCTCTAAGACCCTATCGTAGCTGAGGTTGCTCAGCTACGATATCGTTCTCGTTGTATAAACTGTGCACATCTTTGAGTAGGAGAGTCAAATTTCTCTCTAAGTGTAACAAACCCCTTGCACATGCTTCAAACAAATAAATAGGCTAGTATAATCCTCAGTCGTTTTTGAATTTAGCGAAGTTCATGATTGGTTATTCACTGTTGCATTGAACTCTGGCTCCTTTGCTGTATTTCAGGTGCATGTCCACTTTACGCTAATCCTGAAAGCCTTCAGGTTTAGCCTATAGGATACTAAAGGAAGCACCCTCTCTCTTTTGGTAGTAACCATGCTTGGCTGCTGGGGATTAGATGCTTAGATTTTCTTTTCCTACCCTAATGAGCTTTCCTAAAAAGGTTTGGCCTTACACTCAGCTTGGTTAAGGCCTCTGGAAAACTGATAAAAGCTACTGTTGCCGCCTTTTAAAGTTGAGGAAAATCTCACTAGCTTACTTCTAGGATACTAGATACCGTTGAAGTAGGATCTTGAGATGTAGACTCTATTGGCCTCTTTCTCTATTTTTTATCTGGCTTAACAATTGCCTCTGCATCATCACCATTGTCCATGAAACTCCCTCACTCATCCATTTTCATGCCATTGAAATCTTTAGGGACTAGCAGTTCTATCAGACAACCGGCAAGCATGTCCAAAATAAATTCTTCGTTAACATCCCCTCAAACTTTTCAAAACACTGCAAATGCTTTTGGTTTTCCAGATGTAGCTTGGTTTTGTGGCAGAAAGCTCCCAAAATTTGCAGTTTTCTCCAATAACTACAGATTTCATGAAAGAATTTAGAATACTGTCACGGAAAAACACGTAGAGCCACGACCCGTATACTCTAGTCACCAAAAAACCAGAAAGCAAATAATTGTATTGAACAACTAATAAGAAGAAAAACAATTCACAAATAGAAGATAAATATAAAAATTTTATATTTATATATATATATATATATATATATATATATATAAATATATATATATATATATATATATATATATATATATATATGTATATATATATATATATATATATATATATATATATATAACGTTTCAATAATATATGGGTTTGTAAGGGGGTTTCCTTATGTAGGGAAGTGACCTTTTAGTAAATTTTTTATCAAAAGTAGCCCATATGTGCATCAAATGAAAAATCTTGATGAGAACTTTTCAAAAATGATCTTAAACTGACACTTTTTACTCGAGAGATGCAGCAGGAAGGAAAATGTACCAAGATTGTATGTCCTTTCCCCTTGCAATTAGACACCTTTGATCCGAAAAATGTAAAAATAATCATGAAAGTAAGCCTCTATCAAGACAAAGCCTACAAAGCAACCACATCAACTTTCTTAATAATAGTAAATTTTATAGATTTCACATTTTTTCCTATAAAATAAATAAAATTTTGCAAAAACTCGCATCTAGATTTCTTTCAAATGCTTGCGTCTTGACAATTTCACAGCAATTGAGCGTAGGTACAGCCGATAGAATATTTGACAATTACAGTAAAAACACGCAATACTGCGGAGATACACGTTTGCAAGACTTAGATGCTATACAGATATGTAGAAATTTTGATTAAAATGTAGGAAATAGTTTGTAACATTGAAATGTTATAACTAGTCAAATTAAAAAATCATATTTTATACATAACTACTATATTTTAGTTTTTCAAACTCAATCCACGCAATCTAGTTTTAACGCTTTTTAACTGAATAACATTTTATTTAGTAAAAAGTAACTTTAGAGTAGAATTTGAAAAATAAAAAATACGTATCTTGAAGTTTTTGAAAAAATGTATTTAGTAGATCAGAAAATAAAAAAAACAAGTTTGCTACAATGGGTACATTGCAACAATTTTTTCATCTATGCAGTATGGAATGCTTTAAAACAATTATTTTGTTTGTTGTATAATGCAACTCTACACTTCTCACAAATAGTCCATGACTTGCCACTACATTTAGGAAGCTTACAAATGATACTTTTTGCAACCCATACAAGCCAGTGACCAACTTGGACTTGGATGTTTGTGTTTTTTGGCCTGTATATCGAATTCAATGGTTCGGCGTTGTAAATTTACTCTTACCCCCATCTTACAGAGCACGGTACCAATCTCTTTATAAAAGTCAGCAGTTGTTCATTCGTTTTCTTGGCCTTACAAACTCGTTTGTATAGCTACCTGACATTGGACATGGCAAGCTCCAAGAAATGGTGAAACAAGGGAACCTACCATTCCTCGCCTTGTAGTTCTATTTTGTATTTACCCATTATACTGACAATCAGATCAAAACCACCTATATGGTAGTTATATTCTTCCATAATACTTGGTTTATCACTAGTCACATGCGCTTCAAGGCTTTTGTCGTTTCCAGATACTTGTGACTTGTGTAGTTCACTCACAAAAAAGCACGTAAGCATGAATATTTGGTTGTCCTTCCAGACCCAAAAAAAAATATATATATGTACATATATATATATATATATATATATATATATATATATATATATATATATATATATATATATATATATATATATATATACATATATATATATATATATATATATATACATATATATATATATATATATATATATATATATATATATATAAATATATATATATATATATAAATATATATATATATATATATATATATATATATATATATATATATATATATATATATATATATCTATAGTGTTGGCCTAATACAAGTTTATTTTTAAAAATGCAATAAAATGAACAAAAATCAAATTGTTTCTGATATTATGGCTTTATTCGCAAGAGCAAACTTTTCCCTTAGTTGTGAAATACAATTTCATTCATATGGCTGCCACAGTTGGCGTGACAATCCTTCCTCTCAGCCCAATTCACTAAGACATTATTGATGGTTTTGGGCCCTATATGAGCAACGGATAATTGAATATTCAATTTCAGTGCTTGAATCGTTTGTGGATTTTCCGCATAATATCGATCTTTCACAGCACCCCATAAAAAGAAGTTCAACGGTGTCGAATCGCAGCTTTGAGGCGGCCAATTGACATCGCCAAGGCGGCTGATAAAACAATTTCCGAATTTTGTGCGCAAAATATCGATTTTGGATGAGCTGTATGGCATGGCGCGCCATCTTTTTGAAATTAAAGATCAGTCAAGTTCATATTCTCAATCTCCGACCACAAAAAGTCGGTTATCATGCCTCTGTAGCGCTCCCTGTTGGCCGAAAAAGCATTTTCAACCTCATTTTCAAAGAAAAACGGTCCAATGATGCCACCACTCCAGAATCCACACCACACTGTCCCTCGTTGAAAATGCATTGGCTTTTCAACAATCACCTGTGGGTTTTCCGAGCCCCAGATGCGGCAGTTTTGTTTGTTCACAAAGCCACCGAGATAAAAATGTGCCTCGTCAGAAGAGATGATTTTTTGAGAAAAATCAGCATCCAGTTCGATTTTAATATTTACAACGTTATCCAAGCATAATCGGTTCATTTCGTTCCGCGGAAGGTTAATACTGACTGAGTAACTTAATTTTGAGTGGGAAACATCTGTCAGTGTCAAAATAACGTGTAATTTAAAAAGAAACTACTATATAGCTCTCCCTATACACGATTAATGCCCTAAGCATGTATACTGAAAGGCGAGTGGACCTGCACCTAAAGCATACCTGTGCCTGGGTTGTAAAGAGTGCGGAACTATAAGGAAAGCGAAGCTAAAACTGGTTTGCGGGAGTTTTCATCAATCCGAGGTTGAAGATAAATAGATGTAAAAATAATCGTAAGTAAGAGGCTGTTAATATTATGGACCTAGAGACATGGACCATTACTGCTGGATGGTGGCCAAAAGGAGAAGTTAAGCCGGATGAGCCCTAAAGGCTAAAGGTATTAGCTAGGGCAGGGGGAGGCGATGGTTGTACAGTTTGAGGAGCTTCGGAAAGCAGAGGAGTCTTAAAATATTTGGAAGCATTAGGGGAACTACGAACGTTAGAAGGACTAGGAGACTTAGGAGGCTTAAAGGTGGTCTAAGAGCTTCAGGAGGCTCAGTTGATGGTGAAATTCTAGCATTTTTTAAAAAGCTTAGGAAATGCAGTAGATATAGTTGTTTTAAAAGTTGTAGGAGTTTTATGAGTCATAGGAGTTGTAATCTGCCCAGCAGTTTCAAGATGCTAAAAAATTGTTATTTCTTTTTTATGTATAAAATCTGATACATGTTAAAGGTGTCAAAAATTGTCATCCATGGCTGATTGCTCAACCCAAGCACAAACGGAGCTTATTTAAAATTAAAACATGGTATTTGAGAGTGCAGGGGAATTCGCCAAACCCTAAAACAAAAGTCCACAAACTAGTAGTCCTAGGGGGAAGACCGGCCCCGCATCTGAGGCGAGGCTACCTACTTCGTTACTGAAGCCACCTGGGAAGTGATATTCAGGCACAGTTTCACGATAAACTGAGGAAAGCCTTGATCTGTAGCGTAAACTAGGAGGATCCGTCACAGGTTTACTGCCACTCTCGACACGGAGCATCTATTGGCTAAAATGAAGTGGTTGTGATTGGAATGGCTGGAAAGTCAATTTTTGAATACACACCAGCTGCTTCGTGGTTATCCTGATAACTGGAACCCCATCCCACTGGGTGAGGAGAATTTATTTGCACATTTTACCCATTCTTTCTAGCAGCGACCGTGGAGTTAGGCCTAAATCCAAAGTAAAAATATTGACTTAATAAAGTGATTCACTTTTTTTTCGAACTTGAAAACGTAAATTAATCAATTTTAATCAATTATTTTGTTTATTTGATATCCCCAGGTCAATTCTCTTTTCTTGAAAAGCCGTCGGGACTTGCTTTGTTGTATGAGCAGACGCGTTTCGTTTCCCTTGAGTTATTTTCAGGAGCTAAACACTAACCCGACAGCTTTTCAAGAAAAAACGAGTCGATTTTACTGTAACCTTTTTTTTCTTGGCATGGAATCAATGAACGAAGTTCCTTGCTTCTTGTTTTGTCCATAATTTAATAAATTTCAAAAACAATTTTAATCAATTAAACTAAACGCTTTTGACTTACATAAATCATTTAGTCAATATGCCATTAAAATACAAATACTCTGCATCAAATTTGCTCTTACTATCTTTTACACTTTATACTCCAATAACTTTATATCGGGATCATCTCACAAAACTCATATCTACCCTTATAAATAAAAAATGCTCTTTTCAACGTTTCTACGTACCTTTATGGCAAATAATTACATACATCTAAAGTGTATACATGTCTGAGCACATCCTGAAAAGTTTATGGGTGGATGAACGGAAATACATTTTCGAAGGATTTTCAAGTAGGCGGGATGAAAAATTCACGGAAAAACTTAGGCTTACCATGTGGTAAATTTACATTGATTGCGTTCTGTGGTTTTCCGTTAGCGGTTTTTATAACAGCTATAAGTTTTGCAGAGCCACATTTCGGATGCTCCCACTCATGGAATATGTTAGTAGGTGCCAAGTGAAATGTAGCCGGGATATAGTTGCAGTCATACCTATATGTTGATTAATACCTGTGTGTACTTTTGCAGCTGAAATAGCACCCACGGTGAAGGACTAAAAATGTGAAAAATTATTCTTTGTCATAAGTTTTTGCATGCAGAAGTTGTAAATATTGACAATAACCTGCAGAATTATTATTGCGGTAGCAGTTTTATTTATCAAAAAAATTCATTCGATTTTGTATATGAGAAGAGGTGATGGTGAATTCAAGTGGACTTATTTGAAATTAATGCACGTAGAGAGAGTACTCAATACTTGCGCAGTAGTTCTTAGGTTCAAATCTCGCAGGTGCCAATGAATTTGCGCTAATATTTCTCCTGTCAGAGTATCAGCCTACATTTGGTTTAGTTATTGGGTAATAACTAGATGGTCAAGCTTGATAGTTATCATATTATCTTCTGGATTACTATTACAGCTAAGAAATAATAATCTAAAAAAATCTCAACACCAAAGTTCAATTTGGTAAACTACCCAGTGAGCATTAAATCGCAGCTACATACACATCAACGTGTTACCTCCTACACGAGCGGGTAGGTTCTGCCTGGGGTCAACGGACCCGGAAGCTTGCCAGGAGATGGACGCAGGAATCACTCGCTTTGTCTACGGACTCCTAAGTCGAACTCAAACAAAATATTAGCGGTACGATTACCCACTTCTTCAGCCTTTCTATCCTCGACACTGAAACTCCTAAGTACGAGTCAAATATCTACACAAACACTTTATCTCAGTTCAGAACTTTAAACACGTGAAAACACCTAAAAGATGCCCAAAGATCCGCCAAGGAATCAGAAGGTTTTATCCCATATATCACTGTAATTGGGTGGAAACACCACCCAAACCAATGTTCCCAACTTTTCCACGTAAACCGATTACCACTTGAAAGATTCTACTCAAATGGTACGCTTCACTTGGTTGAATAGGAATTAGTCCATACAAAACTACAAGTGGATATAAGAAATTTAAATCTACTAATAGCCCTGTCATATTAGGGCTTTCACCTCGGAATGAAAGATAATAAGCTGCAAATTGGTATGAACCTTTGTTTTGTCATTCTAAATGTTGTCTCAAAAGTCACAATTGTTATCGTGTTCGCGTCTCAAGATATTCAAGGTCAAAGGTCACAAAAATCGGTTTTTCGCGAATATCTGGCTTCCTATCGGTTAAATGAGATTTGCATTTATTATAAAAGTTGTAGGCTATAAAATTCCCTACAACTTTTGTTTAAACTTTTTTTTCATACGACCAACCGTTTTGAAGGTAGAGCGCGAAGAGTGCACATCGTACAGTCATATACGGCCTAATGCAAGGTCAAGCGTGAGTTATGGTTATCAGTACGTTATAAAGTCAATTATTTACTTGGAAATTATAATTATTAAACAATGCCTATTATTTATGTACTAACTATTAATTATTTATATTTAATTAAAGTAAGTAACTTGATTTGCAACGGTACAATTTCAAACTAACGAATAATCTTGACTCATACAAAGTGGAGAGAGTGGCCTTGAATACTATAGAACATCTGTCCCGGCAATGAATAGAAAAGGGCATAGGGTAGGGACAAGTATTTCCAGGTATATAAGTATTGAGAAATTTACGCGTTTTAAAGAAAAGATATATAATGTCGTGTTAACTTAAAATAAAACTAAAATATATAATCCAGAATTAATAATATTTTATACTTAAATAGTTAAATATGAATAATTATATATAAATAATCAAGTTACTTACTTTAATTAAATATAAATAATTAATAGTTAGTACATAAATAATATATATAATTATTCATATTTAACTATTTAAGTATAAAATATTATTAATTCTGGATTATATATTTTAGTTTTATTTTAAGTTAACACGACATTATATATCTTTTCTTTAAAACGCGTAAATTTCTCAATACTTATATACCTGGAAATACTTGTCCCTACCCTATGCCCTTTTCTATTCATTGCCGGGACAGATGTTCTATAGTATTCAAGGCCACTCTCTCCACTTTGTATGAGTCAAGATTATTCGTTAGTTTGAAATTGTACCGTTGCAAATCAAGTTACTTACTTTAATTAAATATAAATAATTAATAGTTAGTACATAAATAATAGGCATTGTTTAATAATTATAATTTCCAAGTAAATAATTGACTTTATAACGTACTGATAACCATAACTCACGCTTGACCTTGCATTAGGCCGTATATGACTGTACGATGTGCACTCTTCGCGCTCTACCTTCAAAACGGTTGGTCGTATGAAAAAAAAGTTTAAACAAAAGTTGTAGGGAATTTTATAGCCTACAACTTTTATAATAAATGCAAATCTCATTTAACCGATAGGAAGCCAGATATTCGCGAAAAACCGATTTTTGTGACCTTTGACCTTGAATATCTTGAGACGCGAACACGATAACGATTGTGACTTTTGAGACAACATTTAGAATGACAAAACAAAGGTTCATACCAATTTGCAGCTTATTATCTTTCATTCCGAGGTTGACCCCTTTTTTTAGGGTTTTGTACTAAAATACAAAACCCTATTGCAATCACGACCTGTGTCCGTCTGTCCGTCTGTCCGTCCGTCCGTCCGTCCGTCCGTCCGTCCGTCCGTTCGTCTGTATGTCACAGCACTTTTTCTCCGAAACTATAAGGGCTACAGCCATGAAACTTTGTAGAAAGGTCAGAAGTGGTGACCTCTTGAAAGTTCAAGGGTGGAAAAATTTTTCAAAGGCGTTTAAGGGGGTCTCCCCATATAAGGGGGTGACCCCTCAAAAAAAAATTTTCACCATTGGTAGTCGAGTAGGGTGTCATTGGAAAGGTCTCAATGAGATCTTTTCAAAACAAGTCTTAAAATTGTCTTATAAGTACCAAGGGGGGCAGGGGAAGGGGAAATGTACGAACTTTTCGCGTACCCCCCCTCGCGATTGGACACCTTCCATCCGAAAAATCTGAAAAAAATCATGAATGTAGGCCTTAATGAGTACAACAACAACAAATACATGAGAAGTCGAAATTCACTCAACTTTGTTAGTAATAGTATGATTTATCGATTTTGTGTTTTCTTGAATAAAATCTAAACGGTACCCTTAAACTCAATAAAATTTAGCAAAGAGATGACTATTTATAAGATTAATCTTTTCTGAAAATTTCATAAAGATCGAATAGTATTTACCGAAGTAATAGCGATTTGAATTTTCGTGTATTACTATGGAGCAATATGCCCTGTATTACTATGGAAACATATTGCTATGGAGCCATATGCGCTTTTTACCGACTTAGACACTATATCTTTGCTAGAATTTGCATGAAAATTTCAGGGGTGATAGGTATCATGAAGATGAGTACATACAATTGAAACAAGTCGAAGAGGCAGGAGAGAGCTCCTAGCAAAAGGGCTTTGTAACCATTCTAGGATTCGAAAAAATAGGCCATGAATCGATGATTACAGTACAGAGGAGTGGCCCCTGAAAAAAATTTCATGAAAGGTAGCCGATATGAGTATCAACTGAAAGTTCTCTATGAGGGCTTTTCAAAACGGTTCTTAAACTGACAGTTTTTGCTTCAGTGGGAGCACCGGGGGGGAAATACATGAAAAATGTGTTTCCTCCCTCGCGAATGGACACCAGTGATCTAAAAAATCTGAAAAAATATCAAAGGAGATATTTATGGGTATAACTATAACAAAAACCTCAGAAGTCGAAATTCGTTCAACTTTGTTAATAATAGTATGATCCTCGAATTTCACATTTTCTCCAATTAAATCGTCTTTGACATGTTTCTTGATTTTATTCGTTGCTGGTTACTGCATTTTGTAAGTTGAGTACAAAACCCTTCTGACATGAGCATAGGTCTGTCTACCCAACTTGTTTTACCTAATATGACTGGGCTATAACAACAATGGGGGCTCCCTAGACGGTATCGCTGCCGGGTACTATCCACTTCGCCACCGAACGAGATTGTTTCTCGCCACCGGTTTCCTTTAAACAATAATCCGCGGATTGTATCGCGATGTGGTGATGCGTGTGCGCTAGTAAATGATAGTGGTGGAGCTGCAGTATGGAGGAGTTCGAATGGTCTTCCGCGGAGGTATCAGAAATGTAAGTCAATCATCCTGTGAAGCGTACGGCAACACACCCAATAAGTCGTAAAATGCGCTTTCTTACACCAGTGTTTATTTGTGTAATATTTTTATTCAGATCACACCAAGATGTTTATTCTATGTCACTTTCCCGCACACTGAAATGCACTAATATCGTCCGTACGCAAATGTACAACTCTCAAAGAATAATCTTTTTCACACCGTTTTTCACAAGCTTAGTAGTTCAACTTGACAGAATTTTTGAAAACGAATACACACCCAGCACTACTTTTTGGTAGTTTCCGTATTTTGACAATATTCTCGTTAACACGTTCCTTCTCGAATAAATTGATGGTTAAAAACTTTCACCGATAGTAACTTTTGTATATTTTCTTTTGATTTACACATTTTAATTAATTTAAATCCTGCCCAAAATTTCGATCTTGTCCCTTTTGCTGAAGTATTTCGCGACGATTTTCATAGTTCAGTGCCAAGCGTTGTGGAAAACCATCCTCCAGCGATTATTTCGACTTATGCGATTTGCAGTCGTTATCAACCGTATTCGTATGCTTAGCGCTTTGATGTCATTCAGGCGATAGCCAGTTCAGGATGTCGAACGGCAGTCCCGGGAAAAGGCAGTGGTGATCGCAGATGGGGTGGTCCAACAACTGGGTTGAAATGTGAGATGTGTACTAGCACCAACAATGAGGAGGGCAAAACACAAGATATTAAACGTCTCGAAAAAAATATTAGCCACACTCTTTCCATTAGTTGAAGTTTCAAAAAGTAGAATTCTTCAAGGAATATTTCCGGTCAGGCAGTATCGATACTCCGACAAATAAGGCATGGTTTTTATGTCAATGTGAACATGTTGAAAATGACCTGATGGTTAAAAGTTGCAAATTGGCGCGGAGACGTGACCCGTAACTTTTGACTACTGACATTGCAAATGTGATTTAGCCCATTTTTGGCAGTTGGATTTTATGTATGGCCATGCATAGCGCTGAGTAATGCTTTTTACTGTTGCTTTACTTCCTGGGTGTGACAAATTGTGTATAGACTTGAAAATAGTTTTTCAAAACGGGGGAGTGATGAAAAGCCCATTACTAAAATTTTAACCTTTTTGAGTTGCAATGAATTGCCTGAATCTAGTAGATTATTCAATTCTTCGTCTATATCTTGAGGCAAAGCGAGCCTGGAATAATCAAACTTTGGTATTGAAATCGTCTCAACTCTAGACAATGCGTCCGCCACTATGTTATCGATACAGGACACATGCTCAATATTGGTCATAAACTTACGAATATAAATTAGATGTCAGCGTTGCATTGGTGTTGCCTTGTTTGACTTCTGCTTGAATACAAAAATAAATTTCTACTCTCGAGCATACGCTGGAGATTCTTTTCTGTGGAATAAATGTCAAGTAAGTCGCGATCAACACTGTAGAACTGTTGGACCTCGCTAATTTTTTTTTTTTTTTTTTGTTGAAACAAACTGAACGGCTCCCGATTTCCTTCGACTCTCTGTTGTAATGCATTGCACGCAAGTACCAACAAAGTTCTCCTTTTGAATAGTTAAGCAACATCACCTGCACAGCCAAATAATGTTTAAGCTTTTTAAAGTGGGTTCAAGTAATTGGTGTGTTTTCCTTCACTTTGCCATGTTATAAGCTGTTCAGTGGGACTTGTCGACTTACTGTACGCGGCATTCTATAGAAATTTACTATGCCGATAAATCTGCGAACTTGTTTTGCTGTTCTTGGCTATGAAAATTGTACTATTGCTTGGATGTGATCAGACAGTTGTCAGACGCCTTCATCGACAACTAACTATAAGAGAGGTACAAAAATACATTAGGATGGGTTGATAACAATCCCTTATTTTTTGAATCGATCGAAAATCTGTTGAAGATGACGCTGGTGTTCTACCTCGTCTTTCGAAGCTACCAAGATATCGCCGATGTATTACAAACAGAAGTCAAGCCCTTGCAACACTTCATGCATAAAACGTTGAGACGCTTGGGTGGCATTTGCCAACCCAAAGCTCATATCCGGAAATTCGAAAAGCCTGAACGATGCGGAATGTCTTCTTCGGTTACAGGTATCTATTTGTTAGATTTTACTTAGTCTACTTTGAAAATGTATTTATTTGTCGAAGCCCCAGGATAAAATCGTGTGTGGGGGGATGGAGTATTGGTCGGGTATGGTGCATGCGTTAAGCGTGCGATAATCGCCACATGGTCGCCTTTCGCTGTCTGTTCGTCATTAAATGAAGTTTTTTCTTGCCCCCTCGTATTTATGTGGTGCGAAGCGGTGAGGCCGCTCGTGACATGGTGGTCCCAGTGCAGTGTTTACTTGATGTCACGCATTATGTTGTACCAAAGGAGCGTGTCCTTGAGGTGGTATTATGTCTGGGTACCTGAGACTGTTTTCATAGACGTTATATTAGTGTCTATTACCTGACCTGTAGTGAATGACCTCGTCTCCTGGTTGATCAATCGGCTTTTAGATCGATTAAAAATTCGTAGAAGCGGATAAAGTCTGCTCCGATGATGGGTCTATCAACGTTTTACGTGAGTATACGCATAAAACAGCACCGGAGTCGATTAAAAATATCATCTTAGTTAAACTGTCTGTGATGAAAAGGCGATGCGTGAAAAGGTGACCATTATTGCTCGCCGCCCTTCGGGTTTCCCTGGAACAAACACGAGGATTGATACTATATATATAAAACGAGGGTGAGAGTAAGAGCAATGATCTTGGTCTCTGTGCCTCCACTTATACGACGACGAATTCTTTCACCAAGTTATCACTTCAATATTCCAAATTAAAAAATGCACTTTCTTTTCATTTCAAACTAAACATTCCCTTATTAATTTTCCACTTTAACTTTTTACAATTTACAATTTTAACATTTTCAATCCAGACCGTTTTGAGTCTTATTCGCAACTGACTACTTAAAGATGCAAATCTTAACCCAAACCCTTTTGTTTACTTTAATTCTATCAATCTTTATTTCTTATTTCCTAATCTGTTGTTGTGCAGATTTTAGTTTATTTAAATACGGACACTTGTTTTCATTATGAGTTTCAGAATAGCAGAGATTGCAAAAGTACAATCTCTGATATTTAATCTTAGTGTTATCGTTTCCCATATTGCAATTCTATTGTGTTTTTCAAAGTATCGAATTTCACTTTCAAAGAATTTTAATGAATGACTTTCTTTTCAGAATTTTAAGTTATGAAATTGACACTAATGGATCAATTGATAGTTGGATTAATTGATAATCGATTACCTGTTTATGAATTGGTTTCCTTTTGCTCATGCGCAATATCTCCGGATATGACTGTTTACTTAAAACAATGAATTGGTTTCCTGATGTGACTCTCCAAGGTGACGGACTACGACTTTGAAGACGCGTTGAGGCTATTCCTTCTTTTAGTGACGTCACCAACTGAGCAAATTTTAACGACATGGTTGCATCAATTGCTAATGAGGTGAGTTTGAGTGTACTTACTTCAACAATCTGATGACTACAATATTCTGCCAAGATACCATTGACCAAATCTGCTATCTTACCAAAAATAGGTTTTTATGCGCCGCGAGTGTCGCTCATGCGAGAGACGGCAATTTTTTAAGCTACAAGGGGTCGGATAACTTCGTTGTTCACTGTTTTTTTTCCGAGATATTTTAGGTGGTGCAAGAATTGTGATGGCTTTACGTCACCAATTTCCTCAAATTCTGGAAGTTGTAACGTTTTCCATCCTACGTTTTTATCAACTTGTTGCGCAACTTGAAATACTGTCTTTCTATCGGAGGTTCATGTACAAGATGCTTCATTTATCTTCTGTACCTCCTCTCGAGCAACAGTACAACAAAGTTGAATTTGTCCTCTTCCTTTGTTATGCCTGCTGCATCAAAACCCCAATCAACGATTATAAACAATGTTTCCGGATGTTCTCTATCAAAGGGTGAAATTTGATACGCCAAATTACCACTGTTGTTGTACTGCATTATTTTTCGGCATTTTATACACTGCACTTCCTACTTTACCCTAAACAATACCAGCAACGCTGAATTATACGGTTATTACGTTAGGTGGTCACCACTGTAGGTATTGGAAAGCATTGCTGAATGGTTCAGTTAAAGTTCAGGTTAAAAGATAGTCACGTTTTTTATTGGTTAAATGACGGGTTAATTTTAGTTTTACTAATTATTCCACTCAGTGAATTAATTGAATTTCAGCACCGACAATGAGCAAGGACGAAACACAGGATAAGAAACGTCTGGAGGAAAATATTAACCCCGCTGTTTTTCATTAGATGAATTCTTCAAGGTTTGCTGATTTAATGATACCTGTCATCGAAGTACTTTACAAATCAAATTATATTTTTTCATAGGTTGAGGCCACAGGTGACCGGTAAAAATAGTGGCGATTTGTTGAACCGAGGGTTTATAAGCTTCGACGAAAAAGGAAACGGCTCCTTATTAACTGGCTGGGGTGAGATCGATTAGTAAGAGTTTGGCGGACGAAGGTTATGTGTGAATTGTCGAGTGGAGACAAAGAATGGGAGGTGGTCAAGTTTGAAGCGCGAGTGAATTGGAGGAAATTAATGAAAATTAATTTTTTTAGCATTATTGAATATTAATGTGATTTGATTATTTCAGTTATAACGTTGGTAAAGATTGAACAAATTTTTAATTCACTTAGAGCAAATCCTGTACAGATCGGTTCAGATGGCGAGTCCCCGTGTGAAAGAAAAAGGTAAGGTGATGTTCGGAAGGGTAAGTCAGGTACCCAAATAAATAGTGAGAAATTAGGCAGTGTTTCTGTTTTAGAACCAGGGAAAACGAAAAGAGGTGTACGAGATTCACTAGCATGGAAGAAAGGGGTATTGGTAGGAATAGCCTGGCGTAGATATCCTGGTATCCAAGTAGAGTGAAAGAGGATTTAACTGATTCCTTACCACTATATATGCTTTCAACTTCTTCCGATTGTGTAGTAGTGTAGTAATCACGCACAAGGGCTCGTGACAAACTCTCGAAGTTGTGGAAATTTGAATTTTTTTGAGAGGCGATTAAACTTGTACCGACAAGCCAAATTCTCGCTTGGCATCTTCTTGAGGCTCTACTGGACAAGCGAGTGGTGCTCCCACGTCCGTCTCGGGACTAACTTACCGGGGTCCGCAAGACCCGCCCCAACATTTGGGGTGTAGCAACAGCTGCAGCCACACTGGTGGATGAAAACCACCCCACGTGAATAGAACGTACTCTCAAAGCGCGACCACGTGTTTTTTCGGCTTTCTATGTTAAGAAGTCACATTTCACACTTTTCTACTACCGAAAGATGTTGTAATTTGTATCAATTTCACCTCGAATTTCACTTTTTCTGAACCTGTGGTGAATATTCATCTCGTGTGGTCGTTAAAGGTTAAAGTTGGGTACGTAAATAGGAAGTGGATCATAGCTTTATTTGGGTGGTACAGGAATCTTCAGGGAAATTAAAGCTTTGACTTTCGAAGCCAGATATCATACCAGTTTCATCAATTCTAGTAATGTTCTTAGACAAATGAGAATAAATTAGTTTTAGTTTGCAACTAGTTATCAAAAAGTATATATTAAAATTATATTTAACTAAAATTTGAATTACTCATGGAAATGTTTGGCAGCTACATGAATGATTGAATAATAATTTTTTCTGAAAAATTATTAGAGAAGAAAAATGTTAGAAGAAGGTGGTTTTGACGTGTGCACTAATTCTCCTCAGGCCATCACTTTTAGATACACACCGGAGATGGTGACCACCATGCTTAGATGTGAGAGAGTTAATTTTAATTTTTCTACGTATGCGAACCTAATACGTTTTTGTAACTGCAAGTTAGTTTCAAGTTAAATTTCACTTGTAAGTACTTGTATTAGCTAAACTTTAATTGGATCATTTCACCCTTTTCACATCAATTCATCAATAAATTGATGTGAAAAGGGTGAAATGTTCCAATTAAAGTTTAGCTAATAAAATTTGAAGTTTACTTTGACGGCTAATCAAATTGCGCGATAACTAATTTCTGCATAAAAAGTTAAAATTGCTACTTTTGATATGAAATATTCATACTAAAATCTCATTTAACTTCTATAAATCACACATTTTCCTCAGTACTCATTATCGCTGTAAAACAAATTATCTAAAGTTAGAAGTTTTCAAGTATTTGTTCCCTAAACCATCACTGAACATCACATCAATGCCAAAACGCCTGGAATTTCTAATCTTAAAAAAGGTCCACATGCAATCAGTGTTCATGATGTCTATCCGCAAGGAAAAAACAAGAACAGTAGAGCAGTACCTGCCTAAGAAGAAGATATATGAAACAATAAACGTTACAATATCCTCCATTCACAATACATTCGTTGTTGCTCCTTTCCATTCCATTCTTCCACGCCATGCTGCAGGGCTTTTACAAAGTCATTGTCACACTGTCATATATCTCCAGCAATACAAAACAACTTGATATTTAATCCCTCAAAGGGATCAAGATGCTGAATAAATTGCACACAAGCATGGTGAAAAGAAAAGTTAAGCGAACACCATTCGTGTTGTATGAAAAACATATCAGAAATGTTATCATGTCAGTTGTGAGTTGGAGGAAGCTTTGCAGGTTTGCTCAAACTTTTACACACTTGTTCAGATTTATAGAGGTATATGCCATTGAATGGATATACGTAAAGAGAAAGAGCAGTAGGAAAATGTGGGTGAAAAGGGAAAGTTAATGTTGGCTCTAAATCACGAAGGCATTGGTCTGACATGAAGAATTCACACCATGTCATATGACCGTTTCATAAGTTACTGGTGGATGTAAGATAGAAGGAACATGAATTCGAAGGGATATCCTATAAGAAGAGCCTGAAAAGAATGTGACGAGACAGCGGAAATTCATTTTCTTTTGCCTCGCTGAAAGAATTCCAATACGAGTCTCTTTTCTGTTTGCTCTGGAAAAAAATCATGTTGTCTTTCTTGAAAGTGTTTGCGTTGGTATAGCTATAAAGACCTTTTGTCAGCTATTAAATAGTTAAAGAGCCAATGTCAGTCATTCTTTAACAATAAATAGGTTTGAGCATTCTGAGCGAAGGTGATGTAGAATACATACATAAAAAATATCGTAGAATTTCTTAGACTAATATTCACCAATAAAAACAACCCTTGCTGAACTTGAGTTTAGTAAAATTCGCAAAATGTGTTTATTTTTTTACTGGGACCGATTTGCCCATTTGTCAGCCGGTCTATTCAGGTGTTTTGCATTTCACACCATTTTCCTTGAAAATTTAATCCGGAAAGCCTGAAAAAAAAACATTTTGTTTCAAAGCTTCATGGAAACTGTTCATTTCATGATCCTTGAATTTTGGTGTTGTTGATTTAAACCATTGCATGCACATTCTCTTTTCATATATTCAATATAAATAACGAAGTTCTAGTGGATTAGTTGATCAATATCCATCAGTCAAACAGCGTAGAAGTTCAAGTAGACGACAAACGACAGCCCATGGTCGATTTATTGCACAGGTCAGCATATGAGTGGTAGGTACTCTAATCTTCTACAACAAACAACGAAATATCTAAACTACAACGCATTCACACATATCACGCATTCTAAGTGACGGTGCGACTGCCGACCACTTGTGCACTTACTCATTGCTACTTAGGCATGCCGGACCGCACCACGAAGAAGACTTAAGTATTTATCTCATCCTTTGATGTTATCCATTCGAGCCGGAATTTTGCTCATATAACACAATCAATATTTTGTTTCTACAATGATCATATATACATTATGCATATGTATGCATTTTGCCGAATCATAAATAAAGAGTACTGGATCCACAACCGGTCGCAAGAGTCGAAGCAATTAACAACTTTCGCTAAAGTTGTGTGAAGTTGAGGTTTGAAGTCGTATATTTTTGTTTTTGCACTTAACTTCACTCCGCAACACACTTAAGTTTATAAAGTTTTTGGCTTTGAAGATCCAAGTGCTTGAAATCGGCACTTTAGCTTTCTTTTTTTATTAAAAACTTACGAATTTTCCATCAGCTTCAACATATGAGTTTTCCAGCCTCTACGAATTTTCATGAGCTTTGACGTACGAGTTTTCTATGAGAGAACGTTGTGTTGTACTCACACTGTTCAACGAATGATAACGAAAGCGCAATCGTGTGCGCGTGAAATAAAATTTTGTAGGTGTAGGATTCTTATGAAGAGAAGAAAGCAAAAGCCCTCAGGAAACAAAGGGGAAGGAGAAGCAGAAGGAATCATATAGTTTCGAGAGCGTAATATATTTATGTGTAAATCTTGGTTTCCACATGGAAGAATACACAGATTCTCGTTGCTTGTCCATTTATTTATATGTCTTTATGTCGAATAAACCGTGAATTTTTAATATTCGGTCCTATTTCGTGTTCCACTGGAATGAGATTCACAACGATGGCAGGATCCTCCACCGCCAGTCGAGCCATCTGGCCGTAGACTCCCTTTCGTTTTGTAGGAGCTCTTATTGGGAAGAAGAGTTCCTGTATGTGAACTCATTCATTGGGACCTTGAGCCTGGTTGAGAGGTTACTCAGAGCACCAATCCAATCAGAATTGTCCATCTTCGCCAGATTACACAATATCACTAAACCGTGAATGAAGCGGTCCATATTAAATGTTCATCTGTGATGAATAAATAGGGTTTTTTATTAACATAATTACATGGCCTTCAGTTCTCGCCTTCTTTTTAGGCATTATAAAATAATTTTTTAACAATAACCTACTAAAATTGCCACCTACCTGTCCATCTGCCCGTCTGTTTTTCCATCCATCCGTACGTCACAGCAAGTTTCAAGGCAATCTTGTATGGGCGAATGGGCAGGCATGCACTCTGATCAAATAGAGATCGCCTCCTCCAAAACGCTGATGGGTTGGAGCGTTATTTGGTGTCTTTATGTGAGATCTTCAGTTGGGTCCCTGGCGGTGGCTTGATTATTTATTTGTTTTTTTTTTTTATTTATTGCTTTTTTACAGAATAGATCCAATGACAAAATAGATTAAGTAATAGCACAGCAAGGAGAAAGGAGAAAAAACATGCAAATAGCAAGATGAAAGTAATAAAATCTGCAAAAACTAGGAGAAAAAAAATTATGAAGAATTGAGAAGAAGAGAGTTGACGAATTTTTTATACACTAAATATGAAGGAGGAAAAGGCCTAAGCTGAAGGTCGTATTCTGAGCATGGGTGAGTGAAAGCTACGTGCGAATGGAGTATCAAAGATACTCGACGATCTAGTAGAAGTCACCGGAACCTGGTTAACTCAGCGAGTGTCAAGCAAACCACGGCAAAGCGTATAAAGGAAACATTCATCAAGGTAAAGCCAATGCTTTGCCTGTGAAGGAATATTAAGGACAGATAAGCGTGTTTCATAAAAAATATAGGGAACTTCAAGAAAACGATCCGAGAAAATCTTTCTTGTACAGCTTCTAGCGTGAACTTCAAACATTTCAAATGAGATGACCAAACTGGCGAACAGTATCAAACTAGAACATACATAATTTAACGCACGATAAATGATCTAAACAAATATAGGAATTTATTAAGATCAAGCCAAAAATAATTTCAGAAATATGAACGTCAACTTAGAGATGAAAGTGACATATAAGTCCCTAAAATGTCTCATCGTACTTGGGTACGAATTATTTTAAAAAAAAAAACTTTAAGCTCAGAGGGCAATTGTTATTAGAAAGTGTAAATGAATGCACTCAGAAACATTTAGTGTAAGCTGGCTATAAAAACTCCAAAATAATATGGCATCCAAATCTTCTTGAGGTATGGCACAGTGATCGTTAGATAACACTACTTTGAAAACTTTGACGTCATCTACATATAGAAGACATAAGGAGTTGATGACAATGTATGGTGTCATTTATAAACAGAGTGAACAATAGTAGGCCAAGAATCGTTCCTTGAACAAAACCTGAAGGCAGATGGAAAGAAGGGGAAATATAGCCATGAATTGGACACGATTGGATAAGTAAGAGCATAATCAGTGGAGCAAACAATCAGGAACGTAAAAAAATTCAAGTTTGCTCGACAAAATATCGTGATGTACTGAGTCAAAAGCTTTAGAGAAATCCAAATACAAGGTTTCGACTTTGAACCGGTCCTCCAAGGCTTCTGAAACAACACTTATGAATTCTAATAAATTCGTTAAAGTTGATCGGCCTTTGACAAAACCATGTTCTTCAGGAACTAACGAATCCTAATTAAATGTAGAAAGATGCGAGTAGATGATTTTGCCCAGTAGTTTGGAGAAACAGGGTAATAAGGAGATAGGCCAATAATCAGCAACGTCTTAGGTGCTACCTTTTTTTAAAAATGGGAGTAACATAGGAACTTTTCCAAGACGAAGGAAAAGAGCCTAAAGATCAGTTAGAATTGAAAAGAAAGGAAAGAGTAACACAAATAATAGTAGCGTCCAGGACAACCAATACATAATGAAAGAGAGAACGGGCAGAAACGAGTTCGAACGGTTTCTCAAATGCACGCGTATATCATGTTCCCATTGAGTGATAACGCATCGTTTCATTTTGAACGAGTTATTCTTCATCTCTCTAAAATTGAACAGTTCTGCTATAAAAATACTGAGAAGAAAAAAACGAGTTGGCTAAGTCCCATTCCTACGTGAAAATTAAAAAAGAAAGGAAAAAGCTGATCTTGTCGACGATGAGTAGCTGTGCGCTGGGCAACAATGAGGAGTCGAACGAACAATGAGGAGTCGAACGAACGAACGAATTAAAGAGTTTTGGAGATTATGAGAAGATGCGAAATATGCGCAATGCAAGACTTTCCGTTCGAGTTTAGTGTCATTTAGCATTACTCGTAATAAGCTGTAGCTAATAATGTGAATGAGTGTACGAGTATGCCATAGCGTACAGATAGATAGATGGACGCACAAAACTCACAGTAGCTTAAGTTCGAAACTATTTAAGATATCCCATATCTGAAAAACAATAATACACCTTAAAAGAGCGCTCTCTGTTCATACTTTATATATGAATATATTTTTAACTTCAGTAAGATTAGAACGGAGGTTAACATTATCATTTCTTTGTGCTCGCGGATCGTGAAATATCTAAACGAATATTGGTCTAGAGCTCAGAGAAGCTATCAGATGTTGATACTTCCTTAACATAAGTGTGTACTTTTAAATTTGATTCATATAATCTTATTTTAATCTATTTAGGGAGGATTCGTTTGACATTTTACTTTCATTTTATTTCGTTCTGATTAAGTGTGTATTGAATTGAATGTAATTTTTGAAAACAAAGATAAAGTGCTCATAGATATACCAAACGTACGTTGAATTTAGGGCCGAGTAGGGAATAAATATTATTCCCTCAAATAATCGGGAAGCTTAACTATAGTACTTGTTAAGTTCTTCTCCAATTGTGGATTTTTCCCTCGAAAATCTCGAAGAACAGTTTGAAAGCCGGCCTATCTTTTCAGCCTTTAACTATTTTGGACCCCTCAACTCGACTGACCACACATAACTCTATAACAAAAGAGTGGAAATCAAGTTGCTCACCCATTTGGGTCATTTCATTTCATTTCAGGCACCCTAACCCCCAACGAGCGCCCGTTGAAGGAGTGGGTAAGTACCCTTTTGTTTCCTTTTTTTATTAACCATTTATAAAACTTTATAAAAAACTTAAATATCTGATTTTTCATATGGTTTGGCACTTTATCTTGATCCGGTTCCAAATTGAATCCGACCAAATAATAAACCTTGTTTTGTCAAAAGCTACATGAAAAATATTTAAACAGAAATTTAAAACTATAACTTTATTGGAATAATGAGTATAGGCATTCTGAGTTGGCACTCTGTAAAGAAAAATTTTGTAATAATTTGTTTTATTGAAGTAATTGAAGAAGAATAATAATGAATAATTAATTGAACCCAAAACTTCGGTCTTTTTTTTGAACCCCAACCAGGTGTGGGATCCGCTACGTTGGTTAGCCCCTCTGCTCCTGAGCTAGCCATCGGGCGAGCTCTTCCCTTTTTTTCGTTGTTACAGGTGCTCTCGCTGGTCTACTTGGCCTTCCACAACCATTACGGGCCAAGACAGCATTTTTCGGGTTTCGATCCGGTTGAGAGGGGTGCGTGGGGGCACCACCCCACCTGGATGCGCTACTCTTATTTGTGGGCTGTGATATTCTATGTGTATATCGCGTTTTTTCTTTGTGATCCCTTTCGGCAGGTTACTTTGGTCATTGGTATCTTTATCACCAGCCAATCGGTTTTGCCTTTTTGACTGCAGTCGCGAAATAATAATACGTGAGTGCGAATATATTTTGTACTGGGCCCTTGAGCTGGCCCACGATACCGCAAAGCTACTCGTAGCTCGATAGCGCACTTACGCGTCCCTAGACAAGGCCATTTCCAGCGTAGCACTGATTCCGCTCGCTGAGTATCAGAACACCACTGCAGTCCTTAACGGACCTCTTAACATCTAAAAACCCACTACACGTAACATCTCTTAACTTTTCTTTGTGTGTTAGTACTCAACTATCCATATAAGACTGCCCAGTACGGGCAGAGGATACGCCGGAATGACTCACGACATGACTGAGTGCTAACCGGCTTTAGTATGCCATCCCGGGGAAGCTAATCCTCTGCCAAATATTAATTTCTGCTTCCATGGTCCAAGGTCTTGACGAAAAAATATCAGTTTAGATAGAAATTATAGCACAAGCAATCAATGTGTTGAAAATAAAATGCAAATACAGGGTCATAAAACAAGGACAATGAAAATAAATCTATCCACCTATGCTAAAAAGTATTCATCTCAAATAAATATCAATGGCAGCATTCAATTACAGCAAACATTAAATTTTCTTTTCCTTATGCTTCTCTTTATGTAAGCAAATAATTCCTTGACCATGTTTATGAAGGTATTTTATGTACACTTCACCACTATAAATTTCCAAGTACTAGCCCTGCAAGCAATCTTGCAGAGTGGAGTGGTTTTCTTGGTTAGACTATGAAAAGAGGAAAATTTCAACAGGAAAACTTTATTTGGTGCATTTAAGTTTTGCAGTGTTGTTAGGCTGCTTACAAGCTGTTAATTGACCACTCGTTATAGCTACGTTGCTACATAATAGTCGAGAAAGTGAATAAGCTCTCAAGGAAATTAAAGCAATTTCTTGGAAGCTTATCAAAAGAAGTGAATGTATAGGAAAACTTTTTTATTGAGTCTTTTAGAAATGAATGCAAGTGAACTGCTATACGAGTATAATTTAAAATGGATATTGATTGATTTTGAAACGACTGAAAATACGAGTAATTGTGATTCATTCTTTGAAAGTTGATGAAAGGGCACAACATGTTGGGTGATTTTTGAGCTCAAAGTTAGTGCAAAATATGTTTTGTGGATAATACGAGCATAAAACCCTTAGGATGGAACTCCTTTTCAAAATAAAATGGTTATTATTGGGTTTTGCAATCATTAGTGCCGTTTTTTCATGTTTTTTTTTTTTTCAAAGTAAAGTAATTTATTTTAACAATAAACATTAATGAATGATATATTGACCATTTTGTTGGATGACATTTTGCCAACTTTCGGTGGGTTCAAAAATTCCACGTTTGAAGAAGCCTTAGTATTTAGAAGCAAAGGACTGGTCCAAATCATTTTTAACAGCCTAATCAGCATTGAAACTTTTACCACAAAACGTTTTGTTTTGTATGGTTGTCTGTGTTTTCTAGCAGCTTCTGCCGTATGAAGAAAGATGTGATTGGTAAAGAGTTGATAAGTAAAGATTTTCGACATTATATTATCTAGGAGCAAAATACACAGAACCACTCACAAAAAAAGCATTAAACAAACTACAAAAGCGTAGTTTTTAGGATTTGTTGTAGATCTTTTATATATATACAGGGACTTTATAATAAGTAACCGGACTAAGCCTGCCCCGCGCCGTCAAAGCGTCTGCTAACCGGTACCTGGTGCTGTAGTGGTGGTGGGGGTCTACGTAAAGGGGACCGGGCTGCAGCAGTTGCCTCCAAGCGCTTGGAGAGATAGCATCGAGCAAGAGTCGAGTGCGTTTTCAGTTACGTCATCGGAGTGAAAATGGAGCGTACGATCGAGCAACGTGTTAGCATCAAATTTTGTGTCGAACTCAAGAACAGCCACGGAAATACTTCAAATGATTCAAGAGGCTTACGGTGAGGATGCTCTGTCCACAACTCAAGTGTTTCAGTGGCACAGAAATTTCCGGGAGGGCCGCGATGACGTCCATTACAAACAGCGCGTCGGTCCTCCATCGACGAGTCACACTGACACAAATGTGCAAAATTGCGTGATGTGTTGAACAGTGATCATCGTCTGAGCATTCGAGCTATCGTAAATGAGGTTGGACTAACGGCCCGGGTTCGCCAAATCCGTCCGGAGATTACCGATTCGTGGATCCTCCATCACGACAATGCTCCGTCGCACACCTGCCTGCTCGTCACCGAGCAGTTGGCCAAACAGCCGAGGGCAACGTTGCCACAGCCTCCTTACAGCCCGGATATGGCACAAGTGGACTTCTTTCTGTTCCCCAAGATCAAGAGACACCTCAAGGGGACGCGGTTCGGGACTCTGGAAAACGTTCAACGTGCTACGACGAGGGCTCTAGACCGTATCGAGGTTGCCGACTTCCAGGGAGCGTTCGGGGATTGGGAAATTCGGTATCAGCATGTTATCAACTCCAATGGGGACTATTTTGAAGATTTATAAAGAAAAATTGTACATATTTTGTCAAGAAAAAATTTCCTGAGTTCAGTCCGGTTACTTGTTATACAGACCCTGCATGTTGATAGGTCAGCTGAACGACTTCTTCCTCTTCCTCATCAGAGAGCTGTCTACCCTCTCCTCCTTGTTTGGAAGAAAAACCAATGGAAGAGCAAGTAATAGAAGAAGAATATGAGGACAATGAGTCCGTGCACGAGAACTCTGCTGAGCATGATGCAGAATTCCCTGCTCTGCCACCCTCATGTCCTTGAATGACTCTAGCAGAGCTGGCTATCCCAAAAAAAAATCACTCCGACAGCATACAACCCATCCAAATTTTCGAACGATGACAAAAACCGGACAACAGTATCCGTCATTCTTCGTGAGCCTGAAAAGTGGACCCAAGTCCTAAAAGATATGAAAAGACTTGAAATAAAACATGAATCTGCAAAAAGGGTTTACCTGGGGATCCAAATAATTCCACAGACATCACAACACTACAAAAAACTTACAAAGTACTTGTCAGATACAAAAATAAAATCACACAATACATCTTTTCTGAAGAAACGAATCATAAGGTGGTCATCACGGGCCTGAATGGACTATCGATTGAAGATATCAAAGAAGATCTGGAGAGCCAAGGATTTTACCCCATCCAAACCCACTACGTCAAACTAAAGGACGGCCATCCAAGTGATGGTGCTCCTTCCCAAAAGAGAGACTGATGTATATAATATAAGGGCAGTATTTCACTTCATATGCACTATTGAAGCGCAACGCCACAACTGTCAGCAATTTGGATATCCCTCCAAAAACTGTAACATATCAGTTAATTGTGTCAAATGCGACGGGCACCACAATTTTTTTAAAGCGCGCCAAAAAAGCAGAAGAATCGGCAAAATGAGTTAACTGTGGTGGAGAACATCCATTATTATGGTGGATGTCCTCAAAACCCAGGAATGTCAGGAAATCCTTTGCTCAAGTTATAGTAACAAAAAGCAATCAAAACGATACCACCACAACAACTGCACAACAGCAAATTGAAAACACATAAAAACAAACAAACACTCCATAAAATATAAACAATAGCATGGACAGACTCTTTGCCAGCATGCAGACATAGATTCAAATCATGATGCGAGACATGATAGCGAAAATAATACAGGGCACGTTACGTCATCAAATAGCATTAATAGCACATTAACAAACAAACAATAATGAGTTTTACGAATCACTAAACCATTGTCACATGGAATTTCTCTGCTTCACAAGACTGGTGAGCTGATTCAACTTTCATTTGATTATGGATTTGAATATTACACATTCAGAAAACTTTTTTGAATCCTGAAAATCACCTGCATTTCCCTAACCATTGTATTTTCTGTACAGAAATAACAGAACAACAGGTAGAGAAGGTGGAACGGCCATTCTTGTGAGAAAGAATGTGAACCATAATCTTATATTGACACTTACTTTACAAACTTTAGAAGTCAATGCAATTTTTGAAAATGTGGCTGGCTCCACCACCAACTTGCACTTACTTTCATTGGAGATATTTGAAAAAATCTGGATTTTCGGGGTACGCTTTGCCGGAGACTTCAATGCCGATCACCAAAGTTGGGAAGCTGTGAGAAGCAACTGTGCTGGGACTGAGTTAAATCGATTCATCACAGATAATCCACAAAGCTTGCATATCTCCAACAAGCCAACACATTCCGGCTACTGAAACGGTTCTCCTGTCGATATATGAAGGATATGTAAATATTTTCGTAAAATAAGATACTACAAATACCACCAATTTATAGGCCTTAGGGTGTTAAATTCAAAAGTTCTGGTAAGGCGGAGGGTTACACTGGACAGCAGTTCTAAGAAATTCATACAATGAGGGAGACCTTGATGAACATGAAGATCATATCAATTGATTCACCAACAGGCTCATGAGGTCAGGCATTGTAGATTCTGACCAAATACACAGAGCCTGTCTTCAAGAGGCAAAAGACATAATACGAGTATCAAATTGACGGAAAGCACTAAGATTTGTTTTATTATCAAATGAAACGGGGAAATGACTCCCAGATAATATTCTCGAAGCGATAACAGTGACTATAAACGCGTTTTTTCGCTTGCGAATTACCCCAAAAACCTCATTTTTTTACAAAACTGGTGACCTATTATCTTCCCTGTCGAAAAAAGTAGAGTGGCTGCTACCAAGCCAACTAACCAAAGTTGTTAGCGCAAAGGAAATAGTTCCAGTAGAACAATTTGACTTCAAGCCAACACATTCTACAGAGTTTCAGCTTATTTGGGTGATCCAAGATATTAGAATAGGGCTAAACCGGATGATGTAGACAGATTTTCGTTATGTTTGATGTAGCCAAAGCCTTGAATAAAGTCTGGCATACCGGATTGATTTACAATATAGATGAATTTTAAATGCCATCATCCATTATTATGGTGGATGTCATCCAAATCAGTGGCAGGTCATCCAAATCAGTGGCTCCTTCCTAAAAGGCAGAATATTTCGTGTCAAAACTGACAACCATCTCTCAAGCCTGCGGCAAATTCAAGCTGGAGTCCCTCAGGGATTAGCGGCCTCTCCTATATTATATAAAGTTTTTACTGCAGACATCATTTGACTGCCTTTAAACGTTCACAAGTCCCTAATCGTTGACAACGCCTGTATTTTTTACTCATTTAGACATGCAAGAGTCATCACCACCAAACTGAAAGACTCCGTAGACATGTTTTTCGAGTATTTTCGTTAGTGGAAGATTAAATTGCACACAGGCAAAACTCAGGCATGATTAATAACTAGAATGACAACTGACAGGTCTTATTGTTGACAACGAGAATATTACCTGGTTAAGAAAAGCCAAACACCTAGGACTGACATTTGACAGCAAACTTTCCTGGGCCAACGATATACACAGCTAACGTGGATTTTGCGATGACATCTAATCTCAACTTCACCCACTCTTTAAGGCCAAAAAATTTAATTTTAAGAGCCGCCTACTCATCTGCAAGCAAGAAATACGACCGAAGCTACTATATAGTAGTACCGCTGCCTTCTGACACATGGCACGGACCAACAAAAATGCACCACAATCCATGCGAGACAAAGCCATCAGACAGATCTTAGGTATCCCAGGGTATGTTAGAAACACGGACATATACAAGGACTTTACGATCGGAACTTTTAAAAAATACGTACCCGACAAACCACTTAAACTGCTCGATACAATAGACAGACATCCTAACACTACCCTGGGAATGATAAGACGTCATTCGCTCCAAAACGAAACTTATCCAACTGTCTGCGGTTGTTTTAGATAAATACAATATGAACAAGAACAAAATAGGATGATCTCACTAAACACGGTGAACAATTAATTGCTCATAAACTGAGGTGCTAAATTGCACCAGCTCCAACTAAAACCACTCTAAGGAAGGCTAAACGACTTTACTTGAAATGTAGCATCCTAATTGAATTAGTTCCCATGGATTCTCGTTCTTCATTAGGCTATGGAACAGGTGAAGAAACATAAACTCCACACAAAGTGAACTTACCTGTTTTTTCTCACAAATGATTTTAGTGCCATTATATTGCGCGGTAAAATTTTGTGAAAAAAACTAAAAATTTTAAGGTAAAAGTGACTATGATATAAGCTCATAAGGGTGTAGGAATACTTTGATACAACCCTTTTCCAATACTCGCGAGACTGACAGTAATTCTAACAAAACTAAGACTAAATTTATCGAATGAAAATAACATGAATTCCAGCACTTAACTGGGCCCAATCTACCGAGCTTCTAGTTCTCAGGTGGCATAGTAAGATAAGCTAATGTTTAATTTTGTTGGAGTTGGTTACGAAGACCATTATCTCTTGGGCCTTCGCTTCCTACAAATAGCATCTCCAACTGTCTTGATCTATTGACCGCGTGCTCCAATTTCAAAATCCAAGCAGCAATGAACTGTTTTTGACGACTAAGTCAGGCCAGCGTTTCCTCGTTTCCCCGCTAGTCTCCATGCTTCAGTTCACCCAACAAATACTTTTTGGGTATCCGTTGTTCGTCCATACGATTCATATGTCCAGCCCATTGCAGATTACGCAACCTGAAAATTTTTGAGACCTCTGGCTTGACAAAAATTTAATACAGCTCATGGTTGCATTGAATTTGACATTGTTCCCCGTCTATCTTCGCTCCAATTATTCGCCTCAGGACCCGCCGCTCAAATTCGTTCAATATATTTACGGATGATTGAGTTAGGGTCCATGTTTCACATCCATAGCATAGCACAGATTTATCACAGATTTGTATACTTTGACCCGTTTTCCTGTGTATGCAGCTGATCTTCAAGACCGTCAAAATTGAATAAAATGTTTTATTTGTGAGCAGTGTTTTATTGTGAGCAGTGTTCTGTAGAGTGAAACTCGTATTTGAACGAGATTTGGCACATTTATTGATGAGATCTTAGCACGCAAAGATTTCAAATAATCCAAAATCAAATGCATGCGTTCAAAATGGCGGCCCCCAAAGGTCTGAAGGCAAGTACAACTCGCTATTTTAGTAGCAACTTAAATAATGAATATTTTTCATGCAAATGTTTTAAATGACTAAACTTGGAAGTATTTATAAGCCAGACCATTTTTAAGATATTGTCGCGTGTTATTGGTTCGCGGCCTATAATTTTAACGTTCCGGGAAAGTGAAAACGCAATGTGTTTTAATTTAAGTTAAAAGAGTTTATTCAATTAAATAAAATGCACAATAATCAGTTAACACTTTCACTAATTTTAATTGTCACTATTAAAATTATCTAACACTTGTCCATAAATTTATTATCGCAATTGTCTTCTAAATTACTTCACTATTACGAAACACACTTTTCTACTACTCGAAGAATATCGCTTCCCACACACAATCGCAGTTCTTCTCGCGGTCGAATGAATGATTCTCCCCATTCATTCAGCTCGCCTTTATATAGGGTCTCTACCTATTCACCCATTTCTCGCACATTGGCGGATGTTCTACCGAGAGGTACCTGGTAGGTTCGAGCAAGTTCATGAATGGAGTGACGTCACTTGCAGATGTTGATCATGCTTGTTGGATTCTCGTGGGTTCGAGTAAATTCATTCGTTGACGTTCTTAATGATGATGAAAACAATTGCGACAGTAGCTCGCAGAATTATTTGTACATGTAACACTGCCCCCACCTCAGTTCTTTTCGCCCCGAAAAGATGTGTCGCTATTTGTAGTCAATTCTCCCTGGGTGTAATATGGGGCAAGACGGTCCAGATGCACGATTTTCATTTTAGCTCTCGGCTTACGATGTTCCTGTATTCGGTATACGACGTCGTTGATTCGCTTTGTAACTCGGTATGGTCCCTCCCAATTATGTTGCAACTTTGGAGACCTACCCTTTCGCCGTTGCGGGTGATAAAGCCACACCAAGTCATCTTGCTGGAAGCCAGTAGAATTAGCCTTTAGATCATACCTGGTCTTCATGCGGTCAGTAGCCGATTCGAGGTGTTTTCGCACTGTCTGATGTATCTGGTTCAACCGTTGTCTTAGATCACTTGCGTACTCAGAGACCGTTTGGGGTTTCTCAGGGGTTGTTCCGAACTTTACATCGGCTGGCAAACGAATGGTCTTTCCAAAAATGACTTTGGCTGGGGCTTGGCCCGTCGATGCATGTTCAGCGGCTCTATACGCCATTAAAAATAGTGGGATATGTCGGTCCCAGTCCCTTTGGTTCTCGTCAACCATTTTGGCCAAGTGTTTATTGAGCGTGCCGTTGAAACGTTCCACCATTCCATCGGATTGGGGATGCAGCGGTGTTGTCCTCGTTTTCCGTACTCCCAGCTGCTCGCACATTTCGCTAAAAACTAGTGACTCAAAGTTTCGGCCTTGATCCGAATGTAGTTCACAAGGCACGCCGTACCTGCTGACCCAATTCAACACTAGCTGTTCGGCTACAGTAGTTGCTTCCTGGTTGGGAATGGGGTAGACCTCGGGCCACTTGCTGAAATAATCAGCTACAACCAGCGTGTATCGATTCCCCCATTCAGATTCAGGAAAGGGTCCAGCGATGTCAACAGCAATCCTTTCGAATGGCACGCCTACGTTATAGGTTTGCATTTGTCCTCTCAGTCGTCGCTTTGGGCCTTTGACGGAAGCGCAAATTGTGCATCTGCGGCACCAGTCCTCTACGTCTTCTCGAGCGTGGAGCCAGTAGAATCTTTCCCGCAATTTCGCTAAGGTTTTGTTAACACCAAGATGGCCTCCCGAGGATCCTTCATGCATTTCCTTTACCACATCGTGGATTCGGCTTTTGGGTAGTATAGTTTGCATCCTATAGGAGCTGCCATCCGCCGTTTCCCATTTCCGCTTGAGTACGCCACCCTCCACCTGTAGGGAGTTCCATTGTGCCCAATAGCTTTTCAGGGTTGCGCCATGCATCGAAACGTCCTTCCACTCCGGTCGCCCAGTCGTCTCCTTCCATACGAGCAATGGTCCGATGTCTTCATAGGCTAGCTGGGCATTTCGAATCTCCTCCGATGACCAACCTTCATCGAATTCGGCCGTTATCACTCGCAGATCAACGGGCGGCTCCTTTTCCTCAATCCGTTGGCAATGTTTGCAGTTAGCTGGACATGGATGACGAGATAGGGCGTCAGCAATTCCATGAACTCTGCCCTTGTGGAGCAGTTGGGGCCTCACTAGGTCTGGTCGGATCGTCGATCGGGTTGCACCAGTGTCGTTTGTTAGGGTGCATTGTTCTTCATCAACTTGACCAGGAAGGCATAAGTCCACTTCTCCACGATGTTGCCTTGGCACGGTGCTGGGGATGTCGATACTCGTAGCCAACGTTCGCCCCACGAAGTTGGCCCTTGCAGTTTGATGGGCTTCCATTCTAGGCTCCTGACACGGTCTGGATCTCCACCACCCTGGACAATCGCTCGGTCTTCTTCCCTTCTCGCAGTCTCTTTGCAGGTGCCCTTTTTCCCCGCAATACCAGCATCTAGGCGCACCATTCACCTGCAGCTCTCGCTCATTTCCCACGCGCTCATACCTGGATTTATCTGTCACTACCTCGCAAACCCGGACAGTGGTGCGGGTCACATTTTTGGCTGCCTCAAAATTTAAACTATAAGCCAATGCTTCCTTGACTGTTTGCTTTTGAGCTAACCGCATGGCTTGTTGCAATTCCTTGTCCTTTAAGGCGCTGATGAATGCTTCTGCTGCTACGTCATCTCGATGTTCTGGGTCGTACGCTGGGTAAGCCAAAAGTGCCAGTCGCTCAATGTCTTGTGCTAGCTGCTGCAAGGTTTCGCCAGACTTCTGCATCCGATGCCGTAGCTGCGCCCGGTAAATCTGCTTCAGATGATCGTCTCCATAACGCATGTTGAGCGCATTCATTATAGCAGCCGGGTTTGAATGCAGCTCAACAGGGATAGTCTGCAAAAGCTCGGCAGCTGGGCCTCTGAGAGCCAGAATTAATGCAGTTGCTCGTTCCTGCTCATTCCAGTGATTTATCCTAGCGGCGGCTTCAAACTGGATTTTGTAAATACTCCAGACCGTTTGCCCATCGAATATTGGTGCTTGCACATTTCTGGACGTGCTTTGCGCTGCGGTTACAAGCGGGGCTGGTGGGGCGGTTACTACTGCCTTTGGTGCTTCCAATTCTTTTTTCAGTTTTTCCATCTCATGGTTCATTCTCTCTTCGACCTGGCTGATCTCATAGTTAATTTTCTCCTCAACCTGGCTGACCTTCTCCTCGACCTGGTAAACCTTTTCCTCGACGCATTTAATTTGATTGTTCAGGCTACCGAGCTCCACTTTTATTTCGGTTGACTGTTTTTGCACTTCCTTGATTACGATCGCTTGTTGGTCCAGCTTCACTGATTGTTCATTTAACTTCGCTGATTGTTCATCTAGCTTCGCAGTTAAATTGGATGACTGTTGTCGCTGCTCTTGCTGCATCAGCATCAACATTTGCATCAGCGCATTTTCTGGTTCCTTTGGTTTTGGTGTGTCTACTTTTCCACCTTATGCGCCTTTTTCCGCATCTGAGAGCTCACCCGAATCCAGATTCACGCCTTCCGACTCGATCGCATCACGCAAGCGTGCAATCAGTGTGGCCTTTGTACCTTGTGTAGCCAGATTTCGTTGTTCCAACTCCTCTTTGAGCTCCGATATGCTCAATTGATTAATTTTTAGATTTAAATTTCCTGGCATTTTTATTGTTTCGGCTATTTTTCCACGTTAACTTCCACAATTGTGCACTTCAAAAATGTTTAATCGTTTTCACTTCCAAAATTTTCTTTCTCACTTCTGACACCATTGTCGCGTGTTATTGGTTCGCGGCCTATAATTTTAACGTGCCGGGAAAGTGAAAACGCAATGTCTTTTAATTTAAGTTAAAAGAGTTTATTCAATTAAATAAAATGCACAATAATCAGTTAACACTTTCACTAATTTTAATTGTCACTATTAAAATTATCTAACACTTGTCCATAAATTTATTATCGCAATTGTCTTCTAAATTACTTCACTATTACGAAACACACTTTTCTACTACTCGAAGAATATCGCTTCCCACACACAATCGCAGTTCTTCTCGCGGTCGAATGAATGATTCTCCCCATTCATTCAGCTCGCCTTTATATAGGGTCTCTACCTATTCACCCATTTCTCGCACATTGGCGGATGTTCTACCAAGAGGTACCTGGTAGGTTCGAGCAAGTTCATGAATTGAGTGACGTCACTTGCAGATGTTGATCATGCTTGTTGGATTCTCGTGGGTTCGAGTAAATTCATTCGTTGACGTTCTTAATGATGATGAAAACAATTGCGACAGTAGCTCGCAGAATTATTTGTACATGTAATTATTTGTACATGTAGCAATATTGTAAAATATTTTTAACAATACCCTAAAAACTGATAAAAACGCGACTTGTCTGTCCGTCCGCCCGGTTGTTCGTGCGTCATAAAAATTTTTCTCGCAAACAACATGAGCTAGAATGAGGAAATTTTCTACGTAGGTCAAAAGTGGTGCCTCTTGAAATTTGCGGTGCAAGAAAATATTTTAAGGTATTTAAGGGGAGTCGCCCTATAGAAGGGGGTGACTGAAAATTTTTTTTATTTCTATAACCCTCTAGCAGCCAAGTTTCTCAACAGATTCCGGTGAAAACTGAAATTATAAGTTATTAAGACAAGTTAATTTAATTTCATTATGCAAATTGGATGACAAATAAAAAAGTCGAAAACGTACAGCTTAATATTATTAGCAGCAATGTAGTCCGCGTGGCTCTGGTTCAAGTTTCGTTGACGTCAACGAGATTTAGTTCAAGTGTTTCTTCGGACGGACTATAAGCCTGTTCAGTTATGATACGTGCTGGTTTAAAATCAGAACATATCGCAGCTGGGTGGACGAACACACGGCCAAAGCGTGATAATGATCATATCACCTTGTTGAGTGCCGATACATCCGATCATGACAATGAGATACTCTAACTATCCCTAAGCGAAGTCCCGAAATAGGGCTTTAGGGCTACGAAGAAGAAGAAGATTATTAGCAGCTGCTTTCAATAAAAATAATAAATGACGCGCTTTGATGGCTCAGAAAAGAATCAAAAATGTATATATTAATGGCAACGCAAGTGCTGATTAAACTTTTATGGAAATTTTTTGAAATTAACTATTTGAGCTATTTAAGCCTTTGTGTGGTAACTACTGTGAAAAGTGTAAACAGCAAATGAGAGAAGGGCGAAACCTGTATTCATATGTTCACAACAATTTATTATCCGCCGACTTTCAATATGTAATTGGAACCACATATCGTCCAGGTCCATTACCTCAATTTCTGGCCACAAGAAGTCCGTTATCATCTCGCAATAGCGAACACAATTCGCGGTAACTACTTGGCCCATTTTTGTAAAAAGCTTCAACAAACTTAACACGCTGCTCAATTGTGTACCTCTCCATGATTGAATTTGTCGAACACTGAAACAAAGAAACGTCAAATTAAGTTGAGCGAAAAACTTGACGTTAAGGTGTGATTCACAATTAACATTGTGCATTATGGTTTGACCACCCTTTACCTTGCCTCGTGGTGGCTACTCTTTTCTGACATTAGAGATAAACTCGTATGGGCCCGCGAGTGTATAGAGTACGCGAGAATCCTTTCCAGATAGTGAGAAGAGAAATAAAAACAACACGTACCATGTTTACAGTTTCATGCAATCAAAATTTAATGACCGTTAATGCATCTACAATATAGTTTATTTCAAATGATAATATCGATCCAATAATTGATGTGCAAAAATACCTCAAATAAATTTCCTAATATATTTGTCAACACAGTCCCACCCTCTGCATCAAAAGATTAAAACTGTAACTCGTAAATTTAGCATCTTTCATCTACTCACCACAATCTGTCTTCCAGCCAAGACACATATACGTTCAACTCCTTAGAAAGGAGACTAGACCTTGAAGGTCCTCCAAAACTTCCTCTTCCAGCAGACATATACATTAAATATACTTGTACGATGTGATAAATGAAAGCGGTTGAATAATCTTCGTTACCGGCATTGGTTATGGTGACATGGAATTGCGAGCGTAATGACAAAGGAGATGAGGATGACGATGGTGGTTGTGGTGGTGGTTACGATGGTGAATGAAATGATATGCTCTACAAGTCATTATGTTCAATTGATTATGTGGAATGCATTCTCTTGTACGACAATGAATTCCAACTTTGTTGGCTGCGTGGTATTTTAATGAGGAAAAATGGAAGAAAGAATTCGTTGAAAATAAAACGCGTTGACGAGCGTTGCTGTCGACAATGATGATGACAAGAAAGACGACAATGATAAGACGGAGACGGCGATGACAATAATGGCAGTAAAAGACGATGACAAATTATTCTTTCAGGACCAGTCAACTGTCAAGCGAAAAGCTTTGAAGAATGGTGAAATAACAGTCGGAAAAAGAAATGACAATGGTTTCATTTGTATTATTAAGAATAAGAATTTGTTTGCATACTGAATATTCTGAATGGAAATGTTCCTGAAGAAAATATTTGAGCTTTCTTATTCTTGAGGTGTGTACTTAAACGTTGGCATAATAAATAAAATTCATGCAAAGATAAATATTAGTTTAAAAATTTATTAACCTTTAAGTATGGACGTGGAGTCTCACAGGCTTTTCATAGTTTCGCCTATTTCCCCCCGCTCCCCGCGATTGAGCGGCTCAGTAGCTTTTGTTTCAGTTGCCAAACTACCAACGAGAGAGGAGGTTGTGTCGTCCGGTGAATATCACGTGAGTTATAACCATCAAAAAATTGACTGGAGCCTGTCAGGCTACACATCCATTGTTGTCATATAATATATTTTATAAGGGCGATTATGTTTGTTTCAGATTTTGTAGTACAAAATGTCAAAAATAAATAATGCCGGTAATTCTAATTCAAAACAACCGTCTACGGGTTCTGTTCAAGGCCCTGCGCGAAAAAAATTTTCGTGTCGCAGATCCAACTTTCGAACAAGAAGTGAGTGAGTTGTTAGCTACGGATCAGTCTGACAATGAAGAGAATATTGAAGGTTTGTTTATATTGGAGTCCAAACTAATACAAAATCATGAGAGTGACAGTGATGAAGATCAGGACCAGGAACCGGACCAGGCCCTAGGAGAAGAACCGGATAGTGATAGTTACGACAATATTCCATTATCGCAGTTAGTGACAAGCAACTATTACTACGGCAAAAATAGGTATAAATGGGCCAAGACGCCGCCTTTGGCTAGGGTACGTACCCCCACAACATAATATTATAACATCTCGTGCTGGTTCTTCAAAATTGTCTTCTGAAGATGGTAAAGATCACTACAGTATTTGGAATAAGCTTTTTGATGAAGAAATGCTCCAGTGCATTCTAACTTGGACCAATCTTAGAATTTCTAGTTACAGAACCAAGTATGTCCTTTATAACAGACCAGAATTGAATGATTTAGAAATGGTTGAACTAAAAGCCTTTATTGGTCTATTGTTTTAATCAGCTGTTTTGAAATCAACTGATGAAAACACGAGTTATTTCTTCGCTTCAGATGGTACAGGTTGTAAGATATTTAGGTGCGGAACGTCAGAGACAAGATTTTTGGTTTTGTTATTGTGCCTACGATTTGACAACCCTGATGATCGTGAAGAGAGAATGAAGGCTGATAAGTTGGCTGCCATATCCCATATTTTCAATAAGTTTGTGAGTAATTCTCAACAGTTGTATGAGTTGAGCGAATGTGCCACAGTGGATGAAATGCTCGTCAAATTTCGAGGAAGAAGTCACATGATATCATACATGCCAAAAAAGCCTGGTAAGTATGGATTGATAATACGAGCATTATGTGATGCCAATAGCTATTATTTTTATAATGGATATATTTACTCTGGAAAAGGCTCGGATGGTATCGGACTGATAGCTCAAGAAAAAAAATTTCTAGTTCCAACTGAGTGTGTCCTACGCCTCACAAAACCCATTCATGGAACCAACCGTAATGTGACGGCTAACAATTGGTTTTCATCTATAGAGCTCGTAGACCCACTATCATCACGGAAACTGACGTATGTGGGTACTCTGAAGAAGAACAAGAGGGAAATCCCGATAGAATTTCAGTCAAAGAAGCAAAGAGAAGTAAACTCTACTTTATTTGGATTTACGAGCACAAAAACGTTATGCTCATACGTGCCAAAGAAGAATCGAGCAGTGATGCTTGTATCTTCCATGCACCATAGTAACCTGGTAGATGAAAATACAAAAAAAACGTGAAATTATTATGTATTACAATTCCACTAAAGGGGGCGTCGATGAGGCTGACAAAAAATGCTCGATTTACTCCAGTAGCCGTCAAACAAGGAGATGGCCCATGGTGTTGCTATATCGTGTCCTAGACTTGAGTGCCATGAATGCGTACATTTTATATAACATGCATCAACCAAAAGCTGTGGAAAGAGGAGATATTCTAAAAAAACCAGCACCTGTGCTTGTAGTGCCTCATGTGCAAAGACGTGTTATAAATACACGATTGCCAAGAGAACTGAGGTTGACTATGAATCGCGTTTTAGGTGATGATATGGTTACAGAAGGTGTCCAGGATCAAGAAACCATTCAAGGGTTCAGAAGAGCATGTAGAATCTGTTCCGCAAAAAAACATAGGATGACTACCTATGTTTGTGTTGGGTGCAAGAAACTTGTGTGTCTCCAATGTTCTAGACCTTTGTGCACTGACTGCCAATAAATTTGCGTTATTAGACTGTTGTCAATATTTTTTGTATTAGTTACCTGAAGTAGGTGTTTTGTGTTTTTGGTTCCTTATGTATTATATTTTAAGAAAAAAAGACTCATTTTGTTATAGTAATAAGTTTGGCTGTTTTTAATATCTAAAAATGTAGCCTAAGTAAATTTAGACTTAAAAGTGCCATAATTTTTGATTTTTCACATTTCTATATTTTTTTTAAATAAAAGTTGATTACATAAGCACGTTACTTTATTGCTAAATCCTTTAACTTCAATATTAAATCAGTTTTACAGCAACCTTATATCAAATTCTCAAAAAAAAGTGTGTGCATATAGGAGCCTGTGAGACTCCACGTCCGCAGTAGTGTTAAGAAAAAATTACGTCCATACTTAAAGGTTAAACAAATAGATTCCTGCTAACATCCATCTGCTTTCTTTGGAAATGCATAAACCGTCCTTGTCGAAAGGATCAACAGACAACGAAAATATTAATTTCCGAACATCCTTTTTCTTCGAAAGTACAAGCTATTACATGCAATCGGTTAAAAACATGACTCAATGATATAATGTAAATATTTACTTGTTGATGACAATCTTTTTGCAATCTAAACTAAACTCTAATGTTTTTCTATTTGTTATCACAATTTGCCTCAGTGAAAATCCTTCATTTCTACATGCTCTATCATTAGGCAGTTCTCAATTAATTTTATCCACTCATGTATAGAATATCTGATTGCGGGCAGGAAACCGCTCAGTAGACGATATGAATTCCTGCTATAATCACGTTGTTTTAGTGGATTTCGTTTTTGTTGGTAGGCTTTAGTGCTTTTGCGCTTTTCGCTTTCTTGTTTACTCACATATTTGCATATTTTAATGAATTCCTTCACAAATTTTCACAGATGATGATGAGATAAGCGCTTAGAGTTGATGATGGAATAGGCTTTAGGATAATTGTTTAACATACCCATCTAGGAATATGTAATGGGACAGAAGTGGATACTCAGACGGAGGATTTTGAAGGTGAGTTTCGTTGGCAGGTCATTAGCGTTTTTAGTGGAACATTGAATGATATTCATAATTAAAATTTAATTTATAGAACCTTTAAAGTATGTAGTGAACGTACTTAGTTTTCAAGAATGTACTTTAAGAAAGCTGATTTAAGTTATGATTGTTTGTAGAATTTGGCTAGATTCCAGTTGCATGCTGCGTTATGTTACCAGTTACCTACGGCGCGACATACCAATTCAATTTTTCTTGTAAATGCCGACCATTGTCAGCAGCCTCTTGTTCACTAAAATGAAATTCATTAAGAACAAGTTGTGAATTTCTTAGGTACACATTCCTTTTTAATATATTTATTTATTTTCCCTTTCTTAATCCCTTGTTATCACTACTTTTGAATTCTTTCCATCGACAAAAAAAATCGCTTTTTTTTCATCTCCATTAAATGAATTTCAACTTTTTTCATTGAATTTTATTTATTAGCAAAAAAAACTTAACTTTCCTCTTTCAAATAGTTGATTCAATTTCCCCACATAGTACTTATTGTTCCTGCGCATTCATTGCAATGGAACAGTAATCATAAAGTAATCAATACCATCTCATTCCTTTATGATGCTTGTACCAGCTCAACTGTATAACAACTTACCTATTGCAATGTTGTAGTCAATTATTTTATTTAATATCCGCATGCCAATTCTCTTGTTTTGAAAAGCCATCAGACCTTGCTTTGTTGTGTGAGTAGATGTGTTTGGACCCCTTGAGTCATTTTCAGTGTTTGAACGGATTCAGTGCTCGACAGATTTTCAAAAAAAAATAGTACAATGTTATTAATAAACTATTTTATCGCATGGCATAAATTGGAACTCGGTCGTTCAACCTCTAGTGGGAGCAAGGAATGTCAGCACATAGTACGAATATTTACCTTGCTAACCTAGTGTAGGTGATAGTATGCTAGGCTCCCAATTTGGGGTTTGCTGAAATCGTGGGCTTAAGTTTACTCGTGGGCAAAAACCTTTTTAATCTTTGTTAAAAAGCAGCATTTCTGAGCGGATGATGATTGGTACATAGATATGATGGTATTTTGTTTTAACATACGAGCAAATATAAGCAATTCAGCTTGCATGCAGTTGTAAACGTTGAATTTGACGAAAATAAAAAAATTGAACGAAAGGAATGGGTTCTGAATATGTTGAACTTGAACAAGTTCAGAATAAACGAGACGAGGCGGCAGTGGGTTTTGAAGAACAAAAAGTTGGTTGGATTGAAGAGGTAATTCAGGTCAGTAGGTTAGTAGCTAAAGCCTGGTGGAACAAATGTATAGGAAGGATCGCGGACTAAGATAGTTTATTGACGGGAAAATTGTTCTGAGTCAAAAGAAAGTTTATTTTGGCATTTTGCAAGAAGGAAAATTCTGATTTTTGCTCCGTGAGTGAATAAAAAAGTACAGAAAAAAACTACTTCTAATTATTGAATCGCAAAGTTGCAGTGAAAAGGAAACGAATTGACAATTGCAATATATTTTTTTTTTGTAGTTGGGTGGTGAATATAATTTACGCACAAAGTGCGGGACTCCCATGCTCACAAGAGACTGGACTACCCACTGATTACCCCCCCTGACAACCCAAGAACCCAGCCTGGAAACGTTTGGCATATTACTTCGGGCCAGGTCTCGTTTTCTTAGCTGGGGGATCGCTCTTTTAGCGGGAGGGGAGAGGGGAAGAGGGATTGCCAGGCAAGCGATTCCCCAGCCTGAATGCCGCTGACTGCAGTGATTCCCTTTTATCTTTTAAGACTACCCAAACATAATGTGCCACCTGTTTCCATTTTGTCAACCAATTCGAGCACCACCATGGCTTCATTATCTAGGGTGAGTTCTCCCGTGTCCCTGTGGAGGCTCTTCACAGCGTGTCCAATTTTGTGCACGCAAAAAATATGTGGCAGGCATTGTCTTCCGACAATCTGGGGACCATGACTTACGAATCTTTTGCAGATAAGACTGAAAACACCCATGTCCTCTAAAAAACTGGGTCAGATAGAAGCCAATCTCACCATGCTTTCGATTTAGCTACGGTCTCACATCCGGGATGAGGCGGCAGTCCACCTTCCCTTCGTGCAATTCACCCAAGACTGCTGCCAGTCGTTGAGTGAGCATTGTCTCTCCTTGCAGGCAACCATCTCCCTCCCGTCCTTGTATTGACGCAGGTTAATAGTGTGGCGCTCTCTAGCAAGGAGGGCAACAGGTATCAAGCCGGCAATAACTCTCATTACAATATAAAGTCAAACTAGAATTTCCAATCGCGACGAAACAAAGAAAGTCTTGGTAATATTAGTAGTAATTAGGAAGTGTCAGTAGAAAGGATGAAAACTCCCCCAAGCCAAGGTGCTATTCGACCCATGCCGAGTGGCTTAATTGGTAGTCGAGGAGTAGCACTTGCTGCCATATATGGAGCCTCTACGATATAGAACTCCTCAGAGAGTAACTAAACCTTACCGCTGTTAAACAAGCTCTGATGGTGCCGGCCCTACAAACTTGAAACTAAACATATCTTATGAGTAAAAAGAATAAAAACAAATCCAAGTGGAATCTAACTACAATTCAATGGGCAGATAGCGCTGAGACAATCTTCGTTGACGAAAATCAGCACCTTTCACTCAAAAGAATGCCTCCCTAAAGAGAAGAACGCCTCTACAAGGAGGATAATGGCTAGCATTGGAAAAAGTACTCTTGCGAGAGTGGTCACCATGGCAAAAGCAAGCATTCCCAGACCAAGCAAAAAAGATATCTCATCTGCTCCTCCACTACAAGGAATACCGTTGGTCAGGGGACAAACCAGGGGAAAAAAGGGAAAAAATTCCGATAACGAAGATGGATTGCCAAAGAAAGTCAAAACTTACAAGAGCCTACTATTCCAACCTCCAGGGCAGCGGGAATGAAAGGATGACCCACTGAGGAAAGAACTCAGTGAGGCCAAAACAAAGTGATACGTGAGGTACCGAACTCATGGGGCTTCACCTGAAGAGGCTGTAGAAGAAGGCAAGGGTGAAGACCAAGGAATCCCTATAGCCTCTGTAGCACAGGAGAGTATAGGAAGTTCAAGCCACACTCCACGGAGCAGAAGAAAGGGGCAAGAAAACAAACATCCGACCCGATTGACCACATGAGGAAATGAGGCAGGGGCTCGACTACTCCTCAAAACCAGCAGTAAAAGCGATCAAATATGCGGGAAATCATCAATGTTGGTAGTGCAACTAGCAAAGCTACACCCAGCACCAGCTATGCAAGTGCATTAAAATAGCAAAGCGTAGCAGTGATCGCATCTACACCGTGCTCTTACAGCTAAGGAGCTCACTCAGCTTTTGAGGGTTTTAAGGTGGGAGACGCGATTTCGGGGCGACCTATACTTCGAAAGCATACACTTAAAGCCAGGAATGCCGCTCGTGGACTGTGAAAATGATAGCGCAGTGACCTGGCTGGAGGTGGTTATTCCAAAATTAAGTATGTGGGAGGGCATAGTCTGTGTATCAAAAAGGTAGACGATATCCCTAGACTATCGACAAGAAATATATACCCTCTACAAACTGAAAAGTGGTTGCCAGGTGAGCTATTCAACATGCCGACAGCCGCAAACAAAGGCCTCTGCACGAAAGGATAGAAGATCATAAGTGCGAGCTCAGTAAGGACTGGCGAAACCCTGTGCGCAGTTATTGTCTTAAAATCAACAGACTCCCTCGTGAGGAGGTTCTCAAACCTGCGTTTTGGGTCTAGTAATGTCCATTCTGAGGACTGAGAAAAGTAGAGAAATCCACTGCAGCTCCAATACCACCAAAGGAGCCAACCTCGGGACCCAGCACAAAGGAACTTCATGGAACAGCTAACTTCTTTTGACAAAAATAGAAGGCAAATCAGGCCACATTGACTGAAGAGCTGGAAGCGGAAAGGAAACCTGAGGATCTATACCTTTCTGACACGGAAATCTTCTCTGACAATGAAGAACATAGCACCACTGATCAGGTGGTGGGAAAAGTATCGGGGCTGGAGTCCGAGTGGTCAAATCCCTGGCCCTGGACCTAAAAAAGTTTAATCCAAGTTTTGAACACTTGGAACTCCACACTGATTTCAAGTATGGGACAGAATCCTCCTAGGGTAGACATCATGATCAGGAAAACCACAAAGCACATGTACCTTTCAGATTTTATGATGCTTGGTTTAGTTCCTAGAAGAATCTCTATTTGGACAGAGGGCAATACCTGCGTCATAACTATTGTATCAGCATACTTCCCTAGAGATGTAAATCAAAATCCTCCAGTGGAGGTATAAAGGCTGATCGAACATTGTGAGAGGAGAAGTCTATCTATTCTTGTTGGATGTGACGCCGATGCATACAATCAATTGTGAGTAAGCAATGATACCAACAATTCATATTGAAATCGAATATGATCATCTTCAACGTAGGGAAGACACCCACTTTCATCACAAGAGCAAAAGAAGAAGTACTAGATATTACTTTTAGTAGTATAAGTATAGTTTCCATGGTAAAGAGATGGAGGGTGTTGGCAGAGCCTTTAATGTTCAACCACAGAACTCTGAGGTACAATGTGAAAGGGCTGACAAAGGAAGAATTTCTCTCAGGAACCCTAGAACAACCAATTAGGTTTTGTACTTGACCATTTTGGAAGATAACTTAAAACACGTTTCAGCAAACAGAACTCCAAAACTTCTTCTGTTGCTGGAACATGCAGTAGAAGAACTCAACGGGCAATAATGAAAGCTACCCTACCATGAAGCAGGGTAGAGAATCCAACAGGTGGAACGAAAGGCTAGCGCAACTGAGATTAGATGTACGGAAACTGTACAATACAGCTAAATGTAAAAACAACTCATATGCATACCATAGGGCTCTAACAAGCTTTAGCAAAGAAACCCGTGAAGCAAAACACCGCAGCTTTATGGCCTTTCCAATCCTTTATATTACCTAATGAAGATGGAATGTATCCAGTCCTCATTCAGAAAGGACAGAATCTACTCACATCCTACTTAGTGCGGATATACAGAAGTAGTCTAGCTATGGGAAGTATACCAAAGCGGTGGAGAGAGGCAAAAGTGATCTTCATTGCAATTCTGTGTCGAAGAGAGCACGACCAAACTGTAGGTATGCAGACCGATCAGCCTAACATTGTTTATACTCAAAATGATGGATAAAATAGTAAACATTATATAAGGACAACGACACTTACAAATTATCCACCACACCCCAACCAACATGCACACAGGATGGGCAAATCTACGCAGGCCGCATTATATGCGCTAACAAGGAAGATTAAAGAATCCTCGCAATGCAAAGAAATTGCACTAGATGGATTTCTTGACATGGAAGGGGCTTTCAATTATGCAAGCCATGTAACGTTGAGGCGAGCACTAGTGAATAGGCATGTAAATCATATTCTATCTCACTGGCTGACTCCATCCCCTCGCGACAAGACCCGTTGCATATAAGGTGGGAAGTAGAACCATTCATATGTGTACAACACGGGGTTGTACACGGGGGGGTCTTGTCACTTCTACTGTGGATACACATGTCGGATAATATCCTGAGCAGGCTATCTGAAAGTGGCATAATACGAATATGTCACGCATGCGCGGATAATATCGCCATTTTAGTCCGAGGAAAATACAAAGGGAGCACTTTGTATGGTCAGTAACTGGTGCCGGAAATTGATTTGAGCCTTAACCCAGCCAAAATGCTCTGATGGCACACAGGAACATGACGGGCAAATCTTGGGGATGTAGCCCAACCATACTGCAATGGATGTATACTATGATGGTGAGACCAATCATCACCTAAGGGGCTATTGTCTGGGCGTCCAAGGTTCAGAAGCGCCCAACAAGGCAGGCACTGTCTGCATCACGGAAGCATTGAGGTTATATCTAATAGTGTCACTCCAAAAAATATATTAAATCTAAGACCCCTCCACCTAACGATAGATCTGATATTAAGGTCAACAATGATCAGGATACTTTATCATGAAAGGGAGAGTGGCTCTATTACAGTCTTTGAATCATTAACGATAAAATCGGTTGGTTCAAGAATGCCGCACAAAACTCAATAAACTGGGTGAGAACAACAAGGTTACTCTGTACTGGGTGCCAGAGCATGTAGCAGACCTCTTAATGAACAAAGGATCATTGACTTATTTTGTAGGTCTTAACCCCTTCAGTGTGGTCAATATGCACTTTGAGCCGAGACACTTGAAGCAAGTAGAAACTAGAGAACGCTAGAAATGCTAGAGTAGTTATCGAGGACATAAAAGGATCTTTAGAGGTTTCTTCACAGGACACTGTAAACTTGGAGGATATCTTACAGAATGGGTCTTAGGGAAAAAGGCAAATGTGGGTTCTGCGAGCTTGTAGATGAAACATCAGAACACCTTCTGACGTGCTGTGGAGCCCTGTTCCGGAGAGAGAGAGAGAGGCATTTTGGGAACTTCCTGCCTAGCTAAGGAGCAGCTTGGGCACCTGGAGTCAATGAAGACCATCCAAGTTGGTCTACTCATGGAACTCTAGGCATTCCAATGAGAATGGAGGCATCATAAATTTTTCAAAGGTTGTAGTACAGGACACCAATTTCACACAATCAACAAACTAGCAGAATAAAATAAACAATTTATATGTCCTTATTTACAAAAAAAAAAACCAGCTGAACGTTTTAGTGTGAATTCTCTATGGAGTAGGAGGTGTAAAGTTTAGCCCGGGAAAGAAGCTTACCGGGAATAGTGTGATTTGCGGAAGGTTTTCGGGATTGCAGGAAGTAATAGCTTTCGAAGATGTGATTCTGAACCGTAATTCTACAAGAAGTTGGTATGTTGATCCAAATTCATGTAACGGGCGGCTGATGAAAGCTTCTACTAAAAAAAAAATTTAATAATTTTTCTTTCTATGCAATTAATCAGTCGCGTTTTCTTATTATTTTATAGATTGACACACAGAAAAGAATTTAGATTTTCTGTCGTTATCACGCATTGGAGTCCGTAGTTTTGTTACAAAGAGAATATGGGCGCACATTTAGTAGCACTCCTCCAAGCAAATTGACTATAATAAGGCTTATAAATAGTTTTTTGGAGAACGAGTCAATCGCAAGAAGGCCCTATCACCGAAAACCTACAGTTCGAATACAGGAAACTATCGCTCAAATGGGTATCAGCAGACATTTATACACAAAGATTTGAGCTCATTCCCTTATAAAAATCAAATGCAGCAGACTTGCTGAGTCATTTAGAGTTCCGCCAGAGAATCTTTCAAATGGTAGAAGAGCACGAAATCATTTTTATGTCTCGCGAGGCCCATTTGATCGTAATGTCAATAAACAAAATTGTTGAATATGGAGTGGTTCTAACCCACAGATACTCCATGATATGGGATTGCATCCACTTCGCGTCACAGCGTGGTGTGAAATTTCATGAGGTTGAACTGTCAGACCTTACTTTTTCAAAGAGGACGGTGTTACTTTTACGGTCAGTGCAGACCGCTATTTTAAGATGTTGAAAGATGCTGTGTGGTTTCAACAAGATGATGCAACTCCGTACATAGCTTACCAGTTTGCACACACTTGCACGATATTTTCATAAGATAACACCGCAAAGGTAACACAACAAAGCTTTCAAACCTGCTCTATGTAATTAAAAATTCATCCACCCCACTCTTAAAGTATGGAAAATGATCCTATTTATTTGCAATTCTCTATCTGTTATCATCTTACGCATGTGGGAGTTTATTTTACTTCATTCGATAAACTTCGCGGCAAAAGATAGCACGTGTAAAATGTGCAATGCATCTACTCGCATGCTCAAAGTGGTTTTAAAAATTAATCCTATAACTTTGAGGATTGAGTTTGATTTGAATTTAAGGAAAAAATAGTAAGTATTTGGCATTAAGCCTATTGCCAGTCAATAGAATTAATTAGCAACATCAACAGAAATCTATACAATGCACACGTATTGCCATCCAGGTATAAGGATACGGGGCAAGTCTTCTGACAAGTTTTCGATTGGGGAAACGCACACGCATTCCCACCAATGAGAGCTAAATAGATGAATTTTTCCCAAAGCTCTATTAGGATTTAAATGAATTGACTAATTGCGTATTTGTTACTACCTTGAGTAGTATTTTTTTTTTTTTTTTGACTAGCTAGAGGCCTCAACAATTGTAAGACTGCGAAATTTATAATGAGCTGGCCATAATTGTACGGACAAACAACGGATATCCAATAAAGTACTCGTATCATCCCCGATTTTACTTATTCATATAAATAAATTGAAGAAAGCAAATAATAAATGTGAACATAAGTTAAGATCGAAATCGTTAAAAAAATAAAGCAATTTACACTATTATTCTTTTTATTATTGATAAGTCGCAAAAACTCGCAAATCTTTTATGTTTATTGTTATACTATATGTGTATATACAATATATACATGGAAAAAAAACATGAATAGATAGTTGAAGTATACGCTCAGTCTGTTCATTCATTTTTGAAACCTGACCGGGTATGGGACCCACCATGTTGGCTGGCCCCTCCACTCATGAGCTAGCCATCGGGTGAGCTCACACTTATTCTGACGTTACTGTTTCTCAAAGTATACTCAACTAGTGACCACACTCCATCAACCCTCCGGAAAAATCCGAACGCAAGCCGAACAGCGAGCCATAAATCTTCGGCAGCAGTTAGGTAGGTAAATGCTGACGCGAGGATTGGCGCGAATATAAACATATGCTTCAATGAGAGATTTCAGGATTACCATTTCTCAAAAAATCAATAACTTTGCAGAATAACAAATTCGTTCCATGTAGTCTTTTAGTTTTTTATTAGGATCTGACAGCACTCCTATGTTCTGAAATGAGTAAAAGAACACGTGCATCGGAAATTTTATTTGTGTTTTGCTTTGTTTCTTGAGCGTGTCAGACCTGGGCTCAGTTGTCGTGCCCCGGATCAGCTGACGTGCCCCTGGGAAAATTCAAAAAGTGTGCAACACAGGGTTAATGAAAGGTGTGGGTACTAGGTGAATGTACTATGCTGGTGCTTTTGCGGAGTAGAGTGACCTCCCGCTCGCGTGCTCTTTTATGCTATAGTATTATATGAGTCCATCACATAAGACTATAAAATAAATTTGTAACGGTGATGGTTTCCATTTGAGGGAAACTTCCATGCGAACTATGTTTGCATGAGCTTTTCATTCAAATGAAAAACATCTGGCCATATCTACGATGGATCTTGATACGTATGGTGGGTACGAGGGGGCACTGCTTCTACCTGGATGCCCCACTCTTATTTGGGGGCCATTAGTATCGTCGGTTAAGACGAAGTACTCCCAAGTCTCGTCTGTTTTTGCCAGGCCCAGTTTCTTGTTTGCTTTGGCGATTTCCAACCTTAGTAAGTTACCTCGCCATCGATGCCTGTCGATCCGCATTTTATCTTTTGATTCGTGAATGCGAAATTTTTTTGTAGTGGGCCCTTGTTTTGGGGAAAGAGCCCGCCCTATGTCACCGCAATGCTAGCCTACCAGCCCATTCACGCGGTCTCAGACGAAGCTAATCTCAGTTAACACCACCATCTTCTCTCGCCGAGGTAGTAGGTCATTGCTGCAGTCCTAGACGGATTGTTTGATCCACCTATTTCACTACGCCCCTTCAGGCAGTAATAAATAACTTTCTGCTAAGATATCGCACATGCTTCACCGTGGAGGTAATTTAAGTTCCATTATTTTTGAAACCACTTACAATAAATCATTAAAAATGTATTATCTTACAAATGAATCAAGCAAAAATAAATAACTTGATTTGAACAAAAATTATTTTAGTTTCTTAATGAACAAGTATTCATCAGCCATCCTGTATATTGTTTTGATATCAGCGGAAAATGACGGAAATAGCAGGAAGTGGTGGTTTCTGGGGTAGAAAAATTGACCTTAACCCAAGTATTAGCAAATGTTTTGAACGTTTTCGATAAATAAGTCCAGAGGGGAGTAATTGGAGCGAACATAACCCGGGACCAATGGCGAATACGATACAACCATGTGTAGTATGCAATTTTTGACTAGCCGGAGGTGTCAACAATAATAAGGATTATGGAAGTTGCAATGGGCTGACCATTTGATAAACAACGGATACCCAAAAAGGTATTTATAGGGAGAACTAAAGAATGGCGTCCATTGGAGAAACGATGGTCTGACACAGTTGACGAAGACATTTCATCGCTGCCCGGATTTCGGAATTCAAGGATGTGGTCAATGGATCGAGAGAGTTTGAAGCGCTTTTAACAGGAAGCGAAGGCCAAAGAGAGGCTGTAGTGCTACAAACAAGAAGAAGAATCCTGTAGCTTGCGTCGTTGGAATTCCCGACTAAATTTTTTAAAAACCGGACCGTTGTGGCTGGAAAAGTTTTTTGAAATTTTTCGTTATATTAATTGGTGCTGTTACATTTGTATGTGAGTATTCAATTACAATCAGCAGTTACCTGAGGCAGTTAGTTTAATTTTTCTGCCACTTCTGATATGAAATTCACGATTTATATGCTGGCCTGTATTCTTACTTAAGTGCAGCCAAAATTACCTCTGCCTAACGAGCACTCTCGTGGTGATTTAAAGTCATTTGGGGACTCATTACTCAGGCTTATAGTCATATGCAATTGGATCGAGAAACCTGCTCACAAGACAATTGCACCAATTTCTAATAGTAGTTTCCAACGGTCAAGAAAATATTGAAAAACTTATATATTTATTATTTTGCGTGCTTAAGTAGCGGATAAAGGGTGCCTTAACTGGCTAGCTAGTGGTTATGTGGGAAATAAAATACTACTCGTAGACCGAAACCGACTAATTTGAAGTCATGACAATGATCCACTTAGGATTTACTTATCATGGAACTAGGACAACAGCTTTGGATCGGATTCGATAAAAGGCAACGACTATCGCAACGTACAAGGACTTTTCTTTTTCAACGTGGAATGTTAGATCATTGACCAGACCAGGTGCACAGCGACAACTTCTGGATGAAATAAAGAATTATAAAATCAACATCCCCGCAGTGCAAGAAACCAGACGGCATGTTGAAGAAGTGACAAATTGCAAGGAAGCCATGAGTTCAGAGTGGTTTACATTGTTGGCAGCACATTTAAACAAATTATCACCAACTTCAAGCCGATTCGTATCAAGAGTAAATTTTTTTATGTCTGTGACAGTTGATTGTCATGTGCCCACAGAAGACAAGGAAGAGGTTATTATGGATGAATTTTACAGTACTCAGGAACGCACTGTCGATGCATGGCAATCAAATGACATTAAAATTTTCCTGGGTCCCTTCAATGCAAATTTTGGCCGAGAAACGGCACAACCAGAAACAACCAGAGAATACAGCCTCCATGCAGCTCCACATACTTTAGACATCAAAATATCCATAAGAGAACGTGGGCATCGCCAGAAGATCACACATTCAACCAGATCGACCATATTCTCATACAAAAACGAGCGGCCATCAGCATACACGATATGCACTTGTTCCCCGGTGCTGCCTGTGATTTGCGCCACTATCTTATTATGGTCAAGTTCCGATGCTGCATCTCCAAGAACTATAAACAAGGAGTATCAGTTACTCCAAGGCACAAGATACACAAACTAAATGATAGCCCAGTAACGTCCACATGCGCGTCAGCGCTGGGAAAGTCCATCAACATATCCCCGCAGGTGAGAGAAAGTAATGATGACATCAAAATCATGTGGAAGACATAAGGAGATGCGGTGACAGAAGCAGTAGAGGAAGTCTTGGGGTACTAGCCAAAGAAAAGTAGGAACAATTGGTACGACGAAGAATGCAAGGAAACGATTAAAAATGCGAACCAGGCGCACAAAGAATACATCCATCGAGCCATAGAAGAACAGAATAAAAGCCTTCGACGCCAAGCTAAAAAAAATGTGGTGAAGAGAGGAAAGAGTGGACATCAATTCCAAGACCCAACAGATCAACAAAAGCATTACCTTACATCAAATCAGACCGGTGTATGCCTTTACCAAACAACTGATACATGGGTTTAATCCACAAACAAGTCTTTCCAAAAGTGTACGAGGAGCAATCATAGGCAACCCAGTCGATATCAAAACTCGATGGCTGCAATATTTCCAGAAGCTATTCACAGCATCCCCAACAACGACTGAAGCTTTGAACGTTCCAGAAGCAGAGCAAGAGGTCCCAGTCTCACCACCAACCAGAGACGAAGTACAGTCAGTGGTCCGGAACATAAGAAAAAATAAGGCTACTGGAATAGATGGAATTCCAGCATAATTGCTCCAGAGCAGGAGGTCCCATCCCTTCTGCATCGGGTAATTTTCTAATTATGAATAGAGGACGACAGGAGGAAAAGTATAATACATCCTGTATACAAAAGGAGGGACAAGGTAAGGTGTGAAAATCATAGAGTTATTGCTCTTCTGTGCACGTCATTTAAATTGCTCTCAAAAATCATAGAACGAAAATTAAAGCCCTACTATGAAAATATGACAAGAGAGTATTTGGAAGGCCTTTGAAGTGGATGGACTACAATAGACCAAATATTCTCAGTTAAGCAGGTGCTCAGAAACTTTTGAGAATATAACATCGATGTGCCTAAACTCTTTATAGGCTTCAAGCAAGCATACCACAGTGTCAATAGAAATGCGCTGTACAAAATAACCTCGGGTACACTAATGTTCTAATCCGCACAACTGGTGGGATGTGTTGATGGCGTCCATATTATGGCACGCTCAACCTTAGACGCCAAAGAAGGATTTCTGAGTTTACAATCTGAAGCAAGCCCAATTGGCCTACCAGTTAATGGAACTAAAACTAAATTCATGACCCAAAAGAGGAACAAAACTCCAGTTCGACAGAACCTGACCGTAGGCGACTACAACCTTGAAAGTGTGGATGATTTTGTACACCTTGGAGCCAACCTGAATAGAAGAGGTGCCTTAAACGACGAGATTGGACGCCATATAAGCACCACAAATAAAGCATATTATGCCGCACTTCCTATTCCAAGGTCCAGAGTTGTGCACAAGCAAAATAAGCTCCGCAATTACAAAACACTAGTCAGACCTGTGCTGTTATACGGAAGTGAAATATAAACCCTGACGAGCGAATTCAAAAAGGGAAAGGACGTTTTTGAATGCAAAGAAAATCGACTGCCCAGTGAAACAAGGAACAAAATGGAGATTCCATTACACGATGAGTTATATGAACTTTTTGAAGATCCGCATGTTTCCTCTTGCGTAGAATAACGTAAATTGCGATGGGTGGGCCATGTGGAAAGAATGGGAGAAAACCGGCTATCCAAAGAACATTAAGGGATAGAGCACAAGATAGACGTCCAGCGAGAAGACCAAGGACTCGATGGGAAGACACAATACAAGCTGACAGCAGATCCTTGTTGTGAGCAAACAACTGGCGGACAAGGTCACGGAACCGTGATGATTGGAGGAAATTAACCTTGGAGGTCAAGGCCCAGCTTGAGCTGTCACGCCATACATGATGATGACACATGAATTAAATATTTGCGAACTTTTCTTGTTTTGCAGAGATGAAGATTTCGAAGAAAATTACAGGAATATTATTTTCCTTTTGTTGGAAAATCAATTTTTTTTCCACGCAACTCAATTCAAAAAAAAATCAAACTCGATACTGAAATGGAAGCTTTACAAATTTACAGCATTTCAAATCTTGTAATCAAACCAATAAATGGACCATCTCCCCCACGACACATTATTTCAACAACTTCGAACATACAATTTGCTACCCACAAACAGTAAATGATTTCACCTTCAAATCGACTAAAATACAGAACAAAGGACGACAAAGCAATTCATCTTGAACTTGTTATGCAAAGTATTCCCGTTTGTTCGCCTACAAGGTCTCTTTTGGCTTCTCCTTTTCCATCGCACAGCACATTTAACACACACTCCCATGTTCAGAGGCTTCCGAACATGGTTCTCATTTTCGTTTTTACGCTTCACCCAAGTTACCTCTGCGGCTGACCCAGATCACAAGCCATGAACATATTTCCCATGCTTTCAAGGACATGTTATCCTGAATGGGAATCTTAGCATCTTTTAGCATCCTTTAACAAAACCATTTTTCACTACTGCATGACCTGAATTTTGTGCGACATAGTTGGATGGCAAACTTACTGACAAAGATGTATGGCCCTAACTACCCCATATGAGTATCTTGGGAGCAAAGCAAACTGTTTGCAATTCAAAGGATCTCATTGGGTTGCGAACTTGGTTGCACACAGTTGCGATTTGTTTGGCGTTTAGTAGCATCGTTGTTATTCCGAAGGCGATTGAAGATTGATTGTGACTCGGCTCGATGGAAAGTTTTCATCAGATTGTGAAGGTCCTTTGAGGTTGCTTTAACCGAAAGCATATCTAAAATAGAGCAGAAAATGGCATGAGATCGACCAAGTAGTGTCTGTTGTTCAAATTGATACAAGAAACGATTTCCCGCAAAATTAATTGGGATGGTCTCAATTTCTCTATAAGGTTTAGCATATTAGTTTCAAAGAATCTAAATCGATGATTGTAGACTCACATACTCGTGCATATACACCTTTTAACGTTCTGCGGCTTTTACGAGTAATCTCTAAGAAAGTTTTTCTTTTGCGGATGGCTATAAAAAGAGTTCTCAATGCCATTCCCGACTTTCGAAAGTCGCTTTCTTCTGTTACCGATAAAAGCCAGTATCACATTTTTTTCTCCAACCCACTGATTATCATTAAACAAGGAATCAAGAAAAGCTTTTAACAAAAGTACCAACATACTTTAGGGTAGAGTGGAGGACCAAGCATTTATAAAAAAGATTGATGTTGGCATTTAATAACTGCTTCCCGACGGGAAATGGCTGCATGCCAGTAAATTTATGGTCGAGTTGTATCGAGCCCAAAGTGTACTTACTCTCTTTTCCACTGTGTCCCTCCTTCGTTCGAAAGGTGGAACGATAGGAAAATATTTATTTAGGCCAATGAAATGACCGAGATTCCTCATTTTGATCCAGCCTTTTATGGTTTATTACTTTGCTCTTTTCTAACTTTTACTGACCATAAACATTCACTTATTGCAGCTCTCTGAAATTTGCCTGTATTGTGCATTCCGATTGCCACTAAAAGCCCAATTTGTATCCTTTTCCTTCGATGGCATGGAATGTGAAAGCGCGTCCCATGTATTGTTCCCAAAGGAAGAAATATGACTAGAAATCTTATGAAAGATCTTTTTGTTAAAGTTTTAACGACTTTTTACAGCGACTGTAATTTGATTTTATCATGGAAATTTTTTCTGGTTTCTTCAGTTCACAAGAAAATAATACGAAGGGTGGACTAATAGGAAAACTTTGGTGATTAATGGGAGGATGGTGGGAAAATATTCAATTAGATTTTTCTTTTAGCTTATTTATAATTTTTCGCCAGCGGTCACAAAGTTACTGCATTCTTGCGCATATTATAATATCGATTTTCTGCAAAACAAAATACGATACTTTAATTGGTATAAAACCAATCTTTATTAAAAATGTCATCTGTAGTCACTGAAAAATTATCATTTTTACTTTATAGTAATATTACTTGGAAAATATTTTGAAAACTTTCTTCGAACACTGTCACACGATTGGCTTCAACGTCCTAAGAGTGAATCTCTCCTCAATCATCGGGTATTAAATCTAACATAATTCGAGTTTACGACCAAATTCTGACATAGCCTCGATCAAAGATGACTCATCAGTATTTATTGCTATTTCTTTTCGATCACGATGACGTTCTGATTCGCACGAGTCGTTTCGTGATGATGGTAGATCATAATGGTTCATAAAGATTCTTTTCGATGATGATAATGGATTATTTTCATTTATTGCTCTTGTTTTATATGATGTAATTGTAGTATCTTTAGTCATTGTTTTGGATGATGTACTTCATGTTAATATGGACAATCTTGGAAGTAACTTAAACGGTTGATAGGGCAAATAACAGTATGTTATTCTGATTAGATGCTTTATTATTTGATTTGTTATTAAATGTTAATTTTATGGCCACAAAATTTAAAGAATTTAGTGGTATTTCAGTCCATTCAGAGGATTGTTTCCTGTAATTGATAATCAATAAAAACTTATCAATCGCTTATATTTTAATTTATTTACTTAACTTACATATTCATTACTATGTATATCCACAAAATTTAAGCAGGGATGGGTAGACGAGTCCTACTCCCAACTGCTTGGTTAAGTTTGCATCAGATTTGATATGAAGGATAAAGAATTTAGAAGACAATAAAGGATAATAGCCATAGGATATCCAGTATGCCAGTTTTTAAGGTGCATCCTAGATAACGATTGATGGCTTAGCGGATTACGACCTTACAACTTTTTTTGGATCATGATTCAACTAATGAACCCACAATAAAGCAAGGCCCAACGGCTTTCAAGAAAATAAGAACTTGGTTTGTAGTTTTTAACTCGCAAGTATGATATTTTTAACAAAGTTACTTATCACAGTGCAAACGAGGCATATTTTGAGCACAAATGACCTTAATCTAACTAAAAAAAATTTTTTGCCCCTACCACTTACTACTAGCAAATGACTGACTTAAAGCCCAATCGAAAATAATCGAGGAAAAAGAGAGGGAATGCTGGGAATACTAGCTAAAGCAGCCAAAAAGTTGTTGCTACCAAAGACAAAGAACGATAAGCTTTCCCAAAAGGAAAAAGCTAAGAATCTTCACATATAACATGGAGAACCAGAGTGTAAAACCTTAAGATAGGCCCTGTGATGCCAACTCAATCATGGTGAATCCCATGCATATAATCAGCATAAAATCTAGCGTGCCGTAAAATGAAAAGAAAACTGCCAAAAAATGTACGTTCAACGCGATAAGATAGCTAACTAATGGAATTTGGACCAGGTCCTTAGGCTTCAGTAGAGCAATACTCAAAATCAGGATCATAGGCTGTGATACGAACTTGACCAGGCATGAGATAGCATAAAATGTGAGCTTTCTGGTTAAAGTCGGGTTAAACTTAGACTAACTAAAGACAATAGCAGGGAACAACGCATCGTCACTATCGACTCTCTGATCAGAAAGCCAAACAGTTGCTAGGGTTGTAATACCAGTAGAAATACTTCTCAATATTCTTTCTTCTTTAATTTTCTTGTATAGTACAATCATGCCTACTTAATTGCGTACCAACCAAAATAATGAAGACAATTTAAACAAGTGCATATATCAACACTGGAGAAACTGGACAACTGGCAACAACGGATGCCAGTCGTCAAATGCAGTCAGTCGAGCACGCCAGCGAAGCCGAGTAGACATGTGTTGCTTACGGAGAGAAATTAATCAAATAAAAAAGCTGAATCGGTTGAACTCGATTGGTTTAATTCATTCCCTATACAGCCATTCTGACAGTTCAGAAGTGGGATAAGTCATGTACGTGATTAAAATGAAAAAAGAGATACAAGACTTGTGTCGCGAGCCTGGGCTGCCGACGTCGGGAAATAAACCCGAATTAATCAAAAGGTTAGTGCAATCAGATTTCCCAGAAGCAAGCAGCACTCCAAGGCAGATGGCCGAAGTTCAAATTGTGCAAGATTTAACTGGCAGCGGACGACGAAATCACCCTAACGAAGGAGATGGGTGCACCCCGAGAAGCCGAGGAGGTGATGCACGAGCATGAGGCGGCAGGGCATTTAATTCTTCAACAACAGGCATTCCTAGAATCAACATCTCGACAAACGAGTACGTTTTTCTCCGTCCGCGCCATTGCGGAGATGTTGCGAAATTTCAACCCAAACAAGCGAGACTGGACGGCAGAACAGTTTATTAAGCGCAAATGCGAGTTGAAGGAGGTATACGCTTGGTACGATAAATTGGTATTGTTTGCAACACAATTAAAACTATGGGGATGTGCAAAAATATGGATCGATGGACAAATGCAAGTATTTAAAAGTTTCCCAGAGTTTGCGAACAAACTACGAAACGTCCCTTCTTGATGCCTGTAGTGGATGAGCTGCTAGCACGACTTGCAGATGCTGAGTTGTTCACAACTCTGGACCTGCTATCCGGATACTACCAAATCGAAGTCGAGCCAGAGTCAAGAAAATGTACTGCCTTTATTACACATGATGGGCATTTTGAATTTCTAAGAATGCCATTCGGAGTTGTAAATGGACCAGCTGTGTTCCAGGAAGTAATGAAAAAAATTGAGCGCATGTTGCCCCCTGGGGTACTCATTCCATTTTTCGACGACTTAATGATAAAAAGCAAAAATTTTTCCGAAGGCATGGAAAAGCTGCGAAAGGTACTCGAAGTGATTCGAGCAGTCGGAATCGCTCTCCGCCGCTCAAAATGCAGATTTTTGGAAAGTGAGATTAACTTTTTGGGCCACCGAGTAATTGCCAGCAGTATAGCACCTGGGAAGATAAAAGTAACAGCGATTAAAGATTTCCCAATACCCGAAAATGTTAACGAAGTTCGAAGATTTTTATGGCTATCCGGATTTTTTCGGAAGTATATTGAAAAATTTGCCAAAATAGCACGACCAATCACCACCTACTGAACAAAAATGAAACTTTCGTATGGGATGCTGATCAAGAAGCCACATTTAGCCCTCTGAACAACAATAAGCCTATTCTGTGCTTGTACGATCAGACGAAACGCCATGAGATCCATACAGATGCGAGTTCAAAAGGGCTGGCCAGGGTGTTGTTCCAGGAAGAGCCTTCGGATGAGATTAAACTGGTTTGCTACTATAGCCTATGTTGTAGCGAGGCAGAGAAAAATTCCCATTTGTATGAGCTGGAAGCACTCACTATCGTGAAATCGTTGGAAAGGTTCCGAATCTATGTGTTAGGAAAACAATTACGCGACTAAAGACTAAAGAAGCCCGTACCTACAAGGATGGTGGCTGAAGATATCCGAGTATGATTTTAAACTGATTGCAGCAAGTGGATGCTTCGAGTGTGCACCTACCGAAAACACCACTGAAGTTGTTGAGAGGATTTTAACAGTCAAAATTACCGACAAAGACTGCCTGGTTACAATGCAACAACAGGAGGCACTACGAAATATTACGCGGATAATTCGAGGCGAACAGTATTCTGACCAGCTGGCGCAGATACGGGAGGATTACGTAATGGAAACCAACCGACTATATCGGAAAGTGCGGGGAGAGCTTCGATGGGTCGTGCCAAAAGCTGTATGCTGGAGAGTTCTGAAGAAAGCTCATGATGACCGAGGACACTTTGGGGTGGACAAAAAGTCAGAACAGATACGGCCCTATTATTGTTTCAAGCGAATGCGAAATTACGTTAAGGGATATATCGCTGCCTGTATCGAATACTGTTTCTTTTAAAAGGGCTGTTGGTAAGTCAGTTGAGAAACTGTATGTTAGCCCGGTTGTCCCTATCCCGTTCGAAACAATACACGTAGACCACCTGGGACCCTTAACTTAAAGTACCGTTGGAAACCAATACGTGCTAGGAATAACTGACTCATTTTCGAAATATATTGTGGTAAAAGCTGTAAAGTCGGCGAGTATGCTCCCAGTAATTCATGCGCTAAATGATCTAACTACCTTTTTTGGGCTTCCGCGATGAATCATATCAGACCGAGGTGCAGCCTTCACTTCCGAAAATTTGAAAGTTGTTGTGCTGATAACGATATCAGCCATGTAATGGCAAAGTAAGAATACGTTGGGTGTTTTAAATGTGGTTAGGACCCCAAGGAAAAATGGCCAAATCGAGAGTGCGCATCAATTTGGTCTTCTATATTTGTGAACTTCAACAGATAACGAACGTAAATGGGACCGAAATCTTAAAAGGTTTCAATTTGTTTTAAACTCCCAAGCAAACTCGACTACCGGTCACACGCCGAATACAATTGTATTCCGATACCAGCTACGTGACATTCTTTCGAATAAGGTGCTCGAAGCGCTCCACGAGTTGGATGGGACTAAATCCACGGAAAAATGCCATGACAAAATCGCGAATAGAATTAACATCGAAAAGTTAAAATGGAATGGTTTGCAGTTAACGATCTGGTTGTGGTCAATAGCGTGCCTTCTGCGACCGGAGAATCTCCAAAATTACAGTCACGCTACAAGAGACCGTATGTAAGTAATGGGTTATTGGATTGCGACCGATACCTCATTGGAGATTTAGAAGATTGCCAGCGGAATCAACGATCGTTCCAATCTGTATTCCACGCAGAGCGGTTGAAATCCTGGTGTTCCTTGGAACCAGAAGCCAACATTGATTATGAGTCAACAGATGACGAATCAGAAGTTAATTCCGATCCCGCCTTAGTTGAAGATGTGTCTCGGGACGCGTCACTCCACGATGGCCGAGTTGTCAAAACTGGAGAAACTGGACAACTGGCAACAACGGATGCCAGTCGTCAAATGCAGTCATTCGAGCACGCCAGCGAAGCCGAGTAGACGTGTATTGTTTACGGAGAGAAATCTATTAAATAAAAAGCTAAATCGGTCGAAATCGATTGGTTTTATTCATTATCAATACTGCCATTGTGACACATGATCAAAGTTCAAATGTAATGTTTTTTCACCACCATCTCTCTGTGACTGGTGCAACCACAAAGCTCTAGCTCTCGCTCGATTTGCCTGATTGCATATGCATGTAACAAATTCATTCCACTGAGGCGGCATGATGAACTGCGAAGTCTTGTGTGTATATGCTTAATACTTAATACACACCCACTTCTGCTAATGCATGATACGACGCCGCACTCATAGATGCTTTAATCACAATTCGCAGGTTTTCGCATATGGTGCCATTCACAGTACACAGAGAGAAACGACAGAACACGAACCGAATAATATTTTCATTGCGGTTTCCGTAACACTGGATAAAATCGAAACCAGAACTGGACTGGCCGTCGGCAGAGTACAATGAAAGGCACTTTGTCTCTGATTCTCTGAGTTCTTTCATAATGATCACACCACAAATGGATGCAAGGGCCCGATAGGAGCCCTTTATGCTATAAATGTAGTAAAACAAGTACATATATAGATAAACCATATTACATCCTCTGCAAGGATGCTGATCTTAGTGCTGATGACTTCAAATATGCCCAAAGGATAGAAAAGCACCGGGTTTTCAAAAAATCACTAACCAAGAGCAATGTGATTTTGCATTCATTCATATCTTGCAGCTGAAGCTCCGCCACAGAAAAATCACCCAAGATCTGCTTGGAATGAAGATAAATGTGCAATGTGTCTTAAAAGAAAAGCGCATGATTAACGACTCCGAGGTTTAAAAACAAACCCTCGTAGAAAGAGAACGGAGCAAGGAGTTCAACAAAGTACCATAACGTGATGTATCTCTTACTGCCACCAACGGGGCTGGAGCACTGCATTCTAGCAAAGATGTAAGAAATGGACTTGCAAAGGTAGACAAGATTTCAGACGGCACTACTGATTGGTTCAAGGTCAAGGAGGAATAGATGGCCAAAGAAGTGCAAAAGGCTAAATTAAAGGAGACTAGAATAAAAATATGATCTATTGTCTATGGACAGACAATGTTATTCCAAGTGTTCCAGAAAGTGCTGGCATAGGCAGTTAGGGAATTCGGCAAAGTTCTCGTCCCAAGGGCTCATGAAAAAAAAGTTTCCCAAAAAGGTCAACAAAAAGGAAAGCCTGATATGAAGCCAAGAGTAAGAAAAGATGGCTTATCTTATCTAAATATGTTGCGTAAGATCAGAGGAGATGTAAAGTAAAAGACACTAATACTGTCACTAAAGCAGTATCACCAACCCTGCCTGGCCACATGCTAGTCGGATTTGAAATAGAAGCCCATGGCAACTGTCAAAGTTAGGGAAATATGCTACATAACGAGCTTGGCCAAGGTACAGAAAGAAGCCCATCAAAAGGTGTGGCCTGGCAGAGAAGAAATACAAACAACTTTTGAGTAATGGCAAAGTAAGAATAGGTTGGGTGATCTGTGCAGAACCTCTCGACTCTCATCAGCATTGTACCCTGATACAACTTGTACTGCCACCATCTGGACTCGGAAGAGTGCTATTCACATGGTACAATGGTTTTATGTGACACCAAATGAACCGATATAATCTTTTTAAGCCAAGTTCAATGCTTTCAAGGATACTGTCTCAAGCGCAGAGGGCCACAGACTCATTCAGGGAGGCTTCAACGTCAAAACTTTTGACCAGCGCATATCTTCAACAGATCCATGTGAAAGACGAGCCCTGGCAATGTACTTGCTTTCTGCCATTGGGACTGAGAAGGACCCACGCTTGACGTGACATTTGCTTCGGAGTTCCTCATACGAAGAGAAAATAATCAAAGAGAACTGAGGACCTAGTTAAGGATCGTCAGTAAATTCTGTTTGAGGTTCAAGATACTGGCTCCCAAAACCCATGGCCTATATCTTCCACGTTTAGGTGAAATATTAAGAAGACGGACGCTAACACGTTTGTAGAGGTACTTACATCAGGTGCAATGCTACTGACAGATTTTCGGGGGGAGTGAAGGGCTGATAGCTCAAGATGCGGTGAACACAACTATGAGCACCACACGTCTGCTTGTAGCTCAACCATATTCTGCCGGAGATACCCGATATTAGGAACGGTTTCACTCACTGGACGTACAGTCAAAAGTGCCCAACGAAAACTGGGTTTGCTAATGCACCAAATAAGGGACTGGACCACTGCTCGCAAGTTCAACCTGGCACTAGAGAAAACCAAAGAGGTCATTCTGACGAAGAAGACAATCCCAAAAGTAAGGATGATCAGTATTGAAGAAGTATTGCTCGAATTTTAGCATGTAGTTAAGTACCTGGTGTAGCTGATCGATTCCAAGGGAAATTTTTCTGAGCAAATCAGAGCAATGATTGATAAGGCTGCCTCAAATGTATCTACTCTGAGTCGAATTATTGCCAACGTAGGGGAACTCAATCCATCAAGAAATCGACTTTTGATGAGAACTGCAAAGTTGTTTGCTCTTCTAAGGGCATAAATATGGAGCATAAATATGGAGATTTGCACTGAAAAAGCCTGGTTTATGTGCACAGATAAGAAGCACTGAGGATTGCATCAGTATATTCGACAATTTCAAGTTGACAGTGCTGGTGATTGTAGCTGTGAGGCCCATCACCCTTCTTAAAAGAGAACGCCATATTATCCACCTGCATCGAAACGAAGACGTTAAGGAGACATATGCCCATCGGGAAAGCATACTCTCAGTCAATGATTGGCAGCAGCCCTGCGTGAACAGCATGAAGGGGAGGTGGATAGTGTACTTCATCCGTGATCTGAGATCATATATCAATCGAAAGTATGGTGAGACTGATTCTATCTGATCCATTCCTTGACCAGGAATGGATGTTTTTAATATAATTTGTACAATATTAACGAGTGAAAGTCCCCTAGAAAGAAGTTTTAAGCAGGAGAGAAAGAAGATGCCCACCACATATTTTTTATGAACAAAAGATAGGACAGGCTTCGTTGGGATCTCTTCACGGATACAGGAGTGCTCTCTCTCTCTCTACATAATCTAATTGGCAAGATGCTTTGATTTGTTGGCAAACAGACCGATTTGGCACATTAGGTTCGGACAGTGCTAACAGATAAAAAGAGGTTACTTGAGGAGCTGGGGACGCTTAGACTTGGAGTCACTTTTCTAGAAATCCCTCATTCTGCCTCCACTGTCAGTTGTGAAGGAATTCCTCTAATGTAATGACACCTCACAGCATAGCAAAAGGAGCAGTAGCCCAAAGAAGGCATGAATCCAACGGTTTAAGGCTAGTTTCTCAGGTTGATAATATATATACCTTATGCCTGAGAGTCCCTAGCTTAAAGCGATAATAACCTTAACCTCCCCGTGATAAAAAAAAATGCTGCTTGAATAACTAAATATTATTATTAGAGAATGACGTACCATCGCGGAAAGATTTCACGGGAGTCATCAATAAGTTTTAGAATGGGAGGCTTCAAAGCAATTTAACTCAAGATCCTGCAAAAAGAATGTGTTTTGTGAAGCTAAGAAGTCTTTCTAATTTATATTCTGTGTCAAGCTAATATCATAGGACAATCGAAATATTTTTACGTTGGTACGCAAGATGACTCTGCAGCATATGTTACTTAAGGCTGCCAATGTCACTTATGGTAAATTTCAACAATTTAATGTAGTCATTCGCATAAGCAGGTGTGCAAATCTAGATGGGTGGATAACTCATCTTCCTTTTGAGTTCCAGTATATCTGATGTGGATGCTGAGGAAATATTGAAGAAATAAAGCCTGCTTTGTGGCACAAAAGGCGGTCGGCGAAAATTGGAAATTGCTTCGGGTATTAATTAAGGCTTCATTCTTTACCCGTACCTGTCGAACGTCTGGTATGACAGGCTTCTGAGACTTGAACAACTAAATGAGTCACACTTGATCGGTCATGTAGATTATGTTGTAATGCTAGCTGTTGAACGGCACAGTTGAAGAAATACAACTTAGGGCAGATATGCTAATGTCCCGGCTAAATGACGACTCGAAGATTCACCTTAGCATTTGAGAAAACCAAAGTAAAGAAAGGATTTCGCGAATAGTTGAGTCAAAACTAGAAATGAAGTATCTGGGCATTTCAATGGACTCAAAATAGCGTTTTTTTTGGAGTAAACTAGAGTATTGGCTAAAAAGGTTACAATGACTGTATTTTTATTCACTTGACTGATGGTCAATATAAGGGAACCTACCTCATTAATAAGATGATTGCTACACCGTAGAGTCTTTGCTACTATATGGTTTGGATATATATGGTGATGCTCATAGTATGGAGCTTTGCCGAAACTTAATACAGATCAAGAGGAAAAAAGCACTATAAATACATTGGCATACTGATAAGTCTCTGAACCAGCAAATCTAGTAATTTCAGGAGCGATACCACTCACCTCCCTTTGTTAAAGATTACGTGTGGTGATGGAGATAGATAGATAGACTGAGGGACAGATGAGCACAAGGTGGAGAAGTCCACTTCAAACAAGCTTTTGAACTGCCCGAAGGTGGTTGACTGTGGCAGTTCCAGACGAAAAGGGCAAATTATCTTACCAAGGCTGCTTATAAAAATAAATGATTTGATTCACACAGGTGATGAAATAGTGTCAGCCGCATCCATTGGGTCTCCATTATTAAGTATCGTTAAGTGGTTCAGTTTAGTTACTTTTACTTTCTTTAGGGCTGACACCTTGTGCTCTTTTCACTCATAATGCAACAGCCTTATTCGGAGAAAGAACGGAAGTTTTTTACTTTTATTTGATATATATATATATATATATATATATATATATATATATATATATATATATATATTCATACGTATTTATCTTAAGCTTGTACGTCCACTGATTTTAGGAAACAAAATTTTGGCATAACTATAGAGTAGTTTGATAAACAATGAGTAACAAAAAATTTGAAATGCAATAGAAATTTGCCGGAATATTTATTGACGTAAAGTTAAAGTTAAATGTTTCGTGGTACAGTTTCTTGGTGCGGCAGAAGAGCCTGCTTCATATGATCCCATGAATGGCTAGCCAGTATGCATGCATGTGTAGATGCAAAGCTAGCTTGCTGAGCTCGGTATCTTTGTAGCTCACTGGCCCGTGTTTCACATATTAGCACCCATATAATGTATGGATTTAAACACCCCATTTGCTTCAATGGTCCAACACGAGGCCTATGAGGGAAACAAACTCATTGTCCTCCGAGTTCTCTCATTTTGAATTTCGCTGTCAAAAAATGGCCTGTGAGGGAAACAAACTCATTGTCCTCCGAGTTCTCTCATTTTGAATTTCGCTGTCAAAAAATGGGTTGATTTAAGTTTCTTTGTTGTTGTTACTATTTGATATTAACGTAGTACGCTTGGCAGGTTCAACCAAGGTAAAACTAGAGTGACCAATAAACCTTCTACTAATATTGTGGCTTTTGCTCACTATGTATTGAGTTTTGTACCATTTCCTTGGATTCTATGTTCATAGTGGCTATCTAACCATGCTGATGATACTACCAAAAATCTCATTTTCGAATATTTTCAGCAGTAAGGTTTCCTAATTTTCTTCCAATTTGAAGTTGAGCAGGTCCAATTTCAAGCAAAACGAAGGGGTTTGAGATTTTTTGATATTCTGCTACAAATCACTTCAGTTTTGGTTGGCAACTGTCCTGATGATAGACAGTGTCAAAATCCGCATCATTAATTAGTCTCAAAAGGACACAACGTTTTTTTAATGACTAATTAATGATTTGTATTAGCATACTTTCAAAGAAAACTGAAATTTGCATTGAGAGAGGAAAACCTCTAAATAAAGCTACCATCCAGCCTATGTAGGAATACCATAATCTTTGGGGCTCAAAAACAAAACCCTTCAGTATCTTCGTGCCAGAAGCATAATGTGTAGACACACAGGGCAGGATGTTGCTTACATGGGTACCTGCCATCAATAGGCCTTAACACCCGGGCATCGTTAGACTAGAATTAGTTAGATGCGCTAATCAACGCCCGTCACCCATTGGGATAGGTCTCAGTCTACCCACGCTCGAGATACTTGTAACACAGCTGGTGAGTGTTCAAAACTCCTTTTTATGTAACGATTCCAACTCCACTCACTACGTTTCAGCGAGAATAAGCTCTTCACCATGTAGAGAGTGACGGTTAGCTGTCATAGGCTCCCCTAATCGGTGGTACAGATCGAAGCTCTGCTCAGGTTTGGACGATACTCTATCTATCACTGGCTATATGGTTCCAGTGCCGAAGTAGGCAGCGTCGCAGCCTCTTAGGGCTTAGCAAATCTTCCAGTGCTTTCACGACCGTATTTCATCTTTCAGACCATCTGTTTATTTTGGGTCGGAAAAAATGTTCAGCCTCTCTTTTATGTATCATCAATATTATTCAACTCGTTATGCAACCTAAGCCAATTACTGCTCAAATTCAGCCGTTTTCCTTCACACCTGCAGGTCCTTTGTTTTTTTTTTTTCTACTTACTTTACTTCCACTTCTTCCTTACAGGCACGCACTTTTTTGTCTTCTATCTGAATAATAACAAAAGTCAGAGACAACAGAAATTATTTAAACTGGTCAGTAATGTAGAGTTTGTACGATAAATGTTTTCTAATGTGGCGTTTTTGCAGATAGCTAATACGAGTGAGCGGTCACAAGGCAAAGCTATGGTAGTCAACTAAGCTCCTTACAGTTCGCTGAACCTAGCACCCAGAATATTGGCACCCATGTCTTGTACAGGCTTAAATACCCCCATTTGTGATAATTCTCTCTCTCTTCATTTCCGCTAAAAAGAGGACTGCTGTAACTCGGTGGTGGCCCAAGGCGTCGCGAGATGAGGGCTGGCCTGAAGTAATGTGTCAAACGGTTCCAGGATGGCTGCTCCGAAAAAAAACGTTCAGTCGATAATCGAGAAGCTGGCACATATGCAAGTCCTGCACTCAAGGCGTAAGTAGTTTGCATCTCTTTAGCATGAAAAAACTACTCGGTATTGCAGAAAACGAAATTGACTAGACTGTCCAAAAAGGGAATACCGGTAAAGTTTGGCTTTAAATTGACATGATTTAAATTTCGTTTGACAAATAGTTTGAATTCGATTTCAAATTTAATTATTATTTGGGCAGAGGCTTTACAAACGCAACAATAGTGAACATACTGCATGTGGTCGTCCAATCCGTACCAAACCCTGTTATGTCTGGGGGAGGGTAGGCCACCTGAAGCGCAAATATGAACGAAATACTGTGAAAATCCAGAAGTTAAAGAAATATGAAATTTCTATATAATGGGGAGTCACTCAATACTCCTCGGCTGAAGATTTTTCAAGTGAATAGCTATCAATTGGGCGTTCGCATTAAAATTCGAGCTTTCGATTTTTGAAGACTTTTTGAGTGATCAAACAGTGTTGCGGGCGAAGGTGGTCGACCAAAATGCGTTGGTAAAATGGGTGGTGAGATGAGAACTCCATTCAAGAATGTATTCATCTCCCAGCATCCTTTAGATTGAGCGTTGGTTGAACGGGTTATACCTTGGGCAGGTCTGTGTGAAAGTTTATTGCGTGTTCTATGTTTTCTCTTTTTGGAATAGGAAAATATTATTTTAAAGGCCCTTTTTATCCTTGCACTTTGCAAAGTAGAGAAGGAGCAACAGTAGAAGGTATTTGTAATGATTATTACGAATATACCGCAGGAAAAATCTTTTATATGAAAGACGTAATGTATATTAATGCATAGAGCTCAATTTACCTTTATTTTAGTAGAAACTTTTACTAAAAATTTAGTTCTTTTCGATTCAAAACCAATTAAGAATTCTGAACAGAGTTCTTAACACTAAATCTAATGCAATCAAGGGTAGCGTCTATCTAAAAACACATGGCTCATCACCCAGAACATTCTTGATGAAAACCATAGACCGAAAATCCATGCTTCGAAAATCCATCATGGAGAGAGTTAATGCACCGAAACAATGCAAATAAATGTAAATTTTATATCTACTGGGAAAAAATCCATCAGCTCACTCAACCTTTTGACACAGAAAGAAAAAGTAGGACACGCTCCTGTGCCCCGAATAGGGAGTAGGCAGCAAAAATAGAGTGAATAATCCAACTGAACTTCATACGAAAAGAAAATCCGCATTGGCATATGCTTTTAAGACTTTGTATTGTAATCCTGTTGAATGGATAATGTTCTTTTTTTCCTGCACCTAAGAGATTTTAACGGCATTGAATTGAATCCAAGAAAATTGTTTCTTTCAACAAGATTGTGAAGAAACAATGGAATTGTTGTGTTGTTCGATGCATAGGTGGGATGTTGCTATGAAACATTTTAGAAATGTGCAAATGGAAAGCTAAGACCATAACAAGGAAACAATATTTAGACAAGGGGGAGACAAAAACTGAATTTTTTGGTTCTTTTCACCGTTACCTACGCAAGTTTGAAAGCTTTTTTTATTTAATTTATATGTTGCATATTTTTAAGGTACACAAATCAATGATGATTATTCCCAAAAATCTATGTACAAGAATTGATTACTTCTACGTATTGAAATCTTAACCACGTCTGATTTTGAGATTCGGGGGAGTCATGTCTTGCTTGAGAATGCGAGTTTCTTCTGCACATACTGGTATCTACGAGAATGTAATAGATACACCTCTTAGTGTTAAACTTCAATTAAGTTTAATGAACCTGTAAGTAGCTTTGGTAGAAGTAAATTTAAAGCTCATGATGTGTAATGTGGCATTTAAAGGAGTCGAATAAGATGTGATTCTAGCATAAATAAAATGAATCGAATGGTGTTTTACCAGCTAATAGGAGAATGTAGAAAACAATTTCACGAACTTAGACAAAAAGATAATGAAGTTTGCAGAATCTTTGTTGGTCATAAAATGAAAAATCCATCATGGATACAAGTCGAAGTGGCAGAAGAGTGCTCCTGCCAGACGGGGTTTGTAATCCAATTAGTATTTCAAATAACATCTTCTGAATATCAAAAATCCTCGTTGGTACCATCAGCCACAAGAGTAAATTTCTCGTAGGCAGCATCCGTTTCAAAAGTGGGGGGATGATAATTAGATTAACCACCCTTTTGAAAATCAAACACATTGAAAGTAAATTTTTGTGTTGAATAAATGCTTCAAATGAAAGCCATTTCAAACATTTCCATGAAATCATATTCAACACTTTGGTTGTCGCTAAAATAATAAATTTTGAATTGTTTTCATACATATTCATTTAAAAGTCTTATAATCACTGAGCCGAATTCACGCTGGACACAAACAAAATATTTGGTCTTGATTGAAAACGGCAACTAAAAATATTAAATTTTATTTTTTCGACATGTTATTTATCATTTGATATTCTTTTTTCTTTCTGTGGGCTGAAAGAACTTGCTTGAGTAACCTACAATTTGTGAAATTTAAAAAAACTACATATTTGAACAAACTAATCAATATCTTGGTATTTTACTTGACAAAAATCAAATCAAAATTGAAATTTTTAAAAGCCTTCATGACTTAAAATTTTGACTAGCCACCATTTTATGAGTTGAGACCTGAACATAGCTCATGGCACTCCATGAGATTCAAGGATTTTGAGTTCGTAAGAAACGATAGGGTAACAGGTGATGGGGGAGGTGGCACCGGGATATTGGTTCGAAGACCCTATCGTTTCCAAAATATTGAAAAAGTCGAATTCAAAAGCTTTGAATCTCTTGAAGTGTCCGTTATCAAAATCTCACTGCCAGGTGGGGATAACCTTTTCGTTATCTCTGCCTATGCAACTGGTGGAACTGTTCTCAAGCTCAGGGAGGAGCTCAATTCCTTGTTCGAAATACTCGAATTGAACAGGCTGCATAACTACTATATTCTTGCTGGTGACCTGAACGCCAAGCATACATCATGGCTAAACGCCACCAATAATCCAAGAGGTGTATTCCTGAAATCGTGGATAACAGAGAACCAAATTGAATACAGGTGCAACCTATATGGGTCGGAGTTCCCAACATACTCTAGGACAAATTCATATTTGGACCTTTGCATTGCTGACGCAAGACTTGAATTTAGCTTTAATAGTCCTCAACGGAAACTGCAGGTGCTTCCTTATGATAGCGACCATATCGCAATCGTAATGGAAATCAATCATCACAGGGATGATTTCTTCCTCATTCCAGTTCAACATGAAAATCATCGGTTGAATTTCAAAAAAACAGACTGGGGAAAGTTTCAAAAGAAGTTTAATCGAGAGTACCAGAAGCAATGTCCTCCTTCTGATAGTGGCAACTCTTGCTCAATGGTTCCTAATGACAGGAATCTAACTGACGATGAAATAGATGCCTATTTGTCGAAGTTAGAGAAGCTGACGTTGGAAACGATTGAGAAAGTCGTTCCCAAGATTAAACTTCGAAACAATATGGAAGGATATGAAAAGATTGAAAAGCCGTCTTCTCGACCGCGTCAACAATATTTATCGACGATTTTTGGACTACAACCATCCCTCGTTATCTTTGTTGAAATTACATCTGAAGAATGTCCGGAACCTAATCCGGTCATACTTCAGGAGTGAGGTCAGCAATCAATGGGCGGGAAAAATGAGAGGTATTAGCCCACAGGACCCAGACGGCGTGTTCGCGAAAGTGAATAGCATATTCCGCAAGAAGTCTCGAGTGAAGGTATCGAATCTTGAAGTCACTAGTGATGAGATAAATCTTCTCGATAGGGCTGGTATCGAAATTAATAGTACGACCCCGGATGGAAATGGAAACAGGATTATTTGTGGAGGATTGGATAAACTTGCCCTGATTGGAACACATTTTGAATTGGTTCATCTACCAAACCCTGAGAGAGGGAACGAAATTTTTTCAGAGGTCGTTGAAGCAAAATTTTCCGACTTCAAATCAAGCCTGAACGGCCAATCAATTCTTCATTTCAATGAAACATTAACATCTGACCTCATACCAACCTTGATTCTTATTGATTATTTTGTCAGCTATGAAGACTTGTGTTTCATATTTCGCAAGATAAACAACAAGAAATCATGTGGTACTGATGGTATTCCAAATGTAGTTCTCCGACATTTGCCTGAGGTTGCTATTAGGAACTATTGCATATTGTTCAACAACATGTTGAGCAATTCATATTTCCCAAATGAGTGGAAAAAGGCTAAGGTATTTCCGATCTTGAAGAAAGGAAAAGAATCTTCATGCCCAAAAAGCTATCGCCCAATCAGCTTGCTGCCTAACATCAGCAAGGTGTTTGAAGTGATACTCAACAGAGCATTAAACGCCCACATTGAGGAAAATGAGTTGATGCCGAATTGCCAATTTGGTTTTCGTGCCAGGCATTCGACCACACATGCAATAATGAAAGTAACCTCAGACATCTGTTGGAAACTAAATGATAGACAATATGTTGGAGCATGTCTCATTGATATGGAGAAAGCCTTTGATACGGTATGGTTAGATGGACTAATTTTTAAACTCCTTCAGGACAAGTTCCCCAGACACCTTGTCGCCATGATGTGTAATATGTTATACGGGAAATCGTTTGTTGTAACTGATGGAAATCTGACAACAATGCGCGAGTTCAAGGTCTTGAATGGTCTACAGCAGGGAACAGTTACTGCGCCTCTGCTCTTTTCAATCTTCATTCGCAAGCTATTGAACGGCTTTGATTTTAACGTCTTGCCAACGTGATCATTGGTAGCGTTTGCTGATGATCTGATCATCTATACGGCAGACCGAAAAGCTACAATAGTTCAGAGCAATCTCCAAAAAATGTTCAATGATGTACAGCTGTACACTGACAATTGGCGAATGAAAATCAATGCGCAGAAATGCGAAACAATTTTGTTTCGGACAATGCTGCAGGGGGCCAGTCAAGACCTGAAACGTAATTGGAAAGATTTCCACATCATGGCTGGTGAGGGTAGTCTTGAACGGGTTCCACATAAATCCTGTGTTCGATACCTCGGTGTTTATCTCGATCAGTATCTGTACTATACTGAACATGTGAAAACCATGCTCAGTAAGGCACTAAAAGTAGTCATGGCCCTTCGAAAGCTCTTTCATTCCAGATACATTGATCAAAAGGTCAAAATTATCTGTTACAAGACACTGGTTAGACCAGTTTTAACATATGGATGTCAGATCTGGTACAACCAGAGTGCTAGTACTATGGAAAGATTAAGAGTTTTCGAAAGGAAATGTCTTCGTGCATGTACTGGTTTGTACAGAAAGCCTGAGATGGATTGGAAACATTATATATCGAATAGAAGAATTTATCAAACTGCTGAAGTGACTAGACTCGATATTTTCATATTGAAACTTCTTCGGAATCATATCGCAAGATCTGTGACTGTGAGTGAAAACCCTTGGATTTCACAGCCGTTCCACCCTACAGACGGGTATATAGCGACTTGCCTCGCTACTGGCTTCATTCCTCCAGAAGCATTCGTGTATTTGGACATGAATCGATATGTTTTTGATTCTGACGGCGTCCCAGTCATATATCACATATATCGACGGGCCACCGATAAGAAGATAAAATATCCTCCTAATTTGAGTTCACGAGACCAACAGTTCCAATGGAGGTACTCATTTGCTAGATTCGTTGAGGCTGATCGAGTTGAGACGGGGCAATCTAGGTATTGGTGGCTGAATGACAATGTCTAAATTATTCGTGTATATTTTCAGTTTTGATGTTTTTTGTTATTTAGTTTTTGAGTTTCAGCTCATTATTGCTACATTTAGTGTTGTTGTTTATTTTTGTTAAAAATTAGGTATGGGTTAGGTTGATATTATGTTTATTATATTAGGTTAGAGATTAGGTAAACGCTTAGGTTAGGAACATTGTTATAGATTTTTTTAAGTATAAGATAAAGTTTTTGATAGCATTTATTAGAATTAAGTTAAAACATATTAGGTGTAGGATCAAAGTTCACTGTAGTGTTAAGATTATAAATAATTTTAGAATAGTGTTGGTTGGTTTTTTCTCCTTTTTCCAATTAAATTTAAAAAATATGTAATAATCTTCATTGATTTGAATTTGCTATAGTTTTTTTTTTTTTTTAAATGTGTAATGATAACGTACAAATTTAGAGAGCCATTTGGGCCATTAAGTTTTTTATTGTTATTGTTTGGAATTTGCTTTATATTCTTTTAAAATTTATAACGATTAGTATTAAATAAAGCGCTTTTGATTGATTGACCTGAACATAGCATTTTTTTATTGTTTACTAGACATCTACACTCTCTAGTAAGCTGCCAAGATTCAACGATTTTCAGCACGTTTTTCAGCTTTTAAGCGTCGCCCTTTCGTTTCACACGGAGTTTCAGGGTTTCTAAAATAATTTTACAAAACCCTGCTAAAATCGTGACCTGTCTGTCCGTCAGTCTGACTATCACAGCAATTTTCCTCGCAAGCCATATAAGCTAGACACATAAAATTTTGTAAATAGGTGTGAAGTGGTCCCCTTCAAGATTTCATAGCAAAAAATTTTTATAAGGTGTTTAAAGGAGGTCTCCGTATGTAGGTAAATGGCTCCTGAAAAAAATTATACCAAAAGTAGCCAATTTGGGTTTCAAATCAAAGGTCTTAATTAGGAATTTTCAAAACAGGTCTTAAACTGACACGTTTTGCTTCGAGGGTTCAAGGAGGAGGGTAAATGTACGAAAATGTTGCATCCTCCCCTTGTCGCGATTGGACAGCTTTGATCTGAAAAATCTGGAAAAAATCGCGGAGGTAAGTTTTAAGAAGTACAAGGCCAACCAATACTTCAGAAATTAAAATTCGATCAACTTTGTTAATAATAGTACATATCACAAATTCTAGGATTTTTGCCTAAAAAATCAAAAGCGAAGCCTTCAATGAACCAAAGCTGCAATTTAAATTTGTCAGTAGTAGTAGTGTAACAATAGAAACATAACAGTCAAGCTACAGCTGGGAATACTGGGGAAATACGCTTTTTGGGGTATTGTAAAATCATTTTACAATACTCTACTAGTTTCGCGTCCTGTCTGCCCGTCTGTCCGTCCGTCCGTCCGACCGTCCGTTCGACCGTCCGTCCGTCCGTCCGTGTGTCACACCACTTTTTCTCGCAAACTACATAAGCTAGAAACATAAGATTTTGTAAATAAGTGCAAAGTAGCGCCCTCTTCGAAGTTTCAACACGAAAAGAAATTTATAAGGTCTTTAAGGGGGGCCGCCCCATATAGGGGAGTTGCCACTGAAAAAAAAATTTTTATCGCATGTAGGCAATATTAGTATCAAATAAAAGGTCTTAATGAGCACTTTTCAAAACAGGTCTTAAAATGACAAATTTTGCTTTGAGGGATGCTAGGGAAGAGGAAATGTACGAAAATTTTGTGTCCCCCCCTCGCGATTGACACCTTTGACCTGAAAAATCTGACAAAAATCATGAAAACAGGCCTTTATAAGTACAACATCAACAAATACATGAGAAGACGAAATTCACTCAACTTTGTTAGTAATAGTATGATATATCGATTTTATGTTTACTTGAATAAAATCTTAACCGTGCCCTTAAATTTAATAAAATTCAGTACACAGATGCCTATTTATAAGATTAATATGTTCTGAAAGTTTCATAAAGATCGAATGGTATTTAATGAAGTTATTGCGATTTGAATTTTCCTGTATTACTATGGAACAATATGCGCTGTATTACTATCGAAACATATCGCCATGGAACAATATGTCCTTTTTAACGACTCAGATACTACATCTTTGCTAGGATTTGCATGAAAGTTTCAGGAATGATAGATATCATGAATATCTTTGAGAATTGGCTCAGCTAGTGGTATTAGTAATCGTAAAGCAAAATAGTGGCTGTTTTAAATGCGAAGATTGTATAATTTTGAGTTATTTTTTCCCAACTTCAACGTTTAAGGCGATGCTTTTAACACTTGATTCAATTTAATGAACGACTGAAGATGAGTACCTACAATTAATACTCAAAGGTGAAACGAATCGAGGAGGCAGGAGAAAGCTCCTAGCAAATAGGCTTTGTAACCACTTTAGGATTCGAAAAAATAGGCCATGAATCGATGATTACAGTACAGGGGAGTGGCCGCTGAAAAAAAAAAATTCATCAAAGGTAGCCAATATGAATATCAAATGAAAGTTATTTATAAGATCTTTTCAAAACAGTATTTGAACTGATAATTTTTCCTTCATAAGGGCAACAAATACCTTAGGAGTCGAAATTCGATCAACTTTGTTAATAATAGTACATTTTATTAATTTTGCTTTTTTGTCTATAAAATCAAGATGGGACCCTTAAATTTCCCAAAATCTATAATTTTAATGTTCTGAAAGTAATTGTATATGATTCGAAAATTTCACAATAATTGAACAATAAACAACTAAGTTACAGCCGATTGAATATTTAACAATTACAACAACATTAACGTGATATTAGGGAGATACACGCTCGCAACGGACCTAGACACTACAAATATGTAGGAATTTTGATAAAAATTTTAGAAATGGTTTGTAATATCCATGTGTTATCATGACTAATCAAGCGATGGAGTCAAAGCACTTGAAATAAAATGGTGCCGAGTTTAAAATCATAATAACCATAATAATTTTTCGAACACAATTTATGGAATCTATATATTAGTCAAGTTTTGATATGCAGAATATATTGTTTGATTTACTAATTATTTTACAATACCCTTCTGTCAGGAGCATCCTCCTGCTACTTCAACTTGTTTTTCTCTAAAAGCCGTCGAACTACGCTTTGTTGTGTGAGCAGACGCGTGGGAAGATGGAGCGATATTAGGTTTTAATATTTTGTGTCCTTGGGTGCTCGTTTGTTCTGGTTCGTGTTGCTTTCGTTTCCTTCGGAGGGTGTCGTCTAGTACTGAGAAAATTGAGTTAGAATTAGTAATAAGTTGTTCGTTGATAATGCTACCATCTGTCTTTTTATGTTTATATATTTCAAGTCTTTCTAAGATGTCAAGTCTCGGTCCTTTGCTACTCTTGTAAGCTAGCATTCTTTCGGAAATACCACCCCCCATGGACCCGAGGATATGGAGGTCACCATGAGGTTCCTCCTGGAATGGCAAACAACAATCCTATCTGCTTGATCCTTTGGGCTGGCGGATATGATAGCTTAGATCTATGTTAGTTGCTTTGCATGGTAGCGCCAAGGTGACACTCGTGCGTGAATAGCTTCAATTGAACTATCATACTGTGTCTGTCCCAATAAAACCATGATAGGCCTCAGAGTATGTTCGAAGTTCACAACATTAGGTTTGGTTCAGATGAGCTCCCGACAAGTAGTGGTCTGGCTCTGAGCACTCGTCCTCGTTACGGCTTGTGCCAACCCTAGCGTGGGCTTTCTGCTCTGCAAAGATAACCATGGGACTAGAAAGGTGACTACAACCACAAACAGAGATTGCTGTGCCCAGGGGAGACCCAATCAAACTAGAGCAATCTCAACTAAAAACTCTAGAAACAGATCAAACAAGTTGAGTAAGTGGGAGAGTGTGTCTACCAGAAAGTGTTTTTATCTACCCTACATTTCGAAGCAAGTTTTCTAATAGAGTAAATTGATGACTTGAATTATTCATCTATTAGTTGGGTAAGAAATCGTTCAAATCTATGCAAAAGATGTAGAGTTTCCTTCATAAGCACGTTGCAACCGTCGTTTTGTTCTAGCTTAAATAATTTTTCTTTTCAAATTAAGCACTATTCCTAAAATTTTCACGAGAATCGGAAGAAAATAAAAATATCCGGGTCAATTTGAAGTCCGTATCACCCATCAACACGTGTTATTGTTGTTGTAATATCAAACAATTGAAATTGTTATAACTCACTTCATGATTATTGGATTTGCATAAAATTTTGTGAGCATAAAGATTTTATATCAGTCTATCTAATTACTGAATTTCAAGAATTTGAAAGGTACCGTTTTGATTTTATATGTGAAAATGTAAAATCTAAAAATTATACTATTATTCACAAAATTGAGTGAATTTCGATTTCTGAGGTATTTATTTCCCTTGCACTCATAAAGAACTACCTTTGCAATTTTTTAGATTTTTCGGCTCAAAGATGTCCAGTCGCGAGGGAGGGGACACGAAATTTTGGTACATTTTGCCTCCCCCTGATGCACAAAATAACTTTTTAGATCCAGATTCTAAAAGTTCTAATCAAGAGCTTTCATTTGATATCGTACTCGACTACCTTTAATTAAAAAAGTCTTTAAGGGCCATTTCGTTATAAGGGGGGACCTCCTTAAAAAATTTTAAAATGTTTGGCAAGATCTCAACTTTTGAGAGACCACCACTTCTGACATTTCCACAAAGCTTGAGCTCTCTAGCATCTATAGTTTCTGAGGAAACTTGCTACAACGCACGGATAGACAGACAGACAGATTGCGAAACGAATACGTCCTTTTAAAAATTGTTTTACAAAGACCTAAAAATTCAAAAAAAAAAAGAAATCAAAATAACAACAGCGAAGACGTAACCAGCAGCAGCAGCCACGATGTTCACAGCAGAGTGCAAAAAGTACTAACGACGAAAAAAACGGCGATGAAAAGAATAAGACAAAGACGGGCAAAAAACGCAGATTAACAGATAGTCTTGTCCAGACTGAGATTTCTACGGCATTTGGGCGCAGCAAAAAATGATGCAAACGCCAGAGCATTCATAAAAATAGCGGGAGTTTCTGCATGGTGTGCCAGAAATATTACGAGCATCGAAAACTTGATGGTTACTATAGTGACCACTAACGAAACGAGTGAAGCAAGGGTCTTAGATCCCGAAATAATCCTGAAGTCCACAAAGTGATCAGGGCAAGAAACGAGAGGAGTGACCAGACAAACAGAGCGTTATTGCGTGATTCGCAGTCACCGTTGAAACGTGGCGGAAGTATTGCACTCGGAAATGGAGGCCAATAAACTGTCTGAAGAAAGGAGCTCACAAAAAAAAATAGTCGTCCAGCGATACGCAGAAGAAAAGCTAGTCCGAAAAGCAAGAAACGCTCTTAAAAGAATAAAGTCTGGATGTGGATTTCCAGAAATCAGCAAAGGTGTAAAAACAGGGCTCCTTGACAAAAAGAGCTCCAAGACCCCATAGGCTATTACCAGAGGAGCTGGTTAAAGGCCGCAAAGAACCAGAAGGCAAAGGAAGAGCAGAAGGCTAAGCGTAAAGATCACACGTAGAAAGCTCCACTATCATACATCAATAAAACAATAGCGTTCAGCCCAATTGAAGGAGATCAGAGTAAAAGAAGGAAGGAAGAGGCATTTGATGGGCGTGGAACGCTAGATCATGGATTTAAGATAGTGCTGACAAACGGAGTGAAGAAAGCTAAGAAAATAAAGTCCCATGGAAACCCAACAAGAAAAAAGACATGATGCGAAACAGGAAAGAAAAAGCCCGGACGAAGACCCTGGTAGCAGGCACTGCTCGTAAAACCCCAAGATGGCCGATCTTACAAAAAAGTGCTGCGGGATATCAGGAGAAATGTAAGGCCCAAAAATACCAGCACTGCTGTTAAAGCAGTACGAACCAATGCAACCACATACTTGGAGCAGACGCCGATGATAAAGAAGCATTCTACGGCACAGTGAAGAAATTCTTCGGTAAAAAGGCAACTATAACCTCGCTCAAGCCGATGGCAACGATCGAAATAAGAGACATTGACTGCATCATGGACCTAGCCGAGGTATAAGAGGCCATCAAAAGGAAGCTCCCTAACGTGCGCTAGATTAAAGTGATGCTGACACCTGGAAACCATAGGAGATAACGCATGGCAATCATTGACTTGACCAAAAAGACGCCGAACAATTTCCAAATAAAGGCAAAGTAAGAATAGGAGGGATTGTCTACAGGATACGGCTTCTTCAGTGTGTAACTAACGCCTAACGTGCTGGTTGAAGGAGATTTCAACGCTTAACCAATCGAATGAGGCATGCCTTTGAAAGATTCGTGGGTAAAATGAAGGATGGTACTCGTTATACAAAACACCGGAATTACGCCCACTTTCAACCGTAACGGCTGCAAGGGAGTCATACCGGACATAACATTCGCCTTGTAGAATCATTTCGGACATAACATTCGCCTTAGTACGAAGGATACACAACCGAAGAGTATTAGAGGACTACGCAACCAGTGATCATCAGTGCATTCTGCTAAAGATCCGTGATGTTGCCTCCCGACGTCCATGCTTTGGACTTTCTTCAACTGGATGAAACATTGGAAAGATGGACTTCAAGAAGTTCATCGAAGTGCTCACTGCAGAGGTGCTCCGCTGCAGAAGAACTGGCAGCTCAAGACGTGAACTCAACTATGAGCATCAAGATGGTTGCTTGCAATCCTTCTATGCACCGTCAAAAACCCCGGCTAGACAAGCTCCCAGCGTACTGGTGGTCGACTGAAATCGCTGAAAAGTGAAGGAAGTGTCACAAGCTTCGGCGTAAGGCGTAACGGGCACAGAACTATGATGGGGTATGCAACCGCTTAACAGCATATAAGTCGGCCAAGAAATGCCTTCACAAATGGGTTATCAACAGCTATGCTCGCTGCTAGCAAGATTTAGTGGACAAAGTAAACAGAGATCCGTAGGGCCTTGGCCACAAGCCAGTTATGTAGAAGCTTAGTGCCCACGGATGCCTTGCATACATGATGCGGGAAAGTTGGATGAGATCGTGTGGCATTCTTCCCGCCCATTCCATCCGCGTTGACTCTGTCGACGATGAAACAGCAATCGAGTGTCCACTCTTCACACTGTTGAAAATAGAAGAAGCAGCCATTTTATTCAAAGTGAACAAGACTTCAGGCCCAGATGGTGCTCCAGCTGAGCAACTGCAATTGTCTCTCACAATAGTCCTGACTTGTTGCTCAGCACATTCAACGCTTGCCTACATGACGGGGTTTTCCAGATACGTTGGAAGGCGGTAAGGGTCATGCTTATCAGTAAGGCAAAGTGATCACCGTCTGCACGCTACCCATTATGCATGCTAGATATTCCTGTGAAAGTGCTAGAGAAACTCATCAAAGGAAGACTGATTGACGAGATTCGTGCTGGTGAGGACCTATCTCCTCGGTAGTATGGCTTTGAAGCAGAACGCTCACCATTGATACAATTGCAGAGGTGGTAAGCGTGGCCCAAAAAAAACAGAGACATATAGCCGCACCAAGCGACGGATCATCCCGTTTGTGACACTCAATATAAGGATCGCCTTCAACGCCGGTAGATGGTTGGAAACGCTGGAAACCCCTTTTCAAGTTCTAGAATATCTAATTCGGCTTCTGAGGGACTACCAAAGTCTGCTTTATGACACGACACAGGGCCAACGACAGATGGAAGTTACGTTGGGTGTTGCCCAGGAATTCATCCTTGGTCCAGACCTGTGCAACCTGTCTTACGATGGGCTACTGAGACTGGAGATGCCAGATTAGTCGCGCTTGATCGGATATGCGAATAATGTTGCAGCTCTAGTCGTTGGACCATTGAACAAGCGCAATTTAGGCTAGGTATGCTAAAACGCTAAGTGAGAGACCGGATGGTTGCATGTGGGTTCATTCTAGCACTGGAAAAAATCAAAAGGGTCATCTTGATAAAAACAGAGAATCCCTAGAGTAAGGATGATTCGTACTGGAAACATACTAAACGAGTCAAAGCCAACGCTAAAGTACCTAGAGCTGCTGATTGACTTAAAGATGAGTTTCTCTAAGCAAATCAGGGCAATGTTTGAGAAGGCTACTTCGGCAAAACCATCTTTGAATCAACTTATGGCCAATGCAGGGGGCCCAATCCATGAAAAAAGTGCCTATTGATGAATACTGTTGGGGCAGTGCTACTATATGGAACAGAAATATAGGGCGATGCTCCGAGTAAGGAAGTACACCGAAAACACTTAGCAAAAGTAAAGGGAAGAGCAGCACTGAGGTTGCATCTTCATATCCGAAAGCCTCCGGCTCAGCGGTGAGAGTTATTTCGGGCATGATACCTATTCTTGCTGGTGTGATACCTAAAAGATAATAGGTATACACAGCAGCCGGGTACTTTGGGACTGGGGATCACTTGTTTGAAATGTCCTCTTCCCCTCTCTCTTCCCACTAGAGGGGTCCCAAGTTTGTAGGTACCCAACGGCATAAAAAAACCAGTTTCAGGCAGGGTTTTCGGGTTGACAGGGGTTTGCAAGCATGGGAGCCCCACACTCTGTACTTAAATAGCATTCACCTCTCAACCCTGAAAAAAGAACTACCCCGAGGTTGAAAAACAAATCACGGCAGAGAAAGAAAAGAGTAAAGAGACCAACAAAGTGCCGTTGCGTGATGTTGGTTATATCGCCAAAAATTTTAGTTACATGGCGATGTACAGTTACAAGTAAGATCTGGGGGAGCATGGTGCCCTACACACGCCATGTATATATAAAGCATACAAGATGGATGAGATAGTGTAGGCACTTTTCTCTTCCCACCCCATCCATGTTTATGCTACCGACGGCAAAGCAGCAGTTGAGTACCCATTTTTCATGAATTTAACACTGCAAGAGGCAGTCCTATAATTAAAAACAAGAAAAGCTTCAAGACTAGGAGGGGTCCTAGCCGAGATGATGCAGCTTGTCTACCACCATTTTTCTGCCTTGCTCTTCAAAATATTCAATACTTTCTTGCGCAAAGGGTATTGTTATCATTCCGTATATGTACTGCTGCAATTCTGTTTTAGTTTTATCGCTGGTATCTAACTGTAAGGACCGCGAAATGACATTGCGTACAGTATAAAAAAGACAATAAATCGTGCTCGAAAAGCGTGAAATCACTGAAACTTAAAGGAACTTCTGTGCATACAATCATCAAAAACTTTGAAAACAGTGGTTCCATTGAAAATAAGCCACGAACTGACCGACCGAAAAAGTTGTCGCGCAGAGACATTAGTTTTATTCTAAAAGAAGTGAACAGTTATCCAAAAATAAGTGTATCAGATTTTTGCGAAACAAATAGCTACGGAAAGGAAAAAGGATTTCCATGCAAGATCCATCACGAGAACATTAAATATTAATGGGTTTGACAGTAGAACTCCACGTAAAAAGCCATTTATATCCGCCAAAAACCGACTTCTTCGTCTACAGTTCGCCAAGGCCCATATTGATAAGGACAATGACTTTTGGAATCGCATTCTTTTCACAAATGAGTCTAAATTCAACATTTTCGGAAGTGATGGTCACAGTCAAGTATGGAGGAAAAAAAGCACGGCTTTAGAGACCAACAATTTGATTCCTACTGTTAAGCATGGTGGAGGTAATGTGATGGTTTGGGGAGCCATTGCTGCATCTGGGGTTGGCAGATTGGCTTTTGTTGAAACTACGATGGACTGTTATGTTTACAAGAACCTGTTAGAACAACATTTGAATTCATCAGTGGAGAAATTGGGTCTTGGAGAGAGATGGATTTTCCAACAAGACAATGATCCAAAAGATACAGCACTTTTGTCAAGAACTGGTTGTTGTACTACGGTCCCAGGCAACTTAATACGCCTCCGCAAAGTCCTGATTTGAGCCCAATAGAGCATATATGGGAGCTTTTGGAACGGAAAATTTGAAAATGTCACATTAAAAATAAAAATTTGTTGAAGGAAGTGCTTGGTACAGAATGGGAGAAAATCACATCTGTAGAAACTACTAATTTTGTTGCCTCTATGCCCCGAAGACTGCAAGCAGTAATTGATGAAATGGGGGTCCAACCAAATATTAAGCCAGCGAAAATTTTTAAAATTTCCAATACGTTTAGTTGAAAATACTTTGTGTACAGATCATCCAGTACTGACTGTCGTAGACTTTTGTCCATTCATTTTTTATGTTTTTACGAATTTCTCCTTAAGTTCGTTATGAAATGTTTTTGTCTTTGTTTTTTTATAAATATATTTACGTTACTGAAAAATGCACATCAATGGATTTTTGTTTGCAGCATCGAATTAACCAGAATCTCAATATAAGGAGTTGTCGTAGACTTTTGTCCGCCACTGTATAAAGTTGTAAATACAAATAACGTAAACTTATATTGTAGAGTCAAAAAACCTTAAGAAAACATTACACAATATTTTATTTAAAAATGCAATCAAATACCATACCAAAAAGGATAAATACGAAATAGAATTGTACGTTGTAAATTTATTAAATTACTATTAGGTTAACAAGCTTATGAAAAACAAAAACACTACACAGTGAAAATTTATTCGCAAATAACGGAATCCCTCCTCCTTTCTCAACTGGGCTCGACGGAGTTCATCGTCATTTTAGCTGAGCTCATTTGTTATAACTCGCTGATGCAGCATTCCATCGCTGCTGTCTTTCACCATCAAAACACTACAATATATTTATATACAGGGTTATCCACTTCGTGGTTGGGAAAGTATAACCCTGCCATTTGACATTAATCAAAACTAAATGTCATTCAAAGCGTGTTCTTCTTTAGCTCAAAGCTTGCCATCTAAGAATATGGATCGTTTAGCAGTCAAAGAACGCGTTAAAATTATTAAATTTTATTATAAAATTGGTGATTCTGTTGTATCTACATTTAGGGCTTTACGAACCGATTACGGTCGACATAATCGACCTACACAGCAAACAATTTAAAACACAGTGAGAAAATTTGAAGAGACTGGATCGGTTATTGATATTGCAAGGCCTGCGCATCATCGCAACATTCGTTCTGCTGAAAATATCGCTGTCGTTGCTCAAAGTGTGGAGGAAGACCCGAATTTGTCGATTCGTCGACGTGGTCAACATTTGCGCTTGTCTTACGGCTCATTGTGGTGGATTTTGCATTTGGATTTGCATTTCCATCCGTACAAAATCTAACTCACTCAAGAACTTAAGCCTCAAGACCATACACAACGCAGAATGTATGCGAATTGGGCCATTGATAACGATTTTTCGAACAAAATTTTCTTCAGTGATGAGGCTCATTTTTCGCTCAGTGGTTACGTAAATAAACAGAATTGCCGCATATGGGGCTCTCAAAATCCTCAGGTGATTGCAGAAAGGCCTTTGCATCCGGAAAAAGTGACCGTTTGGTGTGCATTATGGTCTGGTGGTGTTATTGGCCCATTTTTTTGAAAACGATCAAGGAAGAGCCATTACAGTCAATTCTGACCACTATGGACGGATGTTAACCGATTATTTTCGGAGAGAAATTGAAGATTATGATCTGGAGAATATGTGGCTCCAACAGGACGAAGCCACAAGCCACACAACACAGGCTAATCGAGCACTTTTGCAAGAGAAATTTCCAGGACGCGTAATTTCGAGATTGAGTGATGTCAATTGGCCCACAAGATCCTGCGACCTAACGCCTTTGGATTTCTTTTTATGGGGCTATGCAAAAGATCGTGTTTACGCGAACAATTCTCAAAACCAATATTCGTGAAGTTATGGCCGAGATATTGCCGGAAATGTGTCGAAAAGTCATTGAAAATTACCTCAAAAGGATTCAGGCCTGTAAGAGATCCCGTGGAGGACATTTGAATGATGTTTTGATTCGCGTAAAATGGCAAGATTCAATCTTTATATCGAATAAAAAATTTTGTTTCCATCTGAATATTTTACGTGTTTTCTTTAGCTTTACTTTCTCAAGCGTAAAATGGATAACCCTATATATTTTCCAATAGATATTTTTCATTTAATTTATCAGTGGAAACAAACTGAGAATTGCCATATCTTTCAGAAATCCCTTTCATATACCTGTAGAATAATCAATATGAACGTACCCACACCAAAATATCTAAAATTTTCAAAAAGGCAGGATGAAGAACTATCCCAAATTCATCAAAAATTTATGTTTCAATTGCTACATTTCTCTTATTTGGTTCCCACATTTTACATTACATTGTTGGTTTAGTGGAGCCTCATGAGAGATTAACGGAAAAAACCTTCACGATGCTTTGTACATATCTTATAGTTCATCAAATGTAAATCCTCTATCCTTACCCATGTCAGTTTTTTTTAAGTTTTGCAGAATAATATTTGAAAAGTTCCTCAAAGCATAACCCGTCGGTCTGTCGGTTGTTTGTTCGTCCGTCCGTCCATACGTGTGACACAGTAAATTTTCTCGGACAACACATATAAAAGCTAAAAATATGGAATTTTGTGGATTGATCAAAAGTAATGATTCCTCTGAATTTCAAATTAAAAAAAAAATTTTGAAATTTCGGCACTATCATATAGATGTGACCTTTCCTTTTTGGTATAATTTAGCTGATATGTTTATCGAATAATATAGAATATGCGCTGAAAATATCATATCAATCGTAATGTAATATTGAGGAACGCATATCGCCATGTGGACCAAACTGTTGATATTCAGAGGACATTATTTGATTTACAAATAAATTTACAAAACCTTTCTGGTATGAGCACCGTTCAATTCTTTTAACATTTTTCAAGCTTATCCTGTCTGATAGAAGATACAGCTGCATTACAGGAACATACAGGTAAACCACTTCGCCATTCAAGAGGCCTGAATTTACGCTACTACCGTGTTGGTCCATAATAGCTGTTAAGAGAATGTGTACTGTAATGCGGTAAACAATACGGAATTTCGTTCAAAGAATTTGAGTCTCGTTACTAACGTTATCAGCATAAGAGAATTCTCGCCAGTTATTTTGGATTACTGTAGCTTGATATACGAGTATGTTGTTCCTTCTATGTACAATGAAGAATTATTGGAAATGAGTTGCCTAGCAAAAAGATTCAAAATCTCAGCTCACTACTTTATTGTTGGTCTTCCCGCGAATATCGTTAACTTCTTCATAGTATGAAATGCAATATGAAATTGGGAATCATTTTTCAATGCATTGATCATGAATTTCTCATTAGTTTACAATGTTTGTTCAATGGTGGAAATGTACTCGTATGTGCTTTATTGCAAACATTAATTCATATCCTGAAAGGCAGAAGTTGATTTTCAAGCATACTCTCCCTGAGGCTTGAGATGAGTATTTATTTTTGTTTCGGAGGACATATTTATTTTTGGTAAGCCAAGTGGAAAACGATTGAAATATAGCGAAAAGCAATAACATGGCCGTATCGACTTAAAACTTAACTGTTTTTTATAAATCGCTGTAGTTGTACTGTGGATTAACGATATTTAATTTTAATGTGCAGGCAGGGAGCCTCCAATTCGCAAAATATATGGCTTTTTTCAGGTATTCTTTTTAGTCTAGTAACATTAAAAATCTAGTAGTGGTAGTTTGTGTAGTCTAGTGGTTAGAGCATGAGAGGATAAGCCGCAGGTCCCATGTTCGAGTCTCGTTGGTGAACAACGTGATTTAGTTGAGCGGATTTTTCGGACAGACTACGAGTGTTCGCTCAGTGGCGATATGTATTGATTTAATCAGATCACATCATAGCTGAGCAGACACACGGGAGCATGGTACTGAACAAACCAACTTCCGAAAAAATCAATACGGTCATGAAAATGAGATACTCTAACCATCTCTAAGCGAAGGCCCGATAGGGGCTGTAGTGCTAAAAAGAAGAAGAAGAACATCAAAAATATTTTGATAAATATTAGATACTTTTATTTAAACTCATGCAACTTAAACCTTGGAAGCTGAGGATATGAATATACCTTATGGATACTCATACTATATTTCTGAACATATTCCACAATTTTCCATACCTCCTACAATAAAATTAAAACTCACATCACAAAGCATCCTAACACTACTTGAACATTTTCCCATAAAAACCATCAACATTCCTTGTTTCAGTTTACTATCAACAGGACTCGCTATCATGAACCACATAAGTAAACTCAACAAAACATCAGTAAATCAACAAATCGTTATCAATATTGATTGTGTAATAATTAACTCTCATTGTCGGTTGATTTCGACAAAATCCAGTAAAACTGTTCATCTCTTCATGTGCATGTTTGTCATGATAGAAAAGCCACAACATCAAATATGATGTGGAATAATAGGATGTGGGTGAAAGCAAGGATACGTTTGATTGCAACAAATGAAACAACATAATTACCATTGAAATGTTGATCAATGCTAAATGTTCCAGGCAATCATCAACAAATTTGAAAATTGAGGCGAACGATTGAATGATTTCGGTTTTGTGGTTGTTACTGTGTAGTATGTATTTTTGATAGTCATTTAATTGTTTTATAGTATAAATTAATTAAAATTGGTTATTGTGGTTGATATGGTTCATCGTTATTGTGGTTGATATGATTAATCGTACATTTAGAGATGTGGAATGACATTTTTAGGAGAGTAAAATATTTCAAAAGCGTTCCATATACTATACATTTGATCATTTTTGTTACTCAACTTTTAGAGTAAAATTTTTGAAAAGTAAAACAATCATTTGACTATGTTTTCAGACAAAAGAAAAGCCTGATGAGGCTACTAGGATTTATGATAAAATGTTCTGAAAAGCATATAAACATTTTCTTTTGAGCATAGTCTTGCAGTGAAAAATTAATCAAACCTTGAGTGCATTAAAGAAACCTATCATCGTCATTTTTGTAATGACAGGCCAAGCTGGGCCTGGGCCTCAAGGATTAATCTCTTCCCATCATCATGGTTCTCTGACCTCGTTCACCAGTTGATTACTCCCATCTGCTCAGCTTCTACTGTGTCTTCTCATGGAGTCCTCGGTCTTCTGGCTGGGTGTTGTTGTGAATTCCGGCGTACCGGCTTTCTCCCATTCGCAACTTCAAATTGCCGCTGTAACACCTTCACTTTCCTCGTGCACTTATACCTTTTCCCCTGTAAATTTATTTATTTTTATTAAAATTTTTCCAATTTGCCTATAATTTTGAATTCCCCATCATCTCAATCCTACCCTCTTATCCTATTTTTAATTACAAAAAAAATAGTAATATAATAATAATTTTAATTTTCCCACTAACATCACTCCATTCATCAATTCCCATTAACAAAATTTCATTCGACACATTTTTCCTAACAAAACCTAATTTTTTCTTTCATACAAATTAATTTTATTCATTAGCTCCCACTAACAAATTGTATTTTTCATACTAACAAAAATTCATTCACGTTTCCCTACTAACAAATTTCATTCCCACGCCAATCGAGAAAGAGTTGAAGTTGCTAATTCGATGAATGGGAAATCAACAGAAGGTGGCTCCGTTGGTAGCGTTGTGGATTCCCGACCGGCTGTCCGCTGGGACCCTGGGCCCAAGCTACCGAGCGCAGGAAAGCACCCTTCTTGGAGTACCGGCAAAAGCAATAGTTTCCGTATATAAATATGAAACTTTGCATCTAATCAAACGCATCAATGGTTATGTAAATTTCCATACATGCAAAATGGAAATTGTTGCATTTGTCGGCGCGAAAAATATGTGTGGGTAGCGGAATCGAAGTGCAATGAGCTTCGATTACGTTACCCAGATGCGGCAGCAGCAATGGAGAATAAAAGGATTGCGGGATTGGGTTCTTGGATTAAGGGTAGTAAGTATTGGACTTTGAGAACAAGAGGGATTGATTTTGTCCGGATTTATATTAGAAAAAAAGATTTCGTCAATTTGGAGCGCAAGAACATGAAAATCGTGATTTAGAAAAAGAATTTGTCAATTTGGAGTGCGAGAACAACAAAATCTTGATTTGGAAAAACAAAGATTTTGTCAATTTGGAGTGCAGGAACAAGAAAATCGTGAATTAGAAAAAAAAAATTTGTCAATTTAGAGTGAGGGAACAAAATTCTTGATTTGGGCTGGGAGACGGAAGTGGGATCATGAGTGGACGAACGTTTTGAATGGAATTTTTCGTGTCAAAAGGTTGGAAGTGATCGAAACAAAAAAGAAAAGAATAGACCTAAAATTGGATTGAAATTTAGTGGAAATAAATCAGAAGTGAAAGAAGTGAAGTGAGGAAGACGTTAAAAACTAATAATTCAAATTTAAATATACTTTTGAAAGCTAGCCACCCATATTGTGGTGGAAGAAAAAGAAAAATTTGCCGCTGGTAGACAGAGCAGACAAAACAGATAGTGCTGATGAAAGTGACCGTTGGGATTTTTGTCGTTTTTGTGATTTTAACGTTACAATCTCATTTTCAGCGACCCCACGCTTCTTTTATTGTATTTCACTGAGCGCTTGGAGCTCTGCAAGGGAAAAAGTCAGTACCAATTTGTTGTTTTCCTCTTTTTTTAATATTTTGTTAACTAAAATATTTTCCACTAGTTTTTTCATTATATTCTTTATTTGTGTTGGTAAATTTTAGCTTATTTTTTAAGTTGTTTCAAATTTCGAAGGGGGTTTTTAGTAGTTTTTTTTATATTCTTATGCTTTATATAATTTAATTAGAATTAGAATTTGTGAACTAAATAAAACGACCATGTAGCGTTAAGACCATAATTTCTTGAATTGACCTCCCCCTTTCCCGTCCTTATCCCTCCATGTTAGTGTTTTTATGTAAGGTGGCTCAGCACGAGCAGACGGTGTCCCGGAAATCCCACCACACGTCTGAGCGCTACCCGGGCTCAGTATGCAACCCCGTGCTACACACCCCTCTGCTAAAACTTAATGTCTGCTACTGCGATGACTTCCGCGGTTGCAACAACGTCTACCTTGAACTATGCCCTTTTTCTCCATTCTTTCTACATGGCGCACCTATTGCAGTGTGGGTAACTTTATAGAAGCATATGTTAACAACGAGGGCCTTTCCTCGTTCCTTGGGTAGAACACCCACGGGTGATTCGCCCTAGTGCAGTACTAGGGCTGTCCGATGGTCAAACCCTGGGACAGTACCAGGCTCTAACGTGCGATGTCCTGCTTGCAGTTGCGTTGAGGGCACCTGACACGGTTGGCTAGAGTCGTCCCAGGTCAATACTAAGACTGTTCGGTTTTGAGTCCTGGTGCAGTACCAGGCTCTCCTCCCGTGCAGGTCATCTTGGCACACTAATTCACAACGCACACATAACTCGTGTAAATGCACCCCAAAGTGGAACCACACTTAGTTCTTGCTCTAAACAACACTTTGCACCTTTTCCTATTTTACTCCTTCAATCGAAGATGTTCCTCACTATTCCGTTGATTAGTGCGATGTTAATAGAATGTCGGTTAGAATTCGACTGACACTTTATTTCTTTAAAATACCTTACGTTAAGAAAAATTCAGCATCCAAGCATGCGATCCACTTACGTTCAATTTTGCCACGTATGCACATTTGCATGTGTTATGGTCGCGATATCCCGGATGCCAACGATCACTTGGGTTACAAGTGTCTGCAATTTTTGCCGACGTGTGGAGCGCGCACATGGATGCCGATTACATTTTAGCCGTAATGTGATGACAAATTAAAATGTATATACAATGTATGGGAGACAATGACTGGACGGGAATGGAATTTAAGTGGATAATCAAATCGAGGGCAGAAATGCTGAGTTGGAGTTGAGGTAAGTAAAGGGATGTGTAGATGATATCGATGGATCGATACATTTATATAATTTATGGATGGATCGATGCATTTACAATAATTTATATTATAATTTAAGTTTTCAGGAGGAAGGTAAGGATGAATATTAATGTAACAATATGAGATAAGATTTAACATCTTCCTCCACCTTGGACGTGTCATTCAAATTTATAAAGCTGGATTTACTGCGAAAGTAGCGGATGACGTCTGTCGGGGTGCAGAAGTTGGTGTAGCTTCGAAGATGAGCAAGCGCCTCTGCAAGCATCACCTTCGGACCACATAGATCGCAAGACCTACAGTTATTGCGAGACTTGTAACATATATCCAATGCTGTAGTGGTGGATGTAATGGAAGGTGTCGCTGAATTGAGTGGTTTCGGCGGCCTTGAGCCCTTTGATTTGGTCACGGAGACCCGCGAAGTCGTTGTTGCTGACGTTTATTGACCACAGAACGTGAGTTTGAGCGAAAGCAGGATGGTCCAGCAAGGAGATGTCTATCGGGTTGTCGGACTGGTGGAATGAGGATCTAGGGTTTCCCAAGTTTAAACTGCTCGCTTGTAGAATGACGGCTTCGTTGGAGATTCCACATCCGTTGGTTACATTGAGCTTCCCAGTACCGCTCAAGGTGATGGTTCGGACGACGGGACCGCATATTAGGTGGTAGTCGGTTGCCTTGTCCACGATGTATATCCAGTGGTTGGATATACGTGGACCCATGCTGAGATAATGCTGGAGTTGATCACCTGGCATGGCGTTGATGGTTCCGATTGCGTCAGGATAGCTATCTTGCAAATATTGATGGAAGAACCTTTACGGACCAATGGATGAGTTTGCCTGCAAATTTAAGCCGTGTGGTCGGTTACAATGAACCTTGATAGCTCAGTGTTGGACATCAAGTAGAACAAGTCGCGGGCGAGGTCGACCATTATGTATTTAGCAGATGGTAAGACTTCGAAGAAACCTTGCTCCGTAGCTAAAGGAATCGCGTGTACTTGCATGACCTCGTAGTACTCGGTTGATCGCAGTGGCAGTTGGAGCCTGAATATTACTTCATCCGGAAGGATTCGACCTTCAATTGTGAAGAAGTTGTAGATTCTGTTCAGATCGCAATAATTAGCTGGTAGTTTGAGCGCTGGTGGTAAGTTGTCTTTGATCAGCATCAGTTGGTCCAGTAACTGATCAGGTTGTAGTAGCTTAGGATTGATTTTGCCGTGATGCGAGTCGATGAGAACCTCTAGTAGGGTGGTGATCCAGCTGGTAAAGTCCGTGAACGATGATGCTGGGCTCAACCCAATAGGTCGACAAGTTGTAGAAAACGATCAGGTTTTTGTTGGAACCAAGATGGCTTCCACCTATGTGCTTGTGTCGAGTGGGGTCATTGTCATAAGCGGAGTTGTTGTAGTGGGTGCTAGGATTACAAGTAGAGCTAACAAGACGTTGAACATAGATGTTGCTAGGATTTTGCGAGGTCTCCTGTGGGTGGTTTGGTCGGGGGTATGCACGGTAGAACTATGATCTTGCTTCAGGTCCTCTGAGGGAGGCTCGTGCCAGCCTGTTGATTGATCGTCCTCCTGGGTTGGCTCGATGGGAAGCGGCGCGATGCTAGTTATGGGTCGTCGCAGTACTCTTAAATTGGTTTTGACGTCAGCGACTCGCACTATGCCGTCGCCTCCTTTGATTACCTTGACGATGCGGCCTAGTGGCCACAGCAGTACTGGGGCGTTGTTTTCCTTTAGCACTACCGAAGTTCCAAGTTTGCTTCCATTTAACACGGTGTTGTAGTTGGGAGAGATATTCCTTCGTCCAGGATTGCCAAAAGTTGGTTTTGATCGCCGCTAGTCGTTTCCAATGCTGCCGAGATTGGTGTCCGATGGTTGGCCCGCAGGGTCAGCAAGGCTGGTCAAGGGTTCGCCCACCAAGAAATGTCCCGGACTTAATGCTGTGAGATCGTTCGAATTGGATGGCAGTCAGCTCTTCGGCCGTTAACGGGATGTCATGCAGCACGGTAGGGAGCAGTTGTTTAGCGGATTTGATGGCGAAAGTGCGGTGATCATGGAGGAATGAAGTGAAATTCCATGCCCTTGTCGTGCAGAACTTGGCGATTGTCTCTGTTGACCGTTCTGCGTACAATATATCTGACAGCTCACGGAGTTTGTTGTACGTGCCACCGAAGTTTGTGGCGTTGTCACAATAAAGATCTCGGCAATTACCATGCCGGCTGACGAAACGTTTAAGAGCTCCAATGAAAGCCTCCGTTGTTAAGTCGGTGACGACCTCGAGGTGTACAGCCTTGGTGAAGAAGCAGACAAACAGCGCGATATAGGTTTTCTGCGGCTTCTTGCCTCGAATCTGGTAGTGTGTCCAGAAAGGACCGCAAAAGTCTACGCCTGATGTAACGAAAGGTCTGGAAGGTTGTAATGGATCAGCAGGGAGGCTTCTCATGACTTTTGAGGACAATTGTGACTTGGCTCTGCGGCACTCGACGCATTCAAGGACGATGTTTCTCGCTATAGTCTTGCCTTTAATTGGCCAGAATCGTTGACATGTTATAGCGAGCAAAGGGAGAGGGGCCACGTGGGCATATTGTTGGTGGAGTTGTGTCATGAGGAGCTTGATGATGTAGTGGGCATATGGTAGTAAGGCGGGATGCTTTGCTTCGTAGCCAATTGGCGCTTCCATCAGTCGACCACCCACTTGGATTATGCCCTTATCATCTAAAAATGGGGTAAGGGAGGCGAGATAACTTCGGCCACCAACCTGTCCACAACACTGGAGTTCTTGGATATCGTCGCCAAACGCTTGAGCTTGACATCGGCGTAGAATTGCGATGCGGGCATTGTCGAGTTCTGCTACAGTTAGCGCAAATAGGCGACGATTCGTTGAAGATGCTGAAACGAGCTGCGATGATCGATGGACGTTATAACATCTTCACCTTGGTTTGACACAATGAGCGCTGTTCGTTGCGGCCATTTTTCGGCGTCAGTCTCAAATTTGGCCGGCTGGAGTGGCCATGCGTCTGTTCGCCCGTAGAGAAAAACAAGACCGTAGAACCAGGTGCCGTCCTTAGGCAGTTGAGCTGGAGACATTACACGGCTGATGATGTCCGCGACATTTCTTTTGGAAAGAACATAACGCCATTGATAGCTAACAGTGAGCTCCTGAATGGCCGCTACACGGTTCACAACAAATATGCACCAAGAAGAGAAAGCCGCCCGTAGCCATGGCAGGACTATTTCCGAGTCGCACCAAAAATAGCCGGGTACCGTTCTCCAGTTCAGGCTTGACCTCACCCGATCTGCCAGCCGTCATTGTTTGGGACCGAGGGGACTTTGTTGACGCCTTTTGATACTCCAGGAGTATTGAGCTTTTGAGGGGCAAGAGCTGATACTGTCGACGCCTTGTAGAGTTCAATGAGTTCCTAAGCCTTTGAATGGATAGCCGCAATCGACGCGTAAAAATCCTTTTGAAGGTATGGGTGCTCCGCGAGCAGTGCCTCCTTAAGGACTTCGTGGCTGGCATGAAATGTACACCATGCCTCTTCGAGTTCTTGGGATGCCTCCTCTAGGTACGTCCGTTGTGAGAGTCCTTTATAGCCGTGTTAGAACGGCTTGTATTTGCTGTCTGACTTTGTCCTGTCGGTCCGCTAGCTGGGCGAGTTTGCTCGGCTCGATCATTGTGTAGACGCTGAATTTGATTGGGTGCGTATGACTCCTTGATCCTTGTGTAGTTTAAAAGTGCAAGTGGACGTGTGTGTGTGATTCACGCTGTAGATCACGTCTGGGTCACCAACCTTAACAACGAGGGCCTTTCCTCGTTCTTTGGGCAGGACACCCACGGGTGAGTCGCCCTAGAACAGTACCAGGCTCTAACGTGCGATGTCCTGCTTGCAGTTGCATTGAGGGACGGTTTGCTTGAATCGTCCCAGTTCAATACTAGGACTGTCCAATTTTGAGTCCTGGTGCAGTACCAGGCTCTCCTTCCGTGCAGGTTGTCCTCGCGCACTAATTCACAATATACACACAACTCGTGCAAATGCCCTCCAAAGTGGAACCACACTTAGTTCTTGCTCTAAGCAACACTTTGCACCTTTTCCTTTTTTAGGTCTTTGTAAAAAAATTTTTACAAAGGCCTACTAGTTTCGCGACCTGTCTGTCCGTGTGTCACAGCTGATTTCCTCAGAAACTATAGAAGCTAGAATGCTCAAACTTTGTGAAAATGTCAGAAGTGATGGTCTCTCAAAAGTTAACGTCTTAACAAGAACTAAAAAAATTGTCAAGGGGGGTCCCCCTAATAACGAATGAACCCTTAAAAAAATTTTTTAACCAAAGGTAGTCGAGTGGGGTATCAAATGAAAGGTCTTGTTTAGAACTTTTAGAATCAGAAATAAAAAAATCATTTTATGAATGAGGGGGTTCAGGGGAAGGCAAAATGTACGCAAAATTTGTGTCCCCCCCTCGCGATTGGATACCTTTGAGCCGAAAAATCTGAAAATTGTCACGAATGTGGACCTTGATTATGATTACAAGGGCAACAAATACCTCAAAAATCGAAATTCACTCAACTTTGTTAATAATAGTATGATTTATAGATTTCACATTTTCGCCCATAAAATCAAAACGGTATCTTTAAACTTTTTGAAATTTCGCAATTATACAGACTGGTATAAGATATGTATGTTCAAAAAATTTAATAGAGATCAAATCATAATCAAGTGAGTTATAGCGATTTCAATTGTATGGAATTACAACAACAATAACTCGTGCATATGGTTGATACATATTTCAAATCGACCTAGGCACTTTTATTTTCTTTCAATTTTCATGAAAATTTAAGGGATGGTGTTGAACTTGAATATGTTCGATTGGCCGAACATTCAAAACAATCATTTAAGCTAAATCAAAATGGCGGCTACACTGTGCTTATGAAAGGAACTGTGCATTTTTAGCATAAATTTGAACGATTTCGTATCCAAGCATTGGATAAATAATTCTAGTCATCGATTCACGCTATTAGAAAACTTGTTTCTAACCCTAGGATGTTTACAAAGACCTTCCGGTAGGAGCACTCTCCAGCTTACTCAACTTGTTACTCCTTCAATCGAAGATGTTCCTCACTATTCCGTTGATTAGTGCGATGTTAATAGAACGCCGGTTAGAATTCGACTGACACTTTATTTCTTTAAAATACCTTACGTTAAGAAAAATTCAACATCCAAGCATGCGATCCACTTACGTTCAATTTTGCTGCGTATGCACATTTGCATGTGTTATGGTCGCGATATCCCGGATGCCAACGATCACTTGGGTTACAAGTGTCTGCAATTTTTGCTGACGTGTGGAGCGCGCGCATGGATGCCGATTACATTTTAGCCGTAATGTGATGACAAATTAAAATGTATATACAATGGGCTCTTTCACACGGGAATGGTAAAAACCCATATCCAAACAGGTTTCGCGCGTACGCCCTTATGTTTACACGTTGCATAGTTCAGCCAACCTATTTTTGTATACGATACACGTCTTGCGAATGTATGTGTCAAAAGGATCATTTGATCGTTAAACGTCGTGCGGACAACATGAAAGCGAAGACAGAGAGATAAGCGATTGAGAATTGATGTTTTAGCCTTGAATTGTGCACGAGGTAACAGAAACTGGAATGAAAAATGTATTTTATGATTGTTGAAGTTTGTCGATTCAAACTTCTATTGGATTTATTAGAACCTCCGTGTTTTTCCGCTTTCTGAAAAATATATTCCAAAGTTGAATATCCTTTTAAGTCGCATATTTTTCTTGTTGTGTTGTCAACTGGCATATTATAATGCGATTCTATAAAGATTATGCGTACTGTTAATTTTCTATGGATTTACAATAGGCAATTTAACTTTATTGAAATCGAGATATTCGTCGTGTTGTTTCCTGAAATTGAATATGGCCTCCGCTTTTATAAATTTATTAAATGACGCGCAGCTTCTCGCGTCCACGCATCCATTTTTGCACGCAAATTAAAGAAAGGCAATCGTTTCATGACGACTACCTTCTTCACCGAATGTTCAATTCGGAATGATTACCGGCGTTTGTATAAAATTTCCCCCACCAAATGATCAACAAAATGCGTTTGTGTATGTGCGTTACGCTTGTTCACCCTACAAAATGTTGGCTTGTTTTTACCATCAGGTCCCCTCAATGCCTCTCACTCTTCTTGCCCATATAACCTGTTTAGCGCTCACTTTTAACGCTGCGTCTGAAAAAGCCCAATGGATGGGAGACAATGACTGGACGGGAATGGAATTTAAGTGGATAATCAAATCGAGGATGGAAATGCTGACTTGGAGTTGAGGTAAGTAAAGGGATGTGTAGATGATATCCATGGATCGATACATTTATATAATTTATGGATGGATCGATGCATTTACAATATTTTATATTATAATTTAAGTTTTCAGGAGAAAGGTAAGGATGAATATTAATGCAACAATATGAGGTAAGATTCAACAGCATTTATAGGTATAGGCTGATAATTCGGGCAACCTTTCGCTGTAATGAACTCTCCAATTTGTTCCTTATTTCACTGGGCCATAGATTCTCTGGAGCACTTTGCGTTGATTAAACTAACACGTGGTGATCACGCAAATCCTTTAAATTAACGGTCCCAGCAAACATATCATTCTTGCTTAATCTTGACTATTGGCCACCCAGTATTTTAGGAAAACGCTTTGAACAAACTAGTCGTTCGGCCCTTCGGCAAGTCTCAACGGAAAGATTAAAAAATTTTGATTTGTTACTCTCTCTCTCTCAACTTACTTTGTTGTCACATTCGCGGTCTAAGGACCAAACTAAACGAAATTAATCTTATTTCTTACGTTGCCAACGATGTTGTAATCTGTTGTTTGTCGACTTGGCTTACAAACAATTGTAGGGATGAAGAAATTCTTCCTCTTCATGAAATCTTTAGACAAGATAGAGATCGCATATTATCTGGACAATCAGACGGCGGAGTCGTGCTTATAGCGGTCAACAGTAGCTTTCAATCTTCACGTCGCTCCGATTTGAACATTTCCCTACCGGTAGAAAGTGTTGTACTATGGATGTGAAACATGTACACTAACCCAAGCATCCGTAAATATATTGAACGCCTTTGAGCGACGGGTCCTGAGATGAATAATCGAAGCGAGCTAGACGAGGATCAATGACAAATCCGATACAACCATGAGTTGTATGAAATTTTTGACGAACCGGAGATTTCAACGATTGTAAGACTGCGGAAGCTGCAATGGGCTGGCCACATGAATTTTATGGACGAACAATGGATACCCAAAAATGTATTCCTTGAGAGAACTGGAAGCCGGAGACCACTGGGGAAACTGAGGAAACGCTGGTCCAACTCGGTCGATGGAGACAGTTCATCGCTGCTCTAATTTCAAAATTGGAGAACGCGGTCAATGGACCGATACAGTTGGAGGCACTATTTGCAGGAAGCGAAGGCCCGAGAGGGACTAAAGAAGAAGAAGAAGAAGATAGTAGCGTTTTATCAGACAATCTTGAGTAGATTGTTTTATTGCAAAGTGAATTATATCAATTCTACTTTATTTATTTCTAAAATACGAGTATTTTAGTAAAACAGATTCAATTTAATCTTCAAAGTAAAAAAAACTTTTAAAATAGGGAGCTTGTAAGACTAATCGTATATGAACTCACCTGATCTTACATTACTCATAACTCTTGAATACATACGAGACCCTTTTTATGAGAAAGCTATATTATTCCCTACTAACGCCTCTTATTTCGATTTCCTAATGATCCTTTTTGATGATGTTGACGGTTAACGTAGGAATGTTCAAAAGAGGTCAAATGCAAAAACCGTACGAAGTAGCCGCATTTAATTTAAGAGAGTTGGCTAACTTTCAAAAAAATTATTGATACAGATTCAGTTTTGCATTGGATTTCCAGGACTCAGTAAATGTTTTCTCGAATAAGATTGAAGGTAAATAGTGTTTTTGTTAGTTCACAATAAAAATAAAGATGATAATTGTAAATTTTTTGCAACAGGCTCTCAACGCGTTATCCTGAAAAAAGTATTTAGAGTCAGGTAAGATTAACGAATACACATTAATTATATAAATCAGTTGTCATGTTAAATTTTGCCGTCATGTATTTTATTATAATGAATTGTCGAATAAAACAATGATTATAAACGTCAAATCAATTGCTAGGTAGAAAAATCCCGCTCTTCTCCTTCTCCTTCTAACGGGTATGGGATCCGCAATGTTGGCAGGCTCTTTCACAAAAATGAGCTGGCCTTCGGGCGTATTTTCCTTTCTATTTGTTTCAAGTGCTCTCATCTGGGATGATTGGCCATCCACTCCTAACACGGCCAAGTCACTACAACCCGGATGCCCCACTCTTTTTGTTGGCTGTGCATGTCCGCGTCCATGATGGATTCGTGTCCAACTTCGCGTGCGGTTTAGTTGGAGAGTCATCGCGTCTCATCGTTGTTGTGATTGTTCCCTTCAGTTGGTTACATCGGGCTTCGAAACCTTTCGAACGTGTCCCATAGCCACGCCACAAAAATCGTTAGCGTAAAATTTTTTTGTAGTGGGTCCTTGCGCTAGCGTAAAGAACTCGCCACACGACTTTGCAACGCTAGCTGCCAGCACGTTTCCGCGTCACCAGGCAAGGCCATTCCCACCTGAGCACTAATTTTTCACTCACTGATTCAGCAGTCAACTCTGCAGTCCTGAATGGACATTTAACATCCCGTAAACACGACAAAAGATAGAATCAAATCTTTTTAATTTAAAAATAAAAACAGAACTGATTGAAAACTTTAAAATCTTGTTGACAAATGAGTGCCAAATAGATTCAAATTATGACAAAAATAGAACTTCCGGATTATTTCTAAATCGTCATTTAAATAATGAAAATGAAGAAGTTACGTTCCTTAATAAGAACATGCATAAACATCATGAATTATATTAATTTTTATTTCCACGGGCCTATAGTCAAAGTAACTTTTTCCCCATTATATGGTTCCAAAAAATTTCCCTAATATCATAGAAATTCAAATATGAATTTTACACGGCAGTATAATAAATTCAACATTATTATCGTTACCACAACAGATACTCATATCTGCAATTCGTTGTTATCAGTCGCTCGAATATATTCTGATAAAAAACTTGATCTTAGCCAAGCCATTCATCTTTCTTTTACTATATATCTTACTGAACAAAAGGCAACCACACCTCTCCTCACCTGGAAATAAATTTAGTTGTCATATGACTTTACCAAAGATAAATACCCTTCATACATTCCATACATCCTACACACGCCAAAACCAGCCAACATCACTATCAACGTCTTCCGCTTTGGCTTACGCTGAAAAATGTTGGCGTCCTTATACATTTCTCCACTCCACTTAAATCATGATTTACTCCCGGAAATTTCTCTTTATCATAACCCATAAAACTTAATAGAAAACCGGGAAAAGATACCACACCTCCCTATTACAGTAAATACGTACGAAGAGGAAAAATAGGAAAGGGAAAAGAAAATGGAAAAAAATAAGAACCTAAGATAGTTGCCTTCAAGCTTCCATCACCATTATCATATCTAGATTATAACTACTTCACCATCAACTACGAGTACAACAAAAGACAAACCCATACCAGTGTAAAAATTTTCCAGAATAAAAGCGTGAAAATGTCCTGCGGAAAATGAACCTACTATAGTTGAAAATAAATTTTCCCATAGCTGTTTACAAGAAAGTTGACGACAATTAATGCGGCCACTTTGGTAAGACGAGCGGCGACATTATTGCCGTGTATTTGCTTTCCAGTTAAAGGAATTTGTATAATCAAACTTTGCATATCCTCGGGAAGTTTAGGATCTATGCAAAGTTTACGCAATTCTAAATACACCATGAATGCTTGTAATAACTTTCTCAAAGCTTTCCACTTGAGAAAAAAAAACGCATAGACAAAGTTATGATTATTCAGTCGCCGTATCACTTTCGCGCAAATGACGGCTCCGTTTCGACGAGAGAAAGAGAATTGATGTAGCGCAGTAACTACTCGGGAAACTATAAACTAGTTTCACCAACTTTTATTTCAGATACAAAGTGACCAACTTTAATGAACTTGCATAACTTTACCTTTGGCATTACTCGTAATTAAAGTTCATCGCGGTCTGTGATCAACGAGAAACAGTTCGTACAGGTAAGTTCGTTTTCAGAAAAGTTTCATAGAGGTTTGTTAATGTCCTAGTAGCTGAGAAATGGTTGAAGTAGTCAAATTGATTTAACAGGACTTACATAGGATTTTCATGCTGATTACATCACAGTCGATTTAGGATTAAATTTTTCGCGACAAGTACCAAAAGGTCATCTTTTGAAATTTTCTCTGGAAGCAAAGCATATTTTTGGGGTTTTTTGTGATTGGGAGGTGAATGCCATCTACACCTTGAATGTGGGGCTCACAGATGCATAAAACTTATGGACTACCAAGATATCTGGTTTGATCCCTAAGACTAAGGAGAGTTTAAGGCAATGTAAAATATATGCTGACACAGAAAACTAGTGAATAGGGATTTCAGGTTTTTGGGCCAAGCTTGTCCAATTGTTAAGTGGACGTACACAAATGTATCGACCTACTTTCTTCCATCTATATAAATTTAAAACAAAGACTGAATATAAAAAGATTGCTCGCAAAACTGAGAAAAATTAATAATCCGGCCGCAGACAATTTTTCAGTAGAAACCCTCATGGCATGGGCCAAAAGTTTGCCAAAATACAAACTCAATTTAAAAATATGATGAAATATAATTCAAGCTATGTTCACTGCATCTCAAAATGTCATCAACACTAAACACTAATGAGTTTAATGAACCACGTTTCAATTCTAAATTTATATTTGATCATAAATTTAACATCATAATGATCCAAGAAACTTTTCTGGAAGACGATTCTGCATCCCTAACTACAAAAATGACAGAATGATGGGTAGAAGAGGTGGAACGGTTATATTTGTGAGACAAAACACTAACTCATTAATACACCCGCTCTTCAAAGACTAGAGATCACAGCATCCAAGATCCAAACTAATTTTCTAGAGTTCATCGTGATTTCTGCATATAATCTTCCAGGAAATATAAAAGGGCTAGCTAAACAGATGATCCTGCGCTACGCACAAACGCAACTCAGGTGACAAATGAAATCCGTGACAAAATAAGGATATTCCGAAATTAGCATTGGGAGAGCTTTTTGCTGAGCCTGCGTGTAGTTGCTTCTGGAGGATGTCCTAATACTTTCAAATAAACAGCAAAATTGTGGTATCACCTATTCATGCTCCAAATGGGACGCAAATTTCACTCCACAACTGTTCACTATTTGTGATCTGTATCTACATTCCGTGTAGAACTCCCTTAAGATTGTCTGAAATTCTTTTTAGTGAACTATCGAGCTTTATAATTAATATCAACTCCTCCTCGTAGTTTGGATCTGAAGGGACTACAATATGTCTCTCGTTAACCAGGATGCAAAAGCTAAATCTATTGCTTCTTTTGATGCCCTTTCTATAGCCTTATCCTCATTTTTATCCCTCTTCAGCCTATTGAACTATATGTATAATGAATACTACCAATCGCATTCTCGACGTAATTTTCTCAAGCAACCCTTCTGCAGACCCTGTTTTCCCTGCTGCTTCTCTTTATGTTAAGCCGGACTCTCACCTTCCTCCTTTAGAGAGCCGATTATCATTGGATCCAATACGTGGCAAGGCTAAAGTGAAACCAAATCGATTTAACTTTTTCAAGGCTAACTACGAAGGCTTGGCTGCTGACTTTGACGTTATTAATGGGCAAGCTGCCCTCAATCCAGACAACCCCAACGTCGCAACACAGCAATTCTATGCAGTGCTTAACCGACCACACGCCCACGCACAAATCGTCCTTTATAGTCCACGAGAGAAGTTGAAATGCTAATTACGTTCAAGATCAGAACAGAACCTCTGCGTTTTTCATTACATACAAACTAATGTGAAAAAGTCATTTAATTCACAAAGCTATCTTGTTTGAGAGCAATTGAAGCGTCATTCTCTAACTAACCGAAATCTTTCTGGTCTTACGTCAACTCTATCAAAGACTTGTCTCAGTAACATAACATATATCAATGCATTTTCATACCAAAACTACTTAGTCTAAATGACTAGGTCATATTGCGACAGGTTTGCAGGCTATTTCTCCGCCATCTATAGCTCCCCGAATTCTTCTTCTGATGAAAATCCTCAATTTGCTCCAGAAATATAACTATGGAGGTTGCAGAGGTAATTGAGTCACTGGATTTTAGCAATGCAGCCGGCCTGACGAAATCCCTAACGTTTTATTAAATCCTTATTTTCATCCTTATGTATTCCCTTCGCCCATATCCTTAATTCAAGTCTTAAAAGGGGTACTTTTCCAGTCGTTTGGAAATGTGCAAATATCCTCCCCATCCAAAAGCAGGTGACCGCTCACAGACCTCGAATCACAGTTCGATTTCACTCCTATCGTGCTTTGAAAAAGTTCTGGAACGCATTGTTAACTGTTTTTGCACCCTAACCTGTCCAGAAATCAACAGGGGTTTGTAAAAGGCCGTTCTACTGTAACTAATCTAGGTGAATTTATCAACACGGTTGCAATCACCCTTGACTTAGGAGGTCAAGTTGATGTGATTTACACTAATTTTGCGAAAGCATTCGATAGTGTAGATCACAAGCTCCGTCGTTTAGGCATTCAGGGATCTCTTCTCTCCTGGATTTATTTCTTTTTTTTTTTCATCGTTTCTGCATGGTTACCTGTAATAGAGATACATCTCACCATTTTATCCCAACTTCTGGTGTTCCACAGGGATCAATTTTAAGTCCGTTTCTTTTCACACTCTTTATTAATGACCTCCCAGCTATCTTCACATCCAGCCTCTTCTACATGCTGATGACCTGAAAATATTTCGAGTCATTAATTCAATACAGGATTGCCGAGCTCTTCAGGATGACTTAAATCTTTTGTCCTCATGGTGTCATAGAAATCGAGTACAACTTAACATCCCTAAGTTTCTTTCCATGACCTTTACCAATAAAACTTACCCCATTCAATTTTCGTACTCTATCGAAAGCTCAGTGCTCGTTTCGTCGAGAGTTTCAAGGATTTAGGTGTGCCATTTGATTCTCATTTGAAATTCAATGTTCACGTTTTTTAAATAAGCGAAAAAGCTTCTCAGTTCGTGGGCTTTGTCTTACGTTGCTCTTACAGATGTTTCAACCATCAAACCTATGTTCGGCTATTCGTCAGGCTGGTTCGCCTAATTCCTGAATATGCATACCGGATATGGTCTTAATCTTAATTATCTCGTGATGGCGATTGAATCTGTGCAGCGCAGGTTCTATCGCACGCTTTTCTATAAATATGACTTTCCGTATCGCCCTTATAATGATCGCCCGAATTTCCTCGATCTACCTTCGCTGCAGGTAAGGAGGCAACCTCTTGATCAATGCTTCCTATTTAAATTAATGAGAGGCATGTTACCGTCGAAATTATACAAGGCCATTAGCATACTTCCCGCTTCTCGCACAAGGTCGTCGGAATACTACGCTGTATTGTTTGCCAGAACCGTATCTTAGAGTCATTCGCCTATGATTCGTATGGTGAGAGACCATCTTAATCTCCAGCTTGGTCCTCCTTCTGGCCCATTTGGATCATTTAGAAGCAAGCTCTGGAGAGTACTCTACTTTTTCCAATTTTATAATTGGGATAATAGATTCAGTAAAATAGTGATGAATTAAATAAATAAATAAAGCATACGATGTGGGGAAGGCTGAACCATTTGAAGATTTTCTGAAAATACAATTCTGTAAAAATCCTTCAAATGAGGAGGACTTTGAAACCGAAGATATAATTGAACCTTCTGTCGACAGACTCATGAGAGATAATATTCAGCATGAGGACAGGATTTAATCAACAGATTTAGACGAAATCAAGAACATTATATAGCCACTCACTAAACACAAACCACCTGGACACTACACCATTACGAATATAATGACTACCGGGCAATATTTTACAAATATTTACTGACATTATTTATGCAATATTCCGCTTCTGAAAGTATCCCAAAGTATGGGAATCAGCAGTGATTGGTCTTTTTTCGAAACCTGAAAAGGACCCACAATGTCCACAAAACTGGAGACCCATCAGTCTTCTCTCATCCCTGTCGAAAACAAAGGTATTATTCCACAAGAACAATAAAGCTTCAAAGCCGTCTTTCTACCACCTTCCATCCGTCTTCAGGTGTTCCTCAAGAATCCATTCTTGGCCCACTATTGTTCACTCAGTTTATAAAAAACTTACCATCTATTGTCATCAACTCCTCCTATCTTCTTTATGCAGGTAACGTCAAAGTTTTCAAAGTAGTTTCGCCTAACGATGACTGCCTTGCTTCAAAAAGATTTGAATGCCATATTATTTTGGAGTTTTTATAACTAACTTACACTGAATGTTTCAAAGTCCATCCATCTTTCATTTTCCAATAACCCTTGCCCTGTAAGCTTTCAATTTTCGTTAAATAGTTCGTACCTAAGTAAAGTAACACATTTCAGGGACTTAGGTGTCTCTTTTGACTCTAAATTAAAGTTCGACGTTCAAATTTCTGAAATTACTTCTAAAGCCTCTCGCATTTCAAGTGTTGGAAGTTCATGGTAGAAGCTGCACAAAAAAGACTTGCCCGGATCGTCTTCTTGAATTTCCAGATTCCCTACATTTTTTATGAATCACGCTTATCTATCCTCTATATTCCTTGGCTGGAAAGGCGTCGACTCTACTTTGATGAATGTTTCCTTTACAGGCTTTGCCGTGGTTTGCTTGATACTCGGCTAGTCAACCAGGTTTCAGTGAGGCGCGTTATGCGTTCTACAAGATCGTCGAATATCTTTGATGTTCCATTCGCACGTAGCTTAGTGTATTTTCACTCACCCATGCTCAGATTACCTCATAACCGTGATGACCTTCAGCTTGGGTCCTCCCCCTCTCGTATTTAGTTTATAAAAAATATGTCACCTCTCTTCTTCTCAACTCTTAGTATTTTTTTTGTTCTCCTCTTTTTCCCACTTTTTATTACTTTTATCTTGCTATTTGCATGTCAGTGCTATTACTTAGTCTATTTTGCTGTGCGTTATTTAATCTTTTTTGTAATTAGATTTTCTATTAAACAGAAGTAAATAAATAAACACTCTACTGAACTCCAGTGTGTTGGACTACTCAAACTGAGTAGTCCAACACATCAGAACAGGCTTAAATTGCAGGAATTCAATAAACCTAGCTATGTTTGACATAGCTGAGGCCTTTGATAAAGTTTGGCATGCAGAACAGCTCCTTTTTGGAAGGCAAAACATTCTGTGTCTGAATTGACAAACAACAATCAAGCCTGAAACCAATTGATGCTGGAGTTCCTCAAGGCTTGCATATCTCACCGGTCTTGTACAAAATATTTACTGCAGACCTTGCCACTCTACCTCCAAGACTAAAACTATCTCTATACGCTGATAATACCTGCATGATAAATACAGCAAGACTAGCAAGAGTCATCACTTTAAAGTTGCAACGATCAATAAATATTTTATTGGAATATTTTCGTAAATGAACAATTAGTATTAATCCAGGTAAAACACAGACACTACTCATCACAAGGAAAAGATGGCAAACTCCACTGAGACTTGTCGTTGGTAACGAAACAATAGACTAGACACCAACGGCTAAATACATTGGACTTATATTTGACAAAAACCAAACAAGGACCATGCATTGGACTTCTTTCTTCTTTATACCCTCTCATTAAACTCAAAAGAAAAAAATGCTGGTACATTTTGCCTCTCCCTAGACCTTTGATGTACAAAATAATTTTTTTAATTTAGATTCTAAAAGATCTAGTCCAGACCTTTCATTTGATACCCCACTCGACTACCTCTAATTTAAAAAAATGTTTAAGGGCTACTTTGTTATAAGGAGGGATCCCGTTAAAAAGTTTCAAATGTTTGATAAGACCTAAACTTTGGAGAAACCACCACTTCTGACTATTTCATAAAGTTTGAATTTCCTTGCATCTATAGTTTCTGAGGAAACTTGCTGTGACGTATGGAGAGACGGATGGACAGAGGGACAGACAGGTCGCGAAACCAGTATGTTTTTAATCTTCAAGATCAAAAGAAGCTGAACACATGGTCTCATAACAAAACAGAGGATATCGTGAGCATGCTAAGAATGATCAATAATGCATGGAAAATGGATGTACCCGAGAGCATCGAGATTCTTAAACACAGCAGGTAGGACACGACATTTGAAATGGCAGCCCTGGTAACCGAAATACCTAGCTTTTTAAAAAAACCAAACAATAAATGTCAACATTGTTTTAAATACCTTGTAAATCTTCAGGTAATTAATGAATTTCCAATAAGAATAAATGGTATAGTTCATCAACGAAAAGTAATTAAGGGTTCATTAAGGAACATTAATCATAAAACTTGTAGGTTTAAATTAAGGTGAGATTGTTTGTTTTAGTTTAGTACTGAAGAAGTCCTCAAATAGAAGACGAAACAATATTGTGTACAAGTTTAAATAAATTTTTGGTGGAAATCAAAAGATTTTAATTCTGTTAATCTTTCGAAATAGTAGTATGTCTTTGTAAACAATCCCTAAAAACGACACAAAACACGTAGAAGAACCTTGTTGATTGAAAACTACCACAAACGGTGCAAATTCAAAGGTTTTACTCGTGCTAAACTGCTCGGCAATGAAGGCCAACGGGGGGATATAAACAATGGCCTCTGCCATTCATCTTAGTTGACATTCGTTGTTTAGGAAAAGGGAAACGAAAAGAATTAGGAAGTACAATAACTACGTGAAATGCATCACATAGAAGAACATTCAAAAGGTTGAAGTCAACGCTAAATGTATACTCGTATATCTTAGCAACCACTGATGGTTATACGCGCGAGATACGACGTAACGCAAGGTTCAGTTCCCTCAGCTGTCGTTACAGAATTCCCAGTGGATGCAAACGAGGTATTCACGTTCGATAATTGAAGAGAAAATATTTGAAAAATGAATCCGAGAAGCAAGAAGAATGAAACAGGAATTTTGGTGGAAACATGAGCGGTCATCGGGAGATAGGCGAGTGGTCCATTCGAGTCTGGAGGAGTAAAATTAAAGCCAACGGTGCAATTGAGCTTCTCGGAGTGAAAAAAACTCAGCAGCGGCCACGTGTCGAGGGCTCCTTTTCTTTACAATAGCTTAAGAATCTGTAAGTAGATTTAAGTTTTCTGAGCTCTGTAATTTTCTATTATTTTAACCAAAAATTAACAAACGAAAAAAGAGAGCAGTGTTTGTATTCAAAACTTGCGTTTAAATATTTAATTGAAGTATTCATGTTTCTTTTAAACCTTTGATGTGAATTTTGGTTCAGGTGGTGGTTAACCGTGGTTCAAGCTCCAAACTGAGGCAATCCCTTTTTGTTCCTTTGCAGCGTGTGTGACGCTTACATATATCGAGGAAACGGGAAAAGGGTTATCCCGAAGAAGCTGCGGAGTCCACCCAATGACTTTGGGTTTGAGTTCTGACGAGCAACGTTCTCGCTTCGTAGCTCAAGCACAGTCTAAGATAAAGCGATCAGTGCCTGTACCCGTCTCCGGACAAGCTTCCCAGGTAAGCAGGTTCCAGCTGGAATATACAAGCCCATATTGGAAGTAACAACTATTCAATTTGGCTCCGTAATATGTCATAAGAAAGCGACCTGTCGATACAATAGGTACGGTACTATCTAAATAGTAGCCTATGTGGATAAAATCAACATTTTAACACGGTAGTCAACAGTGGCCAACATATTTGTCTTGAAATTTGATAATGATGCAAAACAAGTTAGGCTACAAATCAATAAGAATAAAATAACTATCGTGATACAGTTGGCGAATAGTATCTCAAATACCCAAAATATAACACGTTGTAGATACAGTATCGAAAATATGACCAAATTTGTGTATTTAAGTGCCAAAATGACGACAACTGGTACTGGGAACAAAAAGTATGCCAAACAATACAGCTCTAAATAAAATTTTTTATTCAGTTTTGAGGATTTTGAAAAGCAGCTGCATACACAGGAAAACAAAGCTTCAAGTATAAATATCTGTGATAAGACCTGTGTTATACCATGGGAACAAAACGTGGACCCTAACCCAAGCATATGCGAATATATTGAATGCCTTCAAAAGGCATGTCCTGTGGCAAAAAAAAAATATAGCGAAGCTAGACGGGGAGGAACAGAAAATCCGATACCGCGATGAGCTGTATAGAATTGTTGACGAACCGGAGGTCTGAGCAATTACAAACCTGCAGACGGTGCAATGGGCTAGCCACGTTAATCGTATGGACGGACAATGTGTAGTGAATTGGATAGTGATAAGTAAAGAATAAAGTAAAGAACTGCAGTGGTGGTCTGCTGCCTCGGCAAGTGAGGATACTGATGCTTGCCGAAATTGGTCTTGTCTGAGGACGTGGGAATGAGCTGGCAGGCTAGTATTGCGGTGTCATGGGGCGGGATCTTTTCCCCAGCACAAGGGCCCACTACAAACATATTTTGCATTCACGAATTACTTGTATAGTTTGGATCGACAGGTATCGAGGCTGAGGTAGCCTACTAAAAGGAAAAGATTGCCAAAGCAAACAACTAACTGTGTCTGGCGAACACGAGCGACACTTGAGAAGATCTCGTCTTTACTAAAGATACTTATGGCCCCCAAATAAGAGTCAGGCATCCAGGTGGAAGCGGTGCCCCCTCGCACCTTCCATCCAGATCAAGATTCATTGTAGGCGTGACCAGATGTTTTTCATTTGAATTTAGAACTCATGCAAACATGATTCGCATGAATTTTCCCCTCGAATGAAAAACATCAACGTTTAAGATTTATGTTATAGTCTTATATGGTGGAATTACATAATACTCTAACATAAATAAGAATGCAAGCGGAAGGCCACTCTATCCTGCGAAAGCACTTGTAGAACCAAAAGAAGGGGTAAGCTCACACGATGGCTAGCTCATGAGTGCCAACGTGGCAGATGCCATATCTGGTCCGAGTTCCAAATAAATAGAAAGACTGAAATTCGGGTCAAATTATCTATTAGTTTTTTTATAATATAATACACATATAAATAAAGAACTTCTATTCGTGTAATTCGCCACATAGATAACAGTTTAAACCTTTTATTCTGCATATCCTCCGGGATATTGCACTTCCATTTCTCTAACTTTAAGCTCATATGGGATTCACTCTCTCAGAGTGCAATTTGCAATATATATCTACGCGCATGGGTTACATAATTAAGACATTTGTAAAAAATCAATTCTGTATGAATACCAAAATCAATAACAAATTTATAATTTACAAAAAGAATTTTAATCAATATCGAAAAAAAACTTGCACTTACCCAATTCTCCTTCAACGAGCGCTAATGTTTGGGGTGTTTAAGGCCTGTAAACATTGAAATTCACTACGTGCAATGCTTAGTCGTCAATCTCCTTTGGACATGTTATTTTTGTAGTTTTAAACTGAATATTACTTTACAATTAAAAAATTATGCACGTTTATACTTTTAAGCGAAGTAGCAGTGTTATTCTTACTGGATTACCTGCTTTCTGCCGAACGGAACATTTCATCGTAACTGGTGATTAGACATTTACTAAAGTGGTGATTAGACATTTACTAAAATGTGGTCAGATAAAATTTCCCATTTTTGATTTTTATCATTTAAGAAATGCTTTGCTTGAATAAAAACATGGCTAAATTGGTTTATCAGCACTGTCCGTTCAGTCTGTTTCCATAATTTTGGTTTGTATTTATTGCAGTTATTTCTAGTGTTCAATACTCTTTATATGCACTGTACTTTTAACACCAATGATTTCCCACGAAACGATTTCCATTCTTGAATGAAAGCGAAGGAGCAGCACAGCATTTTGACACATTTCCATCGAAAGCGCTAATTGTTATTTTCAAATTCCTTACATGTTAATCGCATTGAGCACATAATTGTTAATAGATTTGGGGGCAAATCAAAGACACCTTCTGTAATTATTGTTTCAAATATTGTAATACGGCAGATCACAGTTACTGTTTACTTAATCTAAATACTAGCAAATGTTTCTCAATTCCATATCTGCTTTGGAGACCTGATTATTTCTGAGAGCCAAAGAATAACTTTCGACAGATGCACTTGAGTTTTATTCAACTTTTCGCTAACCCACACGACTAAAGAAGTGTTCATAATTTACACAATAACTTTACAAAATAATCCATACACTACAGCGTTAGTTTAAATTTCCAATGAACACAAGTACCGCTTGCATTCAACGAACTCTATAGTTTGTAACATAATGGCGACATTCCCGACTGCTCCGCTTTTAGCCTAAGTCACATCTCACTTTTTCGAGACTTCGATCAACTGAGACAAAACATGCACATATGACTCGCATAGTCCAAGGAATGCAACAGTTGCAAGAAACTCGTTTAATTTTCAAATGCAATTTATTTGCATTGAATGTGCCGCATGTCGTACTTAACCCATGACACACTACATGAACTATATCGCAATTTTCGAACTAAACCTAATCCGCAAAAATTATCATTCGGTTTTGTGTATTTGCTCTACATATACATAAAGTAGCAGAGAATTCGTACTACAAATTGAACTGTTTATTTCTGAAGTTTTTTTTTATTTGCGAGCTGTATTCTTCGGCGTATTTCGTCTCTTTCATTGCCCTTTTTCATTATTTTGGCGCCTAAATACACAAATTCACTAACATTTTCGATACTGTATTCGCCAAGTGTGATATTTTGTGTATTTGGGGTATTTTCCTCGACTGCATCATGAGCTTTGTTTTATTTTCATTGATTTGTAGCCCTACTAGTTTTGCTTCACTGTCGAGCTTCAGGAAGAGTTCTTTGGCAGTTGTTAGTGACCGTGACAGAATGTTGATGCCGTCCACATAGGCCACTACTTAGCTCGACTGGTATAGTAATGTACCTCACGTATCGACAGGTAGCTTCCATATGACGTACTCCAGAGCCAAATTGAATAGCAATGGGGCCAGCCCATCTCCCTGCTTTAGTCCGACATTTGTGCCAAAGGCATCGGTGAGTTGATTATTGATGCGGATTTGGAAGGTTATTGACGTCATTGTCATTTTGGCAAGACGGACTAATTTGGCTGGGATGCCAAAACCAAGCATTATTTGGTACAGCACGTTACGATCAATACTGTCAAATCCTTGCTTGAAGTCAACGAAAATTTGGAGTACGTCTATGTCGAACTTCCAGCATTTTTCAAGTACCTGCTTGACTGTGAACAATTGGTCTGTTGTTGGTCTACCTGCCCTAAAACCACCTCGATACTCCCCAAAAATACTGTTGGTGTATGACTCGATTTTATTTTTTCAGATTTTAGAAAATATTTTGTACGCCGTACAAAGTAGTGATATGCCTGTATAATTTTCTCACTGTAGCTTGTCACCTTTTTTATGGATAGGGAATATAATCCACTCTTTCGGCATATGTTCTTGTTGGCAAATGTACTGGATGACCTTGTAAATAGCCTGATGAATACTACTGCCACCATATTTGAGAAGCTCTACTGGAATCTCATCAATGCCCGGCGCTTTATTATTCTTTTGGGCTTTGATGATGGAACAAACTTCATCCAGAGTTGGTGGGGCCAATGGAAGCTCTTTGCAGACATCTATAGGCTCCGATGTTCTGAAGCTGTGCGGAGGATTAAGGAGGTTCTTGAAATATGATGCCCATCTTTCCTTAATCTTGATTTCATCAGCGATTATATTGCCACTGTTATCACGACAGAGCGTGGTTTTGGGCTGATGACCACGTTTCAGGCTTGTCACTACTTTGTATGCTTGTCTTATGTTATTGCTCGCTATACTTACATCTATACTTCTCAATTGGTCGCCATAGCATTTTCTTTTCTTAATCCTAATTATCTTATTCGCTACTCTTCTGAGATTTTCATAGTGTTCTCTCCTCGTTCTGGTTTTTCTACCTACGTCTTCTTTGTACACCTGATTCTTTTTTTGTACAAATTACATGTCGGATATTTTCCATTGCGAGATAATGCAATTCACTCCCCTAAATTGCGTTACAACGGGGTTACCGCCATGTAATTTTATTTGTAAATTGAAATATTTTTATTTTTAAATTTACAATCAAATTTGCATGATTGGCAATGGTATTTTTGAGCAGTTTGCCTAGGCAACTGCTGATTACTACAAGTGGAAAACCCAAAAAGGTATTCGTTGGGAGAACTGAAGGGAGAAACTCAGGAAACTTCGTGGACGAAAACAGTTCATTACTACTTGGCTTTCATAATTGGAGGACCCGGGCGATGAAATGAGACTGTTGGAGGTGATTTTTACAGAAAATGAAGGTCCAAGAGTGGATTTATTGCTATGAAGAAGAAAAAGATGTATAAGTGTAGAGCGCCCTTCAGGTCATTAAAGTTTATAATAATTTATTTTGAAATTCACTTTACATTTGATAAATGTAAAAGATTATTTACTTAAAGCAGATTATCTAAGGCCATAATATTTTTAAAAAGTCCCATATTTGAACTGCTAACGTTTGGAAACTAAGAAAAAACTGATCAGCAAAAGAACAAAATCATTGGATCATCCACCTAAGTATTAAGTTTCAAAACAGTCAAATCGAAATTTTGACTTTTAGAAGCCTTTGAAATTTCCTAGTTTGACTCACTGACACTTCAAGAATTGAACGCATTGCTCTCTAGATACTTATAGCTTTTATCATGCTGCTAAGCTTCATGAATATCTACTAAACGATTTGGTCGCAGCTTCAATAAGAAAATATTGGACGTTTTTCGATTTTTGACCAGCCGCCATTTTATTTCAGACGATTTGACTTTCGACTTTTTATTGCGAGCTTCATCACTCATTTTGATGCACCTCTATACCAAATTCTGCCCATAACCGGCCGGTTAAAAAATGAAAACTGAAAACTTGGTGAAAATCAAAGCAAAATTCCAACTATTAGCGTGGTCAAGAATTTCGTTAAATCCAATATATGTACAGGGTAAGGGATATAGTGGTTTTTAGGGTTTTGTAAAATAATTTTACAAAACCCTTCTAAAATCGCGTCCTGTCTGTCCGTCTGTCCGTCTGTCTGTCCGTCCGTCCGTCCGTCCGTGTGTCACAGCAGTTTTTCTCGGAAACTACTTAAGCTAGAAACATCAAATTTTGTATGTAGGTGTAAAGTGGTGTTCTCTACAAAGTTCAACTACAACAAAATTTTATAAGGTATTTAAGGGGGGTCTCCCCATGTCGGGGACTGACCCCCCGAAAAAAAAATTTCATTGAAGATAGCCGATATGGGTATCAAATGAAAGGTCTTGATGAGAACTTTTCAAAACGGGTCTTAGTTTGGCAAAATTTGGTTCGAGGGGCGCACAGGGAGGGGAAATACACGAACGATTTGTGTCCCCCCCCTCGCGATTGGACACCTGTGATCCGAAAAATCTGAAAAAAATCAAGAATGTAGGCCTTGGTGAGTACAACAGCAACAAATACGTGAGAAGTCGCAATTCACTCAACTTTGTTAGTAATAGTATGATTTATCGATTTTATGTTTTCTTGTATAAAATCTTAACGGTACCCTTAAATTCAATGAAATTCAATACACAGATGACTATTTATAAGATTGATCTACCCTGAAAGTTTCATAAAGATTGAATCATATTTAGCGAAGTTATAGCGGTTTGAATTTTCCTGTATTACTATGGAACAATATGCGCTGCATGTATTACTATGGCAACATATGGCTATGTAACAACATGCGCATTTACCGACTCAGACACTACAGTTTTGCTAGGATTTGCATGGAAATTTCAGGAATGATAGGTGTCATGAATATCTTTGAAAATCGGTTCAGCTAGTGGTATCAGTAATCGTAAAACAAAATAGTGGCTGTTTTAAATGCGAAGATTGAATAATTTTGAGTTATTTTTTCCCAACTTCAACGTTCAAGGTGCATGCTTTGAACACTTGATTCAATTTAATGAATGACTGAAGATGAGTACCTACAATTTATACTCATAAGTGAAACAATTCAAGGAGGCGGGAGAGAGCTCCTAGCAAAAGGGCTTTGTAACCATTCTAGGATTCGAAAAAAATTGGCCATTAATCGATGATAACAATACAGGAGAGTGGCCCCTGAAAAAAAAATTCATCAAACGTAGCCGATATTAGTATGAAATGAAAGTTTTCATGGGAGCTTTTCAAAACAGTTCTTAAACTGTCAGTTTTTGCTTCAGTGGGGCACAGGGGGGAAATATATGAAAAATGTGGTTTCCTCCCTCACGAATGGACATCTGAAATAATTATCAAGGGAGATATTTATGAGTATAACAATAACAAAAACCTCAGAAGCCTAAATTCGTTCAACTTTCTTAATAATAGTATGATCTTCGAATTTCATATTTTCTCCAATAAAATCGTCATTGACATGCTTCTCGACTTCATTCAATCTGGTGACTGCATTTTGAAAATTGAATACAAAACCCTTCTGACATGAGCGTAGGTCTGTTTACCCAACTTGTTTTTTTTTAAATCACATGCTATTTTGACACTGACAGCAGTTTCCCGGTCAAAATTATGTTAGTGAGTCAGTACTAACATTCCGCGGATCAAAATGCTTGAACGCCGTTGGGAAATATTGAAATCAAAGTGGATGCAGATTTTTCTCAAAAAATCATCTTTTCTGATGAGGCACACTTTCATCTTGGCGGATATGTGAACAAACAAAACTGACGCATCTGGGGCTCGAAAAATCCACACGTGATTATCGAGAAGCCAATGCATCCCCAGCGAGTGACATGTGTTGTAGATTTTGGAATGGTGGTATCATTGAAGTGTTTTTCTTTGAAAATGAGGTGAGCTAGGAAGTGTCATACTATTTCGAAACTTAGAATAATGCACCATCTTTTAAAGTTACTTGTAGAAATAGTTTAGTACTTTTTTTTACAGTACAGTCTGTTAGAGTGGGGTGGCTTGGTTACGTTACAGAATGAAGGTCGAAAAAAATTAATAATTGATGTTGCATTAGTTGAAAGACCATCACATTTTTTAATACTTGTAATTTGATAAGAACATGAACAAGATTATATATAAATATAAAATACTTTCTCTCCCAGCGAAATACTCGTACATCTAAATATCCGAAAATTTAAAACTTAATATTTTTAGGTTCAATAAAAATTTAAAATATTTATTCTGTTCAGAGTAAAACTCCGATTTAAACGAAACTTCACAAAGTAGCTGATGAGACTCTAAGACAGATAACTTCTAAAATAATCCAAAATCAAACGCATAAATTCAAAATGGCGGCCCCCAAAGGTCAGAAAGTAAGCGAAATTCGTTATTTTAGTAGCAAATAAATTGTTGAATATAATTTCGTGGAGCGCTTCGAATGGCTAACATTGGAAGTATTTATACAACAGAAATTATTCTTAAAAAATGTTTGACTTACAAAGAGGCAGCCAATCAAATTACTATTTGCCTCGTAAAATAAGGGCGCATATAAAAAATTTTCTTTCCGGCTGGGGGTGCCAATGGAGATTTTTTAATATCCTACGTTATATCCAAGAACTTTAGAAAGGAGTAGCTATGCTTCTTCTGACTCAATTGATCTTCTTCTCAAAAGATTCATAATTCAGTTGAGTGAGATATTTCTTCCATTTAAATTTTCTTTTGAGTCGCTTTCGAAATAATTCTAAAATTAAACACAACTAAATCATTTATTCATCATGTATTAAATTAGAGTTTCCCCATGAAGCTAATGCTCGTTGTCTGAAAAGCTTCTGAGAAATCATTATCAGGGACCAAGCCGGAGATGTCTTATAATGAACATAAGACATATCGTTTGTATGAAAAGAAATAGAATTATTAGCTCAAATTGCTATACTCAATTTCAAAGATATTAAGAGGGATGAACGTTGAAATAAGCTTCTCAAATGTATTTAATGCTTTCCTTTTTTTAGTATCCCTGAAGAAATATCGTTAAAAGTCAATATTAATTACCTAGTAATTATCCACCTAAATCATATTAACCAATAAGATATTTCAGTAATAAACATTGCACCGTCTAACAAAACCAGTAAATAATACCCCAAACATCCTGGCATTATTTCATCTCAACCTCCGTCATAGTTAATTTATGATTTTCTAGTATGTAAATTTCGGCAATAACAAGACCATGTCTTTTGTTTTCGAAACATATTACCCGAAGACTGCATCATAACCATATCCTGCAGTATTCTGTTCTGTCTGCATAGAAGCTCACTCAGCTGCTTCTATTTTCCTTGTTTTACCGGAATAATCGTTTTCCCTTTGCCGCACCAAACAACGTCATAATACATTCAACAGTACATATCGTAGCACCCAAACAATTTGTTGAAGAGGCTTTTGCAGGATGGAAAGGAGGCTGGCGAAGGACTCACATGAATTTTATGCATCGTGCCTAGTAGAAGATCGAGTACAATGCTTTCTCATTTGTTTTCAAGGCTTCGTCTGAAGGAAGGCATACTATCTAGAATTTGCAGTATTGTAGCAGCGATAAATTTCCATGTATTCACATGAATAATACAAATGACGTATTAACATATGCGAAGTAAATGTGCATGTGGTTTAGTGCATTTGACGAAGATAGACGATACATGTTGTGTGAAGATGATTTATTTATGTCACTGTGAAATTATGTTTTAGTTATTTTGAGTTTTGTATGGCTTCAAGATAGAGTTTTTGGAAAGAATGGTTTACTGAGAGTTTGCTTTTTGGCTAATTGGGGTTAACCCAACCTGACCTATCCGTGGATTGAGTTCTGATCAATTATGAAAAGAGTTACTTGACACTAACAAAATAGAGTAGTATTTGTTTTAATTGTATTTCTCGTTTCCCAGCCATTGAAGTTGCAGTTTTTTTCTACGAAACGTTGCCAACACGTTCCCGCAAATTCAGCAGAGCACGTGCCAGGTAAAAATGCATCAACCAATTTAAATCAAATAGCAACAAAGTAGACGCTGCATCAGTAAATAAAAAGCTTTTCATTAAGAACATACCAATTTTATCTATTAATAAAACACAGAAATGTTTGAAATATTGTGTTCAAATTTATTGTAAATATAGTGAGTATGATTTCCGTCATATAGCTACCACGTGCCTGTTTACAGCATTCGATTCTTTGGACCCAATTTTCCGCCGCTCTGAACACATTTCAACCGGAACGTTAGCAATTTCTCATTGGATATTGTATTTGCGATCGTCTGAAGTTGCTGGCTTATTGGCATGGCCGAGTGACTTCATATAGCCTCATAAAAAGAAATCCAATGGCGTTAGATCGTACGAACAATGCGGCAATTCGACCAGACCATCTTGTGTGTCAAAACCCTTCTTTGTTGTGTAAGACCTCCCGCCTTGCGAAAAATCTTCTGTTAGGAGAATAAAGTCCAACCAAAATAACCTGATCAGGCCTCCACGCCAAAGCCTCAACGAACTTGCACCCATAGTAGAGGAAGGGGGGCAGCAGCAAATCCACCAAATCCTCGTCAGAGCATTCAAAACTATGACGACCTCGTCCGATGAATAAGCCAACTAGTTTCTGAAACACTCCATATTCAAGTAAGATAAATATTTGATTTCTTTATGAGTCCTGCTTTTGATAAAAACCAGGATCAAGACGTTCCCATAAATATAGACACCGCAAGGGACTTATCCAACATATACAAAATCCAAGACGTCGGGAAAAGTCTACGAACGTACTCCAGTGATCCAAGTGAATTTTGTTCGTGGAGAAAAATTATAGAAAGATTTATGATGATCTAAAACACCTTCAAGAGACACCGAAATACGATGGTATCCTTTCCGTTATCTGTAACAAGATTGTAGGACAAGCCAATATCGAAGAGCCTAACACTGCGTTACACGGATAAATGCAATCTCGATACTCTAGAGTACCAATTAACGCCCCTGGTACATGGAAATAGTTCAATGCATGAATTTTAACATATTGTGTACCATCACTTGTCCCTTATTCTCAACAAATTACACTCTATGGACATGAAAGATGAATCAATGGGCACCTTTGTGCGTGGTCTCAAAGGTGATCTTTTATGTCTAATAAGGATTTGAGAACCCGCTGATCTCCTGCAAGCCCTGCATCTTTGTCTAAAACTACAAAATGTCGATTTTGGTGCACAAGAAGCTTTTAACTCATGAAATCGAAGTAGAAGGGCCTACTTAAACAAACCACCTCCACTACTACCAAAAACTAACAATGCACATCGTACACCTATACAAGGTCACATTTTAAGAAAGAAGTTTCACCCTAACTTACTGCGCAGCTTCCACAATTTTGTCACCCGGACTCACAATTTAGTCCAATTTTCTCAAACAATCGACCATTTGCACCCAATCCAAACTTTAGGCAACTCCTCCAAAATCATAAAAACTCATAAAAGAGTACATCGTAATGCGGAAGAAAACCGCAAACAACTTTTAGAGAATTTCTAGTTTCCGAAAATGGCTTCTAAAGTTAGGCTACTGGTTAAACTTTGTACCACATGCAAAGTGAACAAATACGATAGACACCCAAACAAACCATACTAAGAACCGACACCCGTTCCTCAATATCCTGGGCGTATTGTACACATGAACATATTCATGACTGAGAAGAAACGCATACTCACTGTAACAGATAAATTAACTAAATTACATACTATTCTTCTATTGCACCCCCAAATAGGAGATCTTAGACCCACGTCCATATAGTCGCTGATGGAAGACAAGGTTGAAATTAAACTCTTTCGCACTCCACCGTGCAAGAGTGAGGTCAATGGTCAAATTGAACGGTAGTACTCCATTGTCATAGAGATAATGAGATGCCTGAAATGTGATGGACCTCCTTGACCTTTCAAAGAACTCCTCGAATGTGCAGAGAATGAGCATAATTTTACTATTCACTCAACTACGGGGAAGACACCAATAGAACTGTATCTCGACCTCGAAGAACTAGAAAGTGCATGTCTGAGCAATATAGAGAACATCAAACGTGAACAGATAACCGACATGACAAATCACAACGAAAAAGGCTTACGATACCGGACAGGTTATTTACGTTAGACAGAATAGACGAAGCGGAACTAAACTAACCCCCAGGTACCGACAAGAAATTGTTAAATAGGACAGGAATATGACTTTACTTATCGAATTTGGCAAAATAATACATAAGGATAAAATTTGAAATTAATTTCTTTCAGGCTCATCGCCCATGTGGCCGACGCAAGCTTACAAATTTTGGACTATAGGGTAAGTCCGGGATAGATGGACCACCGGTACAGACGGACCATTCGAATATTTCGCTCGTCTGTCACAGCAGCGCCGCATTCGTTGGCTAGTATTTTTCTACTCATGCAGACGTTAACACGTTTAGTTTTGCTCGAGAGTGTCACTTGTTTTTTAGGAAAAAAACTTTGTTTATTTCTTTTGGTGAGTTGAAAAATATTATTCACTGAATTTTATTGTTATGTGGTTAAGTAAGTTCAATTGATTTTGACGTAAGATCAATGCTATAGCTCGATTGTATAGTTGAGTAAGGTCTTAACCTAAAATGGTGCGTAGCGTTGTTTGTCCGAATGAGTTGCTGGTCCATCTATCCCTGACAATTGGGATAGATGGACCAGTGACATTTTGGGATTTGGGCCCACTTGAAAAGAACCTGGAATAGTAGGACCATATTTCCTATTAGGACTTTACTTCTAATATAAATTAAATGATACTTATCAAAATTATTTTAAACACAAAGGTGTGTCCTGATACGTTGGTTTTTTATGTTATAGGAAAATACCTACGTTCAATACCAGAAAACGCATGTCTGGGAGGGGAAAATGGTCTGAACGTAGCTTGGAAAATGCAGCCAGAGCTGTTCAAAGTTAGGAAATGGGAGTTAATGCTGCAGCGAAGGTGTTTGGAATACCAAAAACAACTTTGAAAATACGCATCAAGCTACAAAGTTTTAGTAAAGGTTCCATGGGAAATAACTCATTGCTAGGAGTTGAAAATGAAAAAAAAATTTTTGTACACATAAAAAATTACAATCGAGGAGGTTTACTCCAACCAGAGACTCAGTACATTCTATAGCTTACTATTTAGCTGTAAACCTTGCAATTGAAGCATAGCTTCAATCATGAAAAAAAGCAAGCAGGCTTTCTTCTTTTCTTGTTCGCAATCCTGAACTGTCCATTCGGTAATCTGAAGGTGTGTCTATTGCGAGAGCAAAAGGTCTAAATAAAATAGATGTCAAAGCGTATTTTGACCTCCTAAAGAATGTTTTGGAAGAAAATGGTCTTATAGATAAACCTGGCAACATTTTCAACATGAGCGAAACAGGTTTACAGTAAATAACAAACCAGAGAAGGTAGTTGCTTTGAAAGTTTCCAAGAATGTAACTTCTGTTACTTCAGGAGAAAAGGGTAAAACCATATCAGTATTGGCAAGTGTGAATGGAGAGGGTACATTCTTACCACCTTTTTGCAGAATGAAAGGAAAGAACCAAAAGCAGGAGTTTTGTGACGGTTTACCACCTGGCGCTGAAGTAAAAATGTCGCCAAAGTCTGGCTATGTAAATAGCGATTTGTTTTTTGATTGGCTGAAAAACCATTTCACTCCAAGAAAACCAGCAGGGAAAGTGCTTCTTCTTTTAGATGGACATACATCACACACTACATGCGTTGAAATGCTAGAGTTCGTAGAAAATAATCAAATAATTTTGATGAGTATTCCTCCCCACACCAGTCATTGGCTTCAACCGTTCGACCGCGCTTTCTTCAAGTCTTTAAAAATGATCTATTAAGTACGTGACTAATAACCCTTCAACGAAGATAACTCGACTGCAGTTTAGTGCGCTTCTTAGCATAGCTTGGGGTAAGTCAGCAAACGCAGAAAATGGAAAAAGTGGGTTTAGAACGTGTGGAATCATTCCATTTGTACCTGATGCGTTACCAGACTACGCTTTTTTGTCAGAATCAATGGACTCCAGGCCTCCAGATACGTCACTTGTTTTCGAAAACGTTATGAATGGTGTTGATGTTGCTGGCTCTGGTAGTTCAAAAAATGATGCCACTGTTGCTGGTCCTAATAGCCCAAGTGATGATGTTGCTGTGGCAGATTCTAATTCCTCAAGAAGCGGTTGTAGTGCTGGTACTTCAAGAAGCTTTGGAAATGCTCCTTTACCTGGACCTTCTGAAAAGCACCAGAATAAATCTGAAATTGTGACCCCTTCAAAGTTATTGGACAAACTACACCCAGTGCCTTGTGTCAACAAAGTACAGACTGTGAAAAGAAAAGTTCAAACTATATCAACAGTGTTAAGCTCTCCAGAAAACATAACTCTCTGAAAAAGAAAAAAAATGAGAAAGAGTCAAAAATCAAAATAAAAGAAGAAAAGAAGAAAGTCAGGGAGGAAAAAAAAAGACCGAGAGGAAAAGAAAAGAAAGGAGAAAAAGAAGCTAGAGAAAAGAAATGAGAACAGTATGCAAACAACGATCAATAAAAGTAAGAGAACGTGAAGAAAAAAAGAACTAATGTCATCCTCAGATTCCGAAGATATTGATATCGACACACTTCGCAACGACAATCTTTATGAAAGTGACTGGAATGAAGATTTCTGTGTATGGTGTAAAGATAACTACAACGAAACAAAACGAGCTGAAGATTGGATTAAGTGTGTGTCATGCTCCCGCTGGACACATAAAGGCTGTACAAGATTCGAGGATAAATGCGATTACTGCGGAAAGCAAGATCCTTCAAATAAGATGACTGCTGAATGATTCAAATTTCTAGAAACTGAGTTATACTTTTTATTTTGATTGTCAAATCTATTAATCATATCAAATAGTTTATAACTCTATATCCTAACTTTATAGCTTGGAATAAATAGTCTTTATACCTTTGATAACATGTATTTCTTGTGTTATATCCTGATTCAGTCACGTAAAATAGAGGTCCATCAACCCCTATTAGGTAGTTCATTTAACCCAAGTATGCTTGGGATAGACGGACCATCGAGCAAAACCAAAAAAACCTCATAACTCCCGGTTCCTTACAATGGAATAAATAGTCTTTATACCTTTGATAACATGTATTTCTTGTGTTATATCCTGATTCAGTCACGTAAAATAGAGGTCCATCAACCCCTATTAGGTAGTTCATTTAACCCAAGTATGCTTGGGATAGACGGACCATCGAGCAAAACCAAAAAAACATCATAACTCCCGGTTCCTTACAATTGTTTAAAGACATACATATATACTTATTTAAAAAAATGTAAAACTTATCCTAGACATTGCGAAATTTCGGAAAAAATAGCTTTAGAAAAACATGGTCCAACTATCCCGGACTTACCCTACCGATTTGCAAACTATTTCCTTCTAACTAGAACAGACAAAGATCAACAACGGAATATGAAAAATAATTCACATTATCGACCTAGACTAGTACGAATGATTTGTTACTGCCGCTCATCCCATCAATAGCATGAAAAAATCAACATCAACGACTCGCCAAGTTCCTAATGCGTGAATTCTACCAAATTCAGCCTTAATTCAGAACTTACAGCCCCGAAAGATATGAGATGACTAGGCTCGTTATTGAAATGGATTGCTGAAAGTCCTGATCAAGAGGGCTTAATAACAATAAAAGGAAAGATAGCTAACTTCCCAAATAATACTGACAAAAGGGTTATAAATAAATTATACAAATATAATCAACATATTTACAAGATTACGACACTCACGAATAATATACAAAAAATAATACGTGAAATAGAAACGACAAATCTTCTTCTTCTTCGTAGCGCTACAGTCTCTCTCGGGCTTTGCTTCCTGCAAGCACCTCCAACTGTCTCGGTCCATTGACCACGTCCTCCAATTTCGAAATCCGAATAGCGATAAACTATCTTCATTGACTGAGTCAAACCAGCGTTTCTTTTTTGGGGTATCCATTGTTCATTCATACGATTCATCTGGCCAGCCCATTGCAGCTACTGCACCCTTTCAATCTTTGGGAACTCCGGCTCGTCAAAAATTTGATACAACTCACGGTTGTTTGGAATTTGCCATTGATCTCTGTCCAGCCTCGTTCCAATTATTCGCCTCAGGACACGTCTTTCAAAGGCATTCAATATGTTTAGGGATGCTAGGGGTTTGAGTCCATGTTTCACACCCATAGCATAACACAGGTCTTATCACAGGCCTGTATGCTTGGAGCTTAATTTTCTTGTGTATGCAGGTGGTCTTCAGGATTGTCAAACTGAATAAAATATTTTATTTGCGAGCTATATTTTTCGGCGAATTTCGTCTGTTTCATTTCTGGTTCTCGTTATTTTAACGCCTAGACACACAAAACGCCCACAGTTCCGATGTTGTATTCGCCAAGTGTGATATTTTGTGTACTAGAGGTATTTTTTCTTGACTGCATCATGAGCTTTGTTTTATTCTCATTGGTTTGTAGCCTTGCTAGTTTTACTTCGCTGACGAGTTTCAGGAAAAGTTTTTGGAAGTTGTTAATGACCATGACAAAATATTAGTGTCATCCGCATAGGCTGCCACTTGGCTCGACTTGTATAGTAACAAGCCTCTTGTGTCAACAGGTTGCTTTCTGATGACATATTCCAAAGCGAATTGAATAGCAATGGGGCCAGCCCATCTCCCTGCTTTAGTCCGATATTTGTGTCAAAGGTATCGGGGAGTTGGTTATTGATGCGGACTTGGGAGGTCGTCGACGTCATTGTTATTTTGATAAGACGGACTTATTTGGCTGGGATACCAAAGCAAAGCAATCTTTGATACAGTACGTTACGATCAAAACTATCATTTGATTGCTTAAAGTCAACGAAAATTTGTTGTACGTCTATGTTGAACTCCCAGCATTTCTCAAGTACCTGCTTGACTGTAAATAATTGGTCTATTGTCGATAAGCAATAAAACTGTTGGGGCATGATTCGATCTTATTTTCAGATCTTTGAAAATATTTTGCACGCTGTACAAAATATTGATATGCCTCTATAGTTTTCGTACTGTAGCTTGTCACCTTTTTTGTATATAGGGAATATAACTGATTGGCTCTAATCGTTTGGCATATGTTCTTGGTGCCAATTGGTCTGAATGGCTTTATGGAAGGCTTCCTGGACACTGCTTCAACCATATTTAATGAGCTCCACTAGAATCTCAGCGATGCCCGACGTCTTATTATTCTTTTCGGCTTTGATGATGGACCAAACTTCATCCAGAGTAGGTGCGGCCAATGGAAGCTCTCCGGGTGTACTGTGAAGCTGTGCGGAGGGTCAAGGAGGCTTTTGAAATATGATGCCCATCTTTCCCTAATCTTGGTTTCATCAGCGATGATGTTGTCGATGTCATCACAGAGCGCAGCGAGGTCTTGGGCTGATAACCACGTTTCAGGCTTTTCACTACTTGTTACTCGCTGAACTTACATCGATACTTCTGAATTGGTCACCATAGTATTTCCTTTCCTTAAATTTTAATTACCTTATTCGCTACTCTTCTGAGATATTGCTCTCTTCTCTTCCTGATTTTCTTACCTACTTACTCTTTGTATGCCTGATTTTTTTAGGGTTTTGTAAAATAATTTTACAAAACCCTACTAAAATCGTGTCCTGTCTGTCCGTCTGTCCGTCCGTCCGTCCGCCCGTGTGTCACAGCAGTTTCTCTCGGAAACTACTTAAGCTAGAAACATCAAATTTCGTATGTAGGTGCAGAGTGGTGTTCTCTTCAAAGTTCAACTACAAATAAAATTGATAAGGTATTTAAGGGGGTCTCCCCATATAGGAGTGTGACCCCCCGAAAAAAAATTCATTGAAGGTAGCCGATATGGTATCAAATGAAAGGTCGGGATAAGAACTTTTCAAAACTGGTCTTCGTTTTGCGAAGTTTGCTTCGAGGGGCGCACAGGGAGGGGAAATACACGAAACATTTGTGTCCCCCCACCTCGCAATTGGACACCTACGATCCGAAAAATCTGAAAAAAATCAGGAATGTAGGCATTGGTGAGTACAACAACAACAAATACGTGAGAAGTCGCAATTCACTCAACTTTGTTATTAATAGTATGATTTATCCATTTTATGTTTTCTTAAATAAAATCTGAACGGTACCCTTAAATTTAATGAAATTCAGTACACAGATGACCATTTATAAGGATGATCTTCCCTGAAAGTTTCATAAAGATTGAACTATATTCAGCGAAGTTATAGTGGTTTGAATTTTCCTGTATTACTATGGAACAATATGCGCTGCATTTATTACTATGGCAACATATGGCTATGGAACAACCTGCGCTTTTTACCAACTCTGACACTACAGTTTTGCTAGGATTTGCATGAAAATTTCAGCAATGATAGGTGCCATGTATATCTTTGAGAATCGGTTCAGCTAGTGGTATCAGTAATCGTAAAACAAAATAGTGGCTGTTTCAAATGCGAAGATTGAATAATTTTGAGTTATTTTTTCCCAACTTCAACGTTTAAGGTGCATGCTTTGAACACTTGATTCAATTTAATGAATAACTGAAGATGAGTACCTACAATTAACGCTCATAGGTGTAACAAGTCAAGGAGGCGGGAGATAGCTCCTAGCAAAAGGGCTTTGTAAACATTCTAGGATTCGAAAAAATTGGCCATTAATCGATGATAACAGTACAGGAGAGTGGCCCCTGAAAAAAAAATTCATCAAACGTAGCCGTTGTGAGTACGAAATAAAAGTTTTCATGGGAGCTTTTCAAAACAGTTCTTAAACTATCAGCTTTTGCTTCAGTGGGGGCACAGGGGGAAATACATGTAAAATGAGTTTCCTCCCTCGCGAATGGACATCTGAAATAATATCAAGGGAGATATTTATGAGTATAACAATAACAAAAACCTCAGGAGTCGAAATTCGTTCAAATTTGTTAATAATAGTATAATCTTCGCATTTCATATTTTCTCCAATAAAATCGCCTTTGACATGTTTCTTGATTTGATTCGATCTGGTGACCGCATTTTGTAAATTGAATACAAAACCCTTCTGACATGAGCGTAGGTCTGTTTACCCAACTTGTTTTCAAATGCATTCTAGCACTCATCATCGAACCAATCATTTCTTTTGTACCGGACTTGATTCCCGGTCGTCCGTTTTGCCACGGTCTTAATCCCCGCTTTCACTTCCGCCCATGACTCGTTACTTGTTTTCAGCGATCTATCTGATAGGATGGGAGTAGCTGGTTGTCGAGGGTCTCCATGAACTTTTTTGCTACTGACACCGTTTGCAGCCTTTCAATGTCAAATTTTTGTAGCGGGCTGACTTCGCTAAATACGGCTTTGACATACGACATCGATGGGTTAATTTGAACAAGTAATGATCTGGGTTGCTCGAGGCACAACGTTTTTGAATCAGAACATGGTCGATCTGGTTTTGTGTGTTGCCATGCGATAAAATTTTATGTATGCGTTGATGTGGGAAGCAAGTCGAACGCATGATTAGATTTCTGCTATTTGCAAACGCAATCAAGCGCTGGCCATTGCCTTTCGTTTCAAAAAGCGTTGAAATCAATGGTTGTAGAATGTTTCCTTAGCTTCTTCATCCTTTTATTTGGTCGGGGCATGTACATTAATTAGGGAAATATTGAAAAATTTTGCTTTTATACGGATCGCACACAACCATTCATTTATTGCTTTCAAATCAAAAACGTGTGATTTGCACTCTCTATCCGCAATGAAGGAAATTCCGAATTCTCGTTTACCAGTACCCTTCCCACTTTTTAATATTGTTTGCAATCTCATATCTTGAATATCACTTCCAATCCAATTCGTTTCCTCGATTACCATTATGTTTAATTTATATTGACTGGCCTGTTGTGAAAGGTTTTTAACAGCGCCAGGGTAGTTCAGTTATTTGACATTCCAGGATCTAATGCCATAGCTCTATTTTCAGCTGCGAGGTTGTTGCCATCGATCCAATCCACTCTGAGGCCCTGTTGCAGGCTTCGAAACAATGTAGGGTTATACATGGACGGAGAGTTAGGCCATCTGCCAACCTTCGTTCCGGCGGAGTGGTAATTACTTTCAATGCCGTTATCAGGCGCCGAAAACTCGCCTTCACCCTTCTACGTTACCAGATAGGAGACGGGTGTAAGAAGGATTTAGTAGCAGAGCTACAGGTGTATTCAGAGTTATTGGCATTTCTCGGCATTTAATGTTCCTTCATTTGGTGAACCAATTAGCCCAATGTGCGACCCCAAACCCATCATTATCATTTGCTCGTGGGATTTAGGATGAGGAATCATGGAAGCTAGGGGAGGGGGAAACACAGAGTTCCCTCCTCTTTTCTCCACAGGGCATGGGACGGTGGAGTTAAAAACTTAAAATAAAAGTATCTTTTCTGAATTGAAATACAAAATGAAGATTGTTAAAGAAGAACTAGAAAATAATGATTATACCATACACTGGTCGAAAATGGGAGTCATCAACTCCCTCGTTCTATCAAAAAAAAAAAGGAAATAAATCTGGCCACCGACTTATCCAACAAAGATTTGTTAACCTTTTCAACTATAGAAGAAGCACTAAAATTAGCTGATATCAAAATAATTTGTGATCATCAAACTATTCTTTATATAATCAATATTCCGACTACAAGACAGGAAACATGCGAAACTTTACTAATTAAACCTATAAAAAAATAAATGCTTTAACAGAAATACCTTTTGGAAAAATGAAAAGAAATAAGGGAAAATTATATGGTGTAAAAAATAATAATTGTAAATATTACAAAAATTTGTTTGTTTCTAAGGAATTACATATAGTACACAATAGTTTAACCAATTGTTTGCCAAAATTGCTACATAGCTCAAATACCGCCTGTAACAAAATCAGCGATCTACAAGTCTCTAACATCGAAGAAATTTCACCTGGCAAGTGTTGTGCTTGAAGGCAAGCTCCACCAGTACCAGTTGGTGACAATCGTTACAAAATTTACTATCAGAGGAGGGTTAATGGTAGATACTAAATTGAGGAAACAAACAAGTTGGGTAAATAGACCTACGCTCATGTCAGAAGGGTTTTGTACCCAACTTCTTAGAAATGCAGTCACCACCAATGAATAACGTGAAGAAATATGTCAAAAAGATGTGCACGTTCAAAAGAAAATCCATTGTTTTTCTACTTCCAACGGTCGCCATTTTATTGAAAACCGGCAACAATCACTCAAATAATGAATTCTCAAAAATATTAGTGTTATTGACCTTATTGGAAAATTTCAAGAAGATCAAGCAAAACTGCAGTGACTGATTCAATGGAAAGCCCATAAAATACCCAAATCATGTGTTATTGTTGTTGTAATTGGAGAAATTTTAAATGGCTGTAACTTCCGTGTATATTATTCGATTTTCATCAAACTTACAAAGTTTAAGAACCCTTAGTAGGACTTCGTGGTTCAGTTTAAGGGTACCGATGCGATTTTATGTGAAATTCGAACATCATACTATTATTAACAAAGTTGAGCAAATTTCAACATCTAAGGCATTTTTTGTTGTTGTACTCAGAAGCAACTACCTCCATAATTTTTTTCAGATTTTTCGGATCACAGATGTCCAATCGCGATGGGGGGAACACACATTTTTCGTACATTTCCCCTTCCCCTGCACCCCTTGAAGCAAAAAATGTCAGTTTAAAACCTGTTTTGAAAAATTCTTATCAAGACCTTTCATTTGATACCCATATCAACTGTCTTTGATGATTTTTTTTCGGGGGCCACTCCCCTATATGGGGAGACCCCCTTAAAAACCTTATTAAAATTTTTTTGTAGTTGAACTTTGAAGAAAGCACCACTTTACACCTACTTATAAAATTTGATGTTTCTAGCTTAAGTAGTTTGCGAGAAAAAGTGCTGTGACACACGGACGGACGGACAGATGGACAGACAGGTCGCGATTTTAGTAGTATTTTGTAAAATCATTTTACAAAACCCTAAAAAAGAGTGTCACCAAATGCGAATATATTGCAATTAGAAAGCTGATAAAAAATATGAGCGGAGGGAATACCACGTTAGTGTGAGAGGTAAACCCACTCGATTCACCGACCAAAAGGGAATCATCAATACCGATCTTCAACTCTCAGAGCGACATCTAGAACCTCAAAATTGGGTGAAAACAATTATATTGTTGTTGAAAAACTGAAATTAATTACAGTCTATAAACTCATTCTTGACATACTGTATGTATAAATTAAGGGTGCACGCACGGCAATTAAGTTTAATGTGTTAAATGCTAAAATGCTAAGCATGGTGTTACCCTCTGCGTGAGAGTTCTTGCAGCTAAGGACTTCGTGCCCGGTTTGCCATCGGAAGCGGTCGTAGGAGGATTCACACGCTTATTCCCTAGTCCTAAATAGCCGCCAAGCGAGAAACGATGCTGCCGAACACCCTTCACACAGCTAGAAATAACATACACTATTTTACTCTAACAGGGGAGGATTAGTCTCAACCGGAGCGACCACTTTGCACAACTTCGTCGAGTTCAGATTACCCGACGTAACTCGCACCGAGCGAAAACCTGATCACACTCGCGCTACAAGTCACAAATCACACTCAAACTATATTCCGGAACACACCTGAGCCAGGTGTACAATTTACCTCCGGACAGCGGAGAGGATACGGTCGATCTTCTTCAGGTGCTCAAGGAGGCTGCAACAGATATTGATTTTGTTTCAGTCAAAGCTTTTGCGACAAGAAGGTCGACCATAGAAAGGAAGAATTTACCACTTTACCTGGTACAAATTGCTAATAAGAGCAGTCCAAGTGCCCTTCAACAAATAAGGTACTTAAATTTCAGAGTGGTGAGGTGGGAACGCCTCCAGAAAAGAGAAGTCAACCAGTGTTACCGGTGTCAAAGATTTGGACATTCGGCTGCCAATTGTGACATGCACTATCGTTGCGTTAAATGCAAAGACGTTCATGCTCCCGGTGAGTGCGAATTGGCTCAAACGGAGCCTAAAGAAAAATTATACTGCGTTAACTGCGGTTTTTTTGGTCACCCAGCATCTTATCGAGGATGCTCCCGATATCAAGATGCAAAAGTTAAATTTGCTCCAAAGCAAACACAAGTACACCGTAATATCATACCTTTCAACTTCATCAAGCACGGAGTATCATTTGCACTCGCCGCTAGAGGACCAGCAGAAAATGCTGGAAATAATGTAAATAATGTAAGTGGCAATAATGAGCTGCTTCTCAAAATTTACCAGCAACTTAATTTTTCATCGGAGAGAATCGACAAACATGATTCAAAAATTAACTTTGCTTTTCAGCGTTTAAGTCTTTCAAATGCTTAATGACTTGTCATCCAGTCATATTCCCATGGATAGGCTTTGCCTCATATCGATCAACGTCAATTCTATCGTTGTTATACATCGACGTGATTATCTCCTTGAATTTATTGTTAAGCAAAAGCCTGACATCATACTTCTCACTGAAACCCACCTCAATTCATGGCATTCCATGGAATTCAAAGATTTTGCACTCGTAAGAAACGATAGGGTAATAGGTGATGGGGGAGGTGGCACCGGGATATTGGTTAGAAGACCCTATTGTTTCCAAAATAATGAAAAAGTCGAATTCAAAAACTTTGAATTTCTTGAAGTGTCCGTCATCAAAATTTCACTGCCAGGTGTGGATAACCTCTTCGTTATCTCTGCCTATGCAACTGCCCAAAATGTTCTCAAGTTCAAGGAGGAACTCAATTCCTTGTTTGAAATACTTGAATTGAACAGGCTGCATAGTTATTATATTTTTGCTGATGACCTGAACGCCAAGCATACATCATGGCTGAACGCCACCAATAATCCAAGAGGTGTATTCCTGAAATCATGGATAACAGAGAACCAAATTGAATACAGGTGCAACCTATATGGGTCGGAGTTCCCAACATACCCTAGGACAAATTCATATTTGGACCTCTGCATTGCTGACACAAGACTTGAATTCAGCTTTAATAGTCTTCAACGGAAACTGCAGGTGCTTCCTTACGATAGCGACCATAACGCAATCGTAATGGAAATCAATCATCAAAGGGATGATTTCTTCCTCATTCCAGTTCAACATGAAAACCATCGGTTGAATTTCAAAAAAACAGACTGGGGAAAGCTTCAAAAGAAGTTTAATCGGGAGTACCAGAAGCAATGTCCTCCTTCTGATGATGGCAACGCTTGCTCAATGGTTCCTAATAACAGAAATCTAACTGACGATGAAATAGATCTCTATTTGTCGAAGTTAGAGAAGCTGACGTTGGAAACGATTGAGAAAGTTGTTCCCAAGATTAAACATCGAAACAATATGGAAGGATATGAAACACCAACCATCGCAAGGTTGAAAAGATTGAAAAGCCTTCTTCTCACACGCGTCAACAATATTTATCGACGATTTTTGGACCACAACCATCCCTCGGTGGCTTTGTTGAAATTACACCTGAAGAATGTCCGGAACTTAATCCGTTCATACTTCAGGAGTGAGGTCAGCAATCAATGGGCGGAAAAACTGACGGGTATTAGCCCACAGGACCCAGACGGCGTTTTCGCGAAAGTGAATAGCATATTCCGCAAGAAGTCTCGAGTGAAGGTATCGAATCTTGAAGTCGCTAGTGATGAGATAAATCTTCTCGATAGGGCTGGTATCGAAATTGATAGTACGACTCCGGATAGAAATGGAAACAGGATTATATGTGATGGATTGCAGAAACTTGCCCTGATTGGAACACATTTTGAATTGGTTCATCTGCCAAACCCAGAGAGAAGGAATGAAGTATTTTCGGAGGTCGTTGAAGCAAAAGTTTCGACTTCAAATCAAGCCTGAACGGCCAATCAATTCTTCATTTCGATGAAACATTAACATCTGACCTCATACCAACCTTGATTCTTATTGATTATTTTGTCAGCTTTGAAGACTTGTGTTTCATATTTCGCAGAATAAACAACAAAAAATCATGTGGTACTGATGTATTCCAAATATAGTTCTCCGACATTTGCCTGAGGCTGCTATTAGGAATTATTGCATATTGTTCAACAACATGTTGAACAATTCATATTTCCCAAATGAATGGAAAAAGGCTAAGGTATTTCCGATCTTGAAGAAAGGAAAAGAATCTTCATGCCCTAAAAGCTATCGCCCAATCGGCTTGCTGCCTAACATCAGCAAGGTGTTTGAAGTGATACTCAACAGAGCATTAAACGCCCACATTGAGAAATATGAGTTGATGTCGAATTGCCAATTTGGTTTTTGTGCCAGGCATTCGGCCATACATGCAATAACGAAAGTAACCTCAGACATCTGTTGGAAACTAAACAACAAAGAATGTGTTGGTGCATGTCTCATTGATATGGAGAAAGCCTTCGATACGGTGTGGTTAGAATGACTAGTTTTCAAACTTCTTTAGGACAGGTTCCCCAGACACCTTGTCGCCATGATGTGTAATATGTTATACGGGAAATCATTTGTTGTAACTGATGGAAATCTGACAACAACGCGTGAATTCAAGGTCTTGAAGGATCTACAGCAGGGAACAGTTACTGCGCGCCTGCTTTTCTCAGTATTCATGCGCAAGCTATTGAACAGCTTTGATTTTAATGTCTCCCCAACGCGATCATTGGTAGCGTTTGCTGATGATCTGATCATCTATACGGCAGACCGAAAAGCTACAATAGTTCAGAACAATCTTCAAAAAATGTTTAATGATGTGCAGCTCTACACCGACAATTGGCAAATGAAAATCAATGCGCAGAAGTGCGAAACAATTTTGTTTCGGACAATGCTGCAGGGGGCCAGTCAAGACCTGAAACGTAATTGGAAGGATTTCCACATTATGGCTGGTGAGGGTAGTTCAGAACGGGTTCCACATAAATCCTGTATTCGATACCTCGGTGTTCATCTCGATCAGTATCTGTACTATACTGAACATGTCAAAATCATGCTCAGTAAAGCACTAAAAGTAGTCATGGCTCTTCGGTGACTCTTTCATTCCAGATACATTGATCAAAAAGTCAAAGTTATATGTTACAAAACCCTGGTTAGACCAGTTTTGACATACGGATGCCAGATTTGGTACAACCAGAGTGCTAGTACAATGGAAAGATTAAGAGTTTTCGAAAGAAATGTCTTCGTGCATGTACTGGTTTGTACTGAAAGCCTGAGACGGATTGGAAGCACTATATATCAAATAGAAAAATTTATCAAACCGCTCAAGTGACAAGAGTCGATATCTTCATATTGAAACTTCTTCGGAATCATATCGCAAGATCTGTAACTGTGAGTGAAAACCCTTGGATTTCACAGCCGTTCCACCCTACAGACGGGTATATTGTGACTTGCCTCACTACTGGCTTCGTTCCTCCAGAAGCATTCGTGTATTTGGACATGAATCGATATGTTTTTGATTCTGACGGCGTCCCAATCATATATCACATATACCGACGGGCCACCGATAAGAAGATAAAATATCCTCCGAATCTGAGTTCACGAGACCAACAATTCCAACGGAGATACTTATTTGCTAGATTCGTTGAGGCTGGTCGAGCTGAGATGGAGCAATCTAGGTATTGGTAGCTGAATGACAATGTCTAAATTATTCGTGTTTATTTTCTGTTTTTGTGCTTTTTCTCGTTACTTAGTTTTTTAGATTCATCTTATTATTGCTACATCTAGTGTTGTTGTTTATTTGTATTATAAATTAGGTATAGGTTTCAATATAAGATAACGTTTTTTTTTTGTTGATTGAACTTATTTAGAATTAGGGTGTAACATATTAGGTATAGGATATAAGTTCATTGTTGTGTTAGTAATATAAGTAATTTTTGAATAATGCTGGTTGATTTTTTCTCCTTTTTCCAATTGAATCAAAAAATATGTAATAATCTTAATTAATTTAAATTTGCTAGTGTATTTTTTTCATTAAATGTGTTTAACTGATAACGTATTAATTTAGAGAGCCATTCGGGCCATTAAGTTTTTCATAGTTTTATTGTTTGGAATTTGCTTTATGCTCGTTTGAAAATTTATAACGATTGGTATTAAATAAAGCGCTTTTGACTTTGAATCTGTTAGCTTCTTACTATTACTATCTAGATAGTTTGGCTTTGATAACCCGTGATGATGTCTGTGGGCGTGGGCAGTTTCAACTAGAACGTCAGTTACGGATGGGTCAGCATCATTATAGTTATCATAATCATAATCGTCAGCAACGGGATCAATTTTCCCAGATCCTTCTTTTTCCTCGCGTTTGATTGATTTTCTTTTTCGCTTTTGTTTATTTTTGCTTTAACATTTTTATTTTAAGATTTTACTTTAACGTTTTTAACTTAGGCTCGGGCGGTATTTTAACGACCGCATGAAAAGAATGCAAAGGGTTTCAGTGAAAATGGATTAAATAAAATACAATACTGCATTGTTAATTAATAACAAAATATTTCAGAAATTTTTATATTTCTCTGACATGTGCAAGTATATGTTTTCTATTTAACTAATAAAATTAATACCAGAAACATATCTTTAAATCAGCACGTTTCTTAAACTTGAAAATGAATAAATTATTTAAATATTCTCTAGCGTACGATTGACAACATGAAACATTTTGTGCAAACAAAATGACAGCACAAAATGGAACTCTCAAATAATATCACAGCAACGCAACTTTCTTCTTCCACATAACTTTTTCGATTAATATTAGGCGTTTGGTTGCTAGGCTACGTGAATAAATAATCAAGCAAAGTATGTTAGAAGAAAACTAAGTCAAAAGTTGTTCCTCGTTCCAAAAAAAAGTCCTCAAAATCAATATTTCATTTAAGTGTGGTCACAATTGTTCACAATGTACGGAAATTGTTTTCAGAAGAATTAAGAAAGATTTCAGTTTGGAATTTCAATGATAATACCAGTACAATTAATTTTCAACGATGACTGGCACAAAGCAAAATGATAAATTATTCATTTCAAATTTAAAGATACTGAAGACATAGAATGGCGGCAATTACTGTTACGGAAATTTTTGAAATTGTTTTGGTTTGAAAGTTTAAATGTAATTATAAAGTGAGAAAATGTTAAGAAGGCATAAAACTGGCAAAAGGCATAAAACTTGCAAAAATGTAATTCTTCCCTATTTGAAATTGAGTCATATGATTTATAATCCAAGGAATTAGTTGAGAAGTAAGCGCTTGCAATAAAACATTTTTTCGTCAGTAATTCTAACAAATAATTGCCGCTAAGCGAATGTTTTGTATTTTTTGTTCATGCACTTTTAAACAATGAGATACTCTAAGTATCTCTAAGCGGAGGTCCTGGGGGTGTAGTGAATAAGGTAGATATAATATCCGTGAAGGACTGTAGCGATGGTCTGCTACTTCAGCGGAAGAAGATGTTGAGATCCGCCGAGATTGGCCTTGTTTGGGGACGCGTGAGTGCGCGGGCCGGCTAGCGTTGCGGTGTCGTGGGGCGGGTTCTTTTCCATGGCACAAGGACCCACTTCATGAGAATTTCGCATCCACCAATTTCTGGGTCAAAGAAAAGGTCGACCGAAGTCGAGAAGGTAACCTACTAAGGGTCAAAAAGTATCGCTGACTCAGAAGGCACACTGGGCTTGGGGAAAACAAACGGACTTAAGATGACTTCGTCGTTACGGATGAGACTTATGGCCCACAAATAAGAGTGGTGCATCTAGATGGTACCGGTACCCCCTCGCACCCTCCCAAACGGATCAAGATCCAAACGTAGACGTGGCTCCTCTACCCGGTAAGAGTCCCTGTTCACAAAAGAAAGAAAAGAGTGCGCCCGATAGCTAGCCTTTTCTAGAGGGGGACCCTGCCATCGATGTGGATCCTATACTCGGTCAGGTAGAACATTATGGAAAGACCAAGTTTCTGTTGACATTAATTCCACATTATTTTATTGTCCATCAATTCAAAATAGACTATGACATATATAACCAAAATTTAAAAATAATCAAAAAACTCTTATGTTTAGATAAAGAAAAAAGTACGGAGCTATTCCTAATGTCGATATGACAAAACTTTATGTGTATACAGGTTAAGTTTGTTCACACATGAAGACCCCAAACAAATAGTTACAATACATATCACGAAAGGAAATTGTCTTAAACCAAATTTGAATAAAGTTACTGCCCGATTAATTCACTTCAAGTTAAAACGTTAGTCCTATTAAGATGGTTTGCAGCTTTATCAAATCAATATTATTGAAAGTATTGAGGCCAGTGAATTTGCCTGAGACTCTGATATCGCGGTCAGAATAATGGATACGCGAAATTTTATCCTGCCCATTAAAATGAGGTTCTTCACTTTATTTTCTCTTACTACTCCTATTACATGCAAATTGTGCATTTTGAGTAATTTATCTGCGTGTTTTTTTAGGGTTTTGTAAAATAATTTTACAAAACCCTACTAGTTTCGTGACCAGTCTGTCCGTCTGTCCGTCTGTCCGTCCGTCCGTCCGTCCGTCCGTCCGTCCGTCCGTGTGTCACAGCAGTTTTTCTCGGAAACTACTTAAGCTAGAAACATCGAATTTTGTGCGTAGGTGTAAAGTGGTGATCTCTTCAAAGTTCAGCTACAAAAAAGTTTTACAAGGTATTTAAGGGGGGTCTCCCCATATAGGAGTGTGACCCCCCGAAAAAAAAATTTCATTGAAGGTAGCCGATATGGGTATCAAATGAAAGGTCTTGATGAGAGCTTTTCAAAACAGGTCTTCGTTTGGCAAAGTTTGCTTCGAGGGGCGCACAGGGAGGGGAAATACACGAAAAATTTGTGTCCCCCCCCTCGCGATTGGACACCTGTGATCCGAAAAATCTGAAAAATATCAGGAATGTAGGCATTGGTGAGTACAACAACAACAAATACGTGAGAAGTCGCAATTCACTTAACTTTGTTAGTAATAGTATGATTTATCGATTTTATGTTTTCTTGAATAAAATCTTAACGGTACCCTTAAATTCAATGAAATTCAGTACACAGATGACTATTTATAAGATTGATCTATCCTGAAAGTTTCATAAAGGTTGAATCATACTTAGCGAAGTTATAGCGGTTTGAATTTTCCTGTATTACTATGGAACAATATGCGCTGCATGTATTACTATGGCAACATATGGCTATGGAACAACATGCGCTTTTTACCGACTCAGACACTACAGTTTTGCTAGGATTTGCATGAAAATTTCAGGAATGATAGGTGTCATGTATATCTTTGAGAATCGGTTCAGCTAGTGGTATCAGTAATCGTAAAACAAAATAATGGCTGTTTTAAATGCGAAGATTGAATAATTTTGAGTTATTTTTTCCCAACTTCCACGTTTAAGGTGCATGCTTTGAACACTTGATTCAATTGAATGAATCACTGAAGATGAGTACCTACAATTAATGCTCATAAGTGAAATAAGTCAAGGAGGTTGGAGAGAGCTCCTAGCAAAAGGGTTTTGTAACCATTCTAGGATTCGAAAAAATTGGCCATGAATCGATGATTTCAGCACAGGAGAGTGGCCCCTGAAAAAAAAATTCATCAAACGTAGCCGATATGAGTATGAAATGAAAGTTTTCATGGGAGCTTTTCAAAACAGTTGTTAAACTGTCAGTTTTTGCTTCAGTGGGGGCACAGGGGGGTAATACATGAAAAATGTGTTCCCTCCGTCGCGGATGGACATCTGAAATAATTATCAAAGGAGATATTTATGAGTATAACAATACCAAAAATCTCAAAAGTCGAAATTCATTGAACTTTGTTGGAACTTTGTTAAAAATAGTATGATCTTCGCATTTCATATTTTCTCCAATAAAATCGTCTTTGACATGTTTCTTGATTCGATCTGGTGACTGCATTTTGTAAATTGAATACAAAACCCTTCTGACATGAGCGTAGGTCTGTTAACCCAACTTGTTTTTCTTGCATACAAGTCCACATATGATTTACAAAATAAAACAAAATAAATCACGAAAATAACGGATGTACTCAAAATGAGAAGAGTTTAAACCGAACCAAAATCATGTCGGGCGCAGCACTGATTAAAACGGTTGATTTGAAAATGTCATATAATAATTTAAAAATGTTAACCAAAACACTTGGATTTTATAACGTTTCCCATTTACTTGTAATATGATACCGCCTGGTTGCAGCTGTCCCGTTGACCATGCAACCTGATGTGGAAATAAGTGCTTATTTCGTATAAGTCCTGGAAATGGTGCGTTCGAGTCGACTACGCTTGATATCGAAAGTCCTTGGCCACACGAACATTTGGTGATTTTCACGGGAAATGTACAGTTAAATGACTGTATGCGTCATCCAGTTAATCTTTTTCCGTAATTGCGAGAAACATTTGATCCCCCATTACCATCATCAACTAATCAATTATATTCGCTGACTTTACTGGTAATTGTTCAGTTCACAAAATTATACAGGTTGAAATTGATTAGCGATAGCTTGGGAATGCACAAAGCAGGCGTGGAGCAAAGTACGGGGATAACGTTTTGCTTCTTCACCCAAATCACCACCAATTGCGAACTTTCATGGGTGAATCCTAATAAGACTGGAGCACGGCGGTTCTCGTTTTTGGCTCACACTTCACCATGAAAATACCGAAATCAGTACGGACTGATTAACAAAAAATCCCCGTTGGCAGCACCAGCCGGAAAGGTAAATTTCTCGTATGCAGCGTAAAGTTTCGAAAAAGAATTTGGGTTGCCTACTACTAAACTTCTCTCTGCAATTTTCGTAGTACCACATGGGTATTTATTAACATAAAAAAAAAATCTGGCCACGTTCGTTTTTATAGACCTTTTGTCGGGGCGCAAATATTTTGCTAATTAAATTGAGTTGCACGTGTATGGATTACATATTGAAAATCGGCGGATCATAAATTGTTGTAAACAGATAAATACCGGTTTCGCCCTTCTCGCATCTGCTGTTTACACAGTTCACAGTGGTAACCACACAAAGGCTTAAATAGCTCGAAGAGTTAATTTCAAAAGATTTCCATAAAAGTTTAATCAGCACTTGCATTGCCATTAATATATACATTTTCAATTTTTTTCTGAACTATGAGGGCCGTCATTTCGATTTTTATTGAAATCGGCTGCTAAAAATATTAAGCTGTAAATTTTCGACCGTTTTATTTGTCATTCGATTTGCATAATTAAATTAAATTAACTTGCCTTAATAACTTATAATTTCAAGTTTCAATGGAATCTGTTGAGAGCCTTGGCTGCTAGAGGGCTACAGAAATAAAAAACATTGTATGCCACCCCCTGTATGGGGAGACCCGCCTGTATGGGGAGACCCCCCTTAAATACCTTAAAATATTTTCTTGCACTGCAAATTTCAAGAGGTACCACTTTTGACCTACGTAGAAAATTTCCTCATTCTAGCTCATGTGGTTTGCGAGAAAACTTGTTATGACGCACGAACAAACGGGCGGACGGACGGACAGACAGACAAGTCGCGATTTTATAATTTATTAGGGTATTGTTAAAAATATTTTACAATATCTTAAAAATGATCTGGTTTATAAGTTCTTTCAAGTAAAGTCATTTAAAACGTTTCCATGAAAAATATTCATTATTTCAGTTGGCACTAAAATAGCGAATTGCGCTTGCCTTCAGACCTTTGGGAGCCGCCATTTTGAATGCATGCATTTGATTTTGGATTATTTTAAATCTTTGTATGCTAGGACCTCATCAATCAATGTACTATCTCGTTCAAATAGGAGTTTCACTCTAGACAGGGCAAAATAATTCAATTATTAAAGAAAATGGCAGCTAAAAATATTTGGCTTTAAATTTTCGACTTTTTGATTTTTCATTCAATTTTAATAATTTATAATTTTAAAATACAAGAACAAAGTACAGAGATTCATAATCTCAAGTTTCATCAAAATCCGTTGGAAAATGTGACCGCTAGAGGGCCACAAAGACATGAAAAAAAACGCATATTTAAACGGCCGCCATTTTGCAGTTTGCACATGCATGATCACCAAAATATCAAAGACTGTAGGTGTAAGTAATGTCTATCTTGAAACCAAGTTTCATATATGTCGGATCAAAATTGCGACTTTTAGAAGCCTTTGAAGTTTTGAGTTTCAACTAGCCGCCATTTTGTTTTTTGCTACCTGACCTCCAGTTTTTCTACGTGATTCTTTAGATACTTATAATTTCTATCCAACTGCTGAATTTCATGAAAATCTGTTGAAACCTTTGACCACTATTAGAACAACAAAATTTTGCACGTTTTTCGACCTTTGAGCGGCCGCCATTTTGTTTCTGCCCTACCGACTTTGGATTTTTTATTGTGAGATTCATCACATACAACAGTGAACCTTCGTACCAAATTTCATCTAAATCGGAGCTATACTTTGGTCAGAACAGAAATCACGATTTTTCGTCTGAAATGGCCGCCATTTTGTTTTTGATCAGCCGATATAGCTGGTTCACAAACTTAACCGAGATAATTACCCAATACACCTTTCCTGAAAATTTGGTGAAAATTGAAGCAAAATTGCAACCTCTAGCGTGGTCACAAATTTCGTTATATCCCATATATATATATATATATATATATATATATATATATATATATATATATATATATATATATATATATATATATATATATATATATATATATATATATATATATATATATATGATGCTTTCCGCAATAGGTAAATTTCTCTCGAGAAATTTACTTTAAAACGACCGCGACTGCTAAAGAAACGAAAAACATTCATGCGAAATGGAAAACTCGAGCCCACACAGAGGGTTTGGTGACATTCCGGAAACTTTTACACACTTTTTGCACGATTGTTGCACGCTCGAAAGTAAATACTTGCTTTGTCACTGATTTACTATTACGATGACGACAATGGAGATGGATAATGACCAGAAAGGCGACTCTGTTCGAACATTTTCGGCATTCACGGGTTCAGCTCTCAATCGCACTTTCCATTTTCATACCTTTCCTATTCCCAGTTGCTCCCTGAAACTCGCGTTAAAAATTAGATACTAAACAAATTTTTCTTCGCGATTCCTTATTGATTTCGCCCCGTGGCAGAACACGATTCGCTTACAAAGTTTAGTTGGTGCTGCAGATTTGTTGACTGCCCAAATTCGAACCACAGAGCGGTGTTTCACAACATCTTCCGATCAAACACGAGCACTCTAGATGGCAGCGGTGGCTTCGAGCAGCCAGTCACGTCCTCGCAAGCCCCACAAAACTATTTCCACCACGGTCAATTGCACAAATTGTATTCGTACAATGAATCGTCACCAAAAACTATAGTGATCACTTGTAACTGAATTTTTTTAGCGAACATAGCACGTACAAACCATAATACGCTTTGCTCAAATGTAATCCGTCACTAAAAACCGCGAACGACGTACTCGTCATGCTTTCATGGCTCTCACCGCCAAAATCTTTATGTTCAGAAATCTATCTTGTTTCCGAATATCAGATCATACACAATACGCGAAATCAAAACATTGGTCGGAACCAATGATTCCCATCCTTCTCAAATTCGCTAATGGGAAACTAAGCACGGGCAGGCGTGTTAACTCCTAACGTGTTTTTCTTTTTGCATTTTGGAAAATTGCTGTTCGATTCGTAGAGCGTTATTCATACCGGAGATTTCTTCTCGTTGCACACACAATTCGTTCCAAATGCAAATCGACGGAGGGAGAAGTCAATCTGTGACCGTGAACTAGATACGAGCTGTTGCTTAAAAATCAAAGTCAGATCTTCTTCTTTGTAGCACTACTGCCCCTCTCGGGCCTTCACTTAGAGATTGTTAGAGTATCTCATTTTCATGACCGTATTGATTTTTTCGAAAGTTGGTTTGGTCAGTACCATGCTCCCATGTGCTTGCTCAGCTATGATATGATCTGATTAAATCAGTACATATCACTACTGACTGAACACTCGTAATCCATCCGAAAAATCCCCTGAACTAAATCACGTTGCTCCCAACGAGATTTGAAACTGGGACCTTCGGCCAATGCGTTCATGCTCTAACCACTAGACCACACAGACTACCAAGTCAAATACATGTTGTAAATATAATTCAGTCAATTACTAAGTGGCCCGTTTCATTTTCATCATGCCAAAATTTACCCATGAGCAATACTGTTCAAGCTCCCTCTTAGCTCTCGATTGAAAGCCGTCCACTCATAAATTTGTGTGCGTCAGAACGAGACGTCGAATGCATTTATTCATTGTGGGCCAAGTGGAGACAGCATCACGTTGTCTGGTGGGACAATTCAAGGTTCTCCTTCTCGCAGCAGTTTAACGACAAATTTATTTTCCACGATCACACTGGACAACTTTGAAGAAGCAAATATTTTAAAACAACAAAAAAAAATGTGACGGATATTCCGATCTGCTACTAAAACTGAGAACGACTACTATAACTTAATCACGCTCTCATGATTGAGAGGTGGATGGTGACTCTTGGAACTTGAATACCTTGTTGCCTTCTGGGTCCTGATTGCGATTTGCAACAGCTTGAGGTGGTTAGGTTTTAGAGCAACCACGGAGTTTTGCGCAACTCCTCACTCCTTCATTTGGTGTCAATTTTTCGATCGGGTCACGTTCTACGGACTGTATGGTGGGTGGTCGCGGATTTGCATATTTGGCGACGATATTAAATTTAATCACATTCAACAAAATCGTGGGATGCCATGCGCTGCCTTTTCACGTTTCCCGAACAAGAAAAATGTGAAAGGGCAGTCCAGTGTCGAGCTGGAACGATTCTCGTTGGATTGGAGACAACCTCAAGATCGAATAACGCAAAACCGGGGTTTTTGATCTTGCACTTTGTGATCCTTCCGACAAAACTTCCGTCACGCATCCGTCACTTTCGAGTGATATTTATTTTTTTCAAGTGCCCACACTCTGCTGCGAAATCGTCCCCCAAATGAACAAATTGAGACACCAAAACTAATTTTCATATACTTTAACCAAAGACCCGACAAGACACGTGCTATAAAATCCGTGAAAAATGATTGCTCACAACCCGTTCGCCATGTTTGCCGTTTCGCAATCTTCCGTGGACTCCCCGATCCGTCCAAGTCTTTTCATTATTTTTCCCTGTCGCAACGGTACCTCCAATATAGCTGCTCTCTCAGCCAAGTTGGACTGCATTCAGCAATGCTATACACGTACGGGATGCACTAAATCAGTGCTCCAATGTCCAAAATTTTAATTTGAAGTTTTAAAATTTTTCAAAGAATTAACTAAAGCAAAGAAAAAAGAATGAGGTTTACAATAGTAATAAAAGTTAAATCTCATGAAGAATATAAGTAAAGAGAAACCTTTAAATTTAATATAAAGGAAAATTGATATAAAATTACGTTTCATAGTAATAAGAAAAAAAAATATTTTATAAATTACAACTATGAATGGAAGTAATGAAATCTCCAGATAAAATTTCTGATAACGGTTTGGAAGGTTTTCGAGCAGTTTGCTTGGGTGACTGCTCGATTACTACAGGGACTGTAGTGCTGAAACAAGTAAAAATAGCAGATTTAGGGAAACCTCAAAAATTTTCCAATGGAGAGCATTTTGTTAGACCAGGAATGGAAAAACAAGTTTAGGTGAATAAATAAACGTTGATTTTAGTTTAATAATTTTATTTTATTTAATAAGACGTTTATTTGCGAGCGTGCTACTGGAGCGATCAAGACGAACTGACTTAATCCAACGTCATTCGAGTATTTATAAAGAAGACTGAGTCGTGCTCAGTTGCTACGTCGAGTACAATTACGCACGAAAGTTGTGCGTCTGTACACTCCAATACAAAAACACGCTGAACTCAATCAGCTTTAATACTACCGCCGTTCGAGTGTTTCTCGTTTGCTGTTATCATGTTTAGCTTGTAACATAGATCCTTGAAGCGATCTCGCACCAGCGCCTTTGTAAATATATCTGCTCTTTGATTTGCAGATGAAACGTATTCAACAACAATTTCTTTTTCGTTCACTTTTTCGCGAATAAAGTGAACTTGAACATCTATATGCTCGGTTCTTTTGTGAAAAACTGGATTTCTAACTAGTTGGATTGCGCTTTGATTATCAACATAAAGCGTTGTTTCTTTATCACAAGGACATCCGATGTCCGACAACAATTTTCTAATCCAGACTACTTCCCGAGCAGCTGCCGATGCAGCTACGTACTCGGCTTCTATTGCGCTCAACGTCACCAGTTTTTGTCGTTGTGACGACCATGTTACGGCTCCGTTTGACAGACAGAATACATATCCGGTCGTCGATCTCCGCGTCTCTACATCTCCGGCGTAGTCAGCATCTGAGAAACCTATCAGCTTTGCTTTGCTACCGCTACTTTGATACTCAATGCCATAGTTAACCGCGCCTTTCAGATACGTGAATATTCTTTTAACCGCCTGCCAATGGGGTGAATCGTGCTCGTTCAAGAATTTACTGACTACATTTACTGCATAAGCAATGTCTGGTCTCGAAACGGCTGCTAGAAAAACTAAAGAGCCCACTGCTTCGCGATATGGCACGTTGTTTATTTTTATTTCGCTTTCTACAACCGGGGTCAGTGCTGCGTGCGGATCCGCCGGCACGCTTACCGTTTTCGCGTCTACCATTCCGAATTTTTCGATTATTTTCTTTGTGTACGCGCTCTGGTGAATTACCATTTTTCCTTTTTTTCTATCTCTTTCAATGTGTAACCCGACAAAAATGTTAGAATTTCCAATCGTAATTCTGAACGTTTCGCTGAATCGCTGAATGATTTTCTTAAGTGTCTCTACATTGTCTGAGGCTACCAGCCCATCATTGACGAACAGTGCCAGATATACTTCGTCGTGTTTAAACGTCCCGGTAAACACGCACTTATCTGCTTCACATTTTTTGAAGTTAAATTCACTCAGAAACTTTGTAATTCTTTGGTTCCAACAGCGTGGAGCCTGCTTAAGCCCGTAGAGCGACTTCTCGAGCTTGCACACGACGATTCTTGCATCTTCTTTCAGCTTCAGTCCTTCCGGAACTTTCATGAAGATTGTTTCTTCAAGTTTCCGGTACAAAAATGCAGTTTGAACATTGAACTGCACTACGTTGAGATTTTTCGCTGCTATCGTTGCCAGCAGAATCCTTAGTGAGTCATATTTCACGACTGGGGAGAATGTTTCTTTGAAGTCAATCCCTTCACGTTGAAGAAAACCTCTCACGCACAATCGGGCTTCGAAGCGATGTGACTTCCCGTTGACGTCCGTCTTCACGCGGAAGACCCATTTCGAACCGATTAGCCTCATGTCCGGCGTTTTTGTTACAAGTTCCCACGTACGATTTTCTTCATGCGCTTTAAATTCGTCATGAATCGCACTTGCCCACTGCGTGGCTTCAGTGCTCTCTGTTGCTTCTTCGTATGTCAATGGAATCACGTATTCGGCTACATTTGCATCGTGCCGATACCTTCTCGGAGTTTGAATTGCGTTTCGATCTCGCAGGACTCTTTGATTTTAGCGATCTTCTTCTTCTTGCTCGTTCTCTTGGACGTTGTCCTCGTTGTGATCTTCTTCTTCTCGTTCTCTGATGTCGACGTTGTCCTCACCGTTGTTCTCGTGTTCTTCTTCCTCGTCGATTTCATGTCCTTCGTTATCTTCTCGTGCCTCGTTCATTGGAAGAAATATTTCATATTCATCTTCCTTCTCGTATGCTTCTACCGACGGCGGCCCAATTTTCTCGTTGAATACGACGTTTCGAACAACGCTGACCTTTTTCTTTTCAGGATCGTATATCCGGTAATTCGTTGACTCTTCCGTGTATCCAACAAAAACTTTCTTGATTGGTCGAGCGTCAAATTTTCGCGTGAATTGTTTCGGAGTATGTACGTATGCATCTGATCCAAAGAATCGGAGATGCTTTAGGTTCGGAACCTTCCCAGTCCACGCTTCGTACGGAGTTACGGTGCCACTCGTCCATACGATTCAATTTAACGCGTACACTGCACAATTTACTGCTTCTGCCCATAGCCTCAATGGAAGATTCTTTGCGATTATCATTGTACGGGCACTTTCGACAATCGTCCGATTGTCGCGTTCGGCTTTTCCATTTTGCTCCAGGTTGTACGGCGCTGTTGTTTCTCGTCTGATGCCACATTCCTCAAGATATTTGTCCATCTCTTCGTTACAGAATTCTCGACCATTGTCGGAGCGAAGAGTCTTCATTTTTCTTCCGAATTTGTTCTCGATCATTTTCTCGAACGCTTTGAATTTTTCGAATACTTCGTATTTCCTTCTCATGAAATAGACATGCCTGTAGCCTGTTGCTTCGTCTTTGAATGTCAAAAAGAACCTTGATCCTCCGACCGAGTTCGTCGACATGGGCCCACAGACATCTGAGTGCATTTTTTCACCTGGCTTTATTTTCTTGTCATGCTCCATTTTCTTATAAAAGGGTAACCTCTGCGCTTTTCAAAGACTGCACGGCTCACAGAAAACATCACTTTTGTCTGTAAATGTTACTCCACTCACGAGTCCTTTTTCCGCTAATTCACGACTTGCACGCTTCCCGACGTGTCCCAAACGCTCGTGCCACACGGTTAAATTCGTCGCAACTACATTGGCTTCTGCGTTGCTCCCTTGTTTCGCGGCCTTGAAAAACATTCTGTACACGCCATTGTTTTGCTTCATTCCCGTGGCAAGTACTTCACTGTCACGCGCCACAATTACTTGATTATTTTCGAAACGCACTTGGAATCCCTTTTTAGTACGTACTCCGACAGAGAACAGATTTTTTCGTAACTTTGGCACGTGCAGCACATTTTCGATTTTTGTATCTTGCCACACTCCATCGATCAAGTTTTTAATTTTCACTGTGCCTTCACCAGCGACGGTGCAGTTTCGATTATCGCCAAGCGATACCGTAGCACCCGTATTGTCCGACTTGTAGTCTGATAGCCAGTCACGTTGGTGAGTTAGATGTCGCGATGCGCCGCTGTCAATCAGCCAGACATCGCTCTGATCGGCCTTCATCACTTGAGTCTTTGTTCACAGCACCTTCGCGGTTCCCAAACTTTTGAAGCCCGACGCAACCGAACCGCTCGTTTCACCTACGGATGCACAGTCGCTTTCGCTTATTTCGGCAGCGACTCGCGAAATGTCCCATGCCTTGGCATTTGTAACACTGCACTTCCTTCATGTTCTATTTATTTTCAGTCTTTATATTTTTAGCACTTTTCGTTCCTCAAGAACGACGATTTTTGGCTGTCGCAGCAAGCGCTTCTGACGTTTCTTCTTCGTCATTGAGTCTTGCGTCCTCTCTTATCAGCCGTTCCTGGAGGTTATCGAGAGTCTGCCGTACCGGATCCACACTGTCCCATGCTACTTGCAGCGTGCTGAACCTCGTGGTGAGACTCGCGAGTATCTTTGCCATTTTCGTAGCGTCCGACATATCTTCGCCGATGTCCTTGAGTTGACTCGCCATGTTTATCACCTTTGCCACATGTTGAACTGCCGTATCCGATTCACTCATTCGATACGCGTGAAACTTTTGTAGCAAACCTAGTTTATTTGTTGCGGTTTTCTGTTCATGAACTAGGCACAATTTATTCCACATTTCTTTCGCAGAAACGCAGAACAATACACACACCTGTTGCGTCTCATCGAGATTCGACAGTATTATAAACTTTGCCGTTGCATCGTCCTTTATATTTTTCTTCAACGCGGCCGCTTGTCCGTTTCCAGCAGGAGGCTCCGGCCTCGTGCCGTTGACGATATCGAGTACATCATTCATCACAAATAAACTTTTACTTGCGCTTTCCAGCCTTGAAAACTCGTTCCGTCAAATGGTTACGCCCTTTACTGAGATGCCGACTGACATCACGGATTCGATTTACACTCCGCACGTTTTCACTCTCGTTAACTTCGACACAACCGAACAATGGCCGACTTCCGTTCCGCGCCACTTGGGACTCGTCGAGTTAATTTTTTTTACTTTTTTTTCTCCTAATTTTCACAGCTACTACGTAAACTGGGCCCATAACCTGTTAGACCAGGAATGGGAGAACAAGTTTAGGTGAATAAATAAACGTTGATTTTAGTTTAATAATTTTATTTTATTTAATAAGACGTTTATTTGCGAGCGTGCTACTGGAGCGATCAAGACGAACTGACTTAATCCAACGTCATTCGAGTATTTATAAAGAAGACTGAGTCGTGCTCGGTTGCTACGTCGAGTATAGTTACGCGCAAAAGTCGTGCGTCTGTACACTCCAATACAAAGACACGCTGAACTCAATCAGCTTTAATGCTCGTACATTTTTCTTTTGAAGATTAACCTCCATGACTACTATAGTAGAAGAGAAACGACTCCCTTCTCCGTTCTTACGTGGAGTAATATTCTATCAAAACCGATTGAACATGAAAAAAATTTGATAAGACAGTGACGGTCAAAAGTGACTATTCCTGAAGGCCGAGAACCAGTGCAAGCAGCCGCATCACAGCCGATAACCACTAACATTAAAGTGTATCATTTTACCATCAAAAATAAAGGTATATTTCTGAGTCTGAGAAATTAAGTTAAATTCCTCTTAAACGATTGCAATATCATAATTAGGTAATCTATTCCGCACCCAGACATTTCTGAAAATTCTATAAACTCATACAGCACCCACATTGTAAAAGTTTTAGTTGCACACATCCTTTCGCAATTCTGAATACCAATTGAAAAAACAATTTTCTGTGTTGCTGCTTTTGAATAAATTACAATTCTATGAACATCCATACATGTGTACAATTCTTAGAATAAAGACTCTCTCGTTCTTGTCTAGAGAAGGTTTCCTCCATCTTGAATTAAGCCATTCAAACACAGCGTAGCATTTTCTTGAGCACGTAACATTTATGTTGATTTGAACTCGAGCCTTACATCTCTGTCCTTATTCCTTCTATACGAGTACAACCTACTAACTCTACATATCTTCAATCTACCACATGGTATTTGCAACATTAAACCAAGCTTCAGTTGTACTAATTACCTCAAATTTAAAGCTGCATGACTTGAATACGATTATTTGTTCCTTGCTTCTAGAGAAACTACAGAGAGTTAATGAATAACTATTTCTGAGCTAATTTTAAGATGTTAAGGATATGGTTTCAAAGAGCAAGTTTCATCTTTGATGTTATGATAATTAAATGTAAATTATATGTTCAGAAATCAAAATTATATGTTCAGATCAGAAGAATTAGTAACTTCGACATGAAATCCTATGCTAGTAATTAGATAAAAGGATTTATTGTATTGTAACGCGTTTTAGGTGTGCAATCTATAATTGCAATTTTCATGAGAGTGAGGAGCTATTATATTAATTCAAACAAAAATGTCTTCATTATCACTGAAGACTGAGCCACTAACTCACAATTTAACGACTTTGTTTAGTTTAATTTTAAGTCAGATCAAATATCACATTGACTTTCGTATAGTCTATTGCTAGAAATTGAACAGTAAATATCTCCGGATGGTAATTGAAAAACTAATGTTTTTTTTTAAGTCTGTATGATAAGTTGTTAATTCATAAAGCGGGGTTTGTTTATTTCAGCGCTTTTTCGTTTTTAGGGTTTTGTAGAATAATTTTATAAAACCTTTCTAAAATCGCGCCTGTCTGTCCGTCCGTCCGTGTGTCACAGCATTCTTTCTCGCGAACCATATAAGCTACAAACATAACAGTTTGTTTATAGATGTAAAGTGATGCCCTCTTCAAAGTTTCACTACAAAAATGTTTTTACAAGAAGCTAAAGGGGGGTCTCCCCATATAGAGGAGTGGCCCCTGAAAAAAGTCATCAAAGGTAGCCAATATAGGTATCAAATCAAAGGTCTTTATGAGAACTTTTCAAAACAGTGCTTAAACTGGTATTTTTTTGCTTCAGGGGCCGCACAGGAAGTTGCAATACACGAAAGTTTGTGTCCCCCTCCCCCTCGCGATTGGACACATGTGAGCCGTAAAATCTGAAAAAAATTATGGAGGTAGGTGTTTATGAGTACAAAAACAAAAGATACATTAGAAGTCGAAGTTCACTCAACTTTGTTAATAATAGTATGAACATCCAATTTCACATTTCCCCCAATAAAATCATATAGATACTATTACGCGCAAGTGTTACATTAAAATAAATAATTAAATTTATTGGATGGTTTTTTGCGTTCATGATTTACTATTTTTATTTACATTTAGTTTCCACTTGTATTAATTATAAGTTAGAATCACTACTATAATTTAATTATTACAATACTTGTATTAGCACGCACAAGTCTTAATGTCTTGTTAATGTGTCGTAGATCCGAAAACTAAGCACTTCTTTTAGCGCGGCTAAACTATTTGAAATTTCAGACTGCTGACAATGCAATCTGAAGACATTTACTTTGTCTGTGAGAAAGTTTCCATTCTCATGAAAATTTTCCCACATTCATCAAAATTCGTATGTTCATGTAGACCCTGACTAAGCAGTCACGTTGCATGAATTGATGTGGAATTGCACGCGCGCAAGACCTTTCCTCTATGTATATGTAATCAACCTTTCACAAATATCCTGTTCTTAATCTTTTACTTGCACTTTCAGATTGGATACTAGGATCTTCAAAAATTGTAATTTTTTCATCATCTTTTTTATTCCTGAAAGCTGTAGTATTTTTACCAAGGTTAATTTTGTTTTTTCGATTGAAACATTCCTTAAAAAAGATTACGCATAAGCTGCCATCAGCGCATTTATAAATTGAAAATCCTATGACAAGAAGGAAAAGTTGTAACAATTCTGCGACAGAGTATCGCTTCCGTGCCCTCTGGTGGAGCTCTTGACTGGGGCCCTCGGACCCGGTTAGCCCAATGGAGAGGGGCCGTGCGCCACTCGCTTTGCCAATGGGCCCCCAGGAGTCGCCAAGCGAGAATCACAACTCGCCAAAAGGCTCGCACCGACACCGTTCACAACACGACGCGTAATGCACTCACGCACCGCCTATCCTCCCTAATCGCGATTACAGCTAAGGCGGGGGAACCTAAGGAAAAGGATGAGCCCTGATGAACCTCGGAGTCACACCACGTGGCGGCGAAGCGCCCTCGAGCCTTCCACACACGGGGTGTCGCTCGTACGGGAATGCCATCTCGCTTCCCGAGCCAACTTCACAATTTTTAACTCACTTCCACCTGAGAAATTATGCACTTTACTCGAATGTTTTTCTTTTCTTCGTTCACAAACAATTTAATTTCAAGATTATTAATATTAGAAGGAAATACAAAAGATATTTTAAAAAGAAATATATGTAAAATTATACTTATATTGGCCAAGCTTACACTTTTCAACCGGGCTTGTTCGACTCGGGGGCCCCCAATCTTGCTGCCGCCAACTTCTGCTGTCGATCCAAGACCTTGATCCACCTCGGTCGTAGAAGACACTCTCCTCGTTGTTCCCCAAAACCTCCTTCATTCCTCCGATCAATCCTCAAATTCGATTTTTTTCTAGCTCGGCTATAACCTCCAAAAAAAATCCCGCCAAAAATTCGTGCTCCAATCCTAGGGAAAATGCAAAGTGAAAAAAAAGTTCCCCAAGCTCCATCCGGGGTCTTATATCCCCTCTGGTGGCCACGCTTTCATACAAAGGAGCTTTTCGATGTTTCACCAGTTCAGTGGACTGTTCATCGCATTCACTGCATTACCCGCGTGTCGTGTCAGCTGGCATCTTGCGAACTTTAAATGTCATAACAAAAGAGTACAAACATTGGGCATCGTCTTGTTTGATGTGGGAATGGTGCGCTGATTACCCGAGTAATTGGTACGTTTTCTGGATGGCAGTTACGGTGATCATTATTTATCGCGCGGTAAGTTGTTTTTGGGTAGAACATAAAACCTCCAGTGTTTAAGTAACCGCTTTTTTTGCCAGGTATCTCTCGATCGAGACCAGTTGAGTGTTAAGATATGTTGTTCTAACATCATAATTGCGGAAGCGTGGATTTCCTGCTCCGATCAAGTAGAAAGAATGAGAACTTCACTGCGGCCGATATTTCTTATCATTTCGCCAGTTTGTGACTGCGGGTAAAGTGATCGTGACAATTTCTCAGCTAGATTTCAGGAACCGTAAACGGAATCCTGGTAAGTCCATTCTCGAAAAGCTTCTTCGCCATCAAAAAATATAACACCATCGAACCAAAGTCTTTCCTTCCCCGATTTTTTTCCCAAAATAAGGTATTAGCACTTCCCCAAACACACGGTACAGCTGAGTCGGTGGCACAAAGTAATCCAGGATAATTTGGAAAATATCTGCTATTGTAGTGACAAGCTAAAGCTATGAATTCCGCCGTACCACTGTTGATTGTACCGGTAATGTTTATCAATGTTCAATTATGAAAGAAGGGTGTCGAGTCGCTAAATGTGTCTACTTCTACGTTGAAACCCAATGTCTTTAATTCTCCAGTGATAAAACCCGCGACTCCATCGTGCCCTCTAGTCCCTATGACTCGCGGCTTGAGGATATTATTCAAGGCATATTGAAGGTGGTCGTTATTGTCGGATTGTGCCACCTATAGAGTCGCCTGCGGTGATAACTGACGACGGCCATAGTAGTTTGTGGTGACGACTAGAAACAACGACAATATGCTACTTAACTGCATTGCAATCTTTTTGCACTCTCACTTCTTCCAACTATAACTAACTATCGCGTCAAGGCTTTTCCGTTTGCATCATAGAATAATTTCAATTGCAGCGCCGTCCGTGGCTCCCTATTCAGTTGATTGAATTAACTTTTAGTATTCTCCCAAGTTTCTGATTTGAGCTTGGACGTAAACTTGTCCATACGCTTATTTTCCATCACGCTCCAATGTGGCTGAGCTAGATTCATCAGTATTTGCCGGTTCGATTCGGTGAAATTAACTGCACACTTTCGACATTTCTGCACAATGATTGAATGCATTGTCAGCGGAAGTGCTCGTTGATCTGCTTAGAACCTACTTAATTCTAATTTCTAAGTGTGATACAAAATATAAAGCGTTACATACATCGTTAATCCTCGACTTCAGCTGGCTCGGGAAGTTATCCCTTTTTTTTTGTTGTTTCTTTTTTTTCGTTTGTTTGTTTTCCTGTGTGTGTGGAAGGCTCCCGTGACAAAGTATTGCAATTACAGTGGAAACAATTGAATTTTCTCTCACAAAATAAGGAATTGGTCGCATGGCTTTATCCCAAAAAGTAGCCTTTTCAATAGTCTCTGAAGTTGGATCCTTTAGGTCATTTATATTGTTACTAGTGAACTTGGTTATGCGCGTTTCGTTTTGTTTTGTTTCAGTTAAATTTAAATTATTGCAACAATCATCAATTTCTATTAATTTATCCTTTTTAGCTACAATTTCTTTATCAATCTTAATCGGGAAGTAATCGTGTGTTACGCTATGAAAAGTACAATCATTAGTCAAAGTTAGAATATTTATTCTTGATATTTTCAAAGTTTTAGTTTGATTGCTTGGCATTCAAAGCTTGTTTCTAGTGAATTTACAGTTAATAGTTTCAGGTTACTTATCCTATGCAAAATATCTATTTCTGAGCTAATATTTCAAAATTCACATCCTTTGTCTGTTTGCTTGAAAAACAAATTTAAAATACATGAATTTGAAAACATACTTTTAAGTGGTAATGGCTTACAAATTCTACAGTTGCTTATACTTTTACAATCAATTTCGTCAAATGATACATATAATTCTTTGTTTTTACTAATAAAAAAATATTTCTTTAGGCCATTTATCTGAATTACAGAATTTTTATTTATGTACGGAAACCCAATCACTTCATATTGTTCGAAATTTACGTTCATTACTTTATTGATCGAGATTCTTACGTAATGTAATAGGTTGAATTCAAATATCAAAACACAACAATAATAATAATATTTATACATTTTAAGCAAACATATGTACACATTCATTCACTTCTTATAATAGTAGATTCAATTCACATATTATGAACAAAAACAACAATCGTAATAAAATTCATATGTTCATATCATAAGCAAACATATATACACAATTCATCTGCTTACTAACAAAATTCATCTGTTTACCAACAAAAGTCCAACCTAAGCTAACAAAAAGACAACCATGAAATATCAATCCTATCGCATGGCTACATGTAAACATACCAGTTGCATAATCATGCAATGCAATTACTTTTATTTCTTCTACACTCATTCTGAATGTCGAATATTACGTTGCAATAAAATCATAACCCATCACGTGTGGAGGTTTTTCCTGACCACACTTAATTTACGCTAATTGTATTACTCATCTAGAGGTTAGCGACCATACCCAAGTGATACGTACGAGCATGGGTTATTGACATACGAGTGTGTGCATAATATATGGACAATGGATATTTATCCAGAGAAGAAAATAAGATGCATATGTTGACATATTGGTAATATGGAGACATCTAAGTTTTTGTTCATGAGGCAATAAAATCGATTTAATGGAAAGCATAGGTAGTATTGTGTCAAATAATAAATTTTTGCTTACACTTGTAAAAAAGAACAGAAAACAAATTAGCTGTGTAAGACATAGATTAAGTGAAAGAAAAGTGTATAAATACAGAAGTATGGTTGAATAAAATTAAGATTTGTAATTGAATCGTCAAGGCGTTCTTATTGCAAGTCTTCCCTCCGCGATGTAATTTTTGCGGACATAGAAATTGCGGCGTAGTGGATATAACGTCCTCGCCATGTTCTCTGCGGAGCAATTCTCCGCTTGCGTAGGTTTGGGTAAAGATTGTTAGAAACTAAGATATTAATTGTTTTTTTCCACCCTAGAAGTGAGATTCAATATAATAGTAAATCATTACATGAAGATCCTGCCATTTCATTTATAACATATCATTGGAGATATTTGTTTCAAATTTATAACACATTTATCACATTTATTATCCTGCCATTTCACTTATAACATTTTACAAATCTTTAGCCAAATCCCGGTAGTTCGATCTTATTGGTGTTACAACCAATGCCTCAATTTTTTTCACTTTACATAATTCTTCAATTGTTTGAGAAGGTTCAAGGATATAAGGATGTAAGATTCCTGATTGAATGAAAAGTAAACTGTCGTGAAGTATATCGATCTCCAAATCAATTACTTCGACTTTATGATTGATTTTTGAATACAATTCCTCATAATAAATTTGCAAAGATAGTTTCTTTTCCTGTTAATTCGTAACATTATTTATTCTTTTAAGTTCGTCGAAAATTTCGTCAATCTTCAGTCGGATTGAGCTTGGCTCTGTGTAATTTTTAATTGTCCGTTAATCTCATTCATAAGATAGGTGTTTTTAATCACCCCTTTACTTACGTTAAATTATTCTCAATGGAATCGAGAGCGGCTTTGAATTGATCAAAGTCGTTAGAATTCATCGTACTAAAGAGAACTTTTAAAAAACTTTCTACCCAACTAGCTATGCCTCTACGTAGCCGTCTTTTAGGTGAAAATCCTAGCAACCCATTAATAGTATTTAAATTATGGTTCAAACGTTTAGCCTGCAGTTCACCATTCAATTTCAAAGTTTTACGCGCTGAAAGACTATTAGCACAAATGTCATTAATGGTGTTTGTCAACTTTCTTATAGTTTCTATCTTAACCTCTAGTTCCGTTCTATCTATTACCTTAATTAAATGGATTTGTCCGTTTGCAAATTTGATGTCCCAAATATAGTTAAAGTATACGCCTGGATAACGTACTTCATTAACAGTTACATGTTCTAAGGCTATTGATCCAAGTTCTGCGATGAGAATGATTGCCCATTTAGTCCTGGAATATATAGTTTAACGTCACAAACGTTTTTAACCTATTATTTATTTGTTGAGATTTCTTAGAGACTTGTAAAATTTTAAAAGGACCAACCCATTGGTTCATAATATCTTTAGATTTCTTTTGACGGATCAAAACTTCGACGCCTACATTATAATTATCATTGAGTAATTAAATAATACTGGAGTGGACAGCCACGTGACCATGTGGTCACAACAACCCCTGCGACCACTTTTCCTACTACTATGCTCTTGTTTACAACCTACCAGAGAGCCAAATTACACAAGCAAACATGGCTGCTGCTCAATGAAAACAAATTTCATACAATACTAAAAATTTGTTTTCTATTTAAAAAACCTTCAGCATTATGAGGAAAACATGCAAAAGATTAACATATTAACTACTTATCTGTGAAAGGAAACACCTCCGATCCTTTTCATCTATAATTTTTACACGAAGGCACTAAACATTTCACTTTGAAACGGTGAAGTAATTTGACAGTGTCACACGTTAAAGTTATTCGAATCACAAAGGAATGAATTCAGATCGCGAACACTTTTCACAGTTTTAATATCGGATAAAATTCGCGACAAAACTTGCAATTTAGCCATTTTGGGGTCCAATTTGGATCAGTCAACTTGACAGACAGATCCAATCCAGTGAGCTTCTGGAACAAGAAAAAGAGTGGCTAGAGGCAGACTGAGAGGAAATGACAGACAGATCCCTTGGAAGAGAGCAGAAATCCTACACGTTTTATATGAGGTTAGCCCATCCAGTTCTTATTCATCTGAGATAATTATATATATTTCCTCTCTTATCTAACGTATTGTCATACCATTCTTTAGTGTTTTTCTTGATATTCCAATTAAACTCTACAGCTTGTTCTCTTATCTTCTTTAGCACATCCACCCGTTTATCAAGCATCGACATAGATGATTCCTTCATTTCTTCTATTTGGATCTGATCAATTAGCAAGGTTTTTCTTCTGAATAGCAACTCCTCTGCGGATATGCCAGTTCCTTGACTAACACACTGATTGGGCTTTTTCACACGGGAATGGTAAAAACCCATATCCAAACAGGTTCCGCGCTTACGCCCTTATGTTTACACGTTGCATAGTTCAGCCAACCTACTTTTGTATACGATACACGTCTTGCGAGTGTATGTGTCAAAAGGATCATTTGATCGTTAAACATCGTGCGGACAACATGAGAGCGAAGACAGAGAGATAAGCGATTGAGAATTGATGTTTTAGCCTTGAATTGTGCAGGAGGTAATAAAAACTGGAATGGAAAATGTATTTTATGATTGTTAAAGTTTGTCGATTCAAACTTCTATTGGATTTATTTGAATCTTCCGTGTTTTTTCGTTTTCGGAAAAATATATTCCAAATTTGAATATCTTCTATGAAGATTATGCATACTGTTAATTTTCTATGGATTTACAATAGGCAATTTTACTTTATTGTAATCGTGATATACGTCGTGTTGTTTCCTGAAATTGAACATGGCCTCCGCTTTCATAAACTTCTCGCATCCACGCACCCATTTTTGCACGCAAATTAAAGAAAGGCAATCGTTTCATGACGACTACCTTCTTCACCGAATGTTCAATTCGGAATGATTACTGGGGTTTGTATAAATTTTCCCCTACCAAATGATCAGCAAAATGCATTTGTGTATGTGCGTTACGCTCGTTCACCTTAAAAAATTCCGGCATGTATTTACCATCAGGTTCCCTCAATGCCTCTCACTCTTCTTGCCCATATAACCTGTTTAACGCTCACTTTTAACGCTGCGTCTGAAAAAGCCCATTGAAACATAAACTTGCCATGCCTAGTGTTTCCTGTGGTCCAAAGTCGGTTTCGTTGATAACACTACGCAAAAACTCCTTCAGTCTTGCATGTGATCTTTCTACAGAACCATTTGATTGTGGATGCCTGGACTGAATGGTATCATTTCTATTCCAAGTGCATGCACGCCAAGTTCGTTTGGCGGAAAACATTGCTGTTGTGCGCGATAGTGTAGCAAAAGAGCCGACGTACACAACAATTGAAAACATCACGAACATCACTGATGCGAATTTTGAATAAGGATTTGAATTTGCACGCTTAAAAGGTTCAATTGACTCAAGAGCTGGAGCCTACTGACCTACGCCATTCGGCGTTTTGCCGACGCTTGAACGTCGACGGTTGAACAGACAGAAAGGAATCTTGACTTTACAAAGAAAATCATCTTCATCGACGAGGCACACTTCCACCTCAGTGGATTCGCTAACAAGCAGAATTGCCGCATTTGGGCAAATGAAAATCCACGAGTGATTGTTGAAAAGCCGATGCATCCACAAAGAGTGACTGTTTGATGCAGTTTATGGGCTGGCGGCGTCATCGGGCACTACTTCTTCAAAAATGAGGACGGCCAAGCAGTTACCGTAAATGGTGTTCGCTATTGCGAGATGATAACGGACTTCTTGTGGGCAGGAATTGAGGCTATGAACCTGGACAATATGCGGTTCTTACAGGATGGTGCCACTTGCCACACACCCAACGAAACAATAGCTCTTTTGGGCGAAAAATTCCATGGCCGTGTTATCTCACGTTTCTAGTGAAATTCATTCAGGTCGGCAGTGTTGAGGTACATGTAAATACCAATAAAATTAATCAGTACCACCTGAAGCTTATTTTCAATTTATACCAAACTAAACATTTTCTACGGAAGTTAAAGCTTTCAGAAGTGATATATTCGAGGCTTTTGTTATCACAACAGCACTGAATCATACTTTTACTCATATCCAAGAACTACAATAATATTGTATTTGTAATATAATATGCAATAGACTGCAATGCTTTTTCGAATTTCGAATATTTAAGAGGTGAAATTCTGAGGCTCTTTTTCAAAGAGATGGGTACAGAAAAATTCATATCCATAACATATTTTGAATGAAATTTCTTACCATGAAAATTTTATTGAATTCCTTTCGACCTTTATTTCACCCATACACTATTCCACAAAATATATTGAATAGAAGTGCAGATACCCATAAATTTCTGAAATATGTATAAATAGTCTTTCAGATTCTTTGTGGAATATTTAACAATCAACTTCATCCAACTGCATGAGAAAATTCTTGTTTTAAGGAGGATAAATTATGTTGGCCAATGCTCCAGATCTTGATGTGAACATACAAATATAATTCTAGTTAAGCTTCAATTGATTGATGAACATGTATAAATCAGTGATATGCATGAACCAAAAGTACTGATTTAGTTTACATTGTTCAGAATTCAATCGAGTTTAAAATGAGTCCGTTTTGACAATTATTGATCAAAAATTTTAAAAATACAATTTCCAATCTTTTTCCCAAAAGCGCAATATTACTTTTTATATTGTGTGTCCTTATTTTTTACCTTCAAACATTATGAAAAAAATTATGAAAGCTGTTACGGCCGCGGTGTTCACCGCAGTCGACAACTTAAGTAATTAGCAGTAATCTCGAGTCCTCAGGGGGCAACGTGGGCCAGCTAGAACTCAGCTGTGTCTAAGCTCGTTAAAGGAAGGTCACTGCCCGTGTTACCACCCCACATAAAAAAATCTGCCACGATAGGAAGGAAGGGATAAAGAGGACTCATTGAACAGATGAACTGCTACTACTTAGGCGATTAGGACATTATGAACACAAAAAATAAAACTTCAATTCACCTGGAGAGCAGGAGGCGACAAAACTTAGCTCTGTTTTTTTCTTGTCTCCTCATTGCATCGGTAAAACAAATAATAGTTAAAAAAAATTGTAATGCTCCCCCACTTGCGTGCGGCTTTCCTCCTCGTTCAAAATCACTTTTGTTTCTCAATATCAATTCACTCGCAGATTTACATATCAACGTGGCCAAAACTATTTGCGTATCTTTTTTTCATACGTCCTCAGACTAATTGCGTATCACACGTCCAGAAACCAACTGACTGGACCTCCCTAAAATATGAAAAATTACCCCGAAACCTATCTCCGTCAAAGCTCAAATTTTGAGTCTCTGGCTAATTACCCGGCAAAGTTGGCTCTCACTTGGTATGCTAAGCAATTAGCAAAAGACCCCTTACCATGCACTTGGGACGAAGTGGTTTTATTTGGGGTCATAAAATTAAAACTAATATTTGAATTCATATTATTGGAGAGGTGGTTTTAGGTCAGCTAAATCGACAATAGACCAATTGTTCACTGTCAAGCAGGTACATAAAAAATGCTGGGAGTTCAACATAGACGTACTCCAAATTAATGTTGGCTTTAATCAAGCATACGATAGTGTTCATCGTAACGTACTGTACCAAGTAATGCTTTGCTATGGCATCCCAGCCAAATCAATCTGTCCTACCAAAATGACAATGACGTCGACAACCTCCCAAGTTCACATCAATAACCAACTCACCGATGCCATTGACACAAATATCGGACTAAAACAGGGAGATGGGTTCGCCCCATTGCTATTCAATTTGGCTCTAGAGTACGTCAAAAGGAAGCTACCCGTCGATATGCGAGGTACATTATTATACAAGTCAAGCCAAGTAGTAGCCTATGCGGACGACATCAACAATTGTCATGGTCATTAACAACTGCTAAGAACTCTTCCTGAAACTCGACAGCGAAGCAAAACTAGTAGAGCTACAAATCAATGGAAATAAAAGCTCATGATGCAGTCGAGGAAAAATACTTCAGCTACACAAAATATCATACTTGGCAAGTACAGTATAGAAAATGTTAGCAAATTTGTGTATCTAGGTGCCAAAATAATGAAGACAGGTTATGGAAGAGACGAAATACACCGAGGAATGCAGTTCACAAATAAAATATTTTATTCAGTTTTGACGATCTTCAAGACCAGCTGCATACACAGGAAAACAGAGCTTCAAGTACACAAATCTGTGATTAGACCTGTGCTATGCTATGGGTGTGAAACATGGACCTTAACTCAAGCATTCGCAAATTTATTGAACGCCTTTGAAGGACGGGTCCTGAGACAATCGGAGCGAAGCTAGACAGAGAACAATGCTGAATCTGATACAACCATGAGCTGTATGAAATTTTTGACGAACCGGAGGTCTCAACGATTGTAAGACTGCGGAAGCTGCAATGGGTACCCAAAAAAGTATTCGTTGGGGAAACTGAAGGCCGAAGACCGAGAGGGACTGTAGTTCTACGAAGAAGAAGAAGAAGATTCCCATCCAATTGCACATTTCGGGTCTCTTGCTAATTACCCAGCAACGTCGGATTTTGGGTATCCGTTTTCGTCCATACAATTCATGTGTCCAGCCCATTGCAGCTTCCGCAGCCTTACAATTGTTGAGACCTCCAGCTCGTCAAAAATTTCATGTAACTCATGGTTGTATCGAGTTTTTCTTTGGTCCCCGTCTAGCTTCACTCCAATTATTCGGTATGTCTAATTCAGCCCGCGCTTGGCATGCTTAACTTAGGCATGCTCCATTAGGCCCTCATTAGGCACGCCCAACTTAGGCAAGCCCCACTTTTTCAGCATTAGGCCCTAATGCCCGTATAGGCGTGCCTAAACTGATTTCGGCTGGGGATGTTGCAATACAGAGATTATGACACATACCAAAACTTTTTTTGCGAAATTCTTTTGCAGTGGGTCCTTGTGCTAGGGAAAAGAGCCTGTCCCATGATACCGCAACACTAGCCTGCCAGCGCATTCACGCGTCACCAAACAAGGCTAATCTCCGCGAATCTCAGCATCCTCTTCCGATGAGGCGGCAGACCATCGCTGCAGTGCTTCACGGACATTTATCTATACCCGTTTCACTACAGTACTTATAAAAACTGTAAATTTATTCGATAGTAAATAAACGTGTCAGAGCATTTGTCCTGATCATATTTGAACCACCCTTGTATATCAGGTCAGTTTAATTTTTGTTTTAAATAATGAAAACATTAACTTTAAACTAGGTTTTATCAATTAAACTTCGAAATTTTACGAACAACATTAAGATATTTTGCAGAGAAGACACAGAATATATACGCAGTAAAGATAAATTTGGAAAAATTGCACTTTTTCTAGAATATTTACACTTAACATTACCACTATAAAACATCCTACTTTACTCCTTATTTCATAAAACTCCTGTTCATTGCCCTGTTTTGTTAAAAAAGAATTATATTTAGACAACATTTCCAATGTTTCATGGATAAAATCACTTTTAAATAGCCGAAAAACAAAAGGAAAAGGCCAATTCTTCGTACGCTCACAAACGGGCATTTACATGAGAACAGCTCCTCTGTTGTCTTACACCTCTACGCATCAAACATACTGTTCCTTGCTAACAAACTATTGTGCATATGTCTCTGTCATTCAAAATTCGTATGAAATATCACCGAAATTTGTTACCTCCATTTATTGAATTTAATTTAAAAATTCTCATATATATCCTTCCGTAATATCAAATAACAATTATAAATCATATTTATAACATTGCTACCCACCCATTATATGAATTTCATATGAAGATTTATATGTAACATACTCGTACCAACATGCTTGAGTCGTCTTTTGTATTTACTGCGAAGCACATTTCCCTCTCGAGAGTCGTAGAAACTACATTTGTACTACAGAATATAGAACCGAGAACATGTGTGAGACGTTTATAATTACAGTTTCAAATTTTCGTTAGACCAACACAAATTAGCAGATGATTACGTACGGTAATTAGAATACTAATTACACAAATGGGAGTGTTGTGCTTTGAATTATTTTAAATTGATGTCATAATTTAGCCGGAAGGCTTAAGATACAGGTGGGTAGAATTCTAGGACAAGAAGTTTTGCACTGATGCTTTCTTCGTACCATTAAGGTCCGGCAATCAAGCGCGTTACAAAATATAAGCGCCAATATTCGTTGTATCACTTTACGCACCTCATTTTTTATGAAAGATTGAATGAAAAGCTTTTTATTCTATTATCGCACAAGAGTCTTAAAAGTACTTGTTCTTTCATAAATGCAAAACTGTCCATTATGAATAAAGTGCATTAAATTCAATGCAACTTTGAATAGGATCCAAAAAACTCACAACTTCATATCCCAACATATATAAAAAGGAAGATGAAAACCTAAACCACACTTCCAACTAGAATTTCATCTATGTGCAAAGCACATTAACCACATATTCTCAATATTCATGCATATCCTTATGACTATACATCTCATGTTCTCTCTTACAACTTACAAAGCAAAATCTCAACTTGTTCACAAAAGAATGAGCACTTTGAAGCAAATCCACTTACGAGCTCACTCCCGCGCACTGGAACATTTCACTGTCGGTCGTTCATGTTTAGTTCGTATAAAAGATTAAATTTTCCAGGATGGTTATTTCCCTCCAAGGATTGATAATGCAGTTATAGAACATTTCAGGTGGATACATTCTGTCTTTTACGGCACTACACTAAGCTTCTCAGGCAACCGCACACTAATGGTTAGCTAAAAGTTCTGCAGGCAGAATTTCGTGTGTGGTCCAAATGCAATATATATTTGAAGCAGCTCTACACTCTAGTCTCAAATGGAATAGTAGAAAGGATCGTCGTGTTTCTTTAGTTTCGGGCGGTGAGATTGCTTTAAGATGCTCATGGTGTCACTTGCAAATAATTATTCGCTGGTAGAGCTGAATGGTTTTGTTGCAGATTCTTGTTGATTGATTAAATGAAGGCTTATTTGGCTTATATGATAGAGTAAATTAAATGGATAACAAGAGACAGTTCTTGCCAGAAAGGACTCGTAACTACTCGTATCTTAAAACTTAAGAAAATGCTCATAATGGCATCCAAAAATTGGTTAGAATGTTACTTCTGCTATTAACAACGAAGCCCACTTATAACAAATTTCTATCAAATTATTCAATAACATAAGGTTCGTTCAAAAGTTATCCAATCTTCCTATAATACATATCTTGAATGTAATGCGTACGAGCGACCTCTGCGGGACATGAGCTTTGCCATTAATCCCTCAAAACTCCCTGAATGCCGCAGTTACCAAAATCTAGCTTGCTCCTTCGAACATGGGGTGCATGAAGTTGATGCGGCTTAGCGCCTTAAGTCCCTCGCGTCTCCCACGTACCTTCTCAAGCCAGTGTATTGAAATGTGGGTAGATAAATGTGTCTATGCAGGACTGCTGCGATGGTCTACTGCCACGGCAAGAGAGGATGGTGGGATTCGCCGAGATTGGCCTTGTCTGAAGACGCGTGAATGCGCTGGCAGACTAGCGTTGCGATGCCCAGTACAAGGACTCACTACAAAGAAAATTTCGCATTCACGGATTTCAAGGTACAAATGAATATCGACCGAATTCGAGAATGAGGTAACCTACTAAAGGTCAAGAATTTCTAACTCAGATGACAAACCGGGCCGGAAGAAAACAGACGAACCTAAGAGCAACTTCGCCGTTACCGACGATACTTATGGCCCCCAAATGAGAGTGGAGCATCCAGGTGGAAGCGCTGACCCCTCACACTCCCAGCCGGATCAAGATCTAATGTAAGCATGGCCATATATTTTACATTCAAGTGAAAAACTGACACAAACATAATTATCGTGAATTTTTCCCTTAAATGAAAAATATAAGCGTGGCAAATTTATGTCAGAGTATTATGTGAGGAAATCACATAACCCTATACCATAAATAGGCCATAGACGGTCCCAAGCCCGTTTGAGAAAGGAAGAGGGAGCCCCTTGTTTCCCCAACCCATAGCTTCCATAATTCCTCATCCCAAAACCCCAAATAAATGGTAGTAAATGCTCTCGGGGTGCACATTAGGTTCACTGATTCCCCAATAATGTAACATTATATGTTGAGAAATGCTAATAACTGTAAAAACATCTACAGCTCTGCTACTAAATCTTACTTACACCTCCTTTGTGAAGACGTAAGAGGGTGAAGGCTGATAACGGAATCGACGTAATAACCATGCTGCCGGAATGGAGGTTGGGCGACGGGCTAACTCCCCGCCCCTGAAAAACATTTAATTGTTTCGAAACCTGTAGATAGGCCTCGGAATAGATTGGACTCACGGCAACGACCTCGCAAATGAAAAAGTTGGGTAGACAGACCTATGCTCTATCCGAAGGGTTTTGTACTCAATTTACAAAATGCAGCAACCAGCAACGAATAAAATCAAAAAACATGTCATGTTTGAGTATCATACTATTATTAGCAAAGTTGAAAGAATTTTGACTTCTGAGATATTTGTTATAATTATACCCATAAATATCTCCCTTGATAATTTTTTCAGATTTTTTTAATCACGGGTCCCCATTCGCGAGGAAGGAAACACATTTTTCAAGTATTCCCCCCCTGTGCCCCCACTGAAGCAAAAACTGTCAGTTTAAGAACTGTTTTGAAAAGCTTTTATAGAGAACTTTCAGTTGATACTCATATCGGCTACCTTTCATGAAATTTTTTCCAGGGGCCACTCCTCTGTACTGTAATCATCGATTCATAGCCTGTTTTTTCGAATCTTAGAATGGTTACAAAACCCTTTTGCTAGGAGCTCCCTCCTGCCTCTTCAACTTTTTTCAATTGTATGTACTCATCTTCATGATACCTATCATTCCTGAAATGTTCATGCAAATCCTAGCAAAGCTGTAGTGTCTAAGTCGGTAAAAAGCGCATATGGCTCCATAGCCATATGTTTCCATAGTAATACAGGGCATATTGTTCCATAGTAATACAGGAAAATTCAAATCTCTATAACTTCGTGTTTGCTAAATTTTATTGAATTTAAGGGTACCGTTTAGATTTTATTCAAGAAAACATAAAATCAATAAATCATACTATTACTAACAAAGTTGAGTGTATTTCGACTTCTCGTGTATTTGTTATTGTTGTACTCATTAAGGCCTACATTCATGATTTATTTCAGATTTTTCGGATGGAAGGTGTCCAATCGCGAGAGGGGGGGGTACGCGAAAAGTTCGTACATTTCCCCTTCCCCTGCTCCCCTCGGTACTCGTAAGGCGATTTTAAGACTTGTTTTGAAAAGATCTCATTGAGACCTTTCTAATGACACCCTACTCGACTACCAATGATGAAATTTTTTTTTGAGGGGTCACCTCCCTATATGGGGAGACCCCCCTTAAACCCCTTTGAAAATTTTTTCCACCCTTGAACTTTCAAGAAGTCACCACTTCTAACCTTTGCACAATGTTTCGTGGCTGTAGCCATTATAGTTTCGGAGAAAAAGTGATGTGACATACAGACGGACGGAAGGACGGACGGACAGACGGACACAGGTCGTGATTGCAATAGGGTTTTGTATTTTAGTACAAAACCCTAAAAAGTACTACGGCATTGGTTCCTGGAATGTCAGATCACTCAATTACCCTGGCGCTGTTAAGGACCTTTTACAACAGGCCAATCAATATCAATTAAAAATACTGGCAATCCAGGAAACAAATTGGACTGGAAAGGCATTCAAGACATGAGATCGCACACAATATTCAAAAGTGGGAAGTCTACTGGAAAACAAGAATTTGGAGTGGCCTTCATTGTGGATAGGGAGTTCAAATCGCACGTTATTGATTTTAAGGCAGTCAATGAACGATTGCGAAATTCTTCAAAATCTGGCTGATTAATGTTCACGCCCCGACCGAAGAAAAAGACGAAGAAACGAAGGAATCGTTTTACGATCAGCTGGAAAGACAGGTCGACTCATTGCCCACAAACGATACAAAAATATTTCTGGATGATTTCAACGCTAAGGTTGGCAATGAGCTATCTCATCGGGGAACGACTGGAGGGTATAGCCTTCACGGTAAAACAAATGGCAACGGCCAGCGCCTGATTGACTTTGCATGTAGCAAAAATCTAGTCATACGTTCGACTTGCTTCCCACATCGACGCATTGATAAAATGACCTGGTCATCACCGGATGGCAACACACAAAACCAGATCGATCATGTTCTGATGCAACAACGTTGGGTCTCTGGCAGGTTCTTCTTCTTTCAAATATGCTGTGAGCGATGTACATACCAATTATAAATTTATCTATTTCCATTGATTGAATATCTGCACCAGAAAAAGTAACTAGATTTCGAGAAAATATTCCTTATAACAAGGCCAAAGAATTAATTTTATTTCCCGGATTTCGCAAAAATCCGTCTGTAAAACTTACCCAAGGAAATTAATTTAATTTGATGAAAGGGTTAGCATTATTTTTAAACTCATGAAATTGCACGATCAGGTTTCGAGAGAAATTCGGAAGTTTCTGTTGTTTAATTTTAACTACCGGGAATCCCTTCACAAAGTAAAACACTTACGATTGGGATGCTTATAACATTTTTTGTTGTTTAATCTATTGACTTCCTGGTATATAATATTTAAAATCTATGATTAAATAGTCTCACTCAATTGGTTCAGCACAATATAAATAAGCTAGGGCTATTTTTAAATACTTGGACGATATTTAAACTGAAAAAAAAACAAGATTCTGAGCTAAAGCTACCGTGAATGATAGGCACCGATAAACTGAAGTAGCTTTGGACGTTTGTTGGCATTTGAATGTGTCTATTAAACAAAGTTTGTTCCATCATCAAAACCCAAACGAATAATAAAGCGCCGGGCATCGATGAGATTCCAATAGAGCTCATCAAATATGGTGGCAGTAGTGTTCATCAAGCTATTCACAAAGTTATCCAGTACATTTGGCAACAAGAACATATACCGAACGAGTGGAGCCAATCAATTATATTCCTTATCCACAAAAAAGGTGACAAGATACAGTGCGAAAACTATAGAGGCATATCACGACTTTGTACGGCGTACAAAAAAATATTCTAAAATCTTAGAAAATAAAATCGGATCATACGCCAACAGTATTATTGGGGAGTATCAAGGTAGTTTTAGGGCAGGTAGATCAACAACAGACCAATTGTTCACCGTCAAGCAGGTACATGATAAATGCTAAGAGTTCAACATAGACATACGACAAATTGTTGACTTCAAGCAAGCATAAGACAGTATTGATCGTAATGTACTGTACCAAATAATGCTTGGCTTTAACATTCCAGCTGAATTAGTCCGTCTTACCATAATGCCAATTTCGTTGACAACCCCCCAAGTCCGCATCAATAACCAACTCACCGATGCCTTTGACACAAATATCGGACCAAAGCAGAGGGATGGGCTGGCCCCATTGCTATTCAATTTGGCTCTGGAGTACGTCATACGGAAGCTACCTGTCGATACGCGAGGTACATTATTATACAAGTCGAGCCAAATAGTGGCCTATACGGATGACATCAACATTCTGTCACGGTCATTAACAACTGCCATAGAACTCTTCCTGATACTCAACAGCGAAGCAAAACTAGCAGGGCTACAAATCAACGAAAATAAAACAGAACTCATGACGCAGTCGAGGAAAAATACCTCAAATACACAAAATATAACACTTGGCGAAGACAATATCAAGAATGTTAGCGAATTTGTGTATGTAGGCGCCAAAATAATGAAAACGGGCAATGAAAGAGACGAAATACGCCGAAGAATGCAGCACGCAAATAAAGTATTTTATTCAGTACTGACGATTTTGAAGACCAGCTGCATACAATGGAGAACAAAGCTCAAAGTACACAAATCTCTGATAAGACCTGTGTTATACTATGGGTGTGAAACATGGACCGTAACCCAAGCATCCGCAAATATATTGAACGCCTGCGAGCGACTGGTCCTGAGGCGAATAATCGGAGCGAAGCTAGACGGGGCCCAATGGCAAATTCGATACAGCCATGAGCTGTATGAAACTTTTGACGAACCGAAGGTCTCAACGATTGTAAGACTGCGGAAGCTGCAATGGGCTGGACACATGAATCGTATTGACGTACAACGGATACCCAAGAAGGTATTCGTTGGGAGAACTAAAGGCCGGAGGCCAGTGGGGAAACTGAGGAAACGTTGGTCTGACTCGGTCGACGAAGACGCGGTCAATGGACCGAGACAGTTGGACGTGCTGTTTGCAGGTAGCGAAGGCCCGAGAGGGGCTGTAGTGCTAAGAAGAAGATTAAACAAACGCCCCCTGAAAATAAATGACCAGTTAGTTATTGAGGCTCGCGAAAGGGAATCATTCGTAAGTCGTTTGTAATGATCTAGAATGTGGGAAATTTTCTTGTGGAAGATAACAGATATTGTGAGAATGGAAAAAAAATCCTACAATGTTTATCGACTGGTAAATAAGAACAAATTCATCATTAGTTTTGGATAAAAACCAACAATTATTATTTAGTTTGTTAATGCAAATCATAGTATAATAATTTAATAAATTTCGTGAATTTGTTTCAAAAACAAATCGCTCATAAAATGTTCAGTAATGTTCTCTATGATCTATTGTCTAACGGATTGAGATGTCCAAAAAAGCATTAAAATGTTAGTCCATTGCTCTATTTGCATTATGCTTCCTGACGCAGCATTAGACATATAACAAGTTGAGTAAGCAGGAGAGTGCTCCTACCAGAAGGTCTTTGTAAACATCCTAGGTTTAGAAACAAGTTTTCTAATGGCGTGAATCGATAACTTGAATTATTCATCCAATACTTAGATATGAAATTGTTCAAATTTATACAAAAGATGCACAGTTTCTTTCATAAACACAGTCCAGCCGACATTTTAATCTAGCTTAAATGATTTTTCTGAATGCTCGGCCGATTGAACATGTTCAAGTTAAACACTATTCCTTAAATTTTCATGAAAATTGAAAGAAAATAAAAGTGCCTAAGTCAATTTTAAATATATATAGGGTTTTCCAATAAGAGGTGTTATTTTGAATAGATCTTCTGATTTAACACCTTGCGCCTTCTTCCTTTGGAACCACGTGATAGAGAAGGCCTATGCCAAAAGCCCAGCGTCGATTCAAGATCTCAAAGATGAAATTCGTGAGGCTATCGAGGACAGAGGGCAACCACTTTGCGATTTGGTTATGGAAAATTTTATGAAAAGGATATGTATGGTCCTGTAAGCGTGTCGTAGTGGTTATTTGCTCAATTTTAGTTATTGCTATTAACGGCATATCTTCTTCTTTATAATGAAATAAACATTCGATCATTTGTTTTAAAAAATGGCATTTTTCTTTTAATATCAAAATAACACCTCTTATTGGAAAATCCTATATCAACCATAAACACGTGTTATTGTTGGTATAATTCCATATAATTGAAATGACTATAACTCACTTGATTATGATTCGATCTCAACATATAAATCTTATGTGTCTATATAATTGCAAAATTTCAAGAAGTTTAATGGTACCGTTTTGATTTTATGGGCAAAAATGTAAAATCTACTAATCATACTATTATTAACAAAGTTGAGGGAATTTTGATTTGTGAGGTATTTGTTGCCCTTGTACTCATATAGGTCCACGTTCGTGATAATATTCAGATTTTTCGGCTTAAAGGTGTCCAATCGCGAGGGGGGGGGGGACACAAATTTTGCGTACATTTTGCCTTCCCCTGGACCCCCTAATTCATAAAATGATTTTTTTATTTCAGATTCTAAAAGTTCTAATCAAGACCTTTCATTTGATACCCCACTCGACTACCTTTGATGAAAAAAAATTTTTAAGGGCCAATTCGTTATTAGGGGGGACCCCCCTTAAACATTTTTTAAATTTTTGTTAAGGCTTTAACTTTTGAGAGATCATCATTTCTGACCTTTTCACAAAATTTGAGCATTCCAGCTTCTATAGTTTCTGAGGAAATCAGCTGTGACGCACGGACAGACGGACAGACGGACAGACGGACAGACGGACAGACGGACGGACGGACGGACAGACGAACAGACAGATCACGAAACTAGTAGGTCTTTGTAAAAAAAATTTTTACAAAGACCTAAAAATGAAAATTTAAATAGTTTTTGTTTTCACCAAATATTAAAGAATTTCTTTAGTATACCATTTTTATAAATTTACTGATTATTGCATACCCATTTTTTTATCATTAGAGTATATATCAATTCATTTGGTTTTATCCTTAACGAACATGTATAACCATAGTCAAATTAAACATTATTTTCCTTTTTTTTTACAAACAAATAGCGCTATTTACCAACGATAACTACGATTCTTTTCGCATTTGATGAAGGTTTTCCTATCTCAAAATAAATTAAATTATTGCATAAATATTAAATTATTTATCTTTAAAGATTGATTTATAATCCTTTTTGTCTTTGTTACACATATGAAGGGTGGTCCAACCAAAACGCACGATGTTAATTGTAAAACAAAAAGTTTTCAGAGAATCATTTTAATATTTTTTATAATAAAAGAAAGATCTATGACAATTATGTCTAAAATAAAATGTCGCTCAAATGCCCGCCAAAGCGACTGCAGCATACTTCTATCCGATGGTCCATGTTTTCAATGACACTGAGACACAATTGAGGTTCAATGTCGTTAATGCGCTGGATTACCTCATCCTTTAGCTCTTGAATTGTTCTTGGCTTATTGATGTTCACTTTTTCTTCTAGATATCCCCAGAGAAAGAAATCCAACGGTGTCAAATCACATGATCGTGGCGGCCAATTTACATCATCACAACATAAGATAACACGTCCAAAAGAGCCATTGTTGCGTTGGCTGTGTGGCAATAGCACCATTCTGGTGGAACCACATATCGATCAGGTTAATAACCTCAATTTCTGGCTACAAGAAGTCCGTTATCATCTCGCAATAGCGAACACCACTCACGGTAGCTGCTTGGCCCTCCTTATTTTCGAAGAAATACGGCCCGATGGCACCGACAGCCCATAAACTGCGCCAGACAGTCACTCTTTGTGGATGCATCGGCTTCTCAATAATCACTTCTGGATTCTCATTTGCCCAAATGTGGCAATTCCGCTTTTTAACGAATCCACTGAGGTGAAAGTATGCCTCGTTGCTGAAGATGATTTTCTTTGTAAAGTCACCATTCTCTTATATCTACATATATCGCTTGAAATGGTCAGCAGACTGCAGCTCTTGAGTTAATTGAACCTTGTAAGTGTGTAAACTCAAATCTTTATTCATAATTCGCATCAGTGATGTTCGTGAGATGTTCAATTGTTGGGCACGACAACGAGTCGAGGTTGACAGCTCTTCTGCCACACTATCACGAACAACAGCAATATTTTCCGCAGAACGAACTGGGCGAGCATGCACAGCTGATTTCACATTTTCTACGGAAACGGTTTGCTGAAATTTGCGCACAATCCTCCCGAATGCCGACACACTTGGTCGATTATGCTGACCAAACAAATCACGAAGTGCACGAAATGCATTTTGATTTGAACGCCCATTTTCATAAAAGACTTTAACAACTTTGATGCACTGCTCAATTGTGTACCTCTCCATGGTTAAATTTGTCAAATACTGAAAAAAAGAAATGTCAAACTAAGTTGAGCAAAAACTTGACGTTAAGGTGTGATTTACAATTAACATCGTGGATTATGGTTGGACCAGCCTTTATATATTTTATGTTTGAAAAAAAGGAGGACATAATTATATATATTTTTTAATAACATTAGCACAGGAGCACCAGAAGTGCAAATATAAAGCGACATTTTTGCAACATCAAATATAATATGTAAAAAAACTTAAACTTATAGACCGAGCATTTTGCGAATTAGCCACAAAATCATTTATCTAATTGGATCGTATCCTGGATTTTAATTAAATTATCTTTTTGTGTAAATGAAAACCTCTTTTGGAATGTTACCAAATTTTATGTCTGTGGTCCTAGTTACAGAATACGAAATCCTGGAAGGGAGCCCTTGACTGCTAGCAATCCTTGGACTGAAAAGTATTTATAAACTTGAAATATATTCTGCTATAATTTTTCGACGTATTTTTTGATAAGGACGCACTCTATATCATGTTTCTTGTAGTTTCTACCTTAAACTTAAATTTCAAGTTTTATTGATGACTGCAGAAATATTCCTAATATTTTGCATGGGCAGTTCAATAGAATTTATTTTTATTTGACTAGACATTTATTTTGAATATAAAAATTTGCCAAATGTCATGTTTTATTGACTAAATAAACTCTTACGTAGCGTAATTGGATCGAAAGTGATATCCATAGCATAATTATTTGCCCTTCTACTTATTCAAGTAACTTTTTAATGATTTTTGTGACTAACATTATATTTTTGCAAATTGTTCACATTCTGACTAGAATTTTTGACTCAGAGAAAATTCGTACAAAGTGGTGCAATATTACGGATAGGCTCTTCCATTAATATTGAATAAGTTTATTGGAAAAACTGTAAGAAAATGAAGAAATAAGAAAGATAACGATGAAATGCCAAACAGAGAAAGAGATAATATATATTAATTATAAATTTCTGAATTCCTAAACACGTCTTTCCTTTCCGGTAACGCGTTCTCTTTCAGCTGGATAGTGCAGGCGAGAGGTGAGTATGCCGCCTAAAAGGTACGGTTCCAGTAATCCGCAAATGATCGGTTTCGAGTTGCGGTCGGTAAGCGGTGCTATATTTTGTATTTGCGTGTGTTTATTAGCGTAGGTTTTGAATTCAAGTAGAGTATTTCGGGCACCGCGTGGGTAATATTCGGAAGCGCATATTTTAAAATTTGTTTTCTCTTCAGCGGTTGCTTTTGTTCCTTTTCTCCGGAAAAAAAGTTTACGTAATTTAAAGTAGAGTCGCTGGAAGTTGTTTGACGCGTTTAAAATTAGGCACTTGAACCGGTGGCTGATTTTTTATATTTCGGACATAGTCTGCTCGCGGAAGACCCACGCCCGAAACTCCTCTCGGAGCTAGCTAGCTAGCCAGCAGCCACCTCGGAGTAGACTGAGAGTGTCCGGACTTGTTGACCTGACAGGTACCGTCCGCTGTCATTTATTCATTTATTTAATCTATTAAACAGATATAATCCAATTACATTATAGACAAACAAAAAATAAAACAAAGTTTATACATACAATCAATATATCCAAAAAGGATAGTAAAAAATCAAATGAAAAAGGAAACTACGTACAAAATACAATAAATTAATTAGAAATAGAAAAATTTTTCTTCACAGTTAAACAAAAGAACCGATTCCTTAAGTTTTTTTTTGAATTTAGCAAAAGACAGCGGTATTAAACCAAGACCAAGCGCGTTATGATTACGTGGGAGTCGTACAGCAGGCGAAAAAAATAAAATATCAGTGCGAGCAAAGAGAACATTGAAGACTACTGAGGATCTAGTTGGACGTCCGGTATTGAAGGAGGAAATTTCAATGCCAAGGCCTATAGGAAGCAAATTGTGATAAAGCTTGAAAAGAAGGCATTCATCGAGAAAAACTCTGCGAGAGACTAATGAAGGAATGCGCAGAAAATACAGGCGATCACTATAAGCGTAATACGGGATACGGAATTTGAAAAAAAGGAACCGAGTAAACCTACGTTGCACAGCTTCAATAACATCTCTTAGGTAACGTTGATGCGGACTCCATATTTGCGAACAATACTCTAATATGCTTCGAACAAGAGAAAAGAATAAACAAACATACGATGAAATATCTTTAAAATCTTTTGCGGATCTGAGGATAAAACCTGACATACGAGATGCTTTAGATACTAGATGAGTTATATGCTGTCCAAAATGAAGCTTGGTATCAAAAAATACTCCCAAGTCCTTGTGGGACACCACAGCTCTCAAAGAAACATTAGCAATCGCATAGTTATAATCAAAAGAAGACTTTTTAAGGAAGTAAGTCATCTTGAAACATTTGTTTACATTTAACTTCAGCCGATTAGTTGCACTCCAGCCAGCTATTATATCCAGGTCTTTCTGCAGAATAATACAATCATTGACAGATTCTATCACCCTGAATATTTTCAAATCATCTGCATACATGAGGGCGCGGGAGTTGAGTAGGGAAGGAATATCATTGATAAATACGAGAAACAACAGAGGACCAAGAATGGAGCCTTGTGGAACTCCAGAACAGGGATAAAATGGAGAGGATTTATGGGCATTAATGGTCGTAACACAACTCCGATCAGCAACATAAGAACAGAACCAATGTACAATAGAACTGCCTAAGCCGAAATTACTCAATTTTTGGATAAGAATCAGGTGATCAACTGAATCAAAGGCCTTAGAGAAGTCTGTGTAGATAACGTCTACTTGGTTCACCTTATCAAACTCAGCAGCAATCTTATTTGTTAAAGATAAAAGGTTGGTAAGAGTTGATCTACCTTTGATGAACCCATGCTGTTCATTGGCAAAAAACGGAAGCAACAAAGGATAAACTTGTTTGTATACAATTCTTTCCAGAACTTCTAAACAGGGAAGAAGTGAAATGGGGCGGTAATTGGACACGCTTGCTTTATCTTCAGATTTGAAAATGGGAAAGACATTAGCTCTTTTCCAGCGTGCAGAAAACAACCATCTGCGAGACTTTGGTTGAATAAGATGGACAAAGGAACACAGCAAAGACGACAAAGATTTAGCAAATATATTGGGAATTCCATCTGAGCCACAGCCAATACTGCCATCCAGACCATGTAATAGGCATTCAACTTCAACAGGGTTCACATATGCGAATGGCAAATTCATGGTTGGACCATCGATGAATGAAGATGCTGCAGCACTTGTCTTACTATAAAAAGAAGAAAAATGTTGCGCAAAGAGTTCACAAATTTCCCCATTATCAGAACACGTGATACCCTCAGAATTCATTGAGTAGGGCATATCGCAGGACTTTTTAAACGAATTTATACAGGCCCAGGAAGGCTTTTTAGCACTCGACGTTATGGAGCCCTCCACGTGATCAATATAATGGCTTTAAGCACTTTTAATTAAACTATTGGCTTCAGTTCTTAGACCTTTATAACAACGTAGGTGCACCTCAGAACCCGTCAAGTGATATTTCCTGCGGGCAGCGTCCTTGGCATTTAAGACTGAAGCGATGTTGTTATTAAACCAAGGTGCATCTTTTAACCTTCTACGGGCATAGAGCGGTGTATAACTGGTTATCACGGATTCAAGAAAAATATAAAACTTTTGAAGCGCTGCATCAACACTTAAGTTCCGAAAAAAAGAAAACCAATTAAGAGAATTTAATTCTAACTCCATATCAGAATATTTGGCTTTTAGAAAATTAAAGCTAGAAGGGATAACTTTTTTTTGGACAAGATCACGAGCCAAAACAATCAGCAAATGAAGCGGATCAGATTTTACGTAGGGGGAAGGGCAGCCTGCAGGGAGACACAAGATTTCGGTATATTAGACAGAACTAAATCCAGAGCTTTACTGTTAACGTTTGGGATATCATTCCATTGTGAAAGGGAACAAAAAGAAAGGAAGGAGGAAAGAGTAACAGAGTAATTGTCAAAAGATAGAATTTCGGAAAATGTGCTATTCCAAACAACATGGGGTAAGTTGAAATCCCCACAAATTAAAAGCAATGAAGAGGGAAAGCTGCTAAAAATGTATGAAGAAATTTCATGTTCCAAGGCTTCACATCTAGAACCAATGAAAGGTAGATTTAAATTTCCTTTGGGAAATCTTGAACAAACGAGACGTGTGAAAATCATTACACACTGCAAAGATTAAGATTTCAAAAGCGGCAAAGCAGAATTGAAAGATAGAGAGCTCATGAAGGCTTTTTTTATATCTTCATTTTTTTCTTACCTTGTCTTTTAATTTTTGACATTTACCTGCTCAGAGAAGCACCCCACACTGCGTACATTATAGACTTTCTTAAACTCCTTTACAGACAATAGAGCAATTTTTTACACGGTTCGCTACATCAAGTTTAGTTATTACAGTTTAGTTATTTTAGCACACATTTTACCACGACTTTTCGCCCAGAAAATTATATATTTTTTTTTATAATAAACATGCTTAAAAGAGGGTTCACAGTCTTTCCGTTGCCTGGTCTTCTAACTATTAGGGATGCATCAGATTACGACTTTATAGTCGAACTTCTGTCGCAAGTTACACATGGTTAAATGGAAGCCGGCACACTGCGATTTTCGACAATTTTGTCCAGGTCGGCAGTCGCAGGAATATGCGATTTTTCCTAAAAACCAGTTTAGTAGGTAGTTTTTGTGATACTCGCACAGGCGCACATCATTTGGACATTTGACGTTGACGTGCATGGAAGTTTCTTGATAGCGCACAAATGAGTTAGCGCATGTGTTCCTGGCAAAGACATACCTTCAAATAAGCATATTAGTTCTGCGCATGCCTGAAGTTCCTTTGCAAATCTTGTCGCAGTGTGTTCGTATTTGCGTCCAAAAATTGCTGGTTACGACAGGAAAATTGCAATGTAGCCGAACCCTTATACTAATATCACCCGAGCCCAAAGACATATAAACAAATGGACGAGCAACGAGAATCTGTGTACTTGTCCATGTGAGAAACAAATTTGCCACATAAATAAGTTATAAATAACTTACGCTATCAAAACTATATGATTCCCTCTGCTTCTCCTTCCCCTTTTTTTCCAGACAGGTTTTTCTTTTCTCTCTTCAGAAGAATCGCTTCCCCCACTGACACCCGCGCACACCAACGAAATTTCATTTCAGTTTGAGTATAAACAATAAACAACTCTCACGGAAAACTCGAACGTCAAAGCAAAAGAAAATCGAAAAGAGCGCGAACCACGCGGGAAAACTCATGTGTCAAAGCGGATGGAAATTTCGTAAATTTTTAATTAAAACTGTGAATTAAAGTTCCGATTACGTACGCGCGATCTTTAAAATTAAAAACTTTTTAAATGTGAACGTGTTTCGCCGTGAATAGAGTGCTAAATTAAAAGCATATCGCCTCAAACCTCAACTTCACACAACTTTAGCGCAGGTTGCCAATTGCTTCGGCTCTCACGACCGGTTGCGGATCCAGTACTCTCTATATCTATGCCCGAGCCTCACCCTTACTACTAACAAGTTTTGTGTATGCCCGTGTTTGGGCTCAGTATGCGAACCAGACCCGCAGCAGTCGTGACAAAGAATCGAACCCACTGGCCAATGCCTTTTACTTAGCCCAGGCCATTTCTCTGGCTGGACCACTATTTGGTCTACCACGCAATCAAAAAAAAATCTGTCATAATTATGCGAAAATAATGAACCCAGCAAAAGCAATTGTTGACACAATGAACTGACCAATAAGCGTGACCACAATGACTAACATCAATCTTGTCCCTCCCCATAATCAGAATGTAATCTGAGCTGTATTGAATTGTACTTCAGCTCGGGTTTTAAGTGTATTAGAAATGATCAATTAGAAATCAAAATGCTAAAAAACTAAAGTTTGATTAGTAACAAACCAAGAAATGTGAAAATTAAGCTACAAATAGTAGAAAACTCCAACCAAATTAAGTTATCCGTGTATTTATAATGCAACCCAGAAAAAAAATGGAAGGAATGGATGCAAAAAATAAAGAGAGAACGAAAATTTTATCAATTTAAAAAAAGAATAACACACTCATTACAAATATGCAAGAAATTGGAAATCATATCAATTAGAATCTTGACGTTGGCGGGACCTACAAGTATCGTAACGCAATAATGCTACAGAATACTCGTAAAAGTAATAGTAACATATTGGAGAGAATTATTCCACTGAACGCACCGAAAAACTGAAGATGGCTCAAAGGAGTCAAGACGCGTCTACTCACATAACAAAGCAAGGCCCGAAGGCTTTTCAAGGAAAAATCATCGAAAATTATAAAAGATGTTCAAATAGGTGAATGTGCTGCGTTATTCCAAACTTTGACGTTAAACATAATAAGGAAAGTATCAGCTATAATAAAAGCACAAATGATCTAAATTTGGAGGTTGCTAAGAGATTCACATTGTCGGAGCGTAATATACAATACGAGGTGTGACAATTAAGCAATGAGTATGATTTTATTACCGTGCTTGTGATAAACCTGCAACCTTGAAATACCCTTCCCCTTCCCCAGCATCCTTCCCCTCTATATTGATATATTTACCATCGCTCTAGCTTGTTTAATTCGCCTGCTGTGTCGTGTTGAGTAAACGTATGTTGGAGAAACGAATTCAAGAGCAACGCGTCGTGATAAAACATTGCGCTAGATTGGGCCAAACAGCTTCGGAAACGTACGCTAAAATTGTAAAAGTGCATGGTAAAAGTGCTCATCATAGTACATTCACCTAGTACCCACACCTTTCATTTACCCTGTGTTGCACACTTTTTGAATTTTCCCAGGGGCACGTCAGCTGAGCCCAGGGCTGGCGCGCTCAAGAAACAAAGCAAAAAGCAAATAAAATTTCTGACGCACGTGTTTTTTTACGCATTTCAGAACATAGGAGTGCTGCCAGATCCTAATAAAAAACAAAATGATTGCATGGAACGAATTTGTTTTTCTTCAAATTTATTGATTTTCTGAGATATGGTAATCCTGAAACCTCTCATCGAAGCATATGTTTATATTCGCACCAATCCTCGCGTCAGCATTTACCTACCTACTTGCTACCGAAGATTTATGGCTCGTTATTTGGCTTGTGTTCGGATTTTTCCGGAGGTTTGATTGAGTGTGAATACTATTCGAGTATACTATGGTACGGAGCAGGAGACCAATCAAGGTGCGGACTGACGCAAATACGCAGCGTGTGCGTGCACTAATCCGTGAAGATCGGCGTTTAACAATTCGAATGTTTGCCTCGGAACTGGGTATGAACCGTGAAACAGTCAGACTACTTTCAACCGAAGATTTTGGGATGAAAAAGTTGTGCGCGAAGATGTTTCCAAAGAACTTCTGAAGAGCAAAAGCGTGTCCCAGTATTTGGCTTCTAAAGGAATCGCCGTGTTGCAACAGCCACCTTATTCGCCCGATATGTCACCCTGTGACTTTTTTTTGTTCCTTAAAACAAAATCGGTGGTCAAAAGAACCCATTTTGAGTCGATTCCGGACATCCAGACGGCTGTGACGAGGGTACTCACGGACATCCTATTCGAAGCGTTCCAGAAATGTCACGAAGCATGGCAAACGCACTGAAATTGTTGTATAGCTGCCCAAGGAGACTACTTTGAAGGGGATGTCAGAGTTGTAGAATAGTTTTTAAATATACGGTTTACATGGTATCAGTCTCATGACTTAATGTCACACTTTGTATATATGTAAGTAACTTATCTGTGAATTCCAAAGTATTCTTTATCTTATTTCCTTAAGATTGCCTCAATAAAGTGTTATAATTGAATTGAAATTGAACTTCGACAAAGCTTACAACATATCAAAATTCTCTCAAAATTTTATCGGTGCATTTAGTATACGGAAACTATAAGATAAATCTTTCAATTTTCATCTACATTTGTAGTTTCGATTGACGATGCAATGCCTACAGTGGCAGTGAGTTAAATTTCCTGTCAAGTAAATCCTGCTTGCAACCACTAGGCTATTCGTATATCCTCGACGAAATAGATTTACAGATGCTAGTCGTCATAAAACTTTGATGAAGTGTATATATTCAAAACTAGGCAAAGTTGCAGCAAGGATAAAACCACTTATCGAACATTGAAAGATAAGGATGTAACCTTTTTCCTCAATTTGAAGCGGGATTTCTCATTACAAGTTTTCAGTAAAAGAAATTCAACGGAAATAAGATTCCTGTCTTGAAGAAAAGGAAATGAGTAAAAATGCATTTCTATTGCAAATTAAGGACTAAAGATATCAAATTCAAACCTACAAGCAAATTCGAAATATCATTTGTCGTATATATTCTGTGCGCTACTAAAATGTTCAGCTTGTTCTACTATGGAATAGAATTATTGCACTGAAAGATGACATACTGTTATATTTTTTATCGTTGATTACCAAAAGTGCTATTTTTGCTTTGGTACTACAGCTCCTTTTGAGCCTTGGTTTAGAGATTGTTAGAATATCTCATTACCTTGATCATATGTATCAGTGCTTGAAATGTGATATCATCAGTACCATGCTTTGCCCGCTGATTCTTCCGCCAAACTTCGATCCATTCGGATTTTAAACAAGTACATAGCATAACTACAAGCATTGTAAATGGGCTAGTAGTCTGCCTAAAAAAAATATTGGAAACAAATCTCGTTGCCACCAACGAGACCCGAACCAGGGACCTTTGGTTTACGCAGCAAGTACTCTCACCACTGCACCACATGAACTACTAGAAAAATGCTATTATCTAATTACTTTTCCTTCTAATAGGGTGCTCCGGAAGAAGTCCAGTGGGCCCTGGTAACGCACGCTGAAAACGGGCTTTGTTACTAACTCGCTGTTATCCTGAGCCGCCAAAAAATGCTGTTTTCTGGAACGAGATTCTCTAAGAACCACAATTGCCTCACATTGAAAGATATGTCATGGCCTGATCAAATAAGTTAAGTGTTTCAAGGGCAAAAACCACCTAAATAAAAAACTTCTTATTCCCTGCAAGAAATAATCACTTTCGCAATAGAACCACTCGTTACAATCCAAATGGAATTAGCCTTTTGAATGGCATTGATCACTTTCCCCATTTGCGAGCCAAATTTATTAACCAAGATGCAATGAGAATTTTTAAAATAAACACAAAGAATTTACTTGAAAAGCCGACGGGCCTTGATTTATTGTGTAAGCAGACGCGTTTCGGTGCCTTTGAGTCATCTTCAGTGTCTAAAGGATGTGTTGAAGGGAATGACTTTATATGGTCGTAGAACGGGCTATGCAGGTTGTCCTAAATTAGGTTTTTGTTTTTTTTTTGGATTGCTGGATGTCCGTTTGTTCTGTTTCATATCATATCGCCTGGTCTGCTATGTGCGTTGCATAATTGGAGTCTTCCTTTTTGTGTAAGAAAGATCGTAAGTACTCTTTGTATCTTGTCGTTAGTTTCTGTATTGTCCTTCCTATGTATATCATGTCGCAGTCCTTTCATGTCAGTTTGCATATGCCGCTGTTTTCGTACATTGATATGTCATTCAGTTTTTGTTTCAGTTTGTTACCGATGTTGTTGTTAGTTGTGAATGCAGTTTATTTTCCCTAATGAAGTTTGATAGTTTGTTGAATGTCTCTTTTCCTACATATGTTAAAGATGCGGTTGTTCTTATGAGCCTCGGTCAGTTGGCGTTCCTGTTTTTGTTTGTACTGCGTAACAAGTTTGTCAATGTCACGTTGTTTGCATCCATTATTACTTACTACTTTGTAAATGTTGTTCAGTTCGTTGGAGTAGTTACCAGGAGTCATGGGGATGGAGTCGAACCCCTGCACCATTGATCTGTATGCTGCTAGTTTATGTTGTTTGGGGTCATTAGGTGTTACGTGTATGGTTATGACCAGTTGTGGTCTGCTTTTTGTATATTTTGTTGTCGAATTGTCTTTGCTCGCATGTTGCGGTTAGGTCCATATAGTTGAGTTATCCGTTTCTTTCTTTTTCTACAGTGAAATTTATATTCGGGTATATTTCATTCATAAAGGTTAGTAGTGCATCCTGTTTATTTTCCTGGGAGTCAATAACAATGAAACAATCATCCACATATCGTCTGTAAAATATTATGTTGAATCTTTTGACGATTTTGGGTATAAAGACTTCTTCCAAAGATTGTAAGAATATTTCTGATATCATTGACGACACTGGATGTCCCATACCCATACCGTCCTTGATAATGTATGTGTTGCTATTGTACATAAAACAGTTCTGCTTGATGTTGGTCTTTATAAGATTGAGTGGTTGATCAGTGAATCGTTGGCTGTTATGGAATAAAAGTTTTTGTTTCAGCATGGTCATCGACGGGTATAGATGTATAGAGGCTGGTGATGTCTAGTGATAGAAGTCAACAAGTGTCAGTTAATGTTAAAGAGGTGATAGAATTCGCTGGATCATGGCTGTTTTTCAATGTGTATTTGTCGTCAGGATGCATGACATCAGCAATAATCGCTGCCAAGCACCGTCCGAATTGCTATGTAGGTGCTGGGCGGTGCTTAGTATTAGGAGGAATGATTAGTGGGAATCGCATAATAGCAGCACATTAGTTGGTTCCCCAACCCATATCTTCCATGATTCCTCATCCCGAACCCCCAAATTAAATGGTAGTAAATGCTCTAATATTGGGTTTACTGCCTCCCCAATAATGGGACATTAAGTGCCGAGAAATGCTAATAACTGTCAATACATCTACAGATCTGCTACTAAATGCTGCTTACACCTCCTTTGTGGGGGCGTTAGAGGGTGAACGCAAATTTCCCGCACTTGATAATGGGATCGAAGTAATAACCATGCCACCGAAATGAAGGTTGGGCGACGAGCTAACTCCCCGTCCCTGACAAACCCTAACATGTTTTGAAACCTGCAGACGGGCCTTGGAATGGATTGAACTCACTGCAATGATCTCGCAAATGGAAAAAGGACTATTCTGGAATGTCAGATCACTCAATTACCTTGGCGCTGTTAAGGACCTTAAACAACAGATTAGCTAATATACGAGTCAATTAAAAATACTGGCAATCCAGGAAACCAACTAGACTGGAAATAATATTCAAGACATGAGGCGGCACACAATAACCAAAAGCAGGAAGCCTACTGGAAAACGTGAATTCGGAGTGGCCTTCATTGTGGATAGGGTGTTAAAATCACACATTATCGATATTAAATCAGTCCACCAACGGTTGAGTGCAATTCGTGTGCAAGCGCAACTCTTCAAAATCTGGATGATAAATGTTCACGTCCCAATCAAAGAAAAGGACAAAGAAACGAAGAAAATGTTCTACAACTACATAGAATGACTAGTCAACTCATTGCCTAACAACGAAACAAAAATAGTTCTGGGTGATTTCAACGCTTAGATTGGCAATAAGTAATCTCATCGGGGAACAACCGGAAGATATAGCCTCTACGATGAAACAATTGACAACGGCCAGCACCTAATTGACTTTGCTTGTAGCAGAAATTTAGTTATACGTTCGACTTGCCTCCCATATTGATGCATTCAGAAATGGCCTAGATATCACCGGAAGGCAACACACATAACCAGATCGACCATTTTCCGATCCAACAAAGATGGGCCTCGAGCATACTTGACGTCCGTACATGCCAAAGAGCCAATTGTAAATCAGATTATTACTTGGTGTATTTGGTGAAGACTGACCCGCTACAAAAATTCGACATCAAAGGCTCCAAATGTCATCTGTGGCAAAAACGTTCGACCTACAGCTGGCTCCCATCTTAGGAGGCGCATCACTGAAAACAAGCAACGAGCTCTGGATGGAAGTGAAAGCGACTATTAAGACTATGGCAGAACAGACGATCGGACTTCAAGCCCGGCTCAAGAGAAATGATTGGTTCGATTATGAGTGCCAGAATGTGTTAGACAAAAAGAATCAGGCGTACAAAACAGAACATAGGTAGGAAAACCAGAACGAAGAGAAGAAATACGCCGAAGAATACAGTTTGCATATAAAATGTTTTTTTTCTTTCAGTTTTGACGATTTTGAAGACCAGCTGCATACACAGGAAAACAAAGCTCCAAGTATACAAATCTGTGATAAGACCTGTGTTATACTATGTGTGTGAAACATGGACCCTAACCCAAGCAACCGCAAATAAATTGAATTCCTTTGAACGACGGGTCCTGATGAGAATAATTGGAGTGAAGCTAGATGGGGACCAATGGCGAATTTGATGCAACCATGAGTTATATGAAATGATGATGGTGATTGTAAGACTGCGGAAGCTACAATGGGCTAGCCATATAAATTGTACAGACAAACAACGGATAAACAAAAAGGTATTTGTTGGGAGCATTGAAGGCAGGAGACCAGTGAGAAAACCGAGGAAACGCTGGTCTGGCTCAGTTAACGAAGGTAGTTCATCGCTGTTTGGATTTCTAAATTGCAGGACCCAGTCGATGGACCAAGACAGTTGGAGGCGCTATTTGCAGGAAGTAAAGGCTCGTGAGGGGCTGTTCGCAGATGAAGAAGTACGTAAATCTGCTTAGAAATTATTTTTGAGGCTTTATTGACCAGTTTTTATCCGTTAGTTTTAGTAAAATCTATTGTTTTTTGTACGTTGTCCGTTGGTTCTAGGATCACCGTTGTGTATCCTTTGACAGCTTTTGTCACTGTTAGTAGGTTTTTGAATATTGCCCCCATTTTTTACTTTATTATTAACATCATCCATAGTTGACGCTGGGGCCGATACAGGATGAACAGTATACCCCCCTCTAGCAGCAGGAAACGCTCACAGAGGAGCTTTAGCAAGCTTAGCTAGGTTTTTCTGAATGTGTCTTAATATGATATGGTCTTCGTGGAAGTTCGTTTCACTTATGCTAGTGCATATTTTTCGTAGTATATCTACTGCAGTATGTCTTTCATGTGTCTGTTGTTTCTGCGGCAGTTTGTTAATGGCTAGTTCAATGTCGATCACTAGTTGTTCTATATCTTTGTGACGGTTTGTGTTATATAAGTTGTATATCAGTACCTTAACTAACAGCTCCATTTCTTGTATCGTGAAAGGCGTACCTGTAGACTTACAGTCCACGAATAAAGCTCTGTTTGATTGCGTTGTTGTTCTTGTTGTAGCACTACAGCCCCTTTCGGGCCTTCACTTAGAGATAGTTAGAGCTTATAGTCCGTCAGAAGAATTACTCAAACTAAATCTCGTTACCACCAACGAGAATCGAACCAGGAACCTTCGTCTTATGGGATGAGTGCTCTAATTTCTACACCAAACGGACTGGCATGGTCATTGTGTTTTGTTTTTTCATCAATTTGTCAAATTTCTTTGCCATGGTCTCAAATATAGTTTTGAGATGAGTGACAATGTTTAGTCTCATATCATTGTAGAAGTCGATTTGAGAAAAGCGAAGTATGTTGTAATAATGATCAAGGAATTTCTAGATTGTAAAATTTATGACGATTGGTTCATTACTGTACCAATACCAAAACTAAGCACTTATTTTACTTCCTAATTTTATCAACACATAATTAAAAAATTAAATCACTTAGTGTGTCTTGTTGCCCCTTAACCGCTTGCATTATTTAGTATCCTTCAAATAAAGTTATTTAAAGCAATTTAAAATGCACCCAATCCTCCGTTTACTCCTTTAATTCAAATTTCAGGACACATCTAACCCAGCAATCTAAATATTAGCATAAACTACGATTAAAAATGAAACGTTAGCTGTTTGTGGTTGTTGAAAACCAAAAAAAACCTTAAACTTATCTCCTCTCTCATATCTTTCATTCTATCCTTCCCAAAAATGGAAAAGAACGAACCCGAAAAAAAAATATCGTTTGCCCGGCACAACGACAGCGAGGATACTATAGTCGACCAACATTCTGAAAATGACAGAAATATCCAATGGAAACGCTTCTATTTGACCAAGCACCATCACCACCAAAATCTTATTTAAATGCAAATAAGCTGTGCAACACGATTTTGTAACAAGTAGAGGAACATGATGGTGAAAAGTAGGGAGCAGAGAATTCATGATTAGTATCCTAATGTTGAAAGAATTTCAAAGGAGATCTTTCAATGTGACCTTCCGACTAACTGACGAGACGGACAACGATGAGAATGGCAAGAACAACTGTCCATGACAAAACACCGTGCCCAGGGACACTGAGATGATATAAACACAAGCAACCATGATGATGACATTGCTTTGGGAAAATAAAACAATTACGAAAAGATTTTAATTGAATTTCCACTGAGATTTCTATTTGATTCCTTCAGGGAGCGTTTAAGGATAAGTAGAACATAGTGCAAATGGTAAGGGAATTAAAATATAACAACATTTTCTAGCGAAAAGTTAACCAGTCTGTGGGTTGTGTGGTAATACTACTCATAATGGAGGTATAGTTAAACCCAGGCGAAATTAAAAGCAGGCATTATTTAAAATACAGAATTTTATTTGCATGTACTCTTGTTTCACGATGAACATAGGAAGCGATACGATGCCAATCTAACAAAAAGTAAGAACACAGGTTGCATAAAGCTCAATTCAAGATCAAATAAGACAAACAAGAGACGTACATCTCCGGCTCGGAAGGCGTATAGATTGTGGTCTTTCACTCCAGGAGGCGGAGGCAACTGATAACATCAACCACCTTTCCACTCTCCGTGCAACCCTTTGGATATATGTCAGAGAGAAAGATTACAGAACCCATACGATATTCAAGTTGAAAATCAAACCTTTTGAAATTAATTCTCTATCAAGTCAACGAACCAGATAAGATCCAGCTCTGTGTTAACCATTTGAAACTAGCGATGTCAGGAACAACGGAAAACTACAACCTGTTGACATATACTCACCAAGGCCAAAATGTAGTTTACGATGTTAAAGTTGTTCTGGTCCCCGCATCTCCGTAATGGTTTTTACTGGGTCAAAAATCGCTAGTTTTATTTAAAGGTCTTAACGGTTTGATGAATCTTTACCCTTATAATAATCTGTTTTTCTCCCCAGTTCCCAGACAATTAGAGCATTGTTCTCCTGTTTGGAGTAGGTTGCCATGTTCACACTCTTTATTAAACATATCCTTTACTGTATGAATTGTAATTGCCTGATCTTTTTACTCATACCTTTCTTGAAATGTCACCGAGTATTCCTGAATAAACACCTTCCCCTTCGTCACAAGCTTTTTAGGATTCTGTACTTTCATACAAAACCCTATTGATCTGTCCATCCGTCTGCTGGTCCATTCGGCTTCACAGCCATTTTTTTCTGTGACTACAGCAGCTACGAAGGCCAAACTTGGTTGCTACATTAAAAGAGATTGCCTCTTCAAAGTTTGGGTATTAAAAAAATGTTCGAGGGTTCTTAAAGGAGTCTCTCTATATGGAGAGGTGAAGTTCTAAAAAAAATTGTTCATCAATGAAATTATTTGGAGAAAACTTTGCAAAATGGGTCTCAAAATAGCATTGTTTGTTCCAGAGAGTGCAGGGGGAGGGAAAATTGGTGGCCCCCTCACGATTGAGTACCTTTAACTTAAAAAATATGAAATTAATCATGGAGGTAGATCTTCATAAGCGCAACAATTAAAAATAGCTAGGAATCCGGGATTCACTCAATTTTTTAAATAATGGTATGATTTGTAACTCAAAAATACTCATTTGCGTCTCTAGTTTGGGCTCGAGAGTAAGCCACTGCAGCGTATGCCACTTCCGATGCGTCCGGAAAGCCAATGAGTTCCAGTAAAGAGAGTGACCCGATGTTTTGGGGGATGTGTAAACCAGAGAGCATTGTTCGTCCAGATATATAATTCGCAAGTATATGTTCAAGATCTTCGGGGAGTGGATCATCCCAGCCAATTCCTGACATCCATAAATTTTGTAAGTGTATCTTGGCCATGATTGAGACTGGAGCAAGAAAGCCAAGAGGGCCAAAGATCCATGCTTATGTTCCCAAGATGATATGCTTTGTACATGTTGTGCTTTCAATTATTCTAAGCCACCTTGTAATTGGAATCCAATATGGCCATGTATTTGATCATGAATACCGCTTTTTCAAGTAATGCATCTGTTGCACGGGAGACGTGGTTACATTTTCGTCGACAAGGTTCTGGAACATATCATCAAATGAGATCGAGTCCTGACACTTGCCGCTGAACTTAGGAATGTTAATTGTTGGGAGCTTCATCGCTGCCGGTGTCGATGTCTGTGTACCTGCAATCGTAAGTCACTCAAGCATACCGCCAATCCGAATTTGCTCTTGGCTGAGCGACACAATTATACCTGCTACGCTGGTTGGTTGAGTAAGCTCCGTTTATATCTGTTGCCAACCCTGTACGGACCGAAATTTGGCTTGAAGAAATATCTCCTCCAGGCTATAAATATGTCTACCTCTGAAACTGCCTCTTCTCCTTCTACTTCCTAGTTCTGATTTTCGATTTCCGATTTCCGACAAGCTTGAAGATGGACCGATGGATGCACCTTGACGCAGTATGTAGCGTCACTATAAATAAATTGCCAACACTTTGGAAGCAGCCAGCTACCAGATGTTCGATCGCATGATTAGTGAATTGGAACATGATGTCCTCACGCAGATTCCGGACATTATAGAGGAGCCACCTCACACTAAAAAATAAGAGATGCTCATAAATTGCATCACATCTATCGCCATATTTGAGCGTAAGAACTTCCAAAAATTGCTGACAGGCTGGGAGTTTGGGGATAACAAGCCATCCTAACTACTTCGCTATATGAAAAGTACGGCGAGCCAAACGTTTCAAATGTGCGTATTTAAGATATTTTAACTGTATCAACAGCGAATTAAGATCGGCTGGCCAAAATGGCGGATAAGTTACCGGAAACACGCGATTGGTCCACACACTTCATTTCCAAAGTCGACAGAAATCAAACTAACATTGGGAATGAAATCAAACGCGAGGTTTACAGCATTTATTATCGTCTAGATCGACTGCAGTTCAACAAAAGCCCCAGCCGTACTCGCAATTTACGCTTCAGTCCCGCTTGTTCACCTAGCTCCAGTAAACGCCAAAACAACATACGCTACTTTCATCGTGAATTCAGTGGAGCGGCAAGAAAATGTGCAAAACCATGTGCTTTCCATACTAAAAGTGGTCCAAAAAAATTAAATAACGCGTCGGTTGTCGCAAGCACAAAGGAGGCAACAAAACGTTCACGCCTGCAACCTCAGGATCACATTATCAAACTTAATTTCTCATCGATACGGGAGTCGAAGCTTTTGTCATCCCTGCCCTATCGACCATTGCCAAGCAGCTCGGAAATGGCTATAAACTTTTTGCTGCCAACGGCAGTGAATTTCAAATATTCGCCATGCGTGTACTTAACGTTTCACTCGGCGTTGGAAGAAATTTTTGCTAGAGGTTTGTGGTAGCAAAGATGACCCGACCGATACTTGATGCAGACTTCCTGCAACATTTCGGACATCAAAGATCTTTGTTTGTTTGACCATAAGACACAATTGTCAAACAGTGGCTGAACCGATGTATAAAAACGCCCGTCTGTGTCCACGTTAAGTAGCAACGTTAAGTACTTTGAGGTACTGAGCATATACCCGAGCACCACAAGCCCGTCACGTACTAGCGAAACCCAAAAGCATTCAGTGCTACATCACATCATAACCAATGGCCCACTCGTTGCAGATTGCCCTCGATGACTCACACCAGAAAAATTCTCGATAGTAAGATCGGAGTTTCAACACATGACACAGCTGGACTATTGCAGGTTATCCAACAGCCCTTGGGCAGCCCCTTTACAAAGAAGGAAGGTAAATGGCGCCCATGTGGGGACTACGGGCGTCTAAAGGCAATTACCATTCCGGACCACTACTCGATGCGACACTTTCAAGACATCGTCTCAAACTATCCGGCAAGAATTTTTTTCCAAAAATAGATCTGCTTAGAGCATTCTACCAGATCCCTCTCGCATAAGAGAATATTCCAAAGACGGCGGTAGTAACCACATTCAGCTTCTACAAGTTCACTGTAATAACTTTTGGCCTCAAAAATGTTGCCCAGTCATTCCAAAAGTTTATGGACGAGGTTCTCAAGGATCTTGAATTTTGCTCATACTATATTGATGGCATATAAATCGCTTCGGTTACATCCTAACAACATGAGAAACACCTCCACACCGTTTTCAAGAGGCTGAACGACTACGGAGTGGTAGTCAACATCGCGAAATGTACACTAGGAGCTAAGCAAGTTAAATATCTTGGACATATATCCGTTCCACAGAAAAGCGAGTCGAAGCAATGAGGAATTTCCCGAAATCAAACACAATCAAATTCCTTGTGGTAATCAAGCAGTCACACAAGCAAACTGCTCGAAAACCTTCCTAACACCTATCCGAAATTTTAATTGCAAATTTTGAAAAAAATTCATTATTTCCATTCACAGTTATTAATTACAAAATATGTTTTTTATTATTGTTATTCAATGTAAATTATATATCATTTTTCTTTATATTAAATTCAAACGTTTTCTTTTTTCCATATTCTTCATGATATTTAACTTTTATTATTATTTAAAATCTTTTTCATTTTTGTATGATGGTATAATAGCGAAGCTAACTGTTCGTTTTAATCCTCAAGTGAACAAAGTGGCAGCTTATTACCGTTTTCATCACTGCACTCTGAAAATTGAGCAGACAGTGGCAGAGCTGAGACTTCTTACCTCTAGTTGTGGATTCAGAAGCATTTTCGAAGGCATGATGCGCAATCAGCTAGTGTGTGGGCTGTGAGAAAACGGTGTGTGCACCCGTTTACTGTAAATCAAAATGCTAACCTTAGCAAACGCAACCGAAATGGCTTCTTGAGAAGAAATCGCAATTTGGCACGAACAAGAAATCAACACCACTGGCAATTCAGCGGAGCTATTAAACAAGGGTGCATCTGCAGATCAAATGGGCCACATAGGTCAAATTCAAGGTTGCAACCCGAATTCACAGAGCAAAACCACCACCGATCAATATTTTAGGTGCGCAGGTGATCACAAAGTACCACAATGCACGATAAGTCCTGATTCTTTATATTGTACCGAACGCAAAAAATATGATCATGTTACTCAAGTGTGTCAATCTGTGCATCGTTCACAAGTCATTAAATTCAAAAAGAAGTTTAATCGATCTGAAACGAAAGGATCAGTTGAGTGTCAATCCGAAGCGGTGACCCATCAAATTATGGCGTATCACAACGAAAATGTGGACTAAACGAATAACTTCGACAGTTCGGCATCGCCCCTCTTCACTCATTTTGGCTTATTCCACGAGCAAGCAGGAACCGACAGGTAAATGGTAGCAGTTTTTCATCCGATATTAATTCCAGTAAGCGTTGATGAAAAGCAGTTGGGGATGGAGGTGGATTCAGGCAATGCCGTCACCCTCATGCATAGGTATACCTTTTTTAAACTTTGAGGTCCTCAGTATAAGCTGAATTTGGTTTCTGTATAAAGACTCGACAGTTAAGATGAACCAGAATTCCGTATTCGCGGAACGAGGACTGTCAAAGTGAATTCCAACAGCAGAGTAGCCCTCCTACCATCAGTCATAGTATGCAACTGCAAAGATTTCTAGCTTCTAGGGCGTAACTGGTTCAAAGCATTGGTTCTGTCGGTAGAAGGTATGAACGCAATTTCTGCAAAGTCACTTAACCCAGAGTTAAGCGAGTTTACACACCCAGCACTGGCAAACGACGACTGAGGCTTAGGAGAATTTAAAGGAGGTACGATCATACTAGATTTTGGTCACACCGCTTCTTCGATATATTTAAGGATCCGTCCTGTACCTTCCGCTTTGCAAAGTAGAGTGATTGAAGAAATTCAACGTCTGGTGGGTTTTGGTGTTTTGGAAGCGATTCCATATTCCAAATGGGCTACGCATATCGTGGTAGTTCCAAAACGCGATGGAAGTCTTCGGCCATACGGGGTCTACAAAGCTACCATAAACCGAGTACTCAGGCCTGACCGGTACCCACTACCTACTCTTGACAATTTATTCGTGAAACTCTCAGGTGGGATAATCTTCTCTTAATTGGGTCTCGATCAAGCCTTTACGTAGCTGGTAGTCGTGAAGAAGCTTCACATCTCTTGACGATAAGCACGATTAATGGCATATTCGCTGTGTAACGGTTACGCTTCGGCATATCCGCTGCACCTGGAATCTTTCAAAGGTTAGTCAAAAATTTAGCGGCAGTCATCGACGAAGCGGCAGTGTCAATCGACGATATTATTGTGGTAACCCGAACAAAAGAGGAATATGCGCAATGCTGGAAAAAAGTTATTGACGTCTTTTATGAATACGGCTTAAAAAGAAATAAGAAAAAGTGCGAACTTTTCTATAAAAGCGCAGAATTTTTGGGCTACAGAATAGATGCTCAAGGAATTCATCCATCGAAAGACAAGATTCTGGCTATTCTGGTTGCCCCTGCGCCTCACAAGAAAACAGAGCTGCAAGCGCTCTTACGAAAAATCAATTTCTACGACAAATTTCTGCAAGACCAAGCTACAGTATTTGTGTCCTTGTATAAACTTCTGAACAAAGATGCAGCTCACTCCGACGCATTGAAATTGGTCAAGAGGAGGCTCACTGCAAGTCCAATTATGACTAATTACGTTGAAAATCAACAACTGCTACTCTCCTGCAATGCATTGCCGTACGGGAAATCAGTGGATCTTGCTCGTCTCATGGGTGGTGACTCAGAAAGGCCAGTTGCACTCGCGTTACTACGCTATCTCCAACCACGCGAAACTTTGCCCAAATTGATAAAGAGGCCTTGTCATTCATTTTTGGAGCATTAAAATTCCATAAATACATTTTTGGTCGCCCTTATATTCTTTTCGTTGCAGATTATAAGCCACTCTTAGGGATTTTTCAAGAAAGGAGCCGTTACTCCAGAGCATCTCTCACCAAGTATGCTTCGTTGGTCGTTGATACTTGGGGCATACGACTACCAATTCATGTTTCGGAAAGGCGATTGATATAGTAACGCAGTTGCACTTTCGAGATTACCACTGCAAGACGGCTCAAGGGATAAGTTTCCGGAGGCAATGGTTATCCACTTGTTGGACGTCAAATCCGGACCTGTAAATTGGATGGACATCACCACATCGACTGACTTCGACCCTAACCTGAGCACGGTTCATCAAATTGTTCGAGAGGGATGACCAGACAGCATGTCATCCAAGTTAAAGCCATTTTGAAACATTTGCATGTAAATATCATTGCAAAGAGATTGTTTACTTCAAGGCGATCGAATTACTGTACCAAAACTCTCCGCGAGTAAGTTGTAGTACACGCATCTCATCTTGGTATCGTGCGAACTAGGGATGCATCAGACTACGACTATTTAGCCGCACTTCTGTCGCAATTTACACATGGTTAAATGGAAGCCCGCACACTGCGACTTTCGACAATTTTGTCCAGGTCGGCAGTCGCAGGAATTTGCGATTTCTCCTAAAACCAATTTAGTAGGTAGTTTTTGTGATACTCGCGCAGGCGCACATCATTTGGACATTTGACGGAGACGTGAACGGAAGTTTCTTGCATAGCGCATATATGAGTTAGCGCATGTGTTCCTGGCAAAGACATACCTTCAAATGAGCATATTAGTTCTGCGCATGCCTGAAGTTCCTTTGCAAATCTTGTCGCAGTGTGTTCGTAGTTGCGTCTAAAAATCGCTGGTTACGACAGGAAAATCGCAATGTGGCCGAACCCCTAAAACGGCAGCAAGGGGTTACGTTTTTTGGCCAGGAATAGACAAAGGCGTTGAAGCTGTGGTGAACGCTTGCCAGAGATGCCAAAAAAATCAGGATAACCCAGATATACAGTCGTTTGTGGCGACGAGTTCATTTGGACTACGTAGCACATACCCAGGGTCACGTATTTCTAATCGCTGCTGATACTTTCTCCAGATTTCCTATCTTTAAAAAAGTTACTTCGATGACCACCACGGAGCTCATAAGAAATGTGCGAGAAATGTTTGCAGACTACGGTGTGCCTTCACTCATCGTGTCGGATAATGATCGCCAGTTGAGATTAAAAAATGGAGCACGAATTAAATTGTTGCCACCATTCCATCCACCATCAAAAAGTGCGGCACAACGCGCACTTTGCAGCTTAAAAAATCGGTGGTATAAACACAGAGAAGTAGCCAACAAACGAGCAGGATTAGCCAGAGTTCTGTTCGCTATGAGAACAGCCAAACTTGCAAACTCAAGCCCCTCTCCAGCAGAACTTTTTTACAAAAACTTGAAATTTCAAACGCCTATCGACATGATTTGTCCCAAACAGCCCGAAACTACAAGGTTAATGAAACCGTACGTTTCCGAGACTACCGTAGGGATAAACCCAAATGGTCACGTGGAGTCATCAAGTCAAAACTAGGTGAATTATGTTATTTTAAAATAAAACAAGTTTAAGTTTAACTATATCTATTTTAACTTAACAAATACTAATCCTACAAGTATTTACTTGTTCGCGATCAAACTGAAATTTTAGATTTATCTTAAATTACATTCTTCTTAGAAACATATGGATAACAAATGTAGGAAATATCCTCATCTATTTCTTTTCACACATTTTATTATTGCTCAGTACAATTTTAATGTTGCACATTTTCGTATACTTTGAGATTTTCAAAACTTTTGGGAAACACATACACATCACAAGGAAGATTAGAAAAAAGTTATTTTATGGGTTTATTCTCGCACATTTTCGTATAATCTGGGATTTTCACACCTTTTGGGAAACGCATACACATTACAAGAAAAATTAAGAAAAATATATTTTTATTGTATCCTTTTCCAAACCTTATCTTATGGACGCTATATGAGTTGAGGATAGGTACCATCCTGTTGGAACCACATATTGTCCAGGTCCATAACCTCAATTTCTGGCCACAAGAAGTCCGTTATCATCTCGCAATGGGAAACACCATTCATGGTAACTTCTCGGCCGTCCTCATTTTCGAAGGAATACGGCCCAATGACGCCACCAGTCCATAAACCGCACCAAACAGTCACTCTTTGTGGATGCATCGGCTTTTCAACAATCACTCGTGGATTCTCTTTTGCCCGAATTCGGCAATTCTGCTTGTTAACGAATCCACTGAGGTGAAAATGTGCCTCGTCGCTGAACATGATTTTCTTTGTAAAGTCACTATTCACTTCTGTCTGTTCAACCAACCATTCGGCGTATTACCGTCGCTTGAAATGGTCAGTAGGCTTCAGCTCTTAAGTCACTTGAACCTTCTTAGCGTGTGAATTCAAATCTTTATTCAAAATTCTGCCACACTATCGCGAACAACAGCAATGTTTTCCGCAGAACGAACTGGGCGAGCATGCACAGGTCATTTCACGTTTTCTATAGACCCGGTTTGCTGAAATTTGCGCACAATTCTCCCGATTGTGGACACATTTGGTCGATTATGCTGACCAAAAAAATCTCGAAACGCTGTTTGATTTGAACGCCCATTTTTGTAAAAGACTTCAACAACCTCAACGCGCTACTCAATTGTGTACCTCTCTATGGTTGAATTTGTCACACACTGAAACAGAGAAATTTCAAATTAAGTTGGGCGAAAAACTTGACGTTAAGGTGTGACTCACAATTAACATCGTGCATTATGGTTGGACCACCATTTATAAAGTGCCATTTTCTTGTTGGTCTAAAGCTAAACTTCATCCAATATTTCCTGGTATATAATTGTCTTTCAAACTCCAAACGGATCTTTTATTTCCTCTTTTGTTTTGTTTGTTTGTTTGTTCAAAGATGACAAACATAATATCATATTGTGTTGTGCAGTTCTTATCGCAGCGTTTGGAGAGCTCCTTGCGCATTTGCAGTTATTATTCCCATAATAAATAATTTCCGACCAACGAGAGTGCCTTTTCTGAATCTAAACTCGTTTCAAGTTCATAGTTTGATTCATGAGCGTTTGTGTTCGTCTCATGATTACTCTACTCGGGAACAAAATCCTCTCCGAGACTTTCAATTTCGGAGCAATCGAACTTTTCCTCAGCTAACCATGATGAAATAACTTCAGCAAAGTCTATACTACTTCCCTGTACCTTTTTACGTTTTATACCAGATAGTTAAGGCAAATTCATTGTTAAAAAAAATTGGTTACTTCTGCTGGATATGAAAAAACTTACGTAAATGGTTGTAGTGAAATAAGGGTATATTAAATGTCCATAAAGGACTGCAGCGATGGTCTGCTGCCCCGCCGGAAGAGAATGATGGTATCCGCCGAGATTAGCCTTGTCTGGGGACACTTGAATGCGCTGGCAGGCTAGCGTTGCGGTATCATGGGGCGGGTTCTTTCCCCCTACCACAAAAACTCATTGCAAAAATATTTCGCATTCACGAATTATAGGATCGAATGCCGATCAACTGGTGTCGAGGCCGAGGTAACCTACTAAGGGTTGAAATCGCTATGTTTAAAGACCAACCGGCGGGCTGGCGAAGACCTCGTGATCACCGACGATTCTTATGGCCCAGAAATAAGAGTGGGGCATCCAGATGGAGGTTGTGCCCCCTCGCACGCTCCCAACCGGATCAAGATCCAAACGTAGACGTGGTCATTTGTTTCCCATTTGAGTGAAAAACAAAAGCACTTTGTATGACTCTTTCCCTCAAATGAGAAGCACAAACGTAACCAATTGCTGCTACAGCGTTATGCAATGCAATCACATAAGTCTATATCATAAACTGACACGCGAGCGGAAGGCCACACTACCCGGCAAGAGCCCCTGCTAAATGCGCCCGATGGCTAGCCCATATCAGCGGAAAAGCCTGCAATCGATGCGGGTCTTATACCCTGTCAGCTATGAGGGAATGGAGAGACCGAGCTTTTTATGTTTAACTATTCATTATTTCATTATTCTGTTTATTTATAAATTTCCCTAAGCGCAGAGAAATCGTACCACACGCCTAATAAACACGTTTATACATGCAAGGACCTAACAAGCAAAAAAGTAGTGTATTTGCACCTCTTATCCTTTCCTTTTTTTTCGAATGGATTAATATTTCAGGTACGTCATTAGGGTGTGCAATACATTTTCACCTAAATTATTGGATAACCTTAACGATTCGCCATCGATTGGTGCTTTGCAAATTTAGTTTGGCACAAGTTTTAATAATAAAATAATCAAATGTAAAAAAAATTTCAAATATAAAAAAATTCAATCAAACATAACAATTTTAATCAAAAACATAAAAAAAAACCAATCAGCCATAAAATTTACTCCAATATAAAAATTGTAATCAAATATAAAAAAAAATTCATCCAAATCAAATTTACTCAAATATAAAAATTGTAATCAAATAAAAACAAGTTGGGTAAACAGACCTACACTCATGTCAGAAGGGTTTTGTATTCAATTTACAAAATGCAGTCACCAGATCGAATCAAATCAAGAAACATGTCTGAGTCGATTTTATTGGAGAAAATAGGAAATACAAAGATCATACTATTTTTAACAAAGTTAAACGAATTTCGACTTCTGAGGTTTTTGTTTTTGTTATACTCATAAATATCTCCCTTGATAATTATTTCAGATGTCCATCCGCGAGGGAGGAAACACAATTTGTTCGAATCCTAGAATGGTTACAAAACCCTTTTTGCTAGGAGCTCTCTCCCGCCCTCATGACTTGTTTCACTCTTGAGCATTAGTTATAGGTACTCATTTTCAGTCATTCATTGAATTGAATCAAGTGTTCAAAGCATGCACCTTAAACGTTGAAGTTGGGAAAAAATAACTCAAAATTATCCAATCGTCGCATTTAAAACAGCCACTATTTTGTTTTTCGATTACTGATACCACTAGCTGAACCAATTCTCAAAGATCTACATGACACCTATCATTCCTGAAATTTTCATGCAAATCCTAGCAAAACTGTAGTGTCTGAGTCGGTAAAAAGCGCATGTTGTTCCATAGCCATATGTTGCCATAGTAATAAATGCAGCGCATATTGTTCCATAGTAATACAGGAAAATTCAAACCGCTATAACTTCGCTAAATATGATTCAACCTTTATGAAACTTTCAGGACAGATCAATCTTATAAATAATTATCTGTGTACTGAATTTCATAAACACCGTTCAGATTTTATTCAAAAAAACATATAATCGATAAATCATACTATTACGAACAAAGTTGAGTAAATTGCGACTTCTCATGTATTTGTTGTTGTTGTACTCACCAAGGCCTACATTCCTGATTTTTTTCAGATTTTTCGGATCACAGGTGTCCAATCGCGAGGGGGGGACACAAATTTTTCGTGTATTTCCCCTCCCTGTTCGCCCCTCGAAGCAAACTTTGCCAAACTAAGACCTTTTTGGAAAAGTTCTCATGAAGACCTTTCATTTGATACTCATATCGGCTACTTTCAATGAAATTTTTTTTTCGGGGGTCACTCCCCTATATAGGGAGACCCCCCTTAAATACCTTATAAAATTTTTTTGTAGTTGAAATTTGAAGAGAACACCACTTTACATCTACATACAAAATTTGATGTTTCTAGCTTAAGTAGTTTCCGAGAAAAACTGCTGTGACACACGGAGGGACGGACGGACAGACAGACGGACAGACAGGACGCGATTTTAGTAGGGTTTTGTAAAATTATTTTACAAAACCCTAAAAAATTAATCAAATATAAAAAGAATTGACAAATATAAAATTTAAGAAAAAAACAAGTACTCACCAACATCCTCGTCGGGCGCCCGCTGGTTTATTTGGTGGTTGCTAATAAAGGCAAATTTCCTGTAATTTAAATATTTATGATGCCTGGTCTTAACGCCACTACGTTTCATTAAAACTAATAAAATTGAAGGCTAGTTATATTGATGAATTCCAGCAAATACTTTGCTCTAATACATGTCCTTGGTCAAGCGCGCCAATCCAATTACGTGGATATTAATAGAATATCGTTTGGCTTCCGGATTGATGATTTTGACACTTCTTGTTACAAGTATATCCAAGTGATCAGCATTCTACGTCTGTCATGAGAATAAATTCAACCCACTAATTTGATTAATAGGCCTCTGAAGACAACACTGACTCGAAATCTCTATTCTGACACATACAAGGTCAGAACACTCTCCCTTATTCGATTATTTTACCGCAGTTTCTCCCATGTAAATGCTTTTGGACTTGTCAACAACCAGACTTCACTATGTACATAATCACAACCAAGTCGAACAAAAATCAATTGCGTCCGCAAATAGCCTAACCCGGACAAATTTTGCAACTTAACTAAAGCATTACACACGAAATTGATTGCTAAGACTCGTAAAGTGTTATTCATACTGGAGATGCAAATAAATTGAGGGAAAAGACAATCTGTAAGCGTGAACTTGATACGAGCTGTTGCTGAAAAATCTAGATCAGATACATGTTGCGAATGTAATTCGCTTAATTACTAAGTTGCCCGTTTCGTTTCCAGCGTGCCAGAATATAACCATAAGCAATACTGTTCAAGCTCACTCTTAACTCTCAGTTGAAAGCCATTCATACATAAGCTTGCTTGCGTCGGAATGAGACGTCGAATGCAATTATTTATGGTAGGTCAAGTGGAAACAACATCAAGTTGTTTTGTGGGGCAATTCAAGGTTCTTCTTCTCGCAGCAATTTAATTTCCATGATCACACTGGACAATTTCGAGAACCAAATACTTTTGAACAGCCAAGAACGCGACGGATATGCCCATCTGCTACTAAAACTGAGAACGACTCCTATAACTGAATCACGCTCTCATGATTGTGTTGACTTGTGGGCCCCGATTGCGATTTGCAACGACATGAATTGGTTTGGTTTTAGTGCAGCCGCGGAGTTTTGCAAGACTCCTCACTCCTTTAATAGGCGTCGATTTTTCGATCGGATCACGTTCCACGGACTGTATGGTGGATTGTCGCGGATTTGCATATTGGACGACAATATTAACGCACTCACAAAGAACACAATCGTGGGATGCCCTGCGCTGGCTTTTCACGTTTTCCGAGCAAGGGACATGCGAACGGATGATCGTTGGGTTGGCGACAACCTCGAACTCGAATAACGCAAAACTGGTGGTTTTCAATCTTGCACTTCGCGATCCTCCCGACGAAAATCCGTCACTCTCGGGTTCATATTTATTTTTCAAGCGCCCGCACTCTGCTGCGAAATCATATCCCAAATAATCGAATTGAGACACCAATAAATTTCGCATACGTTAACGAAAGACCCGACAAGAGCAGAACTATAAAATCTGTGAAACTAATGGCTCACAACCCGTCCGCCGTGCTTGCGGTTTCCAGATCTCCCGTCGAATCCTTCTTTTCTCGCCACGTCCTCGCTATCTCACGATCTCAAGCAGACTCTCTCACTTGTCGCTCCGTCCAAAAATTGTCTTTTTCTTTCTCGTGTAGCAACCGGTAAAAATCCCATCAGCTGATTTCGATTAGCCCAGTTAGCTTGCCTTCCGTGATGTAATACACCGTTGGGGTATATTAGATCAGCGTTCCCAAACTCAAAATTCTATGTGCAGATTTACAATTTTTTTAAACAAAATTTAATTGAAGTAAAGAAAATTTTAATCGAGTAGAGAAATTTTAACTGAAGTAAAGAAATGAAAGTTTTAAATAGTAATAAAAGTTAAATCTCATGACGAATAAAATTAAAGAGAAACATTTAAATTTTAATACAAAGGAAAGTTGGTGTGAAATAACATTTAATAAAAATAATAAGAAGAAACAGTATTCTACAAATTACTATTACGAATAAAAATAATTACATATTTTTTCAAATCTGTCACAAAATTTCGAGTAAGAGATAGGAAGATTTTCGAGCAGTTTGCTTGCGTGACTGCTCGAATAATACATGATGATTAGCGGTCTCACAGACTGCTCTCGAACTTTAAAACAAAATGACTCATAAAATTTCCGCAATATTTCACAACAGATTTACATTCACGTTCTGAATGCGATTGAATTCGAAGCTGCTAGGAATATATGTGTGTTACGAGTAGAAGTGATTAATTCTAATTGTTAAATCAGGATCTGATATTCCGGCTGCCAACAAACACGACCATTCTTTGGCGACGTTAACGCTGATGTTGGGTTCGGTGATTGTTACTGTTAACGTCGTTTATGATGTGGCGTGCAAATCGGAAACAACCGACCTATCTAACTCTATTTTGTTCGTCTTTTTTTTTTTAATTAGTAAAGTTACAGATTAAGCATACGCCTACTTTCTTGTATTCAAAAACCTAGTCGAGTGTAGCTCGGCATTGCATCACTTACGAGTATGGTAGTGTTAGGAGCGAGCCAGTTTAATTAATCCTGAAGTTCGCCGGTAAGACTTTAAACCGCAAAATAGATACATCCTGAAGGTTAGCTTCGCATTTCACTAAAATCAATCGATTAATAAATCACTTACTCTGTTTGTTCGTTTATAAAAAGTTTTTATATGGGAATCACAAATTTCAACGATTTCAAGTCAGTTGAGCGAATTTGGCCAAAGAGCTTTCCTTTAAACTTTCAACTCACTGGCAGTGTCAATATATATTCTGGTTGAGAGTCAATATATATTCTGGCAATCATTTCAGTATAAATAACTCAATATATCGTTGTGAACTCGAACAAAAAACCACAAACTTTACACCAATTGTATTTAAACGTTTTCCGACCCCAATTTCAACACATTACTGCCCTGAAATTGAAAAGCTATCAGACTGACTATAATATATTCCATACACGTATCAACCCCTCAAGGCGATACAGTCATTCAGATCGAAATTGCCAGCGATACGAGTACAAACTAATGCACTCATCCCCAACGTGAGGCTGTCAAAAAGAAAATAAAGTTAGCCAAGTTAATAGCAACATAACGACAGCAATCATAAAAATAATGGCGGAGAGGGAGAGAAGGAACAAATATTTTTGAATGATTCTTTGATGGAATTCAATCCATGCTATACATACTCAAACAAACAAGTTGAAATAAATAATAAAAGAATATTTGAATCCTTTATAGTATATTTTATTGTATAATCAATACAAACGAACTCACTTTACAAACTCTAATTTATCCTCAATTGTACAAATCAAAAATATAATTACTGAACCGAGAACACCACTCATACTATTGACTTATAATAAATAATGCAATTATTTTCTACAAGGATTCTAAACCATTCTCACACTTTCACCCTATCCAATGCAATGAACGTCATCATAAAAAAACTGCATAATTCCCAATAGGCAATAATTCCATTCTATAGATGCTATCATCGATCCATTTGTAGGTCACGTGACGGCACTCCGCTCGATATTTCTTCCTGGAATAAATGCAGAACCAAAGAGAAAAAATAGAGAACTATCGTAAATTTATTCAGGAAGCAAAAAGCGAAGGAATAAAACGGAAAATTATCGAAAGGAAAATTGTGTAGAGTAGGGCAAAACTTTAGCAACAGGAAATTAACTTTTCAGTCGTGAGAGAAAAGTTCTTTCCTAGTTTACAAGCATGCAAAGGATGATTAGGAAAGTTCATATTATTATCAAATGATAATCCTTAAATGCATTTCATGTTCTGTTTTCGAATCAATGAAAAGAAAGAGAACAGTATGCAGAAACGAATTTCGGCTTTGTTATGGTTAAAGTTATTCATTTCACGGGGAGCCCATCAAAAGTTATTCACAAAATTCTACCAATGGGAATATTAGCTCATAGTTGGGATTCAACTAAAAAGGAAAAATAGAAAATCCCTCAAATTTCGCTATTCTCATTCACAAACATTCCAAAAGTTCCCGTGGTAACGCAATGTTTCAAATAATTGCCAACTTCTGCATCCTTACATTCCACCATGCATCAAAAAGTTTCCCATATCATCCATAGTTGACTGGCGGGCATACAGCACCGCTATCTTTCCATATGTCCGCTTACAATAAAAACAAGGACGAGCCGAAATGAAAACTGGCCAATACAATTTTGAAAGCCATCAACATCTCGCAGCATTGCGCCAGTAGCTTTTAATTAAAACTTGCATAAAACAAACTAGCAAGAAACTTCCACCCTGCACCCCCGCATATAAATAGCAGAGCTAAAGTTAGGATATTTTACCTGAGCACCATAAAGTCCTCGTTATTTCTATTTTCCAGATGCACTGCATGCGTTGCTTCCCGGCTGCTCTCTGCTATTTTTCCTCCAGCTACAAGATATTGCTCTTGAAGCTTTGCTTTAAATTGCTTCTGGGTGTTTTTCTTCACGTACAATACGATTCCGTCGAATATCCGACCTGGATCCTTTTTAATTCTTCCACCTACTCCAACTGTGCTTTTCATATTATCCCAGGTATTTTTCGTACTACTGTCATCGAGAAATTCCTTAAATTCACATTTCAGTTTCTTTCTGGGCGAATTAATACTTTTCACTTCTTCAATTGAGGAATCTTCCTCAACCTTTTCCACCTTAATCCTTTTCTTCTTCCTTTCGGGAGTCTGTTGCGAAAAGCTATCGCGCTCTGCACTGCTACGCTTTTTCCGCTCCATTGACTGCGGCGATGTGTTCTTATTTACTTTGCTCTTGACTCGTCCTGCATCGTCATCGTGTTTCATATCCTGATCACCGCTGCCATCATCATCAGCATCATTGTCAGGAGCATCCTCGTCAAAGCTCTTATTGAAGTCAAACAATTTCGTCTTTATATCGACCATGTCTGCAGCATTCTTGGCATCGACATCCTTAAATAACATGTCGACGTTAATGTGCTCCTTGGAATTTTTAAAGAGTAACTCGAGCTCCTCGAGATTAGTGGCTTCCGATACTGATTTATCATGTCGCATTCTTGTAATACGTGGAAATCGTATTGATATTCCGTTGGCCGTGTGAGCTTCGGCTTTGGTGAATTCAGCACCTGTAATTTCCCATACGGGCATCTTTGTGGCGTCCACCGCCACGTAGTCCGGCATTAGTTGCTTCTTGCACGAAAGCCAATTTGGTGGTCGGTCGGGATTACATCGTTGCATCAAAGGTTTCAATTCTGTTTGTAATTCCTCGAGCGTAGAGTCGTCCAGTCCGGAATGGACCTTAGTTACAGTTTTCCATTGGCTGCGACGTGTATCGTGGCATCCCATCAGAAATATACTTAGCATTCCACCCTTTTTTCCGGTCCCAAACCACGCTCCCAATACAACCAAGTCAGCCGTATCGGCCATCTGTCCTTGGAACAGATAATCCTTCTTGATTTTCAGCCAACCACGTTTGCCGGGTTCGTAACAGCTATTGACACTTTTCAGGACAAGTCCTTCGAGACCGGCTTTGAGCACCTAAAATAAAAGAAAAACAATTTGATGAGAATTTTCGTTTTTTTATTTCGAGTAGCGTTGAACTAAATTTTCTATTTTTAAGGGTTTGTAAAACAAATTTTACAAAGACCTACTAGTTTTGCGTCCTGTTTGTCCGTCCGTCTGTCTGTGCGTCACAGAAAGTTTTCTTAGAAACTATAGCAGCTAGAAATCTCAAACTTTATGAAAAGGTCAGAAGTGGAGTTCTCTCAAAAGTTTAGGGCTTATCATAAATTTCAAATTTTTTAAGGGGTCCCCTTCATAAAGAAGTAGCCCCTTGAAAACATTTTTTATCAAAGGTAGTCGAGTGGGGTATCAAAATGGTCCAGGGAAGGCAAAATGTACGAAACTCAGCATCTTTTGGAGACATATTGGATTAATAATTCAAGTCGTCGATTCAAGCTATCAAAAAACTACATATTTCGAACCGTAGGATGTAACAAAGCTCTCTCCTAACTACTTGACTTATTTAATGCATTTTGTGGGGAGGAAAAGGTTTTTCATTATTCTTTTTTAGGTCTTTGTAAAAAATTTTTTAACAAAGATCTACTGATTTCGCTTTCTGTGTGGTAGTAGCACTCTCCTGCTTATTCAACTTATTGTATTTAATTTGAACGTTCAGCACATGACATAACAATGAAGACTGCTTTACAGGTATTTTGGAAAGCATCCTACCACGTGGAAGGAACCCTCGCGTATACTATTCACGCAAGACCCTAAGAAAACGAAGAACTTATTACGAGCACCGAGATAGATTAGCCACCGCGAGCCAAGGTTGAAAGTTAGGGATTATTGTGAAAAAAGAGAAATTTCAGATATTTGTTCGAATTGAAAAGTACTGTGTAAAGTAGAATAATTAACCGAATGTATGTAACTAGTGCTTAAGTGTGCACAGAAATCCACTTCCACACCAGACCAGGGAAAGGAAAAGCTTCCTCTGATGGGACGCCAGAACAATGGGAACAAATGGCCATCAACTGCGATTCCTTTGACTTTGTAGCTTCAATTTTCAGCGCCTTTGGACATCAGGACACAGAAACGGTCATAGGGTCGCTTTGCGGCGCCACGAAATTTTGCATCTGATGGGATACTGTGGCGATGGAAGTTTGCAGGATATCTATCAAGGATCGGGTCCGCCAACAGAACGATATATCACCTATATGTGCCGTGAAGAACACAAGGGGTTGGGGTAGTTACATTCGATGGGAAAAATACATAGGGACATAAACCGAGCGAACGCCCTGCTCACAGATGCGAATTGACAAATTTTGGCGTATAAGCACAGATTACGGCAACGATAACTACAACAACTGCATCTAGCAATGATGCTAGGATCAATACGAATTCAAGGAATAAATACACTCGTTCTGCCTACCAATCAAACTCATTTAACGCTTCAAATCAATGGAAAATATCCTGTTCACGTATGACCAAATTTACGAATATAACAGCATATGATGGAATATGTCACCACATTTTAATTTCCCAATATGACAACAGTTTGTGTGCCGCCGGTAGATCACGCACGGCTAGAAAAAAGCTAATTTCCCCTGAAAAGAATTTGATGGATTCCCGTTTGATACGAATTGAGGAGGGACCCAGGAACAATGAAATCTTTCTCTTTAGCAGAACGACCATTCGCGGCGACAGAAGAAAGGAAAACACAGGAGAGATTGATCGCGGATATAATTTCCCATTGAAGTTGGAGACGGCAAACCAGTTTGTTGAATTAGTGACGAAAAAAAGTTTCGAATCGGTGGCGACCGGCAAGTACCTGAAAGCTGTGGCAAAATCGCCCCCTACGTGCGGAGGTTCATAATTAGTAACTGAATTACATAATTTAAACTATTGTTAATATTGTAAATACATTTACGTCTTTAAAATTGAAGAATGAATTGTTGTGGATTTCGGGAAAATTTATAGATTTGGTTTGCATTGTGAACTTGGTTCGCAGATAGCGCGAAAGAGTAAGAACGATTGGGCTTCTTTCGGTAAGCCCAGTTAAAGGTTCCAGGTGGTCGCCTATATAATTTCGTGATACTGCCTCATGATTTTCCTGCCTCCCAGCTTAAGGAGATTTGCTTTTGATTTGGAGGATAGATTGTGTTGGTGGGATTCTTTTGGCGTTCCGTTTCAGGTGTGGTAACAGTTTGTGTGTTGGAAATTCTTTTGGGTGTCCTTTAGGTGTGGCAGCGAAATAGCTCCGGTAAACCGTCCGCTCGCTTGAGGGTTTAGGGTTTGAGCGAGTGGCGCCCACGCCCGTCTCTGGCAAGCGAAACCGGCGCCTGCAGAACCCTCAATCGAAGTGCCCTCGAGGGATGGGTAACTGTGGCTATTTCACTAAAAATATGCGGAAATATATTTGTGAAAATTCGCTGTCGTGTGGGTTTAGTTGAGGTCGACTTTTGATCAATACCGTTCTATTTATGAGTATTATTATCATAAAGAATTGTCAACCGATGAGGAAGGGGGAGATAGGGATGGCTTGACTGGGAGTCGTGTACGAACCGCCGATAGAACCAGACGCATTATACGTGACCATCGATAAATAAAGTTATCCTTAGTAACGGTTCTAATTTATTTATTTCGTTTTTCTCGCTCATTCTGTTTCCCTCTTGACAACTTCAGAAATGGGATCATCCAAAAATGCCTACCGTTCAAATAGACTCGCTAACCGTAAAGCAGCTACGCGCCCTGTTGCAATCGCGAGATCGATCGATCGGGGGAACAAAGTCCCAACTGGTTAATCGCGTGTGTGAAGAGTTGGGTTCCGAAGAAATAGAATAAGAAGAAATCCCAACCGAATCAGTGCCCCCAGTGTCGCGTAAGGAATTTAACGAACTAAAAAGTGATATCACTGCCATTACGGCATTATTAGAAGACCTTGCAGAGGTTCGCACACAATCGAACCAGCCGCCCGATACCGTAAACACATCTACCACCGAACAACCGACTACTGCCAACATGCATGCCGATAATAGCCGAACCGTCGATCCACCGATCATACCACCGCCATATCCATAGAATATTATGATGGTGTCGAATACGAACCCAACATCGTCATCGACCGACTCGGCCGTCGGCACCACCGCCGCATCAAATATCATTATGCCACCAGGAGCCGCACCGGCATTCTCTCCTTCTCCTACAAATAGAGTACCCACACCATCACGCATTGTCGGACGTACACTAACGATCCGTAAAGTGAGTGAAATGTTGCCGGAGTTCGATCCGTTGTCTGAATTGTCGCTCACGTCGAATCAATTCACAACGCGGATCAACATGCTACAAAGCACTTTCGTCTGGGAGGATGATATGATACTTCTCGCTGTTCCCGCGAAACTAAAAAATACGGCTAGAGTGTGGTTTGATAGCCATCCACAACCACACACATCGTGGAGATCTCTGGCAATGGAGCTGGAGAGAGATTTTCCAAACGACATCGACGAAACCACAATACATGCGAAATTAATCGCATGCGGAAGAAACCCCGGAGAATCTTTCGAAAACTTCTTTTATCGTATGTGTGCAATCGCCCGTCGTGAAAATGTTAGTGAGAAGGCCACTATACGATACATACGTACGAACCTTCGACGCACCGCTCTGCAGAATTCAATTGCATGCGTAGACTTCGAAACCACCGCAGAACTTCTCACAGCCATACGAAGATTTGTTTCTAATGCGCAACAGCAACCGCCAGAACGACGCGAGAGTGTTCCGAATAAGCGAAAGCGGACATATTTCAATCAACTGCACACAGCCGCAACGTAGAGAACAATGCGCTACATGCTCTCGCACGACACACTCAACCAACCAGTGCCCCTAGAAACAAAAACAAGCGAACGTCCGTCGAATCTCAGACGACAAATCGTCCGTTTGCCACAAACAAATTCGCTTGGACGGAAAATATGCGGATGCGTTTGTCGATCCAGGCAGTGATCGGTCACTCGTACGAATGAATACCGCTAGTGATTTGTGCCATATAATCAACGAAGACACAATAGTTTTGAACGGCTTTGCAGGTGGGGAAACTGAGAGCAATCAACACATCGTTGCCGAAGTCACCGTAGACGAGTGCACACAAACAGCGAAACTCATCGTCGTCGATGATGACCTCATCCCATCTTCCGTGCTTCTCGGACGAGATGTACTATGCGCTGCAAATAATCAGCTGGTGATGAGATCCGGAATGTGTCTATTGGAAAAGATTAATCCTGATAAGATTCGTATCGGAACGGAAATAACCGACAACGAACGGAGGAGCCTGTACAGACTAATTGATGAGTTCTCCGGATGTTTCGCCACCGATGTATCGGAGTTGGGAAGGTGCAAAAATACGCAAATGAAAATCGAAGTTAATGTCGACACCAAGGTCAAATACCTCTCGAGGAGTCTTTCAAAAAGTATACAGCATTTATCACGCACGAGGGCTTATATGAGTTTAATTCTATGCCATTCGGTCTCATGAATGCGCCATCCGTATTCCAAAGGCTATGTCGCAGATAATTAAAAGGATGAAGCCAGGCGAAGCCGTGCCGTATGTCGATGAGGTCGTCATTCCGAGTCGCACGGCAGAGGAAGGTCTCCAACGTCTCCGATCTTTCGTCGAGCTACTTCAAGAGGCCGGAATGACACTACGATTATCCAAATGTGTATTTCTCGATAAGGAGACGTCATTTCTTGGTCATCGAATCGCTGGTGATCTATTGAAATCCGGAATGGAAAAAACGTTAGCCATCAGTTCATTCCCTGCTCCTACATCCATAACCGAAGTCAGACGATTCCTCGGATTAACCGGATTCTTCCGCAAGTTCGTCAAAGACTATGCAATGATCGCCCGCCCGTTAACCAACTTGCTCAAGACGAAAGAAAAACCGAACTTTTTGTGGAACGATGAACACGAAGGGGCATTTCAACATTTGAAGCGAGTTCTTGTTTTATACGATCCAACGAAGAGCCACGAACTGCATACGGACGCAAGCTCAAAGGGACTCGCCGGCATACTTATGCAGGAAAAGGAAGCAGGTGTTTGGAAACCAGTATTTTTCTACAGCCGAACATGCAGCGAGGCCGAGCAAAAATTTCACAGTTACGAGCTGGAGGTGCTCGCTATCGTAGAAGCACTCGAACGGTTCCGAATGTACTTGTTGGGGAAACGATTCCGCATAGTAACAGACTGTTCCGCCATAAGCAACATGAAATCATCGAAGCCATTAATCCCTCGTCTAGCAAGATGGTTCTTAAAGCTACAAGAATATGACCAAGAAATTGTTCACCGAGCAGGAAACGCGATGCCTCACGTTGATGCCCTGAGCCGGTCACCTACCGGAAAACCCAGAAATGCTCCCATTGTCGCTGACAATATATTCGTGATCGAAGCGAAAACGGAAGATTGGGTCGCAGCAATGCAAGCTGGTGATACCGAGATAGTTAAAAACGTCGAGATACTTCAAGGTGTGCAGCTCTCATCGCAGTCAAAACAATTAAAAAGCGAATATAAGATTAAACAAGGACATTTATATCGGATTGTGAACGGTCGAGCAATATTCGTTGTGCCACGTGCAATCCGATGGAGAATCATCAAACTATACCACGATGACATGGGTCATTTCGAATTGGAAAAAACCATTCAACGAATCCAGCAAAACTTTTGGTTTTCCCGCATGCGCAACCATGTGAAGGCTTACATCAGTTCGTGCCTTCAATGCTGCTTCAATAAAACTATCACCGGAAAACCGGAAGGACAGCTACACATATACGATGTTGAGCCGATACCATTTCGTGTCCTCCATTTGGATCATCTCGGACCATTTCCGCGCAGCACAAAGAGTAACACGCACATCATCGCCGCCTCAGATCTATTCACCTAATACGTAATTCTCAAGGCCGTTCGAACCACCAAGACTAGACCAGTACTCGCGATGTTAAACGAGATGACGTCATACTTCGGTTTACCGAAACGCCTCGTCACTGATCGTGGAACCGCATTCACATCAAGGGATTTTGAAAGTTACTGCCGGGACAATCAAATCGAGCATGTGAAAACTGCGGTTCGCACTCCGCAGGCTAATGGCCAAGTCGAGACCGCCAGCGACCGCCACAAATGGGATCAATTAATGAGGGAGATGCAATGGAGTTTCAACACTATGAAAAGCTCGACTACAAAATTCAGCCCAAACGAGATAGGGTTCGACTTTCCGTTGAGGGACGTCATACATAACCACTTACTGTTGGCTCTCTACGACGAATCATCATTTGAGGAGCAAAGCGATATATTAACAACGAGTCAAAAACGAGAGGAAGCGGCCAGTAATATCTTAGCCGAGCGTAGCCGTTGGAAAGCCCGTTTCGATGAGCGTCATCGTCATCCTCGAAACTATCAAACTGGGGAGTTAGTCGTGGTCGAAAATGCGTTAGCTTCAACAGGAGAGTCCAGTAAGCTAGAACCTCGATATAGTGGACGCATCAAGAAGGCTCTGCGCTACGATAGATATCTGGTTGAAGAACTACCTCATGAAGACCGCTCCAAGCGATTATTTTCATCCATCTTCACGAGCGAGAAACTAAAACCGTGGTGCCAACTTCATCCCGAATTGGAAGGCGACGATTACAATGGGGACGAAGGTGAGCCCGGGACGAGCTCAATGTCAGGACTGGCCGAGCTGTCAACCGATGAGGAAGGGGGAGATAGGGATGGCTTGACTGGGAGTCGTGTACGAACCGCCGATAGAACCAGACGCATTATACGTGACCATCGATAAATAAAGTTATCCTTAGTAACGGTTCTAATTTATTTATTTCGTTTTCCTCGCTCATTCCGTTTTCCTCTTGACAGAATTATTAATCGAAACGCCCGAATAAAATGATTGAGGACTGAAAATAGCCTAATTAAATTTTTTTTTGTCGGTTTTGGACGCGATTAAAAATGAAGCAGACCTACGAGTAAAAGGCCCCAAAATTTAGATAAATGGGGATGATTGAGTGACCTAGTTTTGACTCAAAATTGGTCTGAAAGTATATCGATTTCTATTTTCAACAGCGAAACATGAGTAAGAATTTCGGCCTAAAAAGAGCCCAAAACTAGCCCAAAGTAGGAACAATTTGCATATACCGAGAGTTACAGCTACTATTTTAGAAGCCATACAAATAGTAAAATACATAGAATTCTGCAGCCTTTATTACTCTCTTGTTCTGATGTTTTCTATGATTATACTCTTAATCAATGCATTAAAAATAATTGTACAATCCCGATAGTTGCCTTTAAAACAAGATAATGAAATTTCTACCCTACAGCCAAACCCTTAAAGAAAAAATGTGCGGTTATATCGTCCAGATGAATACTTAGAATTTAAATCTTTTATATTTGTCATGAAATGGAAAAGATGCCGAATCACTGAACCGTCAAGAATAGTTTTAACAAAAATCAGAGTCTAGTTTTGTGTATTTCGTCTAGTTGTCTGTATTTCGTCTAAGTCGGGTCAGTACAATGGTACATTTTTTTTCTTTTGACAATTCGGCCCTTCCTGACTAGGCATCGTCCCGATGTCCTTGCAGACCTAACCATCTTCTGAAGTATCATCACTGTCACTGTCCAAATCGGGTGGAGCTGAGCATCAAGGACTGATGTTGTAGGCAGAATATAACGATGAAAACCTTCGTTGAGTCACCTATGAACCTTGGTTATCCTGTACAAGATAGCGATCATTTCCGAGTACCTTTGCTACCGTGTAAGGGCCTCTATAACACGGCTCCGATTTGCATAACTCTCCGGAAGCTGTGGGTTCTTGTTTCAGTACCATAAAGTCGTCAACTTTGTTTTTACGTGGCGTTTTGTGCTTACTATCGTAAGCACTTTGGTACGCTTTTCTTCTACCGGTTGGTCAGTAGTTGAGTCGTCACGAAGAGCAGTGCACATATAATTTTGAACGATGATTTGCGATTTAAAATCAAAATCGACTTCATTTGGAGAAAGTCCTCCATTATACTATAGTAGTCTCAGGTCGTTGTCCCAATCCATTGGGCTATTTACGGTCCTTTTTAGGAAATTTAAGATGGTACCGTTGGCTCGCATCTGCGTGTACCTTGTGCAGACCAGATGGATCGTACAAATCAAATACAGGTTTAGAGCTTAAACAGTTAATAAGCTCGCCAAAAGCTCCTTGTTCAGCTTCCGTCCACACAAAATTTCATGCTGCCGCCTTTGTTGTCAGTTTTGTCAGTGACTGTGCAATCAGAGAGTAATCCTGAACGAACTTTCTAAAGAAGCCCGTCACCCCCAAAAATCTCTTTACCTCTGTGACTGTACTCAGAGTCTTAAAGTTTCTGATAGCAATCACCTTGTCGTCACCCGGTAAAATGCAGTTGGAGCTTATACGATAGCCTAAGAAGTCAATTTCAGTTACTAGAAAATAACATTTATCTAATCGCAATGTCAAACCGCATTCTTCTTCTTCTTCTTCGTAGCCCTGCAGCCCCTTTCGGGCCTTCTTTTTGAGATAGTTAAGAGTATCTCATTATCATGATCTAATGTATCGGCACTCGACATGGTGATATTATCATTATCACGCTTTGGCCGTGTGTTCGTCCACCGAGTTGCGATACGTTCTGATTTTTAAACGAGCACGTATCATAACTGAACAGGCTTATAGTCCATCCGAAGAACCACTCGAACTAAATCTCGTTGACGCCAACGAAACTTGAACCAGAGACCTTCAGCTTACGGGCTTAGTGCCTGCATTCTTCTAGCACTGCCAAAAACTCCCGGAGTTTCGCAATACCCTCATCGAACGATTTGCTAGGTTTAACGACGTCATCGAGACTTACAAATACTGTCTTTGGTTTTAGCTTACCAAATAGCTTCGTCCTTGCCTATTGGAACACTGCTGTTATACTCAAAATTGTCCTCAGTTTTGGTAAACGCCGTGTTTTGTTGCGAATGTTCCTCAATTTCAATTTGGTGATATTCCATCTTGAAGTCCAATGATGTAAAGAACGTGGATCCCGCTAACTTAGCAAACAATTCATCCATGAACTGTAACTTGATTTAGTTCGCGGTAACCGATGCAAAGTCTGAATTCCTTATTTTTCTTCTCAAACAATACGTTTGGCGACGCATAAGCTGAGCTTGACGGTCGAATGATTTTTTCTTCAAGAAGTCCATCGATGATTTTTCTAACGATATTACCCCTGGAAAATTGGATACGATATCAATTGACAGTCGAATGTCCATTTTTGCAATTTTATATTTGCCGACTGATACGTTCTCGTTAGCGAAACGGCCTTTAAATTATTTGAACAGCACTTTAAGACTTTCGAACTGCTGTTTGGTTGTAGTTTCAGAAGTGCTAATATTTTCTTTTTTCAGGATCAAACAGTCCTCTTCATCAATAACAAAACTACTATAGAGACACTAGGATTTTTATTAGTGGTACATCTGTATGTTCACCTCTAAATCCCTTTAGCATTACTGTACAATTTTCAGGCGAATCGAGTTTATTTGCAATTGACGTCTCCAGCGTTCACCACCGGAATCAATCAATGCTTCACACAATTGTCTATTAATGGTTAACATTTAAGTCACACTTTTACCAACATTGCCTTCAATTTTTTTTTCGCTTAGTTACTATTCTAACTGCAATTGCAGAATCTCATCTTTATCCGCACTTAGCCTATCGTTCCCCTTTTTGTGGTAGCAAACAATTTCGACACATATGCCCGGTTTTGCGCTGATAAAAGCACTTTATTCCAATATTCGGTTTGATATTTTCCCGCGGCTTTTGCTCGATCGGTTCGTAACTATTTTTTCCGGATTACAGGAGCAATAGCTTACCAACCCTCGAAGCAATGAATTATCAGTTGGATACAAATTGACTGACACTTCTTTTCATATCTACGTCATTCAGTCCATTGATCACATATTTAATCATCGATTGATCGTCGAGCGAACCTCTTCGTTCAATAGAATTAATTTTTTAGTAGACGGGTTCAGGCGACTCGTTTGCACCGATGACCCGTAGTCATCAATTGCATGTTAAGCAGCTCGACTGCGTGGGTTTCAGATGACTGCGAACCCATATATACCTGTATATGCTGCAGCATGGCAGTGCTGCAAGCTCTATATGGATTCGCAGTCATCTGAAACCCACGCAGTCGAGCTGCCCCAAGGTGACTGATGTGGCAGCTCCTGATGAGTGTTGGTCACCTCGTACGAAACTGCGGAAGTTTTTAATGGTACCAGCCTATATCCTGGAAGCCGCCAGTGTCCATCAAGCACAAACAATGTAGTTCTTTCACTTAGGACACCAGCATCCCCTAAACAAAATTCATTCAATATCGGAGCAATATGCGGCATTATCAGTAGGAGTACACTACAAAAATTAAAACTCTCTTTTCAATTAAAGCCCACCGACAGGCGGTTCGCTAGCTATACGCATCATCATCTCAGCTGCATCGGACGAATTGCAGCGAACGTGACAATCGGAAATACGACTCAGCTTCTCGATTTGTATGTTATTGAGGGGGAATATGAAGCATTATTTGGTCGATAGTGACTCGCGCAGTTTATTGGTGTGACGGACCATACAAAAAATGTTTACTCCACTCGATGTGCGTAGCCTAATGACTACGTCCCCCACACTTACAAAAGACAAAGTTACCCGTCGAAAATACTACTGAAAAAGTGCGACGAAATTTTTGGTTCAACTGCTAGTAAGTTATCGAGATACATATGCTAAAAAAATTGAAGCAAAATTGTAAGTGGGTCACTATATACGAGTTGAGCACTTTGAGTCGGCTTCGACTACTCAGTGGACAACTTCGAATAACAGGTAACCACAAACCCACTTTAAATCTAAGAGTAAAAGTCAATGAGCACTCTATTCCGAAGCCAGAGCATATTTTCAATAAACGAGAGGATCCAAAATATTTTAATTTGAACATCTGATTGTTGATGAGGAGTTCATCAGAGCGCCGACTCTCAATACTCCTACACACGGTCTGATTCGACCGAGAAGAGCAGCTTATGAGGCAGCAAATATACCCGCAATTCAGCAACGCAGAATAGAAGCAACTATAAAAAATACTCCGCCAGCACTCAATTTCTTTGATGACTTGCTTGTTTTCTCCGATTCATTTGACGATTTGTTGCTTGCTCTTGGTACAGCTTTATCCAGATTAAAACTGCAGAAAATTCATCTGAACCGTTCAAAATGTACATATGCAGACTCTGCCGTTGAATTCTTAGGGCACAAAATTGATACTTTAGGTATACATAATTCCGACAAACACATAAAAGCAATACAAAATGCACCTAAACCGAGTACGCCAGACAATTCGGAAACATTTTCGGGAAAGCAACTTACTAGAATTCTGTCATACTAACCTTGGCTACAATTATAAGTCGTCTTCTATGCTGCTCCAAGCAAGTTTTCAATGGACAAAAGATACTGATGAGGCTACCTTTGATCTTAGCTACAGATGCTAGCCAAGTGAGATTAGCTGCAGTGCTTTCACATAGAATCCCAAACGATACAGAACGCCCTCTAGCATATGCCATCCGGACGATGGCCTCTACTAAACAGAAATACCTGCAGATTTATAAGGAGGGTTTAGCTATAGTCTTTAATCATTTACGGCATGGTCCCGGAGAGGGATTGGGCACTTGCCTTTCTGACAAACCCAATCGGTTCAATAAGGACGGGAGCAACAGATCTCTGACCGGGAACCGCCACGAGACTTTTTGAGCTCATTCCTTGTAGCTGTCATCAACGAATATAATCATGCCTGTGACCGGCAAATCCGGGACAAGCTGAATCTTTTAAAGGAGCGTCAGGCAGCCTTCTATCTTGGACTACCCCGGTCATCGTAAGGATACAGGTAAGAGTTTCTCTAACAGTATCAACTAAAATTGAAAATTCGCATTAAATGCCCCGAATTTAAGTGGTTGTTATTACTAAACGCGTGCACTTACCTTATATAAAAGCTAGAACGTTCACGCGTTGAGTGGTTAAGTTTTTGTGAAATATACTTTGCGGGAAAAATAATAAAATTGTCTGTAAAATGTGCTTGAAGACGGCTTGCGAGGCCATTCCGAACCCGCCATTTAATTTTTTTCGCAAGAATTTCGGCAGTTTTTCTGTGTTCCGGGCCCGTTGGTCGGTCCAATATATAGCGTCTGAGGCTTTTTTATTTACGAACTCAATGTAAACCATGTCCGAGATTCGTCCGATCACTAAGCCCCGCGAATCATTCGATGCCAAATGAGTCAGCAAGTGGCTATACGTCACACAGTAGAGTCCCAGGCAGTTATATTGTCACACGTAGTTTGTCATACATGAAACAAAACACACAAAACAGCGGAACAGGGCAAACTCTGCAATGTTATTCAACTCAGGATGTGGCATTAAAACGTGAAGATGGATCAGAAGAAAAATTCCTCATAGAACGATACAATAGCCCGCAAAAAACAAAAGACCACGCAAGCACACATATAAATGCAGTACAATGCTCAATATTGCGCCAAAAAAGTCGACAAAGTTGGCAAAAGTCTGCCACGTTTCTCCACTACGTTTGGGAAAAAGCAGACATATAAATAAATGGACGAGCAACGAGAATCTGTGTAACCGTCATGTTGGAAGCAAATTTAACACATAAATACCTTACGCTCTCTAAACTATATGAATTCCATTGCTTCTCCTTCCCCTTTGGTCCCCGATAGGTTTTTCTTTTCTCTCTTCAGAAGAATCACTTCCGCCACTGACACCAACGCACACCTATAAAATTTCGTTTCACGTGCACACGATTGCACCTTCATTATCATTCGTTGAATAGTTTGAGTACAACACAACAATCGTTCTCTCATAGCAGCAGCAAATGTAGAGGCTAGAAAACTCGTACCTCAAAGCTGATGAAAATTTCGAACTTTTGAATAAAAAACGTGAACCAAAGTGTCGGTTTCATACACGCGATCTTCCAAATCAAAAACTTTATACACGTGAACGTGTTTCAGAGTGAAGTTAAGTCCAAAAACTAAAACATATCACTTCAAACCTCAACTTCACACAATTTAAGCGAAGGTTGCTAATTGTTACGGCTCTCGCGACAGGCTGCGGATCCGGTGCTCTCTATATCTATGGAAAAAAGTCAAAGAAAAAGACTCAACAACGTACAATGAAGTGGCTACTGAATTGGTGGCCGAGGAAATAAAATCAGGTAATTAAACAACTGAAACGGCTAATTGTGACCAGAAAAATAGTCATCGTCGTGTATATGATGCCTTAAATGTACTGATGGCAATGAATATTATATTGAAGGATAACAAGTTGGGTAGACAGACCTTTGCTCATGTCAGGAGGGTTTTGTACTCAACTTACAAAATGCAGTAGCTAGCAACGAATAAAATCAAGAAACACGTCATGTTCGAGCATCATACTATTATTAACAAAGTTGAAAGGATTTTGTCTTCTGAGGTATTTTTTATAATTATACCCATAAGCATCTTCCTTGATAATTTTTTCAGATATTTTAGATCCCCATTCGTGAGGGAGGAAACACATTTTTCATGTATTTCCCCCCCTGTGCCCCCACTGAAACAAAAACTGTCAGTTTAAGAACTGTTTTGAAAAGCTCTTATGGAGAATTTTCAGTTGATACTCATATCGGCTACCTTCCTGAAATTTTTTTCAGGGGCCACTCCTCTGTACTGTAATCATCGATTCATGGCCTATTTTTTCGAATCCTAGAATGGTTACAAAAGCCTTTTGCTAGGAGCTCTCCCCTGGCTCTTCGACATGTTTCAATTGTATGTACTCATCTTCATGATACCTTTCATTCCTGAAATTTTCATGCAAATCCTAGCAAAGCTGTAGTGTCTAAGTTGGTAAAAAGCGCATATGGCTCCATAGCCATATGTTTCCATAGTAATACAGGGCATATTGTTCCATAGTAATACAGGAAAATTCAAATCGCTATAACTTCGCTAAATACTATTCGATCTTTATGAAAATTGCAGAAAAGATCAATCATATAAATAGTCCTCTGCCTGCTAAATTTTATTGAATTTAAAGGTACCGTTTAGATTTTATTCAAGAAAACACAAAATCGATAAATCATACTATTACTAACAAAGTTGAGTGAATTTCGACTTCTCATGTATTTGTTGTTGTTGTTCTTATTAAGGACTATATTCATGATTTTTTCCAGATTTTTTGGATGGAAGGTGTCCAATCGCGAGGGGGGGTACGCGAAAAGTTCGTACATTTCCCCCTCCCCTGCCCTCCTCGGTACTCATAAGGCAATTTTAAGACATGTTTTGAAAAGATCTTATTAAGACCTTTCCAATCACACCCTACTCAACTACCAATGGTGAAAAATTTTTTTGAAGGGTCACCTCCCTGTATGGGGAGACCCCCCTTAAACCCCTTTGAAAAATTTTTCTACCCTTGAACTTTCAAGAAGTCACCACTCCTGACCTTTCCACATAGTTTCATGGCTGTAGCCTCTATAGTTTCGGAGAAAAAGTGCTGTGACATACAGACGGACGGACGGACAGACGGACACAGGTCGTGATTGCAATAGGGTTTTGTATTTTAGTACAAAACCCTAAAAAGGAGATCCATTGGGTAGGTCTACCAACCAGCTCACTGCAGCGAATCGACGTGATGGTTGAAATAATCTATGAGCCACTGTATGTAACTTTTAGCATAATAAACATTGAAATTGTGTATCGACATTTTATGCCGGTATTGTGAATAATTAAGTTTTGTTATTCTGTACAATCGCCGCCACTAGCCACGAACTTTTCGATTTGTGACACTCCCCCATATTGGGAGACCCCCTTTAGAGCCTTTGAAAATTTTTTTAATACCCGCACTTTCAAGAGAAAGCTTCTTCTATAGCTTCTACAGTTTCCGATAAAAACTACTGTGACAAACGGATGGACGGACAGACAGGTCACGATTTCAATAGGGTTTTGCAATATAGTATAAAACCTTAAAAACTATGACTTTCTTGCTAAAAATTGAATATTCAAACACTTTAGCCTGTTTAGTAAATCAAGAACATATGACAATATGATAACACAATAGAATAAGTACATATGTACGAGTACTTACATTTGCAGTCATTGAAGCTAGCTCCGATTTCGTTTTCAAGTGGTAGTATTCCGACATCTGTACGTGGTTTTTAATTGGCTTCATAGTATCTTTCAAAATCTTTTTTCGCTCTTTAAGTGGCCTGCCAAAGAAAAGTACAAGAGACAACAAATACAATACAAAACAATGGAAGAAAACACACAATTAGTAGATAAAATCATAATTGTTCGGTCATCAAGACAATATCCCTTATCTTTCTATTGTAATGAAAGCATCTTGGCAAACACTTTAATCGTCTTGCAAAATTTCTACTTTAACAATTGTTCAACGCAATAGTGCAGAACCATTACAACGTCCTTTTGCAACGATACTCACCTCTTTGTTAAATCCTCGCCATTGTAGTAGATACAATCGAAAACGAATAAACAAACTTCAGCTGATTCGAATTGTCCTCGTTTGTGTACTCCCAACGTCCCAAAAGGAAGCAGTTCGCCGGTTTTTGTGTTAACAACAATTATTTCCGAGTCCAAGATAAGATCTTTGCCGGAAGGAAATGCCTGTCGACGAAAATAGTACGGTAAAATGAATTTATCTTTGAAAACCATAGCAGTTTCGATTTTTAATTAATTATTATCATCATTTGTTTCTAAAATTAATTCAAATCATCATTCATTTCGAAGGTGTCTTCTTTATTTAAAGTGAGCTCTTAAAACATATTTTCATGATAAAATGCACAACTCACCAAGAAAAGTACTTATTTGGTAATGTTCGCTATCATTTATTATGCATAGCTAAAAAAAAATGTTTATCAGTTACGTACAAGCTAGCGAGCTTATGGAATACGATTATGCATTGCATTATGTGGTTAGAAATCCTGATAAGATTTAAACTTCTTAGCGAGGGATTTTATGTCTTCATAACGTACACACAGCCGAAATAGCTCAGTTGGGAGAGCGTTAGACTGAAGATCTAAAGGTCCCCGGTTCAATCCCGGGTTTCGGCATTCTTTTAATGAGTAAAGGTAATCAATTAAGCTTTATAAACTGTTTATAAATTCGTAAATGCTGTTTGCAAGCGAAATAGCTGTTTCATATATCAGTTATTCAATTGAAAGCTAAAAAAAATTTCAAAAGGAATGCAGTCTCAAGAAATTGGTACACATAATTGGAATTTATGATACAAAACGATGATTGCTTTCCGTAGAAAATTAAATTTTTTTCCATGATTTTTCAGATGGTAGTTACAATTAGGCGGAAGAAATTAGCATTTTTCAATTATACAAATAAGCCAATTCAATATCAGCTATAAACCTACTGAATCCATGAATGCACTTTAAGAAAATTGAATAATCAAAGATATTGGTCTTGAAACACACAAGAGGAATCATTCAAGTGTGATTCAATTTATTGCCAACTGCAAAGATTAAATTTTACGATTTATAACATAATTTATCAAGAAATATTTTATTAAAACCCTTCTTAACGAGTGCCAACTATACATATAAAAAAATAGCTTAAATGATTGTGAAACTTAAATGTGATTGTTTTGTCATATTTTATTTAAGTTTTTAGTAACATTCGATAACATTTTTAAATAAAAATTTAAATAATACTCGCGACTGATCCCATATACAATATAACAAGTAAGTATTAACACTCTATGTGCCGAAATAGCTCAGTTGGGAGAGCGTTAGACTGAAGATCTAAAGGTCCCCGGTTCAATCCCGGGTTTCGGCATTGAAATACTTTTATAAAAGTCATTGGACAGGAGAATGATCTTTGCAGAAGGGATTCAGAAATTGTTGAAGTCCTGATGAGACATGATAATAATCGAATCTTCTCCGAAAATCCTCCAATAAGCTTTGAGCTTTCTTAATTAGCATTGCTTGGCACCGAAGCTAACGTCAGACAAATCGTGTACAATAAACAGTTCTTACTACTGCATGAGCTTCTGGTTAAGACTTACAGGGAAGGAAATGAAAAAATCTGGAAGTTCCAATTAAAGTTTAGTGTTTTAGATGGGCTTCAGAAGCACTGAAATCCAGACAATCCTCGGAGAACAAAGTAGTAAAGTGATTTTTTTTCAAAGAACTCTGATGTCAGTGAAAAGATATATATCTATGCTGCTGAATGGTTGCTTGATTGAGCCGCTGTAAAAATTATAAACTGACGGTGAAAAGTGCAAGGTAAATTTCCAGCCTGCAAGGACACTGCTGAATCCTTTTTTAAAAAAATATATGGTTTAACTTAAAGTAATGTTTGGTGCGGTTTTCATGCCGCAGTTGTGATTGGGCCGTATTTTTTCGTGGATGGAAACGACCGTCATGTTACCGCCAATAGAGAGCGCTATTATGTTATGTTGGAAGATTATTTGTAGCCAGAATTTGATGAACTTGACATGAACGATATGCGGTTTCAACAAGACGGCGCCACTGGCTACACAGCATGGCTCTGCTCAATCGTCTAAGCTCCGCCAAGTGTATACGGCCAAGTGCATACGCCCATTGTCATTAAAACATGTACTTGTCGACCAACGGCAAGCGAAAAGTCTTCATAATTCATAACATTAGCGACGACGACTATGTACATAAGAAGCTTCGGGGTGTGCTTATAGAAATATCGACAAGCTACGCCAAGTGTTATACGGTCAAGCACATACGCCCATTGTCATCAAAGCATGTACTTGTCGACCAACGGCAAGCGTAAAGACTTCATAATTCGCTCTACATAAGCCGCAACATTAGCGACGACAACGACCATGTACATGAGAAGCTTCGGGGTATGCTTCCAGCGGAGTGACACTGTGCTAAACAAAAGCTTTTCCTCGCCTGATTTCTCCCTGCCTTCAAACCATTTCTCCAATTCGCCGCAAAGTTTCACCATGCGAGCAAGTGAGACGGAGCGCGGAGGAAGAAGTTTTCGTGGAACGAGAACGCACGTTTCAACTACTCAGCGAATTTAGGGCGAATTGAGGCCGCATGAATCGTTTAATAAGCAATTGATCGAGCGAGAAACGAAAAGTAGTGATAACAGCGTTTAGGGAATTGTACGCGTAGTGTATTTCGCCGCGAAGTCAGCAGCGAAGCCAGTGTTCGAGTCAGACAGTGCAATCCGTTCATATAGTTCCGGTGCAAATGCGGAGTATCTTCGATAATTAGTAAGATGGTGAGGTGTAGGCTTGAGCCGCGAACCTCCTTCGGCTTGTTTGCGTATTACGCTGCGTAGCCACCATCAACTTACTTTACTTTCTTCTAGGCATCCTCCGTCCGTGTAGACACCGTATGGATAGATGATAAAAAAAACTAAGAGGTGTAAATGTAACCAATTTAAAATAGCAACATAAATAAAACTTATCCCTTCAATATGTAACTCTATTTCTTTTTGTTGATTTAGTTTAAATGGACAGAGTAGCAGGTAAGTGGTGTTACTGTGAGTTCATTCCCCGGGAGCCTTGATGTTGTATATAGGATACGCATCAAGTTGAGCTCCCAGTTCTTACCAGTATACATAGGGTATACTGGTTTGTAACAAAATTGGCGCAGCCGGTAGGATATCGGTTTTGCAGAGACCACAGTGTAGTGCGCTGTGTAGCAAATTATATCTCAAACCATTCAAGTCCTGTAAGACACCATTGCTACTCATACTGTCCATCAAACTAGATCAGCCTTCCTAAAAAAAATCAAATAATTATTTCAATCATTTAAATGACAAAAGAAAGTATGAATATCCAAACATAATATTATTGATCAAACTAAACCAGTTTCCTTAAAAAAAATAATCATGTTAATCGTTTAAATAACAAAAATATAATATCAGTTTAACTCTACCCATACTGGTCATCTTCCCAGAACAGCCTTTATGCGAAACAAATAATTATACTGATAACTTTAATAACTAAAACATAATATCAACATTCAAATAAAGTATTATTTCTACTCATACTGTCCATCAAATTAAATCAGTCTTAAAATCAAACAGTCAAACAGGCAAATATAACATTGACATTCAATAATATAATCAGGGAAATCTTCAATTTATATTCTTCATTCGTAAATCTTAAGTCTCATCTTACATGTGTGAAGACCATTCATCTAACTCCTAACTCTTCAAACCCAACGTAAAATTTATAAAGATATAAAGTTTCAATCGACTAACATTCAAAACACAAAACATTACAAGTAAATATCAAACACGAATAAGCAAAACAAAAACTTAATAGCGAGCAAACAAACGCGTGCCCGTTGTTATCGAAATATGATACCACTTATCACTCCAACTACTTGGACAATACGCGTACCCACATGCATATTAAAGTCTTATCTCTTGGATTGAATGAGCATTCGAATTAACTGAAGCATAATTAAAAAAGCAAACAAAAACAAACATGTAACTGCAAATTGAATAGATAGACATCTGGGCAATATTTTTAAATGCAATAACATGGAAGAGCCGACGAAATAAATTAACTGCGCTAAACAAATACAAAGAATAATTTACATGACAATGGCAATTTCCCAGGGCAAATAACCAGGAACTTAAATTAATGTAAACTATGAAACAATCGAACTTTTAGTTATAAGAACAATGCAATAATGCAAACGATTTTACCCCAAAACAAATTATCCCTTTCAAAATCCACTGCAATTCCATCGTGTTAAGGAAACGGGAAAAGTGGCAGTCAAGTCGGTAAAACCCCGGCAAAACTATCAGCAGACACGCTTTGTCGATGTCTAAATTGCACGATCACTGGAATGAAAACCAGTTGATTACACAACAGCATCTGAGCCCTCGACGTAAACTGTCGGCGGACACGCTATTTTTAGTTATAAGTCCCTAAAGAAACACATAATAGCCTCTGAGCTGCCCGATTTCAACTTTCGGCAGACACGCTACATATAGTATTAAGTCATATGCAAAAGAGACATCAATTTACCATCTAGTCGTAGCCTCTGAGCTGTTGATCCAAAAGGGTTTACAGCACGCTATCAATCATGTACCCTTTAAACAAGCCACTACGTTTCCTTTCACAATAAATACATTATATAACTGCTAACTATTAGAAAAAAGTCACAAATAAAACCCCTGTAGAAAGCGCAAGACAATTCAAAGCCCACCCATTTCCCACCCTTTTACTTTATATATGGCGACAATATCAAATAGCGTCTTAGAAGATGTCTTTAAGTTGCTTTAAACAAGCGTTTTCTCAAGATCGAGATCAAAAATTTATTCACGGCTTATGGAGTGACCTTGCACGGCACTGTACTGTCTTCCAGTAAGGTCCAGGACAGCATTATGCCAAACTAAGTAGACACACACTAGGGAAAAATTAGACGGAACACATATAGGGTCTTGAATGAAGACCGAAACTATATGTTCCCAAGCCCATATAGTGATAGTGTCGCTTCGACTATAATCTTTCTCGCAAGATATTTTCAACGCAGTATATCTGTTTAACAGTTCACTAAAATCAATAAAAGTAAATACCAGAGCTTTTAAGCTTACAATCTCTCCTTTTAATTTCAATTTAATGAAACAGACCATCATCATTCACAACTCATACAATATTTCTATACTTAACAAAAAACCTTCATAATAAATAGTAGATTCCACCTTATAAATAATCCACAACTATTTACACATACTGCTGAAACATTTCTAATAACCCTCGCTTTTTACAACTACAAATGAATAAAAAAGTATGTAATTTACAACTTAAGCCAATTAAACGACAATTAAATGCATATACATACCTCAAAAGCTTTTCCTCCTACACAATCGTATAGCACAGATGAATTAAAAGCCCTGCCCACTACGAAATGCATTAAGTCGACTTAATTAAAAACAAATGCTCTTCAAGGCAATTACCAGCCAACCACGAATTAGTACATACATATCATATACCTCACATACTTCCTAGCAATCAGCGTATGTAAAAGCTACAATACATGGCTTCATTCAATTATCTCATGCATCATTGCAGAAGCAATGCTAATCATATCTTCAAAGCTCGTTAGCGGCGAGCAAAAACAATCACATAAACCTTCAATCCATGACTCCCATTCCCATTAACAACATTAACCATGCATATTAAGGGGAAAGTTTATTTATCACACTCACTATGGTCTCTTGCGACGACTCGCCAGATCCAATTCGCACATATGTGGTGATAAGCGTAGTACGTTATTCCCTGATAACGAACTTCAATGATCGTGCGAACTGTTCAGCCCAAAGCTTAATCATTATCACACCATATGAAGCAAGTAAGCGAGCGTACCTGACAAAATCCCCAATCCCGATGGAAACCCATGCGGAAGCTTTGATAAGGTAGCATTCGCCGCCACCACAATGAACGTTTTTCGCTCGGCTGAAATAAGTCCGAAGCTAATTAAGCGATTGGAGTAAATAATCTTATCAACCATACGAGTATGAGCCAATAGAATGCCGTCAAGCTTGACGTTCTATCCCTACTAAGTATCCTCACATTCCATCCCATTAAAAATTAATTCATAACGTTCCGCCTACATACTAACAAAAAAAAAATTCCCACTAAACTATTGGCACAATAATTAATATGTAGTACTTTAAGAAAGCTTAGTTATCATATCAAATAAAATTAGTTAAAAACTATAGTAATGTTAAAAGCAATAAGAAACAATTATGTAGACAATTATTATTAAAGTTAATAAGTAGAATCTGAAATATTCAAAGTAAAAAAAAAGAAACAGTAAGAATAATGATAATAGTAGGTATATAAGAACGTTAATCGAATAGAAATTGAAAGTAGCAATGAATTTAAATACAAAACCAAAACAAAGGAAAAGAAGAAAATAATAAGTGCCATTGAACTTGCACCGTTCACACTACATCCACTAACGCTAATTTGCTAACATCTGTACTACAGCCTAGTAATGCACAAAAAGGTAAACCAATAATTTACAATTCTGATTTAAAGAAAAATCGGCAGTAAATACGGAAGTTAAAGGGAAATTTACTGGCTCTTAAAGTAAAGCCAATTAAAAGAAATATTGAATTCCGGCATCCCTCGAATGAAAAATAATTTTATATAGATAATAGTTTTATTCCCAAGAAAAAACGATTTAGGACCGGAAGAAATGTTCAGTATATTCTTCAACATTAGAATCAAACGTAACATTATTCCATTGAGCTCCCAGTTCTTACCAGTATACATAGGGTATACTGGTTTGTAACAGCTCACAATCGATTTGTTATGTCCGTTAATGGAAAACCTTATAATTCTCGACTTTGAAATTTTCATTAACCAACAACTTCTGAGCTCTTCACAAGATTTGATGACTCTAGCTTCTCTAGTTCCTGAGAAAACTTGCAGTGTTGCACTAACGGACAAACAGATGGAAGGAGGAGCAAAAAGGTACCCCATTTAATAGGGTCAAAATATTTTTTACAGGACCATAAGCCATTGTTTCATGGTATACACCACCATAATCTATAGCACTGACATTGAATTAACATGACGGTATTTGATGGAAATGAATTTGACTCAATAAAAGCTTCGCTCGCGGGCATTTCGATTCTTTGTGAATAAAAGGAGAGAAAAATGTAGTAAGTGCACGAATTGTCAAATACAAAGTTTTCCAAGTAGCAGCTGTGGAAAAAAATTATAATTAATGGATTTTCACCTCAGAAAGGGAGGGATCTCCGTTAGTTAGTCGGAGCAAGGGTGTACGTGCCAGTCGTTCAGCCAGGCACCTCAGATGTACCACCAAACGATAACACGGTTCGTCGGAGAACGCTTTTGCCTTGCACCTAAAAAGTCCGACAAAATCATAATACTTCTACCTAACCGATAGATATCACACACACCTACCTAAGCGATATAAAAAAAATCTGCCACACATGTGAGGAAATTGCTATTAAGCAATTATTATTAAAGTTTCACTATCGAACAAACGCATTCTCCAAACACTTTCCGCCTTACTTGTCAACGTGGAATTCGTTGATTGATTTCATACACAACATAAAAAGTAAGAATTAATACTCTATGTGCCGAAATAGCTCAGTTGGGAGAGCGTTAGACTGAAGATCTAAAGGTCCCCGGTTCAATCCCGGGTTTCGGCAATGAAATACTTTTATAAAAGTCTTTGGACAGGATAATGTTCTTTACAGAAGGGATTCGGAAATCAGTGAAGTGCTTATGAGACATGATAATCGAATCTTTTCCAAGAATTCTCCAATGAGCTTTGAGCTTTCTGAATTGTAGTGCTTGGCACCGAAGCTAACGTCAGACAAATCGTGTACAACTACTGCATGAGCTTCTGGCTTAGATTTACAGGAAAGGAAATGAAAAAAACTGGAAGTTCCAATTGAAGTTTAGTGTCAAGATGGGCTTCAGAAGCACTGAAATCCAGACAGTCCTCGGAGAACGAAGTAATGAAGTGAATTTTTTTTTTCAAAGAACTCTGGTGTTAGTGAAAAGATACATACCTATGCTGCCAAACGGTTGCTTGATTGAGCAGCTGTAAAAAATGTAGACGGGAGAAGAACAGTGCAAGGTAAAGTTCCAGCCTACAAGAACTCTGATAAATCTTGTTTTAGGAGAATATGTGGTTAGAGTTCCGAGCTAGGACCTTAGGTTGACAGGTGCTTAGTGGGTATTTGACAGTCTGAGAGCCCCATACTTGAGACGCAAATACCCTGCACCTCCCTACCAACAAAAAACATGGATAAGAATGCCATCCTTTTGAATTACACGAGAGCTTTTAAATGTCGAATTCAACTTACAAACTTACCAAAAAAAGTACAACAAAATCTCTGGAAAATAAAGAAGGGTTTTTGCAAACTAATTTCACCGTTGTATGGATGAATACAATAAAGAGTTATTAAAGCAAAACCAACAAGTCAAGGAGACAGGAGTACGCTCTTGTGTAATAGAATGGATTCACATATCATAAACAAAAACAACAATCGTAATAACATTCATACGTACATATCATAAGCAAACATATGTACACATGTTCAATTATACATCATTCAATTCATTTGCTTACTAACAAAAGTCATTTGCTTACCAACAAAAGTCCAGCCTCAACAAACAAAAAAAGACAACCATGAAATATCAATCCTATCGCATGGCTACATGTAAACATACCAGTTGCATAATCACACAATGCAATTTCTTTTTATTTCTTCTACACTCATTCTAAATATCGAGTGTACCCACATGACGTTGCATTTCATTCATAACCCATCACGTGTGGAAGTATTCCCTGACCACACTCAATGCACGCTAATTGTCTTACTCATCAAGGGGTTAGCGATCATACCCAATTGATGCGTACGAACATGGATTATTAACATATGAGTGCATGTATAACGTATGGAATATGGACATCTATCCATCGAACGTAATAAATGCATGTGAATGTAATATTGGATTGAAATAATTGGACTTTGGAAATATTGAAACGTGTGGGTTTTTGTTCATGAGGCAATAAATCAATTTAATGGAAAGCATACGTAGAAATATGTCAAATAATGAATTTCCGCTTGCACTTTTAAAAAAAAGAAAAACAAAGCAGCTGCGTTAGACATAGGTTAAGCGAAAGAAAATTGTATAAATACTGAAGTGAGATTGAATAAAATCAAGGATTGTAATCGAATTGTCTTGGCGTTTTCATTATAAGTCTTCCCTCCACGAAGCTATATTTGCGGATCTAGAAATTGCGGCGTTGTGGACAATGTCCTCGCCATGTTCTCTGCGGAGCAATTTTCCGCTTGCGTAGATATAGGTGAAAATATTTAACAAATGTAATAAACGATTTATCACCCTAGTAACGAAACACAGAATAATAAGAAACCATTTCACTTGTCAGAAGGGTTTTGTTCTCAACTTATGAAATGCAGGCTAGGCTTGGGCAAAAACTATCGATTAATCGAAACATCGATAATTTTTCCAAAAATAATTGATATATATCGTAGATATTTTTTAATTTCGATTAATCAATAATCTATATTTATTTTCGAAATTCTATGAGTATCAGTTTTCGATACTTTCCGCCGAATCTACCGACCTTCCGAGTTTCAAACATTTGGTTTTGACTTGACTAAATCAATTTCAGTTCATGTGAAATTTTTATGTTTATGCTTTCTTCATTCTTTGTCATGCTAAGGAATACTATGTGCATTTACATTCCATCCATGATCTGCTCATTTAGTTTGGATTCGCTCGCTTTGGTTTTGATCTGTTCTATCTGTTCTGTTTTGTCTATGCGTGGCTATTGATTCAATAGTGTAGTGATTAAAGTGAATTATAATGTCCTGTGTGTGGAAGTTTAAACAAAACGATAATATTTCTGTTTGCAATTTGTGCGGCAAAGTCGTATAAAACGTATGGTGAAACGACGAATATGGCGGCGCATTTAAAACCGAAGTATCATTTTGCTTATGTAAAAGTACAGAAAATGGCTAAACCAGGCGATGGCAAAGTACTTGAAGATGCTGCAATGGTAGCCAAGTTGATGAATAACTCGAATATTATCGATAATATGAGTATTACTGATAAAGAAGAGATTTTTCGAAATTAAATTTTCCTGCAATATATAGCCTGAGTCTGAACTTGAAATCGAACTGATGCCATTGACTTCCGAGAATGAGACAGTTCACCTGGTTCATGACGCAAAACGAAAGAAGCAACCTACCTTAGTAGATTGTTTAGAGAGGAGTTCAAACTTCGAAGGTAAGTTACTGTTAAAGTAAATGTGAAACGGTCGATTTTATTAATTTTTATTTTCGTGTTTGATTTTTTGTATTTATTAGAATTAAAACGTGTTGATATGCAAGTAATTTGTTTTAAGGCCATAATTATTAAAATATTTGTTGGATTCTCCGTAATTATCGATTCTATAATGATTTCATTCAATAAATAATGTTTTACAATTTAGTTATGGCCACTATCTAATACATGACATGATTTATACCTTTAGTAGTTTTTTATTTTTCGGAATTTGATCAAAAGCATAATCAAATAACGCAAGCAATAATTTACATGATATGCAAACAATATGCCATTATCAGGTGTCGAGAAGAAAGGATTGCAAAAACTTATGCGTACAGCCTGTCATCTCCATAGACTTCCAGAAAAAGGTGTTTATATAATAACTTATCATTCTGATTTTTAATTTAAAAGTTTATATCACAGTTGTATAATTGCTACTTGTTTATTAATTCTAGGTTACTCAGTTGGTAGAAAGCAAATATCGCACCACAAAGACGATTTTTAGAAAATCTTTCGCTGAGGCAAGTTTTTTAATGCTTCACAAGTGATATACTTACTATCACTGATTCCACGATGGGCTTTTCAGCATTGACGGTACACTTCGTTGACACGATAAACGGATTGCCTGTCCTTCAAAATGTTAGCCTGCGTGCGCAGAAACTGACTCAGGTGTGTTATTAAAGAACTTTGTAATTTGATTTGCAAAGCAGTGAAACATTTAAGTCCATCCACGAACGTCGGGCTCGCTCTAAAAGACGTCCTTCTTAAATAAGTTGAAGAAAGACTGGGCCTTTTGGAGAATCTGCTTTTACCTGCAGCAACAATGTTAGATCTCCGATTTAAGAGAATTCATTTCACTTGATCAATTGGTGTTTTGGATGCAACTGCTAAAATCAGCAATGATATTTGGAGAGAACACCGAAGCAGGGATCAACGTTCTCCTGATCTAAAAGGAGCCAGAGTCATACAGTGTGAGCACAAGCGCAAGAGCACTCGAAGGTTTTAATTTAGTCTCGGCCAGAAAACATTATTATCTTAGTCATCAAGCACTGCTCCTGAAATTCCGAGCTCTGACTCTGTGCCCTCTGAGCTTAACCAATACCACGATTAACCGCTTCTTGATAGAAGAACTGATCCAATAAAATTTTGGACAAATTGCCAGCAATTCGCGCCTATTCTTGTGGAAGTCGCTCTGAATTATTTAATTTGTCAGGCTTATTCAGTCTCTTCTGAAAGAAATTGCTGATGATACTACTTAATAATTAAATAACTTTTGCAGTATAGAAAATATCATTCAGTGTAGGTGTAGGGTATCTAAGGCATTTAAGATTCTCATCACTTCCAAAGATTTTAAAAATAACCCATCAATAATGTGCCATCAGGTTGAATCAGAAATTCAGAGTAGGAAAACTAAGATACATGAAAATTTAAATGGCTGTCACTTCACTGAATAAAGTTACATTCCGATAAAACTTACAGGTTAAGCCAATATTGTATTGACCTAACTTGATACAAAATTTCATTGAATTTAAGGGTACCTTTATCCGATTTTATCGTTGATTTCATAAATTATAATAGTATTAACAAGGTTGAACGATTATTAACTTCCGAAGAATGTGTCGATGTTTTACTCGTGATTTTTTCCAGATTTTACGGTCTACAGATTTCCAATCGTGAGAGCAGGACACAGTGTTATCCAAGTATGTTACAATTTTAAGATCTGATCTCATAAAGATCTTTCATTTAAAACTCTACTCGATTATCTTCGGTAAAAAAATGTAAGCGACCATGTCCTTGTATGGGGAGAAGCCCTTATAAATCCTTTGAAATTTTTTTCGACTATGTAACATTCATCAACTAAACACTTCTGAGCTCTTCACAAGATTTGGTGACTCTTTTTTCCCTAGTTACCGACAAAACTTGCTGCGACGCATTGACGGACGGATGGAGGAGCAAATAGGTACCAATTATAATAAACTATTGTAAAAAATTTCTCCCAAGACCCTGAGCATGAAACATTAATATAAACTACCATCATCGATAGCACTGACGTTGAATTAACATGGCGGTATTCGATGAAAATGCATTGACTCAGTAAAAGCTTCGCTCGAGGGCATTTGGATTCTTTGTAAATAAAAGGACGGAAAATTTGGGTAGTCGCTGAATTGTCAAATACAAAGTTTTTCAAGTAGCAGCTGTAGAAAAAATTATAATTAACGGATTGTTACCGCAAAAAAAGTTCTAAGAAAAAATAGATTTTGATTTAAGTGTTATTTAATAAGAATCTGTTTTTGTTTGGACGTTCGCACTAGAATAAAAGAATGAATTATTGTTGTAAAAACTTAGGTATGATGATGATGAGCGGCAAGTAAGTAGTGATTCTTTATATGAAACACTAACTCTTTTCCTGCAAAAACTATAAATTAAGATGAAATTGTACATGAATGAATTGAATAATTCAATGCTTAAATCAGTAGTGATCTGCCAGCAATGGAATTTTTTTTACTTGAATAATCCACATAAGACCGATCAGCGTAGGTTCACATTTATTTGAATAGTGTAGTAATTCGGTTTTTATTAGTCGTGATTCACTTACTTATGTAGTTTTTGGTAACAAATAATTTGTCGTTGTTCATTTTCTTTTAGTTGTGGAGCACTTGTAGGTTTATCACAATTTTCATCTGAATTTACAGCAGTTTTATTAAATTGTGTTTATATTTTTTTTTTTTTTTTTTTTTGCTTTAACACGACAGCTCTTTTTGAGCCTTTGCCTCGAGATAGTTACGAGTAGCTCATTATCTTGATCGAATACATCGGCACCCGAAAAGGTGATATGATCAGTACAACGCTTTGGCCGTATGTCCGTCCGCCCAGCTGTAATACGTTCTGCTTTGAAACCAGTAAGTATCAAAACTGAGCAGGCTTCTAGTCTGTCCGAAGAATCACTCAAAAAAAATCTCGTTGAAACCAACAAGATTCGAAACAGCTACCTCCGGCTTACGCAACGAGTACGCTAACCAGTGCATTACGTGGACTACTAAATTGTGAAACATATTTTATATATGACAGCATTAACATTACAGTTGTAGGCAATTTCGATACTAATACCACGTTTCTATCTACAGCAATTCAGTAGATTTCATTGATGAGATTTGAAAGTGTTTGAATCTAGTTAATAGAATTTTACTTGTCATAGTAAAAATTGAAAATATCAATTTTGACGAATTGATTGACCGAGCTAATTCTTAGGGGAGGGTGGGTACAGTCGAATCATAGGATATCATAGGATAATATCCAAAACGTAGGATTCAGTTACTTTTTTTACTTGTTACTAGAAATACTCCTTTTATTTTTAAACTTTCTAATTATTTTTCTACCTTTCAAACCAAAGATTTATTTAAAATAAATGTTGCTAATTTTTTATTTTTTTTTTTTGGTGCTGTTTTGAAGGATTCATGTTGTCTGAGGCGACTAATTATAATACCTATATTAATTTGCATATTCTAAAAACGTTGAAGCCTGATAACAAACATTGTAAAATAATAATAAAAATAAAAAAGAAACCAAATGAGTGTTCGGAATGTTCAGAATCATTCTTTATTTTTGAATAAGTTATTAGCAAATGATATTAAAATCTGCAGTGCATTATGTATCACTCGAATGTGTTTCAATTGACCCTAACCACTGTTTTAACTGCCTATAATATGTTATGGGGACGATTGAAACCATTTGGTATTTTTTCAATTATATTTTTTTGGAAATTATGAATCAATGGATGCTTTAATAAAGCCTAACAACATTTTTTTGTGGTTGGGAGGTAACGGCCATTTACGTCCTGAGTGTGGGTCACCCAGATGTGCAAGACAACTAGACTACTTACTAAACACTCCCCTGCAAGCTTAAGAACCTAGCCTGAAACCATTTAACACATTACTTCGGACTAAGCTCCGTTTTGCTAGAAAGCATCGCGCTATTCACTTGCGTCGAAGCGAGGGCGCAAGGGAATTGGTTGCCCACGAGGAGAGATAGCGCTCACTCAACGCTTGGCAACAGTCTTGGGTGAATTGCACGAAGGGAACGTGGGCTTCGCACCTTATCTCAGATCTGAAACCGTGGCTTAATTGATGGCATGGCGAGACTGGCTTCTATCTAATCCAGTCTTTGAGCGGACATGGGTGTTTTCAGTCTTACCTGCACAAAATTAGTACGCTACGGTCCCCCGATTGTCGGTTTTGTCCAGGAGAGGAAGACGATACCTGTCACACATTTTTGCGTGCCCAAAATGAGAATGGCTGTAACGGGACCTCTACAGGGAGACGGGAGCTCATCCCAGATAATATAGTTCCGGTGATGCGTTAGACAAATGAAACAATGTGGCAAATTATGTTTGGGCTGTCCTAAAAGATAAAAGGGACTCACAGCAGCCAGCGACGTTGGAACTGGGGGATCGCTTGTCTGGCAATTCCTCTTCCCCTCTCCCCTTTCGCTAGAAGAGGGATCTCCCAGCTTAAAAGCACCTCGCGGCGTAACAAAATGAGATATGTCCCGAAGTAATGGGTCAAACGGGTCCAGGCTGCGTTCTCGAGTTGCCAGGGGAGTTTTTAGTGGATATTCCAGTCATTTGCAAGCATGGGAGTTCCACGCATAGTATGTAAATGATGTTCCTAACCAAAAAAAAAATCTTTATTTTGTTACTCCATGAAGCACCTTCAACTTAGGGAGTTCCTCCCCTAATGGGAAGGGAGAGAGGAAAAGGAATTGCTAGGAAAGTAATCCCTGAACCCAACGTCTCCGGCTGCTATGAGTCCTTTTTATCTTTTAGAACTGCCCGAGCATATGATTTAGTTCAGGGGATTTTTCGAACAGACTACGAGTGTTCACCCAGTGGTAATATGTACTGATTTAATCAGGTCGTATCATAGCTGAGGAGACACACGGGAGCATGGTACTGACCGAACCAACTTCCGAAAAAATCAATACGGTCATGAAAATGAGATACTCTAACTATCTCTAAGCAAAGGCCCGAGAGGGGCTGTAGTGCTAATAAGACGAAGGAGCATAATGTACCATATGATTTTGTTTGTCGACCGATCCAAGCATCTCCCCGATCAAACTATTCAAGAAAAGCTCTCCTGTCTGCTTGTAAATATCCCGGCGTAATCTGTTCCATTTTGCAGGTAAAAATTTGTGGCAGGCATCATCTGCTTCTCATACACGAAGCCTACTGTCGAGACCAAGACTTACCAATCTGGTGCAAGTAAGACTGAAAACACCTATGCCACTCAAGAGTGGGGTCAGGTAGAAGTAGGGATCACCGTGCATCCTATTAAGCCACGGTCTGAGATCAAGAATGTGGCATGCAGTCATTTTCCCTTCGCACTGTTCACCCACGACTGCTACCAATTATTGAATGAGCGCTGTGGTTGTTGCATTTTCATATAATTGTTATGGCTACATCTAACTTGATTATGATTCAATTTGAATGAAATTTTACAAGCACAAGGTTTTTATGTTAGTGTATATGATTGTGAAATTTTAAGAAAATTAAGGATACTATTCCCGAATTTCCGGAGCAAAACGTAAAATTCTCAAGCGAATTTTAATTTGTGATGTATTTGTTGCCCTTGTTCTTATAAGGACCCATTTCAGATTTTTGACTCCAAAGTGTTAAATCACGAGGAGACACTAATTTTTGTACATTTTGGCTCCCCCTGGGCCCCCTGATTACTGACTCTAAAAGTTCTAACCAAGATCTTTCATTTGATATAATACTCGACTACCTTTAATAAAAATAATTAGAGGTTCATTTTGGTAGAAGGGGGATCCCCTTAAAAAAATTTCAAATGTTTAGACCTAAACTTTTGAGAGGCCACTACTTACAACATTTCCGCAATGTTTGAGCTTTATAGCTATTTTCTGAGGAAACTTGCTGTGGCGCATGGACAGATGGATAGATGGCAGGTGAACAGACAGGACGCGAAACTAGTAGGCTTTTGAGAAATTCGCCCTAAAATATCAACTGCAAAACAAATTTTCATTTTCCTCCTCATGGATATCTAATCCTTTTACATACTCAAACTATCACGGAAACCCTTTGCACTCTTTTCATGCGAGGTTAAAAAGGTTTAAATAAAAATGTTAGAGTAAAAATAAACAAAAACGAAAAGAATTAAAAAATAATTACATTAAACAAAAAAAAATAGTTGAATAAAATAGATTAGTTAGTTGAATACAATTGGTCGGAGATTGGTTGAGAAATAAAATGAATACATCTCCCAATGTCCAATCTAACGCCTCATCACTATCCAACAACAGTTCGAAGAAGAACTTAAAAGCGATACTCCTCCACCTAGGTATTAACATGCTTTAGTCTAACTTTCCTGAATACATGCCTTACTCTATGTAGGCCTTTAAATCCTTGATGTGCCAGACCCCTTCGGCTCTTCTTGAGTCGCCTTGAAGTAGGAAGGTCTACCCCGATAACTTATCTTTAATATAGTAAGGACCCAAATATTCGAGTGCAAGCATGGCTGGATCCGAGATGGGATAATTTCGTCTCCATACCCGACCCAGTGGCTACCGTCTCTTTTCTGAAGGTTATATTTTCCACTGCTTTTCATTGTGGCTGCTTGCATCTGTCTCCCTATCTCTTCTCGTATCCTTCCAAGTTTCTCTGCTCTAACTTCTGGACTCATTCCCGTATGGGAGCTCCCTGGAGCCTGGGAACTGCTATGGAAGGTCACCATCTCTCTTCCAAAGTTGTAGAAGTAAGAAGACACCTTCATTACCTCATGTCTATAACTCCAAAGAGCACAACCGATGTGAGCTAAGTATTGATCCCATGCGTGTTGGTTCTAAGAAACATAAGCACGCAACATCTGCTTAATGTCTTGGTTTCGGCGTTCTGTTGGATGCAGTGAATTTAATCTGCGTCCCATAACTCTCCACTAATCGTTGCAGCTCTTTTCCCCGAAATTGTGCGCCATCATCGCAGACTAACCATCGAGGCACCCCAAAGAGCAGAAACACTTGCTCCTCCAATAAATGGCAAATCTCTCTTACTGTCGCCTTTTGCAGTGGAAAACGCAACGAAAACTCGCTGATGTGATCCAGTACCATTAGAATGTAGCAGTGTCCACAGGTTGACCGCGGCAATGCCCCCACTAAATCAACGCATATCATTTCCCAAGGCTGGGACGCCTCTCCATTGCACGAAACTATGAAAGCCATCTGAGGCGTTCGTCTGCATGTCGAACAAAAGATTCAAATCTAGACAAGTCGAAATTGGAACTGTCGAGAACTTCATTTTACAGCTTTTAAAGGCGAACTCGCATTGTGTCGTCCAGTGAAATTAGGATTTTTCCGCAACAGGTCCGTCAATGGAGCTACCAAAGATGCATGGTCCGGTATGAAACGCCGATTGCACGACACCATCCCAAGGAATGGCCGGCTTTGCTTTACCAAACGTGGCCGTTCTCGTCGACGACGTAGCCAAGGTATTTTAGCTGGGCTAGACAAATGCGGCATTTTCCGCGAGAAAACTTCAGCCCAGCCTCCCTCAGGCGTCTGAATATTTCGGCTAGGATCTTTAGATGTTGTCTAAATGTCGAAGTCGCTATGATCATGTCATCCAGGTAGGTGAAAACCAAGGGCTCCATCCTCGGTCCCTACACCCTGCCGATCAGCCGTTGCCAGGTAGCCAGTGCATTTGATAAACCAAACGGCATTCCCTTGAACTGAAACAAACCCCTACCTGGGATAGTGAAAGCTGTATACGGCCAAGACTCCGCTGCCACTGGTACCTGCCAATAAGCTGACTTAGTGTCCAACGTGGACAAGTATTTCATGTTCCGTAATTTATCCAAAGTGGCCGAAATATACGAAAGGGGGTAGGCATCCCGGGTGGTCACCTTGTTTGTTTGTAAAATCTACACAAAGCCGGTACAAGCCGTCTTTTTTCTTAACCATTAGAATAGGAGAAGACCAAGGGCTTGACGAAAGTCGACTACCCCCTGCGTCAACATTTCGTCCAACTCCGCATTGATGAGCTTCTGTAAGGTAGGAGAAACTGGATAATACCTTTGCTTGATGGGGGATGAATCTGTCCTGATGATATGTTCCACTAGAGTGGTACAACCCAACCCATCTCCCATACTTTGAAACTCTTTCTCTACCAACTGGTCCAATTGTTCCTCCTCAGCTCTGGTTAAAACTGACCTACTTTGCAGATGCCCTCCTACTGGCATTATCTCGTTACACACAAAATCCCATCGGTTCTCTCGCATATTCAACATCACTCCGAACAGTCTCAAAAAGTCCACCCCCAAGATCAATTTATGGGCCAGGGCGGGTGCCACTAACACCTCAAGCCATTTTGTTCTGCGCTTCAACCGAAATGGTCTGACCCTCTACTTGACACTACAAATTATTGGCTAAACCCCAGGCCCTTAAACCGTCTGCCCAGCACCCAAACGTTTAAGTGCGGCCGCTTACACCCATAGTTTGGTGTAAACAAATAGCTTACTGTACCCGCGGCTCCTTGCCCGTCTTTGTATTCGGTGCTCATTACAACGCCTAATGAGCATGACTTGCGTTTCCCGACTTTCCTATTTTCTCCGGTATTTTAACGACCGCAAGAAAAGAGTGCAAAGGGTTTCCGTGATAATAATAATAATATTGTCACATGTACAAAGAATTCTGCGAGCTACTGTCGCAATTGTTTTCACAACCATTAAGAACATCAACAAAATGAATTTACTCGATACCCCGAGAGCCCACCAACCATGATCAACATCTGAAAGTGACGTCACTCCATTCATTAATTTGCTCGAATCTACCAGGTACCTCTCGGTAGAACATTCGCCAATGTACGAGAAATGAGACCCTATATAAAGGCGAGCTGAATGAATGGGGGGATCATTCATTCGACCGCAATAAAAACTGCGATAGTGTGTGGAAAGCGAATTGAAAAGCAATCAAGTAATAGTGAAGTGATTTTAGAAGACAATTGCGATAGAAATTTATGGACAAGTGGAAGGTAGGATTTTAATAGTAAAAATTAAAGTTGTGAAATGGTTAGTAAAGTGATTGTGCATTTTTAATGAATTAATTAAACTCTTTTAATTTAATTTAAAAGGCATTGCGGTTTCACTTGCCCGGAACATTAAAATTATTGGCCGTGAACCATAACACGCGACAGTGGTGTCGAGAAGTGAGAAAGAAAATTCTGCAAGTGAAAAACTTTTAAACATAAAATAAAAAAAATGCACAATAGTGAAATGTAACGTGGAAACTGGTGGAAAAAAAATAAATAAGAGCTGAAATAATAAAAATAAATGAATTTACCATGGCGGAGCTTAAGGGAAATGCAGAAACACCCAAACCAAAGGAACCAGAAAATGCGCTGATGCAAATGTTAATGCTGATGCAGCAAGGGCAGCGACAACAGTCATCCAATTTAACTGCAAAGCTAGACCAGAAGCTCGACCAACAAGCATTCAAAATCACACAGAAGCTAAAGAAACAGTCAACTGAAATAAAAGCGGAGCTCGGTAGTCTGAACAAACAAATTAAGGGCGTCGAGGAAAAGGTTTACCAGGTCGAGGGAAAGGTCAGCCAGGTCGAGGAGAGAATCAACCATGAGATGGAAAACATGAAAAAGGAATTGAAAGCAGCAAAGGCAGTAGTAACCACCTCACCAGCCCCGCTTATAACTGCAGCGCAAAGCACATCCAGAAATGTGCAAGCACCAATATTTGACGGGCAAACGATCTGGAGTATTTACAAAATCCAGTTTGAAGCCGCCGCTAGGATAAATCACCGGAATGAGCAGCAACGAGCAACTGCATTAATTCTTGCTCTAAGAGATCCAACTGCCGAGCTTTTACAGACTATCCCTGTTGAGTTGCATTCAAACCCGGCTGCTATAATGAATGCGCTGGACATGCGTTATGGAGACGATCATCTGAAGCAGATTTACCGGGCACAGCTACGGCATCGGATGCAGGAGTCTGGCGAAACTTTACAGAAGATAGCCCAAGACATTGAGCGACTGGCACTTTTGGCTTACCCAGCGTACGACCCGGAACATAGAGATGAAGCAGCGACAGAAGCATTCATCAGCGGCTTAAAAGACAAGGAATTACAACGAGCCGTGCGTTTAGCTCAAAAGCAAACTGTTAAGGACGCATTGGTTTATAGTCTGAACTTCGAGGCAGCGAAAAATGCGACTCGTACCACTGCCCGAGTCCGTGAGGTAGTGGCAGACGAGTGCAGGTGTGAGCGCGTGGAAAATGAGCGAGAGCCGCAGGTAAATGGTGCGCCTAGATGCTGGGATTGCGGTGAGAAGGAGCACCTGCAAAGAGACTGCAAGAAGCGAAGAGAACGGAGGTATTGTCCAGGATGGTGGAGATCCAGACCGTGTCAGGAGCCTAGAATAGAAGCCCATCAAACTGGATGGGCCAACTTCGTGGGGCGGTCGTTGGCCAGGAGGACCGACATCCCCAGCACCCCCATCACCGTGTCAAGGCAACATCGTGGAGAAGCAGACTTATGCCTTCCGGGTCAAGTTGATGAATAAAATTGCAGCATAACAAGCGACACTAGTGCAACCCGATCGACTATCCGACCAGACGTAGTGAGGCCCCAACTACTTTACAAGGGCAGAGTTCGTGGAAATGCTGACGCCCTATCTCGTCATTCATGTCCAGCTAACTGCAAACATTGCCGACGGATTGAAGAAAAGGAACCGCCCGTTGATCTGCGATTGATAACGGCCAAATTCGATGAAGGTTGGTCATCGGAGGAGATTCGAAATGCCCAGTTAGCCGATGAAGACATCGGACCATTGCTCGTATGGAAGGAGACGACTGGGCGACCTGAGTGGAAAGACATTTCAATACATGGCGCAACCCTGAAAAGCTATTGGGCACAATGGAACTCCCTTCAGGTGGCGTACTCAAGCGGAAATGGGAAACGGCGGACGGCAGCTCCTATAGGATGCAAACTATACTACCCAAAAGCCGAATCCACGATGTGATTAAGGAAATGCATGAAGGATCCTCGGGAGGCCACCTTGGTGTTAACAAGACCTTAGCGAAATTGCGGAAAAGGTTCTACTGGCTCCACGCTCGAGAAGACGTAGAGGACTGGTGCCGCAGATGCACAATTTGCGCTTCCGTCAAAGGTCCAAAGCGACGACTGAGAGGACAAATGCAAACCTATAACTTGTGGGTACCATTTGAAAGGATTGCTGTTGACATCGCAGGACCCTTCCCTGAATCCGAATGGAGAAATCGATACACGCTGGTTGTAGCCGATTCTTTCAGCAAGTGGCCCGAACTCCACCCCGTTCCCAACCAGGAAGCAACTACTGTAGCCGAACAGCTAGTGTTAAATTGGGTCAGTAGGTACGGCGTACCTTGCGAACTACATTCGGATCAAGGCCGAAACTTTGAGTCACTAGTTTTTGGCGAAATGTGCGAGCTGCTGGGAATACGGAAAACGAGGACAACACCACTGCATTCCCAATCCGATGGAATGGTCGAACGTTTCAACGGCACGCTCAATAAACATCTGACTAAAATGGTTGACGAGAACCAAAGGGACTGGGACCGACATATCCCACTATTTTTGATGGCGTACAGAGCTGCCGAACATGCCTCGACGGGTCAAGCCCCAGCCAAAGTCATTTTTGGAAAGACTATTCGTCTGCCAGCTGATATAAAGTTCGGAACACCCCCTGAGGAACCCCAAACGATCTCGGAGTACGCAAGTGACCTAAGGCAACGGTTGAATCAGATACATCGGACAGTGCGAAAACACCTCAAATCGGCTACTGACCGCATGAAGACCAGGTATGATCTAAAGGCAAATTCCGCTGGCTTCCAGCAAGATGAATTGGTGTGGCTATATAACCCGCAACGGCGAGAGGGTAGGTCTCCAAAGTTGCAACATAACTGGGAGGGACCATACCGAGTAACAAAGCGAATCAACGACGTCGTATACCGAATACAGGAACATTGTAAGCCAAAATGAACCTGGACCGTCTTGCACCATATTACATCCAGGGAGAATTGACTACAACTGGCGACACATCTTTTCGTGGCGAAAAGATGTGAGGGGGGACAGTGTTACATGTACAAAGAATTCTGCGAGCTAATGTCGCAATTGTTTTCACAACCATTAAGAACATCAACAAAATGAATTTACTCGATACCCCGAGAACCCACCAAGCATGATCAACATCTGAAAGTGACGTCACTCCATTCATTAATTTGCTCGAATCTCCCAGGAACCTCTCGGTAGAACATTCGCCAATGTACGAGAAATGGGTGAATAGGTAGAGACCCTATATAAAGGCGAGCTGAATGAATGGGGGGGATCATTCATTCGACCGCGATAAAAACTGCGATAGTGTGTGGAAAGCGAATTGAAAAGCGATCAAGTAATAGTGAAGTGATTTTAGAAGACAATTGCGATAGAAATTTATGGACAAGTCGAAGGTAGAATTTTAATAGTGAAAATTAAAGTTGTGAAATGGTTAGTAAAGTGATTGTGGATTTTTAATGAATTAGATAAACTCTTTTAATTTAAAAGACATTGCGTTTTCACTTCCCCGGAACATTAAAATTATTGACCGCGAACCATAACTCGCGACAATATTTATTATGCATTGCTTTGGACCCAAGACCATAGAAGCCAATATGACAAATATAACAATCTTTATGCAGTAACAAATTAGCCAGAACGTATAATTGGATTGGACTCACTACAATTAAAAACCCTTAGAAAAATAGTAGAGAAAATCGTAACGTCCACGGCCAAATCAAGTGAATGCTATACTGTTTTTAAAACTTGAAAATTTCTTAAAAAAATATATGAAGAGCTCATCAGACTGAACTCATCCATAATTAAAAGATTTAGTCCAAAGTTATCTATTAAAGAGTTCGATGAGAAAGTTTCTTCAAATCGGCCTCCTATTATCCTGTCCTCGGCTTAATTTTGTGCAGAAACAGGACCTGGTAGTTGTGTTGCACTCGGCTGGACAAAACCACTGCAAAAAAATCCTTAAAGTGTAGCCAACTTTGATGGCTCCCATGCTATCCTAAAAGAACTTTCCTATATGCTTTACAAAACTTCAAAATCAACAACACTACATATAATATGAATTAATGTTTAGCTATTACACAAAAAAGAACATAATAATTAACACTTTGTCTGCCGGAATAGCTCAGTTGGGAGAGCGTTAGACTGAAGATCTAAAGGTCCCCGGTTCAATCCCGGGTTTCGGCATACATTCCTTTTAGCCTCATTGAGGTTTTCATCTAACAATTCAGTCAACGCTCTATCCAGTAAAATTACCAAAGGACCATTAAAATTTAACGTTTATTGTTAATTAACCAAATAGGTTAACCTAACAATTTTCAAATTAATTCATGCCTAATTGGATTCACTTTAATAAGCTGTAATTATTCCCATTTTCGAAGTACAACACATTCATATAATCAAGCAAAAGTAATTACATACCTTTGGTATAAACTCCTTACAGCGACTGATTTTATGGTCCATTACCGGTTTTAAATTCCTCGTGAAAAACCTGTAATTAAAAGTAAGTCTCACGTCGATAAGTATGTTAACAAATTTTCTATCTTCATCAACGATAAAATATTGACCCAACCCGACCTATTATCACCCAAAGCTCCCATTCAACATTTATTACAACATAAAATCAATCCAAAAACAAATGGCTTTTAAAACACCCCAATAAATCTCTATAAGGGTAAAACTCACTTAAATTCTGTGCCACGTTTATGTATCTGAACACGTTCGCCGTCGTATTTTATCTCGCTGTAGACACCTTCCGGATTCTTGGCGATAGCAGTCTCTACAGACTTGCACGCTTCAGCAAGCATTGGACTAATGGGAGACATTAGTTGAACACCACCGCTACCAGCACGACCCGAACCACCACCTCCACTACCTCCCTATAATAATGGATAATTTATTAAGGAATAACATGGAACATAATTACATTGAAACCCGTAGAATAGTTTTCATTTTATCCTTTCACAAACTGTAATTAAATTAAACACTATTGTCTTTTCCGAAAAAAGAGAAGAAACCAAAAGAAGCATCTCTTACTTTCACTTCAATATTCTTTCTTTCTACAAGGAGTTCGTCCTTTCTTATCCCCAGCTAAGTAATAAAATTCAACTCGTTTCTACCATGCCACTACATTCAATTGAAATGTAGTTTGTTAAAGCTTTAAAAAAATTCTCCCCGACACTTCTTTTTGTTTCATCTCCATTCTCTCTCATTGTTTTAATTTTGTTGAACTCTTTTCACCTGGAGTCCTTATTTTACCTTTATCTTATTTCCACCCGCTTCTGTTAAACTAATTTTATTCTGCGCAATTAACGGAGCGAATCGTCCAACAACCATTTCCAAGTCCCGAGACGACTGAAATGTGGAATAAGCCGAGACACAGAGTGCATCCAGGATATGGCGAGGACCTGCATTCATTCGTAAATCATGTTTAATTAAACGGATGACCTGAAGGATGGATACAGCAAAAAAATTTTATTTTATTTAATTTTCAAAAAATATTTTTATGTTTTTAAGATTCGTTTGGATGATGAAATTTTGCTTTTATTTATTCAAACATATGGGAATGAAACAAATATATGAGCAAACAGTTACTCCAGGTACAATGCAGAACAGATGTGCCCTAATTAAATTCTTTTAAAGGATCAATCGATTTTATGAGTGCATATTGAGTTGAAAGAAAAATATTTGCATGGTTAATTAATTGAAAAATATAAACATGATACTCATAAGTGTTGATCAGGAAAACGAACGATGGAATGATCTACTGTTGTATGTTTTCAAACCAACATCGTTTTTAAAACAAACAAAATAACTACCAGCTATCGTGGAAATTTCATCAGATACATATTGCGTCGCTGAATTTAAAGGTATGGAATGTTGGTTGTTAGTGTTTATATCCGTTCATTATTTCTATGTATGTGTTCAACAGAGAGCATATGGAATTTGTATGGTCCTCTGAACTTTTAAAGATTCAGGATATTTTAGGAACAAATCGTTTTAAGGCAGTCAAAGTCATCCAAATCGACAAGCGTGTTAGGGTACAGACAAACTAATTCAATTGAAGGAACTAAGCAAACTTGCCGCACTTTGAAGGATCAGTTACTAATAGAGTGAGCTCATTGACATTGCCCCAAAACTCTTATTAGAGAAACTTGTTACTTGGAAGCAAATTGTATATTCTTAGTTAGGACTAATTGAATTTTCAAAAAGATTTGACCCGTTAAAATTTTTATTTTTATTTATTTTTGCTTAATACAACAGCCTCTTTCGGGCCTTCGGTTGGAGATAGTTGGAGTATCTCATTTTATAACCGAATGTATCGGCACTCGGGAAAGTGATATGGTCAGTATCACGATTTGGCAGCGTGTCCATCCACCTAGCTCCGATTCGTTCTGATTTCAAGCCAGTACGTATCATAACTGAATGGGCTTATAGTCCCTCCGAAGAATAACTCAAAAATTTCGTTTTCACAAATGGGACTCGAACCAGGGACCTTCGGCTTACGAAGCGAGCGCTCTACCCAGTACACCATGCGGACTACATTAGATACGAGGTGTGACAATTAAGTAATGAGGCTGATTTTATTGCTGCGCTTATGGTAAACCTGCGACCTTGAAATTCCCCTCCCCATCCTCGGCATCCGTCCCCTTTCCATTGATATATTTACCATTGCTCTAGCTTGCTTAGTTCGCCTGCTGTGTCGTGTTGAGTAGACGTGTGTTGGTGGTGCTCGTTACGAAATGGAGACACGAAATCGAGAGCAACGCGTCGCGATAAAATTTTGCGCCAGATTGGGCGACACAGCTTCAGAAATGTACGCTTAAAATTATGAAAGAGCATGGTGGTAGTGCTCTTAGTCGTGCCCAGGTATTTTGATGGCATAAAGAGTTTAAGGAGGGGCGTGAAAGCGTGGAAGGCGAGGTGCGGAGAGGGAGACCAGTCGAGGTGCGGACTGACGCGAATACGCAGCGTGTGCGCACCCTAATCCGTGAAGATCGGCGTTTAGCAGTTCGAATGTTGGTCTCGGAACAGGGTATGAACCGTGAAACAGTCAGACAAATTTTAACCGACGATTTTGGGATGAAAAAGTTGTGCGCGAAGATGGTTCCAAATAACCTTTCTGAGGAGCAAAAGTATTTGGCCTCAAAAGGGATCGCCGTGTTGCAACAGCCACCTTATTCGCCCGATGTGTCACCCTGTGACTTTTTTTGTTACCTAGAACAAAATCCGTGGTCAAAAGAATTCATTTTGAGTCGATTACGGACATCCAGGCGGCCGTGACGAGGGTACTCGCGGACATCCCAGTCGAAGCGTTCGAGAAATGTTACGAAGCATGGAAAACGCACTGGAATCGTTGTACAGCTGCCCAAGGGGCTACTTTGAAGGGGATGGCAGAGTTGTGGAATAATTTTTCAATATACGGTTTTCATGGAATCAGTTTCATTACTTAATTGTCACACTTCGTAATATTATACTTATAACTGCATAAATGGGATGATTTCCTATCCTATAATTCCTTCAAGGAACCAAATAAATAGTATTTTTATTCATGAGGTTACTGCTGCCGTATATTTTGCTAAGCTCAGTCTCTCTAAGTTAAAGCTAAGGCAACAGCCATATAAGCGTATGTAATATGTCCTCATAGCTCTGCATGTACGCTTGCAGCGTCTTTGCTCCCCCTCCAAAGTCATGGAAACTGATTAAGGCCTTATTGACATACTAGCTTAAATCGGAAATTATGATCTTCACACTAAAGTGCATCACCAATTGATTTCAACACATGCAGCACATTTACTGCGATTCAAAATTTTACGTGTTAAAAAGCTTATGATACTAACGTATCTATAGTATGTGAAGGTGTCATGTCGCTACTCTTAAAGGTAGACGTTCATGGCGCCAAAACCACTTACAGCGTGACAAAAATGAAACAAGCAAGAATCGACATCACCAAAACGAATTGAGCAACAACGAAAATCCTTCAAGTTATGACTAAAGTTCTTTCAGAGTGATTTTGGGCTAAATACATAGGCGTTATTCTAAAGAAAACACAGCAACACATTTGTAAAATAACTAAAAGAGCATCATTGGGATTGCAACCTTGCGTTGTCTCTGGAATCTATACCCCTGTTGTTTGGGTCGGGTCTTCTTTGCCCTGGCAAATTGAAATTAAATTTGACCCTTTGAATTTGTTTAAAATATTTTTCTTCAGTTCACTTAAAAATCATAATTCTAATACACTCTTTGAACGCACACCTTCACTCTATGAGACTCGTTTTCGTTTCCAAATTGAAGACTGCCGCTAAAAGAAATCTCGTATCTCCAACTCATGCCATAAGTGCACACGTACGGTCCAGGCTGACCGTGCATGCATGTGCACAGATCATATGCAGACCGTATCATGATACGATCATAATATCATTTGCAATGTGTAATGCATGCACATGTGTACATGAGCATACATGATTACATCATGATACCGCCTATCATGATGTGGCTGATATGAGCAATGGAATGCTCGTATCGGTTTCACGACAAATATTCACTCTCCTGTTGAAGGGGTCAATATCTGCATACGTTGTCACATCATCGTACTTTGCCGTGGTGCTTTGCTGCAAATACTCATATGTGTTGCAATACGTGAAATATTTGGTCATTAGAAAACATATTCTGTCTGTAGCCAGTCATATCATGAAATTTTTTATGAAATATTTCTGCACGCTTATTGGAAGCATAAAACATCGTAACAGTACATAGTGTTATAGAGTTTTTGGGAATGAATTCGATCGGATGAAGGTTCATTGCGGATGGAAGCTCAGCAGCTGTCCCGGAATTCGCAGCGGTTGTGAAAGTCGCGTGGAATTTAGAACCGTGGGGCTCGGCGGCAGTGGTGGAGACTGTCGAGTGCAAGTGAGTGATTCCGTGTGGGCGAATTCCTGCTTGGGACAGAGTAGACAAGTAAACGAATTATGAACATGAACTGGATATGGCTGGTCGATGTCGACTCGATGGAGTACTATTGGAGAAGACTTTGGTTTCGTGCGGGCTGGACTCATTGCTTGAAAAGTGCAGTGAAATGTACATAAACAAAACACGACGAAAAGTGCACAAGTGACCCCATGAAATATTTCTTTGTTTTCTGCAAATGCATGGAGCTCGGATGACATGTTAAGAAAGAAAGTTGTGCGGTTCCGCCTGCATTTTGTGTGGTTTCGTGGATGTTTGTTTATTCGTTTTAAGCTCGTATAAACAGTGGTAAAAACATCTAAAACCTACTTTGAGGTTTTTGCGTTTGTTGTACAAAAATTATCAACGAAAAAGGAATTCATTGTCAACAGCTTTCCAAAATAAACTCGAGGTGATGAAACATAGAAATAAAACTCCTATTTTCTATTGTAATAAAACATTTACACGATCGCGCGGTGAATAAATTTCATATTTACGAGGGTCATTCAACAAGTACTTAGCCTCACCGCCCGATGGCGCTGCTATTACAAAAGAGTTTTACCATCGTGCAGTACATTCTTTTAGTAGCCTACTTTCAAAGTTTCAGTCAATTCCCTTCGCCGGTCAGTTGTACAAAAAAGGGAAACATAACAATATCGTTCAGTGTTTAGATTCTTGTTTTTGGAAGGGAAAACGTGCAGCGAAATCAAAGATCGCTTGGATGCTATGTACGGTGACTCTTCTCCTTCGATGGCAACCGTCAAGAATTGGTTCAACAAGTTTGTTCGTGGCCGCACATCGGTTTTTGATGAGCCACGCCCAGGTGCCCCGAAAACGGCTGCTACGGAGGAAAACGTTAAAAAAATCCACGATCTCGTATTGGCTGACCGTCGGTTGAAGGTTCGCTGAGACTGTGGGCATCGCAAAAGGAACGGTGCATCATATTTTACACGAAGAACTGAGCATGAGAAAGCTGTCGGCGCGATGACTGCCGCGTTTGCTCACACCGGAAAACAAACGCAACCGTGAGGAAATTGGAGTTTACCAACCAAGCATCCTGAGAGATTTTCTATCTTAGAAAAGCATCAACTAAACTCAATGCCACCGGATTGCAGCAGTTATTCGAACGAGATCTCAAAATACAAAGCTGCAAAGTGGAGGAGTTACCGCATCGGAATAAACATCGACGCGCTTTCAAAGTTTTTATACCAAGCAGGTATGCATGGCTTTTTACAAACCTAAGAGCCAAGAATGGAAAGTATGTCTGGAATGGTATGGTGTTTAGCAAATGGCAAGCGGCAAAAAGATCAACAAATTCAGAGCACCCAAGTATTTATTTAAGTAATAAATTTTCGGTAAAAGAAATAACACGTAGACTAAATACCAAAAGTATTAATATTAATAATACATTAAATCAAAACAATGTTAATGTTAATCCTAATCCAGATTCCAATCAAATAAGTCATGGCTCCCCTCCTAATCTCCCAACGGAGAATCTCTAAGAGCATCACTCAACTTCCGAAACACCAAGTGATAGCACTATTAGAAATTTGCAACAAAACAGCTCCAGTGTTAAATGCGAAAATTCTTTAACCTCAACTTCAGCCGCTGAAAACAGGGGATCCGTGGATAAATACTCTAATTTTGTACATGGTGGTGTACAAGTCTCCACCTTACCATCTCCTGAGACGAATTCATTTTTGAACCCGCTCATACCTCCAGTAGTGAAAGCCACAATCAATGCCATCAATGAAATGGAAGGCAAATATCTCTTATCCCGACTTAGAGATCATAAAATTTTTAAAAATGTTAGGCTTTATCTGGCATACATGTACAAGGCTCCGGACACAACGTGCATTGATGGCAAAACAAAGACAAACATTATGGTTATGATCCAGCGGGAAGGCCTTCCTATAGATATTGGGGCCCTCCGTAGGATTTATATCAAATACCACGAAGAGTTAGGAATAACATCAGCACAAACTAATAAAGATCTGGAAACTTACGCGTCGCATGTGAGCTCCAATTATATATCAGCACTTCAACGATCTAGAGAGCAACATCGTAAATTTTTTCGTCCCCAATAACGCACTCACTTCTAAACGCCTCAACCTCTTTTACCATAATTGCGGTGGTATGAGAGGGAAAATTAACAAACTTTATCTGGACACCAAATCATGCCATTTCAACGTTCTTACCTTAACTGAAACGTGGTTGAATGAGTCTTTTGTCAATGAAGAGATTCTGGATGGAAACTGGTCAATTTTTAGAGACGACAGGGATTCTCACAGCACTGGGCAATCGCGCGGAGGAGGAGTCTTGATTGCAGTGCAAAAGTCGTTTTTCAGTGAGCCCGTCAGTACTGTCTCTAACAATTCCTATCAGCATAAAATTGTTCGTATCAAAATTGCGAATGTAAACTTGTATATAGGGGCTTTTTATATCCCTCCAAGATCCAATGAAGAAGTTTACAATAATGCGTGTGACATAATATCGTCACTAGCTGCTTCCATCAATGAAGAAGACATAATAATCATCACTGGAGATTTTAATCGACCGAATTTGACATTCACTGTCGATGAATCTGATAATGGACTCCTCCCAGTCAATTTTCTAGACAGTATAGACTTCAACATTATTAGCACCATGTATGGCAATGATTTGCAGCAAGTTGCTTCGACCCCAACCTTCATGGTAATTGGTTAGATCTCATTTTTACAAATGCGTATGACGAAGTTGTGGTGCTTCCAACTAGCGATGCGGAGCATTTGTTTTCCAACACCCGCCACCATTCCGCAATTTCTCTTGAATTAACCACTACGGATAGAGTATACCATCTTTCTTACAATAATTCTATCGTTTTTGACTTCCATAATGCTGACTATGATAGCATTAACAATCATCTTCATACTATTGATTGGACTGGTACGCTTTCAACGTTAGGTACAAACGACGCAGTAGATTGTTTATACAATATATTCATGTACGCCGTTGAGAGGTACGTGCCCAAAATTAAAAAGAAAAATAAGCTCTCTGAGCCTTGGCTTGATGGCGACCTTAGGTATTTAAGAAACCAAAGGAATAAGCTCCACAAATTAATTCAAAAAAGATCCAACGTTAGCCAAGAAATGAAAAATAAATATGATGCGCTGGTTAAAGAATTGCAACTCAAATCTCGGGAAGCATATGATTCTTACGTTAACATAATTGGTGAAAACATTACCCATAACCCAAAAAACTTTTTTGATTTTGTAAACATTAAACGTAAGTCCCAAGGTTATCCCAATTCTATGGTGTATCAAGACTTGAGCTCGTGCAATCCCGTAGACATCTGCGAATTTTTCGCAAGTCATTTTCAATCCATGTACTGTCCAACCAACTCCTCATCCTACATACCTTCTTCAGTCGAAAACTCAGCGTCTCCCATCGAGGAACTCTGCATTTCTGAAAATGATATATCCAACGCAATAGAGGCACTTGACATCAATAAAGGGCCTGGTCCTGATTTACTCCCTCCTCGCTTCTTGTTTCACTGTAAAGAGCAATTGATTCTTCCTCTGCATATTATTTTCAATAAATCCCTCTCTTCTGGAATTTTCCCAACGATATGGAAGACATCCCATTTGATTCCAATATATAAAAGTAAAGATAAGGCATCAGTTGAAAACTACAGAGGCATTGCAATACTATCAACAATTCCTAAACTTTTTGAAAAAATAGTCTGTTCAAAAATATCGCCCATCATTGAGCCTCTGCTAAACGATCAACAGCATGGTTTCCGAAAAAATCGCTCAACAGTTACAAATCTTACAGTAATAGTTTCTAGTATCCTCTGTGAAATGGAAAAAGGTAACCAAATTGATGCGATTTACACTGACTTCAGCAAAGCGTTTGATCGTGTTAACCACGAAATTTTAGCAAACAAATTAAAAATCTTCGGAATCCGTGGTCCTTTGCTAGACTGGTTCGACTCATATCTCAAAAATAGGACCCAATTCGTCAAATTTCAAGGGTTTGTGTCCAAAGAAATAAATGTTTGCTCTGGTGTACCTCAAGGCAGCCATCTTGGTCCCCTACTTTTTAACATCTTTATTTCTGATCTCTCTGTTATGCTGTCTGATATTCCCCATCTATTTTATGCCGACGATCTTAAGCTATTCAATGTAGTAACGTCTCCTAAGGACACGGCATTCCTTCAAAACAAGGTAAACTCTCTTTTAGAATGGTCAGAAAAAAACCAACTTTCTCTGAATTTCGAAATATGTGTGGTAATAAGTTTTTCCCGTAAAAACTCCGTTCTTGCTTGCGATTATCATCTCAACTACCACAAACTAAACAGAGTGAACAGCGTCGTAGACCTCGGTGTTATGTTGGACAATAAACTTCGATTCAACTTGCATTACGACGAAGTTATCTCTAGGGCCAATAAGCTACTCGGCTTCATCAAACGTCGATCCAAAGAGTTTCAAAATATTTGGGTATCTAAGACGTTGTACGTCGCGTTAGTTCGCCCAATGCTTGAATATGCTTGTCTTATTTGGGATCCTGTTTTTCATGTCCACATTGACAGACTTGAATCGGTTCAAAAACAGTTTGTATTGTTTGCATTGAGGTCGCTATATGATCCTAAAAATTTTCATGATTTACCCCCCTACGAGCACAGGCTACAAATTTTGAATATGCCATCACTTGCTTCCCGGAGAATCACGATAACCTGCTGTTTCGCGTTTGATGTCTTCAGAGGCTCGATAAATGTTCCATTTTTAACTAATAAAATAAAAGTACATGAGCCCTTGCGAGTCACTAGGCACTTTCGTCTGTTGGTGGAAGAGCGGCACCACACAATCTATGCCGATAATGAGCCTATCAATAGATGTTGCAAAACGTTTAATTTAAACGGTGCGCATTACTCCCCAGACATGTCCAGAACCCATTTCAAAGCTCTGCTATCAAATGCCCTAGCATCTTAATCCCATCATGTATCCAACCCTGACACCATATTTTTATTGTATCAATCTAATTAATTTTAATTTGTATTTTTAGGTCTTTGTAAAAAAATTTTTTACAAAGACCTACTAGTTTCACGACCTGTCTGTCCGTCTGTCCGTCCGTCTGTCCGTCCGTCCGTCTGTCCGTCTGTCCGTGCGTCACAGCTGATTTCCTCAGAAACTATAGAAGCTAGAATGCTCAAACTTTGTGAAAAGGTCAGAAATGATGGTCTCTCAAAAGTTAAGGCCTTAAAAAAAATTTAAAAAATGTTTAAGGGGGGTCCCCCCTAATAACGAATTGGCCCTTAAAAATTTTTTTTCATCAAAGGTAGTCGAGTGGGATATCAAATGAAAGGTCTTGATTATAACTTTTAGAATCTGAAATAAAAAAATCATTTTATGAATTAGGGGGTCCAGGGGAAGGCAAAATGTACCCAAAATTTGTGTCCCCCCCCCCCCCTCGCGATTGGACACCTTTCAGCCGAAAAATCTGAAAATTATCACGAACGTGGATCTTTATGAGCACATACCTTAGAAATCGAAATTCACTCAACTTTGTTAATAATAGTATGATTTGTAGATTTTACATTTTTGCCCATAAAATCAAAACGGTACCTTTAAAGTTCTTGAAATTTCGCAATTATATAGACTAACATAAGATATATACGTTCACAAAATTTAATTGAGATCGAATCATAATCAAGTGAGTTATAGCCATTTCAATTATATGGAATTACACCAACAATAACACGTGTTTATGGTTGATATAGGGTTTTCCAATAAGAGGTGTTATTTTGATATTAAAAGAAAAATGCCACTTTTAATACAAATTTTCGAATGTTTATTTCACTGTAAAGAAGAAGATATGCCGTTAATAGCAATAATTAACATTGAGCAAATAACCTCTACGACACGCTTACAGGACCATATCCTCTTCATGGAATTTTCCATAACCAAATCGCAAAGTGGTTACCCTATGTCCTCAATAGCCTCACGAATTTCATCTTTGTGATCTTGAATCGACGCTGGGCTATTGGCATAGGCCTTCTCTATCACGTGGCTCCAAAGGAAGAAGTCGCAAGGTGTTAAATCAGAAGATCTATTCAAGATAACACCTCTTATTGGAAAACCCTATATATTTAAAATTGACTTAGGCACTTTTATTTTCTTTCAATTTTCATGAAAATTTAAGGAATAGTGTTTAACTTGAACATGTTCAATCGGCCGAGCATTCAGAAAAATCATTTAAGCTAGATTAGAATGGCGGCTGCACTGTGCTTATGAAAGAAACTGTGCATCTTTTGTATAAATTTGAACGATTTCATATCTAAGTATTGGATGAATAATTCAAGTTATCGATTCACGCCATTAGAAAACTTGTTTCTAACCCTAGGATGTTTACAAAGACCTTCTGGTAGGAGCACCCTCCTGCTTACTCAACTTGTTTAAGTAATTATTGTGAGTTAGCGTACAAAATTTGTATATTTTTATTTCTTGTACCAGTGCCTTGCTTGGCTAGTAAAAATAAATAAATAAACATAAACCATACTCGATTTCCACTCTGCCTTCAATGCAGTAGGGTCGCGATGACCGATTTTCCTCATCACGGTGTTAGGTATGTCTTTCTCTAAGGGCAGTAGACGTTAAAGAATTCCGTAGATTAAAAATTTAATGATGAAGCGGGAGAAGCGTCCAAATCAAAATAACACTTTAGCCAGAACAAAAATCAGGAATTTTCATTTAAAATGGCGACTATTTCGTTTTCGCTTTGTCGGTTTGGCTGGGTAACGAACTTAGTCGAGATATTTGCCCGATATGCCCTGCTGAAAATTTGGTATGTTTCGACGCAAAACTGTGACATGTTTATAGTTTTCGTTATACCCCCAGATATAAAACTGTTCACAAAAGGTAAATTTCTCAAGAGAAATATACTTTTATACCATTTGATTGTCCGAAATTTTTTTTCTATATTCCTGATATAAATCGGAATAAATTCTTAAAGATATTCAAGATTTAAAATGAAATTTTCTACTGAAATTAAATGGTTCAAATTTAAGACATTAAATTCCCAGCATTCATCATCTTTAATTTGATAAGTAAACCTTAAACTTTCATCGAATAATAAACAAGCACTTTACTCACCGTTTTCAAATCATCCGCGCTACAAGTTTGACAAAACTTTTGAAAACATTCAATTTGGTCATCCTCGCGTGTAATTCCGGTCAATTTATCCAAGAACTTATCAACATCATAAACTGTGAGTTTATTGTCGATTTGCGGTTTAACCGTTTTCGACAACTCAAAGTATTTTCGTATCGTTTCCGAGACATCACCTGCAAGAAAATTGAGCCAAAGGATATGGAAAAAGTACACGATGATGATGAAGAATGCAGGACAAAGTTCTTATTCTATGACACTTTAAATCCACTTTTACATTAATCAAAACTTTGTTGTTTATTCTTCCTTTCATTTTGATTTTGTTCTTACCTTTCTCCAAATCGATTAACATTTCACCATGATCTGTACGAAAGATTCTTGAAAAGACTTTGATCACTTGTTTACTTTGCAAGTTATAAACTCTTTTGACGGCGGACGGTAGAAGAAGTTTAAACCAAAGATAAATATCTCCTTCGAATTTTTTGCCATTTGAACCCTGTGGATGGGAGGGAACAAGAAAGTAACAATCAACAGATTTGAACATGTGATTTGTTGAGTTCATTTAGAGGTAGCATGAAATTGTGTAATTATTTTAAGAGTAGTTTTTGAATGTTAGGCAACTTAATAATCTATTACTCAGTCCTATTTATCAATCTTGGTCATTGCATCGCAAATATGACAGCCTAAAATTTAGATTAAATATTAGGGAATTTAACGTGTATAACACTTAAACATTTTATTTTGAAATTTTTAAGCTCTTTTCTGGAGTGTGAGATTTTTGCTTTAGCACTACAGCCCCTATCGGGCCTTCGCTTAGATATAGTTAGACTATCTCAATATCTTGATCGAAAGTTTCGGCACTCAACAAGGTGATATGGTCAGTACCACGTTTTGGCCGTGTGCCCGTCCACCCAGCTGCAATACCTTCTGATTTTAAATCAGAACGTATCATAACGGGCTTATAGCCCACCCGAAGAATCACTCGAACTAAATTTCGTTCTCGCCAACGAGACTCGAACCAAGGACCTTCTGCTTACGGGTTGAGTGCTCTAACCACTACTTCACGCGGATTAATTCAAACAAATTTTTTAGTAATTCAACTAACAAATACAAGTAGATCATTATTATAATTAATTTTCAATATCATTCTTAAAATGCTCGGCTTGGAGTTGAACCCGACCGTTAAGAATACGAAATTGGCTTTTAAATTTCTCATGTTTAAGACATCATTCAAATAAAACTAGTCATATAGAGTGCTTTTTAGTTAAAGGAGTTCTTTGTAATGTTTTAATGGATGTTATAAAGTCCATTAAGGACTGCAGTGAATACCAGTCGAGCCGTTCAACCACTGGTTACGCATTTTTGCCAGGAAATGCAGTCACATTATCCACCACGGAATCAGAATATGTGGCATTATGTTAAGGTACCATGGAAACGATATGGTTGCGAGATCTTCTAACGGAAATTGGGTTTGGTCAATCAGAAGCAACGAGCATTTGTAGCGAAAATTTGAATACAATAATCCTCAAAATCATCATCGGACCAAGCATATCAACAAACGTTTGCATTATACCTGGGAAAAATACAGCCAAGGATTAATCACAGTTCATCACTTTGGATCTGGCAGACGTACTGACGAAACTGTTACCTGCAATCAAGTTCAATTCGAACATCAAAAGGCTTGGATTGAAAAATTAGTTAGGATTTGAATTATACATTTTGATTTTGAATTTGTTAAAGAATATTTCAAATAAGTGGGAGTGTTAAATTGACATTTTAATATTAAAAAGATGCGCCGAGTGGTGGCTTAGTTTGTAATGCTTTGGACTGACTTCTTCTATTTATTGTATTATTGTTATATTGCATTTTCCCCGTCACACGCTTTAATATATCTCAGTTGGAACTTGCACGTGATAACCCATTGTCACTTACTCCAAATCGAGTTGTCGCTGTTGTATCATTATTTTCGCCCGTTCTTTGTGATTATTTAATTCTTCTATATGATTACTAGATGTATTATAATATTATTATTAGTTTGTTTGCTAACATTGTTGAGTTTTAATTGTTGTTTTAGTTATTAAGTGTGCATTTTCAGCCTGATGTTTTTTTCACAATTTCGTTGATATAAATTGCTCTACCCATTGATCAAATGGCAATGATAAATCTGATCCTGATGGTGATGATACAGCTTCAGGGCATAAGCATTGTAATAGTTATCTTAACCTATCTTCTTGCTTGTGTGAAGTTGTGATAGGTACCTATTGATTGTTTTTTTCGTTGAGGTTCCTCGAATAGTTTGCCTATGCAAACTGCTTGATTACTACAAGGCAGCTGATTTCCTCGCGATTCCAAAGAGACGAGAATTGCGAAAAAGGAGCTGTAGGACTCCCCGGCGGACGACAGTTTGTAACCATAGCAGGGATAGGGAAAAGATAAAACAAGTATCGGACGGACAGACTGAACGCAAATACCTCTGACTTGCTGCAGACGAATTAACAAATGTATGCGTTTAAAACGGAATACGGACGGAAAACAAACGTATGTGATTAAAACTAAGTGCAGACGGACGAATAAACGTGCGTACTTAACTAGTTGTTACCGACGCAGGTCTATTGCGTGGTATATACCCACTTCTTTGCCAGACAGGTCAGTGAGGAGATAGCGCCCGGGGCCTACAACCTTATGTAACCGACTTTTCAAAAAACGTCGATACAACTACGCATTATAATGGCTGGCTGCGTCGCTTTGGTAGAAATTGTGGCGAAATACTTCATCCCTTTCTCTAAACTCGGAAGGTCGGGATCTCAGATTATAATGCTCTTCATTTGCCCATCCAGCGTTCCTGATCTTCCGTCGGATTTGTCGGCGGAGCTCACCTAATTTTTCGTGTACCTCCAGCGCAACTACGGGGTCTTCTAAATATTTTAACGCATTTCCGGCTAACGTTGCGAAAATACAACGTTTTACTTTTAAGGACCTGCAACTTTCTTTCTCTAATAATTAATTGAGCTAAGTATAGATTCGCAAAGTTGATGGAAAAGTCTTATCGACCTGTTCTTGGATTTTAGAATAAGATTCATTTTGTAGGGTTCATTTTATTCACGAAAATGAAACTTTTTAAATTTTTTGTTTTTTTTTTTTGAATTATAAAAAAAATGCTAAAAAATTAAAATTTTTGCGAAGGAATCTCACATTTATGAATCAAAGATTTAAATTTTATATTAATGTATGTAGGAAGGCATTGTTACAATTTACAAGTGCAGCAAGCACAATTAGAGTCACGTGTTGCGTTTTCGCAACGTTCGCTAGATGCAGTACCATTTGTATCTAAAAATAACTCTAGGATGCGTTGCAATATAGTGTTAGTCACTTTGATTGACAGATGGAGTTCAGTTTCGCTTGGCGGATTTTTCATAGTATTTGGTTTTCGGTCCGGTTACGAGTAGTTGCATTAGTGTTTTCTGATTAGTGTGCAATACTATAGTCCTACAATATGTATCGTCAAAAGTGTTTAACCGTTCGTAAGATTGAAGAACTGTTACGTGCAGCTTACGATGAAGAGCAAGAGACGCAGTCAAAATTAAATGCCGCAGAACGTACGAATATTGTAATACTCTCACCCAAAAATGTTGATGGCATTAGTGACTGCGAAGAAATGGACGATAATATACAACTTCTAAGTGAGGATAATGTCTTTCTCAACAAGCTCGTTGGGGAAGTAAGGCTAGAGTGTACTTTTGGGGACACAAATTCCATAAATAAAAAGTATAGTCAATAAGAAACTGATATTTTAATAGATGGATCATCGACACAAAAAACAGCAGATCCACCTGATGGGATTGAAAAAGAAACTGACTTCCATTATGAACCGCTAAAGTGGTCAAAAAGTCACAAGTTTTCCCGCAATGCCTAAGAATATATTCGGTGGAGTTATAGGCCAGATTTACAACAAAGTTGGTAAGTCCACTTTCGTTGTACTATTTTTGAAGGGAATGGAATAGCGGCTTTTACTTATTGATTCAAGTCATTTAAGTCCCCTTGAAAGGTTGGAGCTATTATGGATTACGATATCATCAACTTTTTTGTTGAGCGAACTAACGAGTGTACCAGTCAAGACAAAAATGATCAACAATCCAAAACGGATTTCAATGAAATCAGAAAATTCATTGGTATATTGTATTTTTCTGGACTGCATTCAGTGCCTCAACTTGATTTATATTGTTCAACCAGTTTTTCGGTGTAATATTCTAAAAGCTGCAATGAGTCGGGATTGATTTAAGCAATCAAGACATTTCAACAACAATTGATTCAAATGATAAATTTGCTTAGATACCTAAGTGCACTCAATGATATGCTCAACGAAAAGTTTCTACAGTTTGGCATTTTGGCTCATCACCCATCCATAGATGAACAAATGATTCCGTACTATGGGCACCACTTTGCGAAAATTTTTATTAGAGGCAAACCAATACGGTTTGGATACAAATATTGGAATTTATGTTCTGATGAAGGCTTTTCATTCCAATTTATTCCTCATGGCGGCGCAACTAGTGAAAACTCTACCGAATTTTGTTCAGGCGAAAATGTAGTATTGAGATTGTACGATCGAAAACTGTGTAGTGAGCTATTTACGCATAACACTTTAGCCATCACATACTAGATGGCGGTGTGCGTCTTTAAGAACCCGCCAGCAACTTGTCACTCAAAAAAATAATGAGGCTGAGCTATGATCAAACTGTGAGAGTTTTCTGGTAAAATAAATCAATTGTATGCTTAAAAGTGGTTTAATTAAAGATTAAAGTTCCATGTTTTAGTTAGTGATTGAAAAAAATGAACATGGTGCCCAAACCCGGGAGTTAAGTGTTTAACAAAATTGAACTGTGGACTTGTGAAATATTGTGAACTGTTTTGTCAACCTAGAAAAATTCTATCGATTTGGTACTTGTAAAATTTTTGAGATTCTATTCTATGGACTTGTGAAAATTTTGGCTTCATACTACAGTGACTTGGAAATATTTAATGTGTTTTCGGACTCGTAATTTTTTATGAATCTTTACTACGGACATAGAAAAATGGTGATCAAACTTCGTAATACTTGTGAAAATTTATAGTTTCATAGAGCTTCAACTTTAAAAAATTCGGAATATGTGAATATTTAATTGATTTTCAACTGGACTTTATGTGATTACCGTATATAATAAGCGAAATTCAGAACTTCGTTAAATAGTGTTAAAGTAAATCCGAATATATATACATTGTATATATATATATATATATATATATATATATATATATATATATATATATTCGTTCCTTGAAACGGGAGTAAATTAAGATGGCTACTACTGCCGACTCTTTAATACTTAATCAAGGTGTTTGGGAACTATAAGAAGTCTCCTAAGATAAGAAAAACAGCCTCATATGTTGAGACTGAAATCGAAGCCTTAGAGTCACTATGGAAACACATTAATGATCGTCACACTACAATAGTTTGTGAATTGGAGAAGGATGAAAAGGCTGACTTATCTTATTTTACCGAAGATAGATATAAACAAGATGAAAAAACATACATAGAATACAAGGCCCAAATGAAAGATAATTTACAGGAGATGAACAAAGGTTCAACATCAGTAAGCTTACCTTCAGCATCATCTGTATCACCAGGACACAGTTGCCAGGTACGCCTACTGCAGATTAGCTTGCCTAAGTCCTCTGGAGGTTACGAAGAATGGCAGTCTTTTCATGACATGTTCCTGTCTCTAATGCATACTTTTTCGTAGCACTACAGCCACTCTCGGGCCTTCGCTTCCTGCAAACAGCGCCTGTAACTGTCTCGGTCCATTGACCGCGTCCTCCAATTTCGAAATTCGAGCAGCGATGAACTGTCTTCATCGACCGAGTCAGACCAGCGTTTCCTCGGTTTCCCGACTGGTCTCCGGCCTTCAGTTCTCCCAACGAATACCTTTTTGGGTATCCGTTGTTCGTCCATACGAATCATGTGTCCAGCCCATTGCAGCTTCCGCAGTCCTACAATCGTTGAAACCTCTAGGTCGTCAAAAATTTCATACAGCTCATGGTTGTTTCGAATTCGCCATTGGTCCCCGTCTAGCTTCGCTCCGATTATTCGCCTCAGGACCCGTCGCTGAAAGGCGTTCAATATATTTGCGGATGCTTGGGTTAGGGTCCATGTTTCACAGATTTGTATACTTGGAGCTTTGTTTTCCTGTGTATGCTGCGAGCTGTATTCATCGGCGTATTTCGTCTCTTTCATTGCCCGTTTTCGTTATTTTGACGCACAAATTCACTAACATTTTCGATACTGTTTTCGCCAAGTGTGATGTTTTGTGTACTTGAGGTATTTTTCCTCGACTGCGTCATGAGCTTTGTTTTATTTTCATTGATTTGTAGCCCTACTAGACTTGCTTCGCTGTCGAGTTTGAGGAAGAGTTCTTTGGCTGTTGTTAACGACCGTGACAAAATGTTTATGTCCTCCGCATAAGCTACTACTTGGCTGTGTAGTGTACCCCGCGTATCGACAGGTAGCTTCTGTATGACATACTCCAGAGCCAAATTAAATAGCAATGGGACCAGCTCATCTCCCTGCTTTAGTCCGATATTGAGGTCAAAAGCATTGGTGAGTTGGTTATTGATGCGGACTTGGGAGGTTGTCGACGTCATTGTCATTTTGGTAAGACGGACATATTTGGTTGGGATGCCAAAGCAAAGCATTATTTGGTACAGTATGTTACGATCAATACTGTCAAATGCTTGCTTGAAGTCAACGAAAATTTGGTTGAACTCCCAGCATTTTTCAAGTACCTGCTTGACTGTGAACAATTGGTCTGTTGTTGATCGACCTGCCTTAAAACCACCTTGATACTCCCCAATAATACTGTTGGCGTATGATCTGATTTTATTTTCTAAGATTTTAGAAAATATTTTGTACGCCGTACAACGTAGTGATATGCCTCTATAATTTTCGCACTGTAGCTTGTCACCTTTTTTGTGGATAGAGAATTTAATTGATTGGCTCCACTCTATCGGCATATGTTCTTGTTGCCAAATGTACTGGATGACTTTGTGAATAGCTTGATGAACACCACTGCCACCACATTTGATGAGCTCCACTAGAATCTCATCGATGCCCGGCGCTTTAATATTCTTTTGGGCTTTGATGATGGAACAAATTTCATCCAGAGTTGGTGGGGCCGATGGAAGCTCTCCACAGACATCTATAGGCTCCGATCTTCTGGAACTGTACGGAGGATGAAGGAGGTTCTTGAAATATGACGCCCATCTTTCCTTAATGTTGATTTCATCAGCGATTATATTGCCGCTATCATCACGACAGAGCGTGGTTTTGGGCTAATAACCACGTTTCAGGCTTTTCACTACTTTGTATGCTTGTCTTGTGTTGTTGCTCGCTAAACTTACATCTATACTTCTCAATTAGTCGTCATAGTATTTTCTTAATCCTAATTATCTAATTCGCTAGTCTTCTGAGATTTTCATAGTGTTCTCTCTTCGTCCTGGTTTTCCTACCTACATATTCTTTGTACGCCTGATTCTATTTATCTAACGCATTCTGGCACTCATCATTGAACCAATCATTTCTTTTGCGCCGGGCTTGATGTCCGATCGTCTGTTCTGCCACGGTCCTGATAGCCGCTTTCACTTCCATCCAGAGCTCGTTGCTCGTCTTTAACGATGCGTCTGATAAGATGGGAGCCAGCTGGCTGTCGAGGGTCTCCGTTAAATTTTTGGCCACAGACGCCGTTTGGAGCCTTTCAATGTCAAATTTTTGTAGCGGGCTGGTCTTCACTGAATATGCCTTTGACATTCGACATCAATAGGTTAATTTGATCAAGTAATGATCTGAGTTACAATTGGCTCCTCGGTATGTACAGACGTCAAGTGTGCTCGAGGCCCAACGTTTTTGGATCAGAACATAATCGATCTGGTTTTGTGTGTTGCCATCCGTTGATACCCAGGTCATTTTATGAATGCGTCGATGTGGGAAGCAAGTCGAACGTATGACTAAATTTCTGCTACATACAATGTCAATCAGGCGCTGGCCGTAATCATTTGTTTCATCGTGAAGGCTATGTCCGCCAGTCGTTCCCTGATGAGATAGCTCATTGCCAACCTCAGGGTTGAAATCACCCAGAATTAATTTTGTGTCGTTTGTGGGCAATGAGTCGACCAGTCTTTCCAGGTGATTGTAAAACGTTTCCTTCGTTTCTTCGTCCTTTTCTTCGGTCGGGGAGTGAACATTAATCAGCCAGATTTTGAAGAATGTCGCTTTTATACGGATCGTACACAACCGTTCATTTACTGCCTTAAAATCAATAACGTGTGATTTAAACTCCCTATCCACAATGAAGGCCACTCCGAATTCTCGTTTCCCAGTAGGCTTCCCACTTTTGAATATTGTGTGCGATCTCATGTCTTGAATGTCATTTCCAGTCCAATTCGTTTCCTGGACTGCCAGTATTTTTAATTGATATTGACTGGCCTGTTGTAAAAGGTCCTTAACAGCGCCAGGGTAATTGAGTGATCTGACATTCTAGGATCAAATGCCATAGTCCTTTTTCCCAGTGAGTCCAATCCATTCCGGGGCCTATCTGCAGGTTTCGAAGCAATTAAAAGTTTTCCAGGAACGGGGAGATAGCCCGTCGCCCAAACTCCAATCCGGCGGCATGGTTATTACGTTGATTTCGTTATCAGGCGCTGAAGATTCGCCTTCACCCTCTTACGTCCTCATAAAGGAGGTGTAAGTAGGATTTAGTAGCAGAGCTGTAGATGTATTTAGAGTTACTAGCATTTCTCGACATTTAATGTTACAAATCTATTTGCGAACGATAGACGAGCAAGGTGAAGTACACATCAGTCTTATTGTATCAAAGACCAAGATCGCGTCTGCCCTGCGCTCAGAGTTGTGTGGAGCGGTATTACTAGCTAAACTTCTTTTAGATGTCACACGAGTGCTAGACATAGCCAAAGAAAATATACATGCGTGGACAGACTCATCGACTATTCTCAGATGGTTAAGTAATCACCCCAGCAAGTGGGAGACATTTATTGCGAATAGAATTTCAGAAATACTTACCATATTAGACAATACTCAATGGGCGCATTTCCAATCTGAAGAAAGTCCAGCGGATTGCGCCTCCAGAGGTATAAAAGTATCGGAACTGATAGTACTAAATCTATGGAAGAAAGGGCCTCAATGGTTAAAAGAAAAAGAGATCAAGTATAGCCAAGGAGATTTTACAACGGTGTTAGAAGAAAAGAAAACCGAGAAAATGTATTTTGCAGCAAGCGTTAATGAAAACAATAGCACAGAATTCATAGAGCGATTCTCATCACTTACTCGAATGCTTAGAGTTGGATCCTCTTGCAGAAGATTTCTTGATTTTAAACAATCAAAAGATGAACGTCCTAAAAGGCCAGAGCTTATTATGGTTGAATAGATAAATTGTACGTTAGTAAAACTAATAGTTTTGGTTCAAGACAGACATTTTACTGAGAAAATAGAACACATCAAGTCTCACGGTTGTGTTTTAAAAAGAAGTGCGTTACACACTTTATGTCCAATATTAGACGCTGATGGTTTACTGAGAGTAGGCGGACGCATCCAAAGATCAGAACTGAATTACGAGCAGAAGCATCCAATAATATTGCCAGATAAGAATAATCTCACTCGCTTAATAATATTGGATGCACATAACAAAACTCTCCATGGAGGGCCAAAAATTATGTTGAATCATATCCTCCAAACATAATTTATATTGAGAGTAAGGATCCAGGTTAAAAAAAATACATAGAGCATGCGTTACTTGCCGAAGATACTCGTCAGGGAACAGGACACAACTAATGGGACAGATCCCAGAAGTCAGATTAAAGCGCAGCAAACCTTTTAAATCAACTGGCGTAGATTATGCTCGACCAATCAATGTTAGGTTTTCTCCTGGTAGAGGTTCCAAATCATACAAAGGGTATATTTGCCTTTTTGTATGTATGGTGACACACGCGGTACATTTCAAGACTGTATCTGATCTCTCAGCCAAGGGGTTTATTGCAACATTTCGAAGGTTTACTTCACATCGCAGACATTGCCAGGGCCTATACAGCGACAATGGGCCAAATTTGGTTGGGTCCAATAAACAGTTGTTGGAGATGTTAAAACTTGCTAATTCTAGATGAACCGTTGAATTGGTGCAACTTTTGACAATCGAATCAATCAACTGGCACTTCAACCCTCCCCATGCGCCAAACTTTGGTGATTTGTGGGAGGCAGGAGTGGGCAGTGTGAAGAACCATCTAAAAAAAGATCATAGGGGATAGTACACTTACGTTTGAGGAGTTGACAACGGTTCTGATACAAATAGAAGCGTGTTTAAATTCGCATCCTATTTCGGTTTTGAGTGAAGATTCTGACTACCCTATTCCATTGACAACAGGCCATTTTTTGGTAGGTGAGCCATTGATAAATGTATCTGATGAGAATTATTGTCATCAACCTCGTAACATTTTAGATAGATGGAAATTATGTCAAGAAATTATTTGCGATTTTTGGAAAAGATGGTCAAAAGAATATTTGGTTAACTTAAATCGACGTTACAAACGGAATAGTAAAACTTCTGAACCTAATGTAAATGATGTTGTCGTTATTAGAGAAGATATGTTCCACTGGCTAAATGGGTAATCGGTAAAATTATACAGAAACATCCAGGTCCAGATGATATCACGAGAGTCGTAACAATCAAATGTAAGAATGGAGTTCTGAAAAGACAGTTAGTAAAATGTTTGTGCTTATTAAATAAATATTGCATCAGAGCTTGAATGTATCTTGTCACGGTGGGCGGTTAGTTTTTAAGTTACTTTGTATAATGTTAAAATCTTTTAATTTTGGTGTTTACAATAGTACATTTATTTGAGTTTGTAAAATTGAAAAGCTAAGATCAGTTTGTGTATATGAAGGAGAAGTCCTTGGTGCGCGGTTATGTACGATCAAAAACTGTGTAGTGAGCTGTTTACGCATAACGCTTTAGCCATCACATACTAGATGGCGGTGTGCGTCTTTAAGAAGCCGCCAGCAACTTGTCACTCAAAAAAGTAATGAGGATGAGCTATGATCAAACTGTGAGAGTTTTCTGGTAAAATAAATCAATTGTGTGCTTAAAAGTGGTTTAATTAAAGATCAAAGTTCCTTGTTTTAGTTAGTGATTGAACAAAAATGAACAGAGATTGCTCTCAAAAGTTGGAATTCTGGAACAACACACTATGACTTTTGGCAACTTTTTACATCACACAAACTTATGTGTCGACTTTCAAAACTAGGTTTTTTCGCAACAGGTATTATGATGTTTTGTGTGGTCAGGTGGTTAGAGCATCAACGCATAAGCCGAAGGTCCCAGGTTCAAATCTCGTTGGGAGCAACGTGATTTAGTTCAGGGGATTTTTCGGACAGACTACGCGTGTTCACTCAGTGGTGATATGTACTGATTTAATCAGATCATATCATAGCTGAGCAAGCACACGGGAGCATGGTACTGACCAAACCAACTTCCGAAAAAATCAATACGGTCATGAAAATTAGATACTCTAACTATCTCTAAGCGAAGGCCCGAGAGGGGATTATGATGTTCAATTTAATATTAGTGTGTAACTAAATACTTTTTGTTCACAGTCACTGTTCGTGAGAATAGAACTGCTAAAGCTCGATTATGTGATACAAAAGCAATGAAAAAGGAAGTAGCCCAGTCATATTAGGGCTTTCACCTCGGAATGAAAGATAATAAGCTGCAAATTGGTATGAACCTTTGTTTTGTCATTCTAAATGTTGTCTCAAAAGTCACAATCGTTATCGTGTTCGCGTCTCAAGATATTCAAGGTCAAAGGTCACAAAAATCGGTTTTTCGCGAATATCTGGCTTCCTATCGGTTAAATGAGATTTGCATTTATTATAAAAGTTGTAGGCTATAAAATTCCCTACAACTTTTGTTTAAACTTTTTTTTTCATACGACCAACCGTTTTGAAGGTAGAGCGCGAAGAGTGCACATCGTACAGTCATATACGGCCTAATGCAAGGTCAAGCGTGAGTTATGGTTATCAGTACGTTATAAAGTCAATTATTTACTTGGAAATTATAATTATTAAACAATGCCTATTATTTATGTACTAACTATTAATTATTTATATTTAATTAAAGTAGAACCTAAAGAATGGGGCTGGATGCTTGAAAATGAAATCCTGGAGCCCATACGAACGTTATTACCTCCAGCACCAGCCGAACTACTAAACGTAATATTTTGCAATTGCAAAAATGGTTGTGGTTCCCACTGTGGATGCAGAAAATCAGGGCTACAATGTTCTTTAGCTTGCGGCCAGTGCAACGGACAAGCTTGCCTCAACGCTTCACTGTATCCAAGTAATCCCGATGAAGAAAATACATATGATCCCGATATTCTGGAAGGTTTGGAGATGAACATGACAGATAATGAGGATGATGACAATGAATCGAACATTTTTGAGCGACAAGAAGAAGAATTCATTGTCATCATCCTCATTATCTGTCATGTTCATCTCCAAACCTTCCAGAATATCGGGATCATATGTATTTTCTTCATCGGGATTACTTGGATACAGTGAAGCGTTGAGGCAAGCTTGTCCGTTGCACTGGCCGCAAGCTAAAGAACATTGTAGCCCTGATTTTCTGCATCCACAGCGGGAACCACAACCATTTTTGCAATTGCAAAATATTACGTTTAGTAGTTCGGCTGGTGCTGGAGGTAATAACGTTCGTATGGGCTCCAGGATTTCATTTTCAAGCATCCAGCCCCATTCTTTAGGTTCTACTTTAATTAAATATAAATAATTAATAGTTAGTACATAAATAATAGGCATTGTTTAATAATTATAATTTCCAAGTAAATAATTGACTTTATAACGTACTGATAACCATAACTCACGCTTGACCTTGCATTAGGCCGTATATGACTGTACGATGTGCACTCTTCGCGCTCTACCTTCAAAACGGTTGGTCGTATGAAAAAAAAGTTTAAACAAAAGTTGTAGGGAATTTTATAGCCTACAACTTTTATAATAAATGCAAATCTCATTTAACCGATAGGAAGCCAGATATTCGCGAAAAACCGATTTTTGTGACCTTTGACCTTGAATATCTTGAGACGCGAACACGATAACGATTGTGACTTTTGAGACAACATTTAGAATGACAAAACAAAAGTTCATACCAATTTGCAGCTTATTATCTTTCATTCCGAGGTTGACCCCTTTTTTTACCTAATATGACTGGGCTAAAGGTCGTGGTTCCACTGACTTTTGTTTCAATCAAAATAATGAGATTGCAGCTATACGTTGGCATGACAGTTCGATTGTAATAGTTTTGTCGAATCATTCGATGGATAAGCCATTACAACAAACTAAGCGATTTGACCGAAAGAAAAGGAAGCATATCAATATTCCCATGTCAAACGCGATTAGAGAATATAATAAAACGATGGGCGGAGTTAATTTATTCGAAAACGCAAGGATAAGAGAGAAAAAGTAATACTGGCCACTTGTAATAAATACGTTCGATGCAGCACTAGTAAACGCATGGAAAATACATTGCCTTTGCAAAAAGTTTACGAAAGAGACACCAATGTCACAGCTTTCATTCAGGACTTTCGTTGTTGATAATCTGTTGCGATCATAGTCTCGAAATGAACCATCACTTCTAAGAGCAGGAAAACCGAATGATGTTATTCGTTTTGAAAACATATGTAAATCATTCTATGGTCAAGACCAAAAAACTTCTAAGATGCCGCCAATGTAAAAGCCAAACCATTTTCGTTTGCAAGAAATGCAATATCCTGAACCACCCTGAGAGTCTTTTGATTCCTACCATTTGAAACAATAAACAAAATAAAATACTCAAGAAAAAATTCCAAAATCATTTTTCTGATAGCCATTTAGATTTTTATTAGTTTGTTGTAATATTTTATAAGGCGGAAGATTCATTGATTTATTTTCAAAAAAATAATTTAAACTCAATACCAAGAAGTGTCTTTTTCAAAAATTTTGTATACTGCTTTCAGCGGACGTTGCAAAAACGCAACACCGATTTTTCGAAAAATGTGGACTTTACAAAATATGTTATTTCGATTTTCTTCAAGTTAGGCTTACAATAGAGCGAGTACAAAATATCGTGATTATAGGTAAACTGCATCTGGTAGCCGCCGAAAATGGGTTAATTGCCGCAATAGCTTGCATGATTTGCCGTGGCAAATCATATGCTGTCCGAAGGCGGCAAAGTAAGGAGAGCCACCCGTGACGGAATGGTAAGACGACCGAGTAGATCACTATACACCCGTTGGATTACGCGCTCCGGAACGTTGAGTTGGCTCATTGGAGTTCAAAGAGGCTGGTTGGGAGCTTTAATCCTTATACAGGTTTCATAGTTGGCTACATACGCCTTGAACTGAGAGGACATTTTAAGGCCAAAAGAAGAATTTCTTAAGGCGCCAAAGTGTCCGACTATAGCCGCCGTGAGCACTTAGGGGTTGGTCGTGTGCCCGGGGTATCAGAATTTGAGTCATCTCCTCCGGGACCCAAAACTCACAAGACACTTCTTCCTGCAACGAGTCACCGGTTGCGTATTCATTTCGTCGGTTAATATAGCCGTCGACTACTTTCAAATCCGGCAGCTGCGTTTGTTGGATTACGATGGTTTGTTTGCCTCAACTCATTGTAGTTGTCTAAATTGAAATGTGGGCTGTTCAAATCTATCTCGATGGGGCTATCGTCAACCAATTCCAGTTTCGCTCCCTCGGGTGAAAACATTCGCGAGAGAGTACCGGGCACCATGTTTTATGTTCCTTTTCAATGTCAGATGGAAAAGATGGCCCATCGGGTCAAGCGTCCGTGTAGGTCAGTTTGGTTCATCAGCCATTCAAATAACAAATCACTGCGGCGAGCCGCATTCTCGTTTGGCGGCTCATTTGGGGTCCAGTGGAGCAAACGAGTGGCGCTCAAGCCCGTCTTCAGGCGAGCTTCTCGGGGTCCGGAACCCGTAGTCGGAGTGCGTTAGGTAAGATCCCGAACATTTCGTCATAGTACGTTATTACAAAAGTCTAGCCAAGCAATAGGCTATGCGGATGACATCAAGATTTTTTTATGGTCGTCAACAACCGCCAAGAACTTTTCCTGAAACTCGACAGCAAAGCAAAACTATTAGAGCTACAAATCAATGAAAATGACGCAAAACTCATGACGCAATTGAGGAAAAATACGCAAATACCCTAAATGTCACGCTTGGCGAATACAATATCGAAAATGTGGGCGAATTTGTGTATCTAGGCCAGAAAATCACGAGGGCCAGTAATGAAAGAGACGAAATACGCCGAAGAATACAACTCGCAAATAAATATTTTATTCAGTTCTGGCGATCTTGAAGTCCAGCTGCATACACAGGAAAACAAAGCTCCAAGTATACAAATCTGTGTTATCCTATGGGTGTGAAATATGGACTCTAACCCAAGCATCCGCAAATATAGTGAACGCCTGTGAGCGACAGGTGCTGAGGCGAATAATCGGAGTGAAGCTAACGGGGAGCAATGGCGAATGCGATTCAACCATGAGCTGTATGAAATTTTTGATGAACCGGAGGTCTCAACTGTTGTAAGACTGCGGAAGCTGCAATGGACTGGACACATGAATCGTATGGACGAACAACGGATACCCAAAAAGGTATTCGGTGGGAAAACTGAAGGCCAGAGACCAGTGGGGAAACCGAGGAAACGCTGTTCTGACTCGGCCGACGAAGACAGTTCATCGCTGCTCGGATTTCGGAATCGAAGGACGCGGTCAATGGACGAAGACAGTTAGAGAAGCGAAGGCCCGAGACGGACTGTAGTGCTACGAAGCAAAGAAGGCTTACTGGAAATTATTGATTACACTGAACCCAGAGGTACTGCTTAAAATATAGATTCTATCTAACAAAAGATTGTTAAAAGCTCGTTAGGAAGTATCTCCTATTTCCATTGATTTACAAGACCTTAAGACACCACTACTTTTTTAAACTAATAACAACTACATTATCATTAGATAAAATAATGTATATTGCAACATAAATTAATGATTAGGAGCAAATCCTGCTTTCCCAAATGAATTTAGAAGAAATTAAACCATAATTTGGTGAATGATTATTGTAAAGAATAAATTTTAAGTGACTTTCCGTCAAATTTAAGATTCAACAAACATATCCTTTTATGGTGAATTAGAATTACTTAATCATACAAACCTTTATTAAAAACGATTGCAAAATTTTCGACTTTTGTATATAGCCAGAAACTGCGGCAATTTTATCACAGATATTTCTAAATGTTGCAAATAAGTTATCGTCACAGTTTTTATCAATAGGAGCAGTTGAGGTGGATGGTTTAGGAGCTGGTGGGAGGAGTGCTGCAGCTTGAGGTTGCTAAAATAAAACCACTCCTTCAGTTACAATCATATTATATATTACAGGAATCAATACCTTTCCCTTGTTTGGGAGTAAACTCAAGTTATATTCAAATTTCTCCAAAACCAAATCTTTATCTTCTTCGTTCAGCGTGTCCCATCCTTCAATGTCGTGGACTGACTCAATTCGTTTTGTCCCTGGTTTCTGATTTTTAAACACTTGAAAAAGACAATCAAGGTGATACCAGTGTTTCATTTTGCCTCCACTAAAAGTAATATTAAAATGTAAGTCAGACAACTAAATTCGGAAAAATTATTCTCACCTATCCGAGAAATAGTTAGGCACCAATTTGGCTATCCGCAACACATCACGTTCACATTTTTGTTTACACTTTTTGCAACTTGCACGAGCAGTTTTCGGTTTATCAATAAAGAAATCTTTGTCATTACCATCAATATCCATTATTCAGAAGTTTTAAGTGAAAAAATCTGAACACTAAGAACAGCTGGATTGATGCATTTGGTTTAAATATAGCAACGTTGTTATGAGGTTATTCATGTACTTTCTACGTGGAATATCTTATTTACAGTCTGTTTTTATCAATTTTTATTAATTAGGTTAATGTTCAATTCAAGTAAATTAAGATAAGATATTGCAAAACAACCGGCAATACAAGATGTAAAATGTCAGAAAATAACACGTTGTAAACAAGATTTTGTCAAATTGACAGCTTTTCTGCACACGTCAAAATTTCTGCAAGATTCATCTAAATGTCAGATAATTTCCCCTGAGAGGAGAGATGTATCGGAGTATCGACTTAATCTATAGGGTGAATGCGTAAATTGAATCGTGTTGAATGAATCACGAAATTGATTTTCATTCACATCAGTGAATAACTTACTAAGAAATGGCTAAAAATTTTACTCAAACTGGTATATTTGTGACTTTTAAGCTCCAACGGCAATTACAAACTTTACTTTTTGGAGCGATAAAAATCAGAATAGGCATGTCTTTAAAATAAATTTAAAATCAAAGGAAATCTTGTGGCCACGAGTCTTTAGTACAGTTCCAAAAAATCTTAAATCAAATTTTAATACAAGCATCAGAGAGCTAATGTTATAATTGCCGAAAATAATTCGTATTTGCTCCACATAAATAAGAAGCAATGTCATGCGCTAATATAAAAAAGCGAACGCCTTAGAAGGAAAAATAAGTTTCCATCTACTCATTGATCATGGGTATGTTATAGTATGTCATAGTAATCTGCCTTATATTAACAATTGTTCAAATTTAAATTTGAGTGTACTTTATTTCAACAATCATTGCACAATTTATAAAACCATAAAACAAGCTTAAACACATAAAACAATGAAAAATTACTGGCCCCTAATATGGGAATCGAAAGGTTAATCAAAACAACCATACCGTATTTCTATCAAATTAGAATAACTACACATTTTCAATCAATTAGAAAAAAATATGATAAAAACCAATCAACTCTATTAACAATTACATATCACAACATAATAGTGAGTTTTTAGCTTAAATATGTGTCAATTAAGTAATGAGACGGATTCCATGAAAACCGTATATTTAAAAATTATTCTACAACTCTGCCAGTCCCTTCAAAGTAGTCCCCTTGGGCAGCTATACAACGATTCCAGCGCATTTTCCATGCTTTGCAACATTTCTGGAACGCTTCGACTGGGATGTCCACGAGTAAGAACCCTCGTCACGGCCGCCTGGATGTCCGTAATCGACTCGAAATGGGTTCCTTTGACCACCGATTTTGTTCTGTCACAGGGTGACATATTGGACGAATAAGTCGGCTATTGCAACACGACGATCCCTTTAGAGGCCAAATAGTAGGACACACTGAGGGATCCTCAGAAAGGTTCTTTGGAAGCAACTTCGTGCACAACTTTTTCATCCCAAAATCGTCGGTTAAAATTTGTCTGACTGTTTCACGGTTCATATCCAGTTCCAAGGCAAACGTTCGAACTGTTAAACGCCGATCTTCATAGATCAGGGTGCGCACACGCTGCGTATATTCTTCAATCCGCACCTCGACTCGTCTCCCGCTTCGCGCCTCGTCTGCCACGCTTTCTTACCCCTCCTTAAACTGTTTATGCCATTGAAACACCTGAGCCCGACTAAGGGCTTTTACAATTTGATCCTACGTTTCCGAAGCTGTTTCATCCAATCTGGCGCAAAATTTTATCGCGATGCGTTGCTCTTGATTTCGTTTCTCCATTTTCGTGACGAGCACCACCAACACACGTCTACAGTAGGGGTAGTTTGCCAGTTCTAATCCACTTTTTCCATACGAATTGAGGTTGATTTTGCGCGCCACCTAGTGGCGGGAATTGGAACTAATGGCGCTTGAAGCGGTCGGGAGTGAAACTAATGGTTTGTGTCTCGGATATGTGGGTGTGTGTCTTAGGTGTGTGAGTGAGTGTATTAGGGTGGTATCGGTGGATGCCTGAGATAAGAAGGTATGAATCCGGAATAGGTGTGGATGTCATGGATGGTTGCGGCGAGGGTGTGGATCTTAGGTATATGGGTATGTGTATCAGATTAGTATAGGTGCGGGCTAGGTGGCGCTCTGGGCGGTTGTTCGCAGGGCTTGAAATCCTTTAGTGTGTGACTTATTGAAGGCGTTTGGTTCGAGCGGTTTACTTGGTCACGAAAGGTGGGCTGGATTTTTTTATGATGCGAGTGGCTGCGTGGGGACGAAGGGCGCTGCTATAGGCGGGTGACTATGTTATTGACGGGTGATGGGCTCGTCAGCGAGTGTTCTAAGGCATGGGAATTTGCTGGGTGGGTGCTTGGACAAGGAACGCGTTGCTCAGCGATTGGATTGGCGAGTAAACGTCATGCGTGTAGATTGTTCGAAGATGTAATTTGAGGTATAGTTTTTATGGCGCGGATGGTTGCATGGTGTCGGAGGGCGCTGCTGTAGATGGGTGACTTTGCATTATGGATGGGCGGTGGGTTTGCCTTTTGACGGGTATTCTAAAGCGTTACAATTTGCTCCGTGGGTGCTTGCTTAAGGTGCGCGTTGCTCTTCGATTGGCGTCGGTGGTTAAGGTTGGGCAGCAACGTGTGGAAATCACCGATTTGCTTGATCACGTTAGGCATGCTGGACGTTTTTCATGGTGCGAGTGGTTGCGTGGTGACGGAGGGCGCTGCTGTAGATGGGTAACTTTGTATTATGGATGGGCGATGGGTTTGTCTTTCGACGGGTTTTCTAAGGCGTGAGAATTTACTTCATGGGTGCTTGGTTAAGGAGCGCGATGCTCATCGATTGGTGTCTTTGGCTAAGGATAGACGGCCGCGTGTGGAAATGGCCGATTCGCTTGATCATGCTAGCCGTGCCGGAAGTTTTATGATGCGAGTAGTTGTGTGGGATGGAGGGCGCTGCTATAGACGGGTGGCTTTGCATTATGGATGGGCGACGGGCTTGCCTTTCGACGGGTGTTCTAAGGCGTGAGAATTTGCTTCATGGGTGCTTGCTTAAGGTACGTTTTGCTCCTCGTTTGATGTCTATGGTTAAAGATGGATGGTATTGTAGATGTGATGCGCGTCGCTTGTCGGAGGAAGTAATCTGAGGTGTATGTTTCCACCGAGGCATAGAAATTTGTCTCGTGAGCGTTTGCCTAAGTTTCTCATCAAAGGATGCCTGTCTTTAAGTATGGACGGCCATGTCGGCGATTCGGAATGATTTGCGTCGCTTTTTGGAGGATCGTGATTGGGGTGTAGATTTGTTCGGCGGTGAATGCTGTAAGGCATGGAAATTGTCCTCAGGGATGCGTGGCATGTGCAAGTGAGTTTGCTTGCTAAGTGTAGTGTTTCGTTCGCATAGACTTCCCTGTTGGCGGGAGTTTTAGGGCATCGGAATCTACAGCGTGGAAGAGAAGTGGTGCGATATACACTGCATTGCAATATGGTTTTGCTTGATGGAGGCGGATTTTTTGTTGTATTGGTCGTGGGCAGCGGGTAACGTGATGCGCGGCATTGAGACGTGTTTTCATAAATGTCCATTCAAAGATGCGCCTGTTATAGTTTGCTGATTATTATTAACATTGATCGTTTTCAGTTTCTTTTTGCTTGGATACGTCGTTTCTTTGTTTTGTGAATCATTGCTATTGTATATTATTGCTTTTACCGGTTTCATGAGAATAGTACTTTAAGAATCGTCTACAATGTATTTTGTTCGGGTAGACTATTATGTTGATTGCTCAAATCTATGGATGCAGTGAAAGAGATCCCAATGTTTGTTGTAATGCGTTCTTGATATTTAGTATAGTTTTAAATTTCAGTTTGCTTGTAGCAGCATTTTGTTTGTATGCATCATCATCACTTATTTCTTAAAGTAGTTTCTATACTTCATTCTCTGATTGTACTATTATGTAGAAGTATGGCACTATATTCATTCATTTTTTTTTTCTTTACTATAGGATGCTCATTGGTTTCGTTCAAAAATTCTAATAATTTCTTCCAAGACGAGTTATTTTTTCAAATTAATGATCTTGTAGTGCATGAGATGGTGATAATTTTGTTCGTACATCATATGATTTGTCCCTTTTGATAAGTGCTTGGGTCTATTTTTTTAGATCACTATGTTGACATGTATGTTTTGGGTATCTATTCTAAATTTGAGATTATTTATGGATGTTGTATAGGAAAGATATTACGGTTTATGGCTTCTGGAATGCTACTTTCTTATGGAGTTTATGTATGATGGATGTAGAAATCATCGTGGTGGTTCTAATGAGTAGGAATATAGACGCATTTTCATTGATTAATTTTGGGTACGTACTGAAAGGAAGAACCTAATATAGAAAAAAGTGAATGCGCTAGGTCATTGACATTAGGGGTTTGTTGGTATTATGGTATTATTCTTTGTTTATGCTCATAATGCATGGGAAAATATTTTTTAGTCATGCTAGCATTATAGGCATGCACTAGATTGAATAAATTTTTATATTTACTCTGAATTAGGTGCTGTTATTATGGATCTGTATTATTTAGTTTAAGTAGTTTCATGAGTGTCAGTATAATATAGAGTAAAACTGTTATTTTATGCTTGTCTCATATTCTACACAGTATGTATGATTTTTTGACATTTCCGAATTTTTCTCTAGGTATATTTTCATTTAGAAATTGTTGATGTTTTTTGAGTATGATAATTTTTAATTTGTTATCTCCTTAGGAAAATGATGCTTGAATGGTGCCGCTAAGTTGATACTTTTCGGATGCATATTACCGCTATGATTGCATGAGAATTTACAAACCCCATACTTTGTGTGCTTGTATTAAGCGTAAAGTCACTTCAGCTATATTCATATACATTTTCAATATTTGAGCATTGTAAAATACGTATTTACTACATTTTAAATATGCTAGATTTATCATCATAGGGATTGTCGGGTATGCTCACTGACATATTCAAGTAATATTTTCACATAAGTAAAATATATTCTTGTTGAGTTTTTTCTTATCAGAATTTTTTTCTGCTGGATGCTTGCTTGATTTTTTTTAGGTTAGTTTTCAACATAAAGGGTTTGTTTTGGGTTGGCGCACTGCTACTATAGATCACTTAGGCTAATGTTTATGTAAGATAGTTCGGTATACATAACGATGTGTGGAAGCATATGAGTTTATGGTAGGCTATTTTTAGATCGATCTCATCGTATCTTGTATAGACAAGTAGCATATGTTATAAAGTGTTCTTGATAAGGATGGTCACGAGTCATTGTAGGATGTTAAGATATGATCATTACTTTCAGGAGGTGTTTGTCTGCTGGTAATTAGATGAACAGATGTATACTTGAGTTGAATGAACTAATGAGGGGTTTTTTTGTCTCTCATTAGATATTTTTGAATGGTAGAATTGAGTGTTTGATACTTGGGAGTTTCGGATATGCTAGGGATGTTTAAGTTTTTTTTGGTTTATTGTTTGAGGTATTTGTTTACTTGAGCAGTGTTAGATTAGTTGTTAAAATAAAAAGATTGTGTTTCTTTCTAATAGAAATAATTTATTGAGTAATGCTATTTTTTGTTATATATATAAATAAATTTTCATACAATTTACAGGACATCTAATATATGGGTTGATATATTTATGAATTCTATAGCATATTGAAGGTTTATTCAGCTGCACTATTTCTGCTTTAGGACCATACAAATGTATAGTAAGTCCTCTCACGTCTTTTTTAATGTTTATTATACAATTTATATAGCAATTCAATATCCTCAGCATATAATTGTAGCTTATATCCCCTTCACTCTAGTGTAAACTGTTGATGTTTCAATTTGAATTTCGTTTTGGTTGCATTTTATGAGAATAGTATGTTCCTTGATGAATTACTGGTGAGGATTTCCCGATACATTCTAATAGCGCTGGCCACCAGTTGGCTCTCATTTTGTTTGGACTATTTATACTACCCGATACTATGAATTATTACTTTATCGTATGTATGCGAGACTGCAGGAGTATGTACTGTTTTATTAGTTTAAAAATATTTCTTGTCTCTTGATCGTATGAATGACAAATGCATGTATCAGTGCCTGATGTCGTATTAGAGTTGGACCATTCACATATTTGGTAGTGGATTCCATGTTTATTAGATACTTTCTCGCCCATATTACCATATTTAAGTATATAATTCTCGATTTGTATTCGGTGTTCAGGAAAAATATCACGGTACACTTCCATGAAGTATAGGATAACCATTGTAATAGATCTTATCGCGGTGAAAGTGTATTGACCTATGTTTTCCTAGTTTTCTTGACGTCGTTTACGTTGGTTTGCTGAATTTTAAAAACCTCATAATAATCCATAGAATTATATGTACTCTTGTGATAGAAAAAACGACGTGCTGCCTTTAAGTTAACATACATTCATGTCCTAGTTTGTACAGTGCAGCTAAGATGAGGGTCTGTTTCTCAATATTAAATTTCAGTATTTTATAGACTCAAGAGATTATACTTGATTTCAAAGCCTTTCACAATAGTCTGTAGTTTACCAAGTCTCAATTTCCAATTTCCTAATGAATAATTCCTTTAAGTAAAGTAAAACATTGTTTATAGGGTTTTTAGTATTTTATTTCATCACATTGAAAATTAGATCGTTACATAGTACTGGTATTTCATAAAAAAGCCTAGAGTAGTTTATATTTACAAATGATGTTTGAGTTGGAGTGAAGAAGTCGTTGATATCCAGTTTAAGTACGCTTTTTTCTCTGCATCTTGCACAATATTGGTCATAGTATTCCTTCACACAATCGGTAAGCAAATTGTTGTATTGCATGACAATGTTGAAAAAATCCATCAAGATGAAAAGCGTGAAGAGCTCGGGATGTTTAAGTATTAGTCTCTCTCCTCCAATAGGTATGTAGAAGAGTTCAAGAAGTCCAAGCTGATTTGCAGGGAACTCATCTACTCTATCCTTGAGATCAATGAGGTATTGGCGAAGTGAAGTCCATTGACTGTTTTCTAACTCCAACTGATTTTGTCCACTGCATCGGAAGATTATTTTCGCTTGAAATGTCAGCGGGTCAAATCCAAGTATTACTTTGCTTTTGTGGAAGCCTTCATCAAGATAGTATGTATAGTTCAGCAAGAGGTTTTTCTCATAGATTCGCTGTTTCTCTCGATTCTTTTTTAGTTTCTTCTCTTTCTTGTTCACTTTTCTGGCTGAAGTAGCCTTATCAGTCTGGCTGGCCTTTTCATGCTTCTGACTGACTGACGAAGTTACTGGATCTGCTCCGTTCATTTTAAATGACTGCTTCTAGTAGTAAAACTAAAGATGTATATTTGTTACACCAGCATATATATTCACTTCTCTGCATTTACGGATGGAGTGGGGACAAGTTCAATATGTGTTGATAATTCTATTGCATAAGTAAACATGTTTAGCCCTTGAATGCTGTAATGTTGCTTACTCTCATGATTTGAATTCAAAGATAAGAAAGTGCTATGGAGTTAAGATTTGAACCACCAAGCTAAAAGGAGTAGGAGTCAGTAACAGGAAATGACACTTTGCTCCGTATTTCCTTTAGAATTTTTAGGAGTACAGCTGGGCTACAATAGATTGCTTCTAGGTTTATTAGCTGTCTTTTTATCTGTTAAACTATCTATTTAGCTGTTACTCTTGCTGATGAGCTGTCTATCTTATGTGTAATGCTGTCTTTTAAGCCGATTCCCTGTCTGTTTAGCTGATATGCTATCCTCTTGAGCTGTCTATTTAGCTGTCACTTTTGCTGATGAGCTGTCTATTATATGTATAATACTGTCTACGCAGCTGTCTATTTAGCTGATGCCCTGTCTGTTTAGTTGTTTTGCTGTCTGCTGAGCTAACCGTTTAGCTGATAAACCCGTCTATTTAGCTGGTAAGTGGTCTATGTAGCTTTCTTTTTAGCTGATGCCCTGTCTATTTAGCTGATATGCTATCTCTTGAGCTGTCTATGTAGCTGTCTTTAGTTGATAAGTTGAGCATTTGACCCAACGTCCTATCTTTCATTCGCTAAATTTATTTGTTGCTGAGGGAGTATCCATTAATAAGAAAATTCTATTGCTTTCCATACAGTTACAGTCCGCATTTTATACCTTACTTTAAATGTTATATGCTCGGCACAATCTACTTTAAGCCTACTGATTGCCAAGACTGCATCGTCATCATCCTCCAAGTTATTCGTAGGCATACATGGGTCAGACAAGAATCTTCACGTCTATGTTGCTCTTCTGGTGAACAAATCTTGATTAGGAGCAAGCCATTGTTATTTGCTCGAGAGTTAATTGATCTTATTTCACACTGATGCATTCTTCATAAGAATGAGTCAAGTCATCATTCTTTTTTATCTGCGTCAGTTTTTCTCTTGACCTCTGTCTATCTAATCTATAGGATCCTCTTTCTACAGCAATTTGATTTCAGTTCTCTAGGTTTTCATGTCTTCATAGGATTTACGGCCTATGGGACCCTTATTGCCCACTATAATGTTCCATTGCATTGAAATTATGTTGCTACACTTATGAACTCATCCAATATGTCCAAAAATCATATGATCCCATGGATCAGCCATTTGAATCATTTTGTAAAGCACAAACTTGTTGAATAAATCTCTACTTCATGCAAACCATTGCTAGGGCCTTAACATGAATTAGTTCAGCCTGTTGCTTAGTCGATGTATTAAGGGTTTATAGTGGAACTTATTAAGTATATTGAATCATCTTGGCGTTCTCATGTATGATCAACCCTTTTGGATTATCCGGGATATGCTATGACTGGAACGATTTTTTCCCTATCATTGAACAATTGAGTAAAATTTTGATACCTCCAACTGACTAAAAATCTGTCATTGATCTATTTTCAGAAGATGTTTGAATGGTTTGGAAGACTTGAGGCTGCATCATTACCCAAAACCTGTGAAATGATTAAATATCATGGACAAATGTGTCTACATATGTACATTATAATAGCTATCCAATGTCTATGTATTAGTATCATATGATGGACTGGTCGCTTTATCATGCAAAGAGGGTTATCCACAATCACCGATCAGTTGAGCCGTCTGATACGATCATGAGTTGCCTGTTCAGCAGTTGAACTTTGGTCAACTTCACACCAATATGTTTTCTCTTTCGCACCTGCTAACCCAATTGCCTGACGAACTCAAGGTAGCCTTCTCTTTCACACCTACAACTCGAGTTGATTGGTGTGCAGAAGGTGGTGAAGGGCCTTACAGGGCTTCTACCCAGCCTGCCCTGTGGCATGCATACATGATGATCCTCACAGAGATGCAGAATAACCTTCTACCCAGCCTACCTCATTGCCACGCAGGCATCAATGACCCATCATCATGCGTTATGACGCGTCATAATGCATGATGATGGGTCATTATGCCTGCATGGCAATGGGGTAGTCTGGGTAGAAGGTTATTCTGCATCTCTGTGAGGATCATCATGTATGCATGCCACAGGGCAGGCTGGGTAGAAGCCCTGTAAGGCCCTTCACCACCTTCTGCACACCAATCAACTCGAGTTGTAGGTGTGAAAGAGAAGGCTACCTTGAGTTCGTCAGGCAATTGGGTTAGCAGGTGCGAAAGAGAAAACATATTGGTGTGAAGTTGACCAAAGTTCAACTGCTGAACAGGCAACTCATGATCGTATCAGACGGCTCAACTGATCGGTGATTGTGGATAACCCTCTTTGCATGATAAAGCGACCAGTCCATCATATGATACTAATACATAGACATTGGATAGCTATTATAATGTACATATGTAGACACATTTGTCCATGATATTTAATCATTTCACAGGTTTTGGGTAATGATGCAGCCTCAAGTCTTCCAAACCATTCAAACATCTTCTGAAAATAGATCAATGACAGATTTTTAGTCAGTTGGAGGTATCAAAATTTTACTCAATTGTTCAATGATAGGGAAAAAATCGTTCCAGTCATAGCATATCCCGGATAATCCAAAAGGGTTGATCATACATGAGAACGCCAAGATGATTCAATATACTTAATAAGTTCCACTATAAACCCTTAATACATCGACTAAGCAACAGGCTGAACTAATTCATGTTAAGGCCCTAGCAATGGTTTGCATGAAGTAGAGATTTATTCAACAAGTTTGTGCTTTACAAAATGATTCAAATGGCTGATCCATGGGATCATATGATTTTTGGACATATTGGATGAGTTCATAAGTGTAGCAACATAATTTCAATGCAATGGAACATTATAGTGGGCAATAAGGGTCCCATAGGCCGTAAATCCTATGAAGACATGAAAACCTAGAGAACTGAAATCAAATTGCTGTAGAAAGAGGATCCTATAGATTAGATAGACAGAGGTCAAGAGAAAAACTGACGCAGATAAAAAAGAATGATGACTTGACTCATTCTTATGAAGAATGCATCAGTGTGAAATAAGATCAATTAACTCTCGAGCAAATAACAATGGCTTGCTCCTAATCAAGATTTGTTCACCAGAAGAGCAACATAGACGTGAAGATTCTTGTCTGACCCATGTATGCCTACGAATAACTTGGAGGATGATGACGATGCAGTCTTGGCAATCAGTAGGCTTAAAGTAGATTGTGCCGAGCATATAACATTTAAAGTAAGGTATAAAATGCGGACTGTAACTGTATGGAAAGCAATAGAATTTTCTTATTAATGGATACTCCCTCAGCAACAAATAAATTTAGCGAATGAAAGATAGGACGTTGGGTCAAATGCTCAACTTATCAACTAAAGACAGCTACATAGACAGCTCAAGAGATAGCATATCAGCTAAATAGACAGGGCATCAGCTAAAAAGAAAGCTACATAGACCACTTACCAGCTAAATAGACGGGTTTATCAGCTAAACGGTTAGCTCAGCAGACAGCAAAACAACTAAACAGACAGGGCATCAGCTAAATAGACAGCTGCGTAGACAGTATTATACATATAATAGACAGCTCATCAGCAAAAGTGACAGCTAAATAGACAGCTCAAGAGGATAGCATATCAGCTAAACAGACAGGGAATCGGCTTAAAAGACAGCATTACACATAAGATAGACAGCTCATCAGCAAGAGTAACAGCTAAATAGATAGTTTAACAGATAAAAAGACAGCTAATAAACCTAGAAGCAATCTATTGTAGCCCAGCTGTACTCCTAAAAATTCTAAAGGAAATACGGAGCAAAGTGTCATTTCCTGTTACTGACTCCTACTCCTTTTAGCTTGGTGGTTCAAATCTTAACTCCATAGCACTTTCTTATCTTTGAATTCAAATCATGAGAGTAAGCAACATTACAGCATTCAAGGGCTAAACATGTTTACTTATGCAATAGAATTATCAACACATATTGAACTTGTCCCCACTCCATCCGTAAATGCAGAGAAGTGAATATATATGCTGGTGTAACAAATATACATCTTTAGTTTTACTACTAGAAGCAGTCATTTAAAATGAACGGAGCAGATCCAGTAACTTCGTCAGTCAGTCAGAAGCATGAAAAGGCCAGCCAGACTGATAAGGCTACTTCAGCCAGAAAAGTGAACAAGAAAGAGAAGAAACTAAAAAAGAATCGAGAGAAACAGCGAATCTATGAGAAAAACCTCTTGCTGAACTATACATACTATCTTGATGAAGGCTTCCACAAAAGCAAAGTAATACTTGGATTTGACCCGCTGACATTTCAAGCGAAAATAATCTTCCGATGCAGTGGACAAAATCAGTTGGAGTTAGAAAACAGTCAATGGACTTCACTTCGCCAATACCTCATTGATCTCAAGGATAGAGTAGATGAGTTCCCTGCAAATCAGCTTGGACTTCTTGAACTCTTCTACATACCTATTGGAGGAGAGAGACTAATACTTAAACATCCCGAGCTCTTCACGCTTTTCATCTTGATGGATTTTTTCAACATTGTCATGCAATACAACAATTTGCTTACCGATTGTGTGAAGGAATACTATGACCAATATTGTGCAAGATGCAGAGAAAAAAGCGTACTTAAACTGGATATCAACGACTTCTTCACTCCAACTCAAACATCATTTGTAAATATAAACTACTCTAGGCTTTTTTATGAAATACCAGTACTATGTAACGATCTAATTTTCAATGTGATGAAATAAAATACTAAAAACCCTATAAACAATGTTTTACTTTACTTAAAGGAATTATTCATTAGGAAATTGGAAATTGAGACTTGGTAAACTACAGACTATTGTGAAAGGCTTTGAAATCAAGTATAATCTCTTGAGTCTATAAAATACTGAAATTTAATATTGAGAAACAGACCCTCATCTTAGCTGCACTGTACAAACTAGGACATGAATGTATGTTAACTTAAAGGCAGCACGTCGTTTTTTCTATCACAAGAGTACATATAATTCTATGGATTATTATGAGGTTTTTAAAATTCAGCAAACCAACGTAAACGACGTCAAGAAAACTAGGAAAACATAGGTCAATACACTTTCACCGCGATAAGATCTATTACAATGGTTATCCTATACTTCATGGAAGTGTACCGTGATATTTTTCCTGAACACCGAATACGAATCGAGAATTATATACTTAAATATGGTAATATGGGCGAGAAAGTATCTAATAAACATGGAATACACTACCAAATATGTGAATGGTCCAACTCTAATACGACATCAGGCACTGATACATGCATTTGTCATTCATACGATCAAGAGACAAGAAATATTTTTAAACTAATAAAACAGTACATACTCCTGCAGTCTCGCATACATACGATAAAGTAATAATTCATAGTATCGGGTAGTATAAATAGTCCAAACAAAATTAGAGCCAACTGGTGGCCAGCGCTATTAGAATGTATCGGGAAATCCTCACCAGTAATTCATCAAGGAACATACTATTCTCATAAAATGCAACCAAAACGAAATTCAAATTGAAACATCAACAGTTTACACTAGAGTGAAGGGGATATAAGCTACAATTATATGCTGAGGATATTGAATTGCTATATAAATTGTATAATAAACATTAAAAAAGACGTGAGAGGACTTACTATACATTTGTATGGTCCTAAAGCAGAAATAGTGCAGCTGAATAAACCTTCAATATGCTATAGAATTCATAAATATATCAACCCATATATTAGATGTCCTGTAAATTGTATGAAAATTTATTTATATATATAACAAAAAATAGCATTACTCAATAAATTATTTCTATTAGAAAGAAACACAATCTTTTTATTTTAACAACTAATCTAACACTGCTCAAGTAAACAAATACCTCAAACAATAAACCAAAAAAAACTTAAACATCCCTAGCATATCCGAAACTCCCAAGTATCAAACACTCAATTCTACCATTCAAAAATATCTAATGAGAGACAAAAAAACCCCTCATTAGTTCATTCAACTCAAGTATACATCTGTTCATCTAATTACCAGCAGACAAACACCTCCTGAAAGTAATGATCATATCTTAACATCCTACAATGACTCGTGACCATCCTTATCAAGAACACTTTATAACATATGCTACTTGTCTATACAAGATACGATGAGATCGATCTAAAAATAGCCTACCATAAACTCATATGCTTCCACACATCGTTATGTATACCGAACTATCTTACATAAACATTAGCCTAAGTGATCTATAGTAGCAGTGCGCCAACCCAAAACAAACCCTTTATGTTGAAAACTAACCTAAAAAAAATCAAGCAAGCATCCAGCAGAAAAAAATTCTGATAAGAAAAAACTCAACAAGAATATATTTTACTTATGTGAAAATATTACTTGAATATGTCAGTGAGCATACCCGACAATCCCTATGATGATAAATCTAGCATATTTAAAATGTAGTAAATACGTATTTTACAATGCTCAAATATTGAAAATGTATATGAATATAGCTGAAGTGACTTTACGCTTAATACAAGCACACAAAGTATGGGGTTTGTAAATTCTCATGCAATCATAGCGGTAATATGCATCCGAAAAGTATCAACTTAGCGGCACCATTCAAGCATCATTTTCCTAAGGAGATAACAAATTAAAAATTATCATACTCAAAAAACATCAACAATTTCTAAATGAAAATATACCTAGAGAAAAATTCGGAAATGTCAAAAAATCATACATACTGTGTAGAATATGAGACAAGCATAAAATAACAGTTTTACTCTATATTATACTGACACTCATGAAACTACTTAAACTAAATAATACAGATCCATAATAACAGCACCTAATTCAGAGTAAATATAAAAATTTATTCAATCTAGTGCATGCCTATAATGCTAGCATGACTAAAAAATATTTTCCCATGCATTATGAGCATAAACAAAGAATAATACCATAATACCAACAAACCCCTAATGTCAATGACCTAGCGCATTCACTTTTTTCTATATTAGGTTCTTCCTTTCAGTACGTACCCAAAATTAATCAATGAAAATGCGTCTATATTCCTACTCATTAGAACCACCACGATGATTTCTACATCCATCATACATAAACTCCATAAGAAAGTAGCATTCCAGAAGCCATAAACCGTAATATCTTTCCTATACAACATCCATAAATAATCTCAAATTTAGAATAGATACCCAAAACATACATGTCAACATAGTGATCTAAAAAAATAGACCCAAGCACTTATCAAAAGGGACAAATCATATGATGTACGAACAAAATTATCACCATCTCATGCACTACAAGATCATTAATTTGAAAAAATAACTCGTCTTGGAAGAAATTATTAGAATTTTTGAACGAAACCAATGAGCATCCTATAGTAAAGAAAAAAAAAATGAATGAATATAGTGCCATACTTCTACATAATAGTACAATCAGAGAATGAAGTATAGAAACTACTTTAAGAAATAAGTGATGATGATGCATACAAACAAAATGCTGCTACAAGCAAACTGAAATTTAAAACTATACTAAATATCAAGAACGCATTACAACAAACATTGGGATCTCTTTCACTGCATCCATAGATTTGAGCAATCAACATAATAGTCTACCCGAACAAAATACATTGTAGACGATTCTTAAAGTACTATTCTCATGAAACCGGTAAAAGCAATAATATACAATAGCAATGATTCACAAAACAAAGAAACGACGTATCCAAGCAAAAAGAAACTGAAAACGATCAATGTTAATAATAATCAGCAAACTATAACAGGCGCATCTTTGAATGGACATTTATGAAAACACGTCTCAATGCCGCGCATCACGTTACCCGCTGCCCACGACCAATACAACAAAAAATCCGCCTCCATCAAGCAAAACCATATTGCAATGCAGTGTATATCGCACCACTTCTCTTCCACGCTGTAGATTCCGATGCCCTAAAACTCCCGCCAACAGGGAAGTCTATGCGAACGAAACACTACACTTAGCAAGCAAACTCACTTGCACATGCCACGCATCCCTGAGGACAATTTCCATGCCTTACAGCATTCACCGCCGAACAAATCTACACCCCAATCACGATCCTCCAAAAAGCGACGCAAATCATTCCGAATCGCCGACATGGCCGTCCATACTTAAAGACAGGCATCCTTTGATGAGAAACTTAGGCAAACGCTCACGAGACAAATTTCTATGCCTCGGTGGAAACATACACCTCAGATTACTTCCTCCGACAAGCGACGCGCATCACATCTACAATACCATCCATCTTTAACCATAGACATCAAACGAGGAGCAAAACGTACCTTAAGCAAGCACCCATGAAGCAAATTCTCACGCCTTAGAACACCCGTCGAAAGGCAAGCCCGTCGCCCATCCATAATGCAAAGCCACCCGTCTATAGCAGCGCCCTCCATCCCACACAACTACTCGCATCATAAAACTTCCGGCACGGCTAGCATGATCAAGCGAATCGGCCATTTCCACACGCGGCCGTCTATCCTTAGCCAAAGACACCAATCGATGAGCATCGCGCTCCTTAACCAAGCACCCATGAAGTAAATTCTCACGCCTTAGAAAACCCGTCGAAAGACAAACCCATCGCCCATCCATAATACAAAGTTACCCATCTACAGCAGCGCCCTCCGTCACCACGCAACCACTCGCACCATGAAAAACGTCCAGCATGCCTAACGTGATCAAGCAAATCGGTGATTTCCACACGTTGCTGCCCAACCTTAACCACCGACGCCAATCGAAGAGCAACGCGCACCTTAAGCAAGCACCCACGGAGCAAATTGTAACGCTTTAGAATACCCGTCAAAAGGCAAACCCACCGCCCATCCATAATGCAAAGTCACCCATCTACAGCAGCGCCCTCCGACACCATGCAACCATCCGCGCCATAAAAACTATACCTCAAATTACATCTTCGAACAATCTACACGCATGACGTTTACTCGCCAATCCAATCGCTGAGCAACGCGTTCCTTGTCCAAGCACCCACCCAGCAAATTCCCATGCCTTAGAACACTCGCTGACGAGCCCATCACCCGTCAATAACATAGTCACCCGCCTATAGCAGCGCCCTTCGTCCCCACGCAGCCACTCGCATCATAAAAAAATCCAGCCCACCTTTCGTGACCAAGTAAACCGCTCGAACCAAACGCCTTCAATAAGTCACACACTAAAGGATTTCAAGCCCTGCGAACAACCGCCCAGAGCGCCACCTAGCCCGCACCTATACTAATCTGATACACATACCCATATACCTAAGATCCACACCCTCGCCGCAACCATCCATGACATCCACACCTATTCCGGATTCATACCTTCTTATCTCAGGCATCCACCGATACCACCCTAATACACTCACTCACACACCTAAGACACACACCCACATATCCGAGACACAAACCATTAGTTTCACTCCCGACCGCTTCAAGCGCCATTAGTTCCAATTCCCGCCACTAGGTGGCGCGCAAAATCAACCTCAATTCGTATGGAAAAAGTGGATTAGAACTGGCAAACTACCCCTACTGTCTACTCAACAGGACACAGCCGGCGAAATAAACAAGCTAGAGCGATGGTAAATATATCAATGCAGAGGGGAAGGATGCTGGAGAAGGGGAAGGGAATTTCAAGGTCGCAGGTTTACCACAAGTTTCATTACTTAATTGTCACACCTCGTATGTTATGGTTTAGCTCTAACCAAACATTTTGTTCCACTATAAAATAACTTATCACAATATACCTAACCTACGTGTTAAAACTTTTCTCTAATTCAAACAAACAACAATAACATTAAATGTAGCAATAATAAGCTAAAAATAAAAAAAGAGAAACTAAACAAACACAAACCAAGAATAACCACGAATAATTTTGCCCTTGTCATTCAGCCACTATTACCTAATTGTTCCGTCCCAGCTCGACTAGCCTCAATAAACTTAGCAAATGAGGACATGTATGAGCGTATATGTTATTTGTATCTGGTTGATAGTTTACGTGTTTTCCTACCGTCGTTTACCATGCAGTAGTTTTCCCACGTTCGTTTGTATACGCACTGTTTTCGAATATTTGTGTATCATTCTGCTTTCATTTAAGTTTGTTTCTGCTTTTTTACACTCTCCCCTGTATAAAAACAGTGAAAACTGTGGCTTTCCACAGATAGAAACTGTGGATATTTTTAATGGTCTGGCCGGCTGGCACTTTGACCAGCGTTTCAGTGACTGATAGGTACTACTGTCCCTCAGGAGTTGAATTAGGTGGGAAATTGTTAGTAAAAATACTTAAAAGGATTATTACAAGGAAGGTACCCCATGACCCTCTTTGAGATTAGATAATTTACAAGAATCAAATTATTAATATTACTGGCCATCATATATGTCTCAAATCTTAATTATATTTTATAAAAGCTTATGATAGAGCATCAAATCGTTAGACGCTTTTAGGTAAAAAGGGTTGAAATACGTAATACAGCTTTTGTCGTAAAAGAGTAACCTCTTTACATTGGTGATAGGTGAAATTTCGTGGTTTTTGGTGTTTTATTATTTTTCTGGTAAACAAAAAAACTAAAATATTATTATATCACTGCTCTAGACATGCTCGATTGAGGTTTTTTCGCAGCCTTTTCTTGTCTTTGTTATTTTGTCTTAATAAGGTATTCGGATACTTTCACCAGTAAATTCATATCTATTTCTTGGAAATCCTGAATCGCTAATAATGTGAGATTTTTTTATCGTTTGTGAATTATTTTTTCGATCTCTGATGCCTTGAGCGGGTTATTGGTTATAGCCTTGCTGAGTAGTTCATAGTTTTCCACAGTAGGGAACACGATTTGTTTAGTTTAATTGATTTTTTCCCGTTATGCCACCACTTGAGCATATGAATGTTTCACTAGAAACCTTCCGGATATCACCGACTAGGTTTCTTTTATTAGTGAACTTGTCTTTTTTCAGTTGAGAAAAATCCGTTTGAGCTATACCTTTGCGTTCAGGCCCTTCGTTTTTTTTTTGTTTCTGATCGCCCGAGCTTCTCTGTTGGATACGTTGAGAATGGAACTGACTTCTACCTCATGCTGTTTGGTCAGTAGCTACATGCTCTTTACTATTGCATAGTAGACATTTCATGTCATTGCAAGGATTCAGTTGAGCTGCATTTAAGGCATCTCGGCAGCAGATGGGAGTGGTATGTCCTGCCACAGTTTCTGCATTGTCTGGGTCGTAATTTAAAGTATTCAACTTTGGCATTAAAGTATACAATTTTTAGAAAATCCAGGAGGGTTTTGCCTGAGACCGTTACCTTAACTGATTTGGTTGGAATAAAGTTGTCAGCCTTTTCTGGATCTCCCATTCAGTCTTGTGGCGTTGATTAATTTAATGTTATCTAGAAGTAGCCCCTTCTTGTTGCGGGATCTAGCAATTTCGATTAACTCCTTCAGGTCAAAGTGTAATTCGACATTTCAAATGACACCATACCTGCTGGTGAGGCTGCCTGGAATGATGTATTTTATGTTTTTTTTTCTTTCAGTACTATATTATGTTATCGGTCACATCATTGGCTTCTTTAGGTGTTTCAAAGAAAACGTTAAGCTAAGTCCATTTTGTTTAAAATTTGATTCGTTGCATTTTGAATCCTTATTGATCATGAAAAATTTCATAGGCGTTAATCCAACAGGTTTACCGTTGATTCACCGCTCTATAATAATTGGGAAAATTTTCTCATAAGAGTCCAATTCATGTTTGAACGATTTGCCCTGTGCTGGTGGGATTGGATTTTCCTTAGCCACATTTGCCTCAATATCGATGGGCACGTTATTATTTTTCCTCATTGGCGTAGATGGTGTGAATCTGAATGCTATGTCAGACATATTGGTGTTGAATTTAAAATCTTTGTTCTCCGCTTTATTTGGAACCCGTTGGTGCCCAGCATTTGTTCTTCTTTTTTTCGTTGGCTTTAATTTCACTATCACTGATACTCATTACGTTCATTGATCCCGGATTAGGGGGGAGGCATTCTTCCGCATCTTGTTTTGTTTTAGAACATGTGTTTTTTTCCACCAAAATGTTCACTCGCTAACTACATCAAATTCACAAAATGAAAGAGAATGTTCACCTGTATCTCTTCGTGCTTGATGGCAAGCACTTTAGAAGTGCTGATGCTAATCCTGAAATACCGATGTATTCGGATTTAGCTTCCTCAAGCTCACTCTGCTTGTTTATACAAAGAAAAATGGCGGTAAAAACACCTCGAAGAAATCCACAGTGGTCTATGTAGGAATATGACCTCTAGGGCGTCTGGGATAGGATTGTTGTTTCCGATGTTATTGTTGGTCTTGAGTGTGATTTGATGTTTGCGTTTTTTATGGAATCTTGACAGATTGTGGTATTTTCATCAACATTTTTTAGCATAATTCACGGTTGAAAGTTCTCAATATGGGGTTTAAATACTTGATCCAGTATCGCTTCAAACACCTTGCTTATGCTAGGCAGCAAGTCGAATGAGTGATAGCTTTAATGGCTTGAAGATTCCTTTCCTTTGAACAAGATCGGAAATAACTTAGGCTTCAAAATGATTTCTTTTTGCTTATTTTGCCACATATGAGACATACCTGTAGATTCTGTGTAACGGGTGTCGTGCACTTCAACCTTTAATCGATTTATTGTACCCTGATTCTCATTGGAGTGTCTAGAGTTCCATGAATAGACCAACTCCTCTCTGAAAGTGGGTGATCTTCATTCACCTCAGTTGCTCCTCAGCTAGGCAGTAGGTTCCCAGAATGTCTCTCCTTCTCTGGACAGATCTCTTTAGCACTTCAGAAGATGTTCTGATGCTTCATCTGTGAACCTGCAGAGCCTGCATTCATTTTTCTGCCTGAGATCCATTTTCTTAAGATGCCTTCCAAGTTTACAGTGCCCTGTGAGGAGCCCTGTAAGGATCCTTAGTTGAATCTTATCTAATTCGATGCACGATTTGTATCGTTTCTCATTATAGGCACTAAGGAACGCTTTCGATGTTTTAAATCCTGGATAACATCTCCAGTGTTTCTTGCAATCAGGTGTTTCCGCACAAAGTGCATCTCAACTATACTGAAAGGTTCAGAATCAACGAGCACTGTCAATGATCCTTTCCTCATAACCTTCAACCACTGCATATTATGGCACCCAGTATAGGGTAGTCTTGTTGTTCTCACCCAGTTTCTTGAGTTTTGTATAACATTCTTGAACCATGTTCAATTTTATCGTTGATTATTCAAGGGTCTTAATAGCTGCTTGGCTTCATGCCTGACAAAATAACTAAGAAAACTTCCGCTCGGTATGAGGTTGGATATTAGTGCTTCCTTGAATCCAAGAATGGACTCTCCATTCAAGTTTGATTTTAAATCGAAAACTTTGCCCCAACGACTCCTAAAGTACAGTTGCCCTCTCAGAGTTTGCTGGGTGGACCAATTTGAAATAAGTTCCAATCAGGACAAGTTTCTGTAAGCCATCTTATATGATCCTATTTCTATCTATTTCCGGAATCATATTATTAATTTCGATACCAGCCTTAATTCAAAACCTTCACTCGTGACTTCTGTAAAAATTTTGTCATTCATTTTTGTGTATATGCTTTCTGAGTCCTGTAGACTAATATCACTCAGTTTTTCTCCCAATTAGTTACTGACGTCGCCCCTATAGTATAAATGTATTAAGTTCCTGACATTCTTAATGTGTAATTTCAATAAAACCATCGAGAAATCGTGGTAGTCCATTAATCAACGATAAATATTGTTGCGATATTTAGACATTTATTCTTGGAAACTACTTTCACGATGGTTTCCAATAACAACTTCTCTAACTTCAACAAATAGAGTCTATTTCATCGTTAGTTACGTTGCTGTTATTGGGAACTATTGGGTAAGGGTTGCCATCATCAGAAGGTGAATATTGCTTCTGGTAGTCTCGATTAAACTTTCTTTCAGAATTTGCCCAATCTGTTCTTTTGACCTTCTCACCATGATTTTCATTTTGAACTGGAATAAGAAAGGCATAGTCACTTTGATCACAGCTTTCCATCACAATTGCGTAATGATTGCTATCTTAAGGAAGCATCTGCTATTTTTGTTAAGAAAGCTTACATCTGAATTTAAGTCTTGCGTCAGCAAGACCAAGGTCCAAATACGAATTTATCCTAGGATATATTGGGAACTCCGACCCGTATAAATTACATCTGCATTCAATTTGCTTCTCTGTTATTCAAGATTGCAAGAATACTCTTCTTGAATTGCTGTTGGTGTTCACCAATGATGTACACAAAGCATTAGAACCACTGGTAAGAATATAATAATTGTGCAGCCAGTTCAGTTCAAGGGCATCCTCGATATGATATAGTGTAGCCAATTACGCCATAGTTTATGCAGTAAAATTTTCCGTTAGGACTCCATCTGAGTCTATTCTTTTGCATTTTATGCACAGGTAGTGTATGGCCCAGTAGGCAGTCAAATGGCCAAATCATTGACACCGGTAAAACTGATTGACTTCTCTTTTTTGAAAGTGTTCCCACGTCAGCACTCTGAAGTTTAAGTACCTTATCGGTGGAAAGGCACTTGGAGTACTTTTACTAAAAATTCATTCTAAATAATGTTAAATTTTGAATTAAATTTTTGGTGCAGATCCCTTGAGCGCTTGAAGCAGGTTTACTGAGTCCTCTCTGCAATCCAAAGTATTCGACATAAAAGTCTAACTTTTGGGGGTATAGGTGAAGTGGGGAACTCCATCAGAAATCAAAGCATCTTTAGCTTGTAATTTTGTAATTGCTTAATTTATTTTTGAGTGCCAATAGCCAAACCATTTCTCTTCTGCTTTGTCCGAATATATTTATTGGTGGAATTTTTTTTGCCTTGTTGCTGGCTTTATTTGAGGAAATAGCAAAGGCCCGGGTTGGTTTTCTCTCCTTGGGTTTATTTTTTCAATACGGAATAAAATAACATTGCTATCTTTATCAGAATTACTTTCACCATCTTATTCAATTTCCAATTAGTCAGTCATTTTAGCGCTGCAAAATAGTTTTCACTGTCATTTTTGCCGCCAGGATTTAAAATTTCATCAAGAGCCATTTGCTTTACATTCTTCTTCATCTTCATTTCCTGTTGGACTTGTTTTTGCTGTTTCGGTTTTTGAATCTTGATCCCTTTCTTGACTAGCTCTTCAAGAGACTGCATCCGTAGCTTCAGTTCATAGTTTTCTTTTCATTGTTTATTTATAATTTGTAATTTACATCCGCCATGTCTTCAGCTGCTTCGATTTTCTTTATGTATCAAAGTAAAATTATGATATTCGATATAAATTGCTTGAGCCAATTGCTTCAACGGTATGATAACCATTGTCCAATGAAAATTAATTTCCAACTGATGTATTAATAACTATTAATTTTTAGAAACAAGGGATAAAGAGCAATTAAAAAACACGTCAGTAGGCAATCAATGCTAAACATAGAACCTCACGATTATTGGTGTTGCCAACGATGGAAAACACTTCGTATATGGAGTTGCATTCTAATATCGTCTTCATAGACACAACCGAGTCGCCACACTTCTTGTACAAGGCTATGAGCTACAAAAGAACAGTGACACTTATGTAAGCTCAAAAGACATGTCTTTTGTAGAAAACGACACAAAAGAAATCATGTCTTGTATCATGGATAATTTTATCATTAGCCTTACTAGTCACTATCCCAAATAGATGTAAAAGACCATTGTCATATTTGAAATATTGCTACACGATAGTTTACTTACTGCATCACAATTGAAGTATTATAAACTTATGCAGCTAAAATTACGACCACTCGAAATTAATGTTACGTATAGGGTATGATCCGTTTTTGTTTGGTTTCTGTATATTTTGTAATCTAATCATGTTTGTGCTCGTGTTATGGTGAGGTCGATATGATTGCGTGGTCTATTTGTTTTTTTTCTTTTTCTATGGTGAAATTTACATTTGGGTGTATTTCATTTATATAAGTAAGAAGTTTTCCCTGTTTATATTCTTTTGAGTCAATAATGAAGAAATAGTTAACCACCTATTGTTTGTAAAATATTATACTGAATTTTTTGACTATTTTGGATATAGCGACTTTTTCAGTGGTCGTCAGAATATCTTGGAAGTTATTGAGGACATTGGACATTGGGCTCCCAAACTCCCGCATTTCCGACTCTATCCTCTCTTGGATCTTATCTTTCTTATCCCATCGCTCCTGCCCGATACATGGAATAATTTTTTTTCGTCGGACTCATTTAGCCTAAAATCTGGTGTTCCTCTAGGATCAATTTTAGGGCCTTTGCTATTCAACATTTTCATTAATGATCTTCCCCAATGCCTGTCCTCTTATTGGCTTCTTTACGCTAATGATTTAAAAATTCATCGTTCCATTAACTCCAGCAAAGACTGCTCATACCTCCAAAATGATCTTGACAATCTCCAAAATTGGTGTCAAGGTAATTTACTTCCTCTTAACATTTCTAAATGTTGTCACATGAGATTCATCAATAAAATTCATCCAGTTTTATATGAATACCAGATTGATGGATCGGTGCTCGCACTTGTGTACAAATTTAAAGGTTTGGGAATAGTATTTGACCCAGGTTTGAAATTTAACATCCATATTTCATGCATAACCACAAGAGCTTCACGTGTCGCTGGTTTTATTTTACGATCCTCTTGCAAGTCTTTTAGCCTTTCAACCAGCGTCCATCTATTCGTACTTCTAGCCTGGTCAATCCTTGAGTATGCCTCCCAAGTATGGTCTCCTCACTTGCCAATCTATTGCATGCTGTTGAAACTGTACAGCGTAAATTCACACGATATCTATTCTACAAATAAAACCTCACTTACAGCTCCTACGATGAGTGCTTACAGATCCTCAACATTCCATCACTCAAGAATAGGAGAGAATTTTTAGACCTGTGCTGCTTATTTAAATTATATCACGGTATTCTTTCATCCAACCTTCGGGAAAGGCTTTATATACATTCCACCTCAAGAACGCGTTCAACTGACATATTCTTTGTGCCCTTTGCTCGTACCGATATTTATTTTTATTCATTTTTAGAACGCGTATCGCGTCGTTACAATGAGCTCCAGCAGGGTCCTCTGCCACATTCCTTAAACGCTTTTAAAAGCATATTGCATAATATTTTCCTTAGCTTCCAATAGTTTATTAGTATTTTATATTCTTGTTTTTCTTTTTTCTTATTTCAAATTACAACTTTGTTTATTCGCATGTATTATATTATATTATATTTCATTACCTATTTTGTAATTGGATTCACGGATCTGTAAAATAGTGTAAATAAATAAATAAACCGTCCTTGGTAAAATGTGTGTTATTATTAAGCTTAAAATGGTTCTGCCTGATTGTGGTTTTTATGAGATTGAGTAGTTGATCTGTTAATCGTCGGCCACTTTGAATGAACGTTTGTGTTTTAGTATGATCAGTGTTGCATCGATAGATAGAGGTGTGTAGAGGTTGGTGATCTCTAGTGATAAAAGCTGACAAGTGTTAGTGAATGTTAGAGACGTGGTTGAGTTCACTGGATTGCGTCCGTTCTTAAATCAGTATTTATCTTCAAGGTGCATAACAAGAGCCAGGATCTTTGCCAAATACCATGTTATTCAATATACAGGAGCTAGATGGTAGCTCACTATAGGTTGGAAAGGAATATTTAGTTTGTGGAGCTTAGGTCGTGCTTAAAAGGGTTGTGTGGATGGATTTGGGCTTATTTAGTGGTGCTTAATATTATGAGAAATGATTAATGGAGACTGTATGTTAGCATTTTTTTTTCTTGATAAGCCATTGGACCCTGCTGTTTCGAGTGAGCAGGCAGGTTTTGACTCCTTCGAGTTATCTTTAGTGTCTAAATGAAACTGAATCATCTTCAGTGTCTAAAAGATGAGTGCATTATAGTAGTATGTAAGTCTGCTTGGAACTTGTTAGAAGAGCCTTGTTTGTTAGTTTAAAGCCGTTGGCTTTAATGTAGTCTGTTATTTTTCGCGTTGTTTATATGATCATCGTTGTATGTGTCTTGTTAGCCTTTGTCCGTGACTTAATATTTTATGGTCTTCGTGGAAATTTGTTCTGTTTATGCTAATGCTTTTTTTGCCATATTTCTACTGCAGTGTGCCTTGCATTTTTCTGTTGTTCCTGCGGCAGCCTGTTCTTGTTCTAGGTGTTTGTCGAGGTTTGTGTTGTATAAGTTGTATTTCAGACACCTGCTAAACCATGCACACGAGCCTGATGATATGACAAACTCTATGATATTGCTACACAAATAAAATAAAGAACCAAGACTTGACATCCTAGTACACTTGAAATACCTTAAAACAAATTCTGATGCTATATTCTCAATACTAGAGCACACCTTCAAACAAAAATGGAACCCAGACGGACTAGAATAAACGGATATTCAAGAACCAAAATATAAAAACTAAATATCTTCAATACGTCTCTCCCTGGCTTAATTAAGGGCTACGTACTTAAATCTTTTTACATCTATTTAAATTAAATAGGTCAAAATGCATCTGCTTACCAAAACGAGCAAGGTCCAATGGCTTTTCAAGGTAAAATATATTATTTAGTTGAACATTCCCTATGGTATGGGAAGTTTTATGATTTTTGCGCAATCACCCCCTTTTTAATCTTGTTTGGTTCAATTTTATATAATTTGAAATGCCAAATAGTTGCTTATGATGTAACACCTTTACCACAGGAAAATGATACTTTATTCTTTCACCACAAGATTAATACCTTGGGGTTATCTTTGATCCAAGAATAAAATATACCCTTCATATAATCAGCTCAGCTCAGTATTAGTCAGTCTCACAGTGAAGCATTACACAACTATAAAACTGCTCTTAAGCTGTATCGAAATACAGTCGCCACTATCCTCGAACTCTACTCACAGATTTGGCCTCCTCAAATTAAATATCTCAATGATTTTCTTACACCTGTACAATATAAATTTGCTTTACAAAATTTAAATTTTCTGATGTCCACGTAAGTTTATCCATTCTTCCTGCCAACTCAAACTCTTAAAAACGGGGACTTCTTTTGAAATCAAGTAAGCTCCTAATTACATACATGCTTTCTAAGTTGAATCACAGTTAACACTCACACATTGCCTTAATATTTTTGATATTCCTTTTACTCCCATTGTAATTTTCTTCTGCTAACTGATGTTTAGGGTGATCATCTCCAACTTGATCTTAACTCATTTCCATTTATGCTACTAAATAAAAATTATTCACTCTAATTCTGGACTAATATGCAGTACCTTAACTAAAAGGCTTAAATTTTTTGAATAGACAGGGAAGGAAGGTTGAAGTAAAACATCAAACTATTTTTCCTTTCCAATAAATTCTTCTTCAACAAAAGTACATATTTTATATGCATCAAATAATTTGCTAATACCGTCAAAACAAAATGATTTGTCTTGGTTGTAAAATAAGGTCAGAATCACCAACTTGACGCCATAATTCTCGCTTTCCAAGCAGCCCCTTTTTCACCTTTTGAAAAATATAATAGTCTCTTGAGGTCAGGTCGGACCTGTAGGGTGGGTACAAAAGATGACTTGTGTGCTCGGGAGCATTGTCTTGTAAGAGGAGCACCCTTTTGCTGATTTTCCTCTCCTTTTATCCTTGATTTCTTCTTTTCACCGATATATATTGTAAAGAAACGTAGTATACCTGTACTTCTACTATTAAAACATCACGTTTCTTATAATCAATCAAAAGAATGCCTTTTGTATCCCAAAAAAAAGTTTACCAGAATCTTTTCGGCCGATTTAGCCACTTTGAACTTTTCAGTAGAGGATGTGGCTTATTTATGCCACTGCATCGACTATTGTTCTGACTCAGGGTAGTAATGGTGAATCCAAGTATCGCCACTTGTAACAATTTGAGCCATATTTTCTTCCTTCTACTCTACATTATAATCCAAAAACTCAAGGGAACGTTCAACGTGCTCGTGTCTTTGAATGATGTAAGCCTTCTCGGAAGTCATCTTGCACCAACTTTAGTCATCCCAAGATGTTGATGTGGGATGTTTAGAATGCATGATTTAGATACTTCAATTAATGTTGCAGGTTTTTTTCCTTAATTTCCTCCCTGGCTTAAAAAGGCGGTTCCAATTATAAACCAGAGTTTTACAAAGATCAGTGCTCCTATAAATAGTTAATATCGCCTGAAAAATTGTCTGGTATGTCTTTCCTTGTTAGTGAGAAATTTTATCATGGCGTGATATTCAATTTTGGTCAACATGGCTATTTTTTTCTGGATTGATTTGTTAAAAACCAGATCAGGCTTAAGCTTGGTATATATACTAGCAATAATTTGCTTAATTAATGTCTAACTGGATAAATAATCTCACAAGCTAACAACTCCACCTATTTAGGAACTTTTTGACCTCCCTACGTATAAATGTCGATTTTATTTTGAATCCATTTATTGAATGTCAGCCCACGTGTGTAAACACTGCTTTTTTAGAGGTGGAGAACTTAAGAATGGCAACACAATTTCCAGTGATAACTAAAGCCAAGGTTAGTTCTGTTTAGCAAACAGACTCACGCCGCAGCAACATTCATAAATTGCTCAAATTTATATTGAAAAACATGGTTCAATTCATTTGAAAATTTGATTCAATAATGAAACACACTTTTGGTTAAATAGTTATGACAACAAACAGAATCACCGCATTTGGAGGGATGATAATCTACAAGCAGTTATCGAAACACTATTACATCCAGGAAAAGTCACCGCTTTGTGCGCTTTATGGGCTGGCAGGATAATTGGCAATGGAATGGTAATAAATGGCCTCGGGGTCGAACATTGGGTTTACCAATGATGAGGCACTGAATCCCGAGAAACGCGAATAACTGCAAATACACCTACACTTATCAAGGTGGTTTTAAAGAAGGTAGATCAACAATGGACCAATTGTTCATAGTCAAGCAGGTACTTGAGAAATGCTGGGAGTTCAGCATAGACGTGCTGCACCAATTTTTTGTTGACTTTAAGCAAGTATACGAGAGTATTGACCGTAACGTTCTGTATCAAATAATGCTTTGCTGTAGTATCCCAGCCAAATTAGTCCCTCCAACCAAAATTACAATGACGTTGACAACTTCCCGAGTCCTCATCATAACCAACTCACCGAAGCCTGTGACATAAATATCGGGCTGAAACAGGGCGACGGACTGGCCTCATTGCTATTCAATTTGGCTCTGAAGTATGTTATCCGAAAGCTATGTTACCTGTCGATACAAGAGGTACATTACTATACAAGTCGAGTGAAGTGGTAGCCTGTGTGGATGAAATCAATATTTTGCCACGGTCATTAACAACCGTCAAAGAACTCTTTCTGAAACTCAACAGCGAAGCAAAACTAGTAGCGCTATAAATCAATGAGAATAAAATAAACTCATGACGCAGTCGAGGAAAAATACCTCAAATGCACAAAATATCACCCTTGGGGTATACAACATCGAAAATATGGGCAAATTTGTATATTTTGGCGCCAAAGTAATGAGAGCTGGTAATGAAAGAGACGAAATACGCCGAAGAATAAAACTCGTAAATAAAATATTTTATTCTGGATCTTAAAGACCAGCTGGATATCCAGGTAAACAAAGGTCCAAGTATGCAATCTGTAGCAAAGCCCGTGATACCCAAGTATCCGGAAACATATTCAGTGACTTCGAAAAACGGGTCCTGAAGCGAATAATTTGAGGGAAGCTAGACGAGGATCAATGGCGGAGTTTTTTTTTACGAGCTAGAGGTCTCAATGATTGTAAGACTGCGGAAGCTACAATGGACTGGATACATAAATCGTATGGATGAATAACGGACACTCAAAAAGGTATTTATTGGGAAAACTGGAGAGTGGGGACCAGTTAAGAAACCGAGGTAACGCTGGTGTGACCCGGTCGACTAACACAGTCCATCACTGCTGAATTTAGAAATTGGAGGTCACGGTCAATGAACTGAGATAGTTGAAGGCGCTTGTTGCAAGAAACGAAGGCCCGAGAGGGGCTGTAGCGCTACAAAGAATGATAATTTGTCCATATATCTTTAAAAATAATAATGGTCACAATGTTTCAACTTTTTGGTGCCTGAATTGAAAGGCATTAATGTTACTGACGTGTGGTTTTAGTAGGAATGCGCCACATGCCACAAATTGCACGATTAATTTCACAAAACACCCCTGTTAACTGGCCACCGTGTTCATGCAATTTGACACTGTTACATTCTTTTCTTTAGAGATATGTAAAGTTGAATGTGTACGTCAATGAACAGGAAATAATTGACCACTAAGAACCAATATTTAACGCATTATTGCCAAAATACAGTCTGATTTACTGCAAAGAGTCTGTGAGAATTATTCACATAAAGGCCAGCCACGGCAGTGATATACCCAAAATTACCTTTGAAAATTAAAGACAGTAAAGTATCTTTCAAGTAAAGCCCATTTCACAGATATCAAAAGCATTTTTCTTTATTTTATTTCTATTTAAAGTTCTCCGCCTCAAAAAAAAAACATCCTTTATGTAGTGAGTAGCTTTTCTGTTACTGTAATCAAAATTTATTTCCATGGTTAAGTCATTCTGTATTTTGATTACACGTCTAATTTGCTTTCAATTTATTTATTGTTGGATGGTTCTTTGTTTGACATTTTTAACTTGAGAAAATCTATCTTGCCCTCAAGCTCAATAAATAGTTTGTAACATTGGCAACAATCATAAAAAAACTTTTAAATTTTAAAACAAAGAACGTAACTGTTTCATCAAGTTTTTTTCACATTGACACAAATATAAAACTGTTTTGCAGATTGATTTTAAAATTTTAAATAATACTCAAATAATAATCAAATAGCATAAAAAATATTTTATTCATAAAAATTAAGTAGATGAACAATTATTTGCGTGGCTAATGATTAATCGGGTATGCAAAAGTTCCATCAAAAACAAAATTTTTTTAATCACCTTATCAATAATTTTTTGTGCCATTGCGATTGAAATGCTTAAAATGTTGACAACGCTAAGCTTATTATCACTCATTTATTCATTATAAATTGGATTTTAATGTCTGTTGGTTGTTGACAATTTTTATTATTGATAAGATGATGGCTGACAAAAAACCAAATTATTTCTTTTAATTTTATTCAATTTCAAAGTCTTTCTAAATCCATTCTAGATGCCTACATACTTTTGAATCGTATTGATTCAGACCTATTAAAAACCTTTAACATGGAAAAAACCAATTTCAAAGTGTCTTAAAAAGGATGAAATAGATTTTATGAAAGCTAAATTTTATAAAAGCAATTTCTCCACTTCAGCATAAAAATAACCAACACGTTGTGAACGTTTATGTAGTAGAAAACAACACAAAAAGTTTTTTTTATTTTATGGTTCTTGGAATTAATTTTTTTCAATCATTTTTTTTTTGTTGTATGTTCACAGGCCAATTTTCTTTTATTTTAAAAAGATTTCGGGCCTAACATGTCAAATAAGCAAAACCAGAAAATTTTTCGAGGACAAATAGATTTTTTTTCTTTGATTGAATTCTACAAAAATTATGTTTTTTGACTAAATTCTACTGTACTGCCCTTGTAAATGTATGACAATTATATCACAAGTATAAAAAATTAGTGCCCACATTTTGTATTAAATTTTGATTTCATGACTGAAATACACCACATGCAACTTAATATCTGCAGAGTCCTTCAGTAGATTAGACTTGCATTCCAAAATATTTAAGTCAAAGATGTTGTCTCTGTATGAGTCCTTAAAAACAAAAATGTAACATATGTATGCATACATCAGGAATGCCGAAAAATCACCACAAAAGTAATTTTTTTTTTGGTTTACCAGCCAAACATCTTTTCCACTATTCGATTTTAATGTGCTTTAAATAGGACCTTCTTCTTCTTCTTCGTAGCGCTACAGCCCCTTTCGGGCTTTCACTTTCAGCAACAAGTGCCTCCAAATGTCTTGGTCTATTGATTGAGTCTTTGTCGACGAAGTCAGATCAGCATTTCCTTGGTTTCCCCACTAGTCTCCGCCCTTCAGTCCTCTCAACGAATAAATCTTTGGGTATCTATGTGCGTCCATACGTTTCATGTGGCCAGCCCATTACAGCATCTGCAGTCTTACAATCGTTGAGACCACGGGCTCGTCAAAAATTTCATAAAGCTCATGGTTGTTTTAAATTCGGCAATGGAATGTAAATTCAACTACTGCTGAATTTATTTCTTCGTTTTCAAGGATTTTAACGTTGTCATGTTCATTATCTTGCTACTGCACTGGTTCGAACACTTCATCCCTGAAATAAATTGGGAGTGTGTCCTCAACATCATTGTTGTGAAACTCACTACACTGTGTTTCTTTACTGAAATTCATATCACGTGTTATTACTACGAGTAATTTTCCAAGATTTACATTAACCAAACGATAGTCAACACTGTCGTTTTCATAATCAACGAATCAATTTTGTTCTGAATTGTTTTGGGACGTGAACATAACCTTCACTGCCAAGTTTACGCAAGGGCTTCAAATTAGCAGCTTTCCCGCTCCACAGCTCGTATGGTATCTTGTTATCAAGACTATGTGGTTTTCAATTCAAAATGCATACACTAATATTAATTGCTTCTGCCCACAGTTCTGGTTGTAGATTTTTTGCAATCCACATAGTTCTGCCACTTTCCACAAAAGACCAGTTTTCTCTTTCAATTTTACCGTTTTGCTCCGCTGTGTAAGGAGCAGTAAAATCATGAACTATACCTCTGTTGTTGAACAACCGCTGGAACTGTTCATTTCGAAATTCAAGTCCGTCATCACTCCGAAAACGTTTAATTTTATTTGACGTTTGAGTTTCTACTAAATCTTTCAACTCGACAAACTTCACGTATGCATCACTATTATGTTTAATAAAGTACACTGACCGATATGAAGTACAATCGTCCTTGAACAATAAAAAGTTGAATGTGTCATCTGACCAAATAAATCGATGTGTACCAATTCACCTGGTTTCGCTGCTCTTTCTTGTAAGTTCATTTGAAATGGTCGTCGGTCGAGCTTTCCAAGCTGACACATTTCACAGAATAACCTATCAAGATTATTTATCTTCAGATCTGGAATGAGCCTACTGTCGCAATCACTTGTGAACCGTGAATTTAAAATTTGTCATCATCAAAAATAGCTTTAAAATTTTTACTAGTTAATACACCAATTGACATCAAGTTTTTCTTTAATTCTGGAACAAAGAGTTCATTTTTGAGAGTTCTTGGTTCCCATTTTCAATTCACTGATGCTTGAACGTGAACTGAGGCACACCCCTCAAATTTCAACTGCAATTTGTCATCGAATTGCAAAAAACTGTCACCCGCATTTTTGTTAAACACTGTAAACCATTCACGTCGATGATACATATGTTTAGAAGCACTGCTAACCTCATCTTCATTGTTGGTTTGAGAGAGATTTTTCATTTCAATGCACATTGCTATTGCATACCTGTTCAGTCAAACTACAACTTTGAAAATAATTAATAATTGAATATTTTTTTTGAGTTTATTTCGTTGAATATAGTTATTTTAATGTAAATTTACATGCATTGAACGTCCATTGTTTTGTTAAATATTATATTTCAATGTCATTTCCGCTGACACATATCATCATTACATTAGATTCATGGTAGAGAAGACGTGTGTCGTGCAGGTTGTGAATTTAAGAAGAAATAAAGAGTTTTAATTTAGAAATTAAATGTACCGAGTTGTTTTCCGTTCAAATCTTCCGTAGTTCATTGATTAGAAACGCTGCCTTGTTTTTGTTTTGCTAATGATGCTCTACATTCTACATTCTGTCCTTTGCAGTAAAAACACTCAATATGTCGTGTGTTACGCGAGTCACTTTTCTTATCGCTCTTCTTTAATGTTGCCGACGCTAATGCTCTTTGTTTACCTTTGATATTCACAGCTACAAACGCTCCTGCCATATTTTCACATTATGTTAACGTTTGTTCTCCTTTCAACAAACGTGCTACTAAATTATCAAATGTTTGTTTTGACTCATCGTATGAATCCCAAGCCGTCACAAATGCATTGTATTTATATGGCAACCCTCCTAGCAATTTTGCTATCTTGACATCATCTTTTACCGATTCATAAACATTTGTAAGCGTCTGTGCTAGTTCTTCAACTTTGCTTATGTGTTGCGCAATCGAGTCTGTTTCTAATATGCTGTAACTGAAAAATTGTTGCTTTAAGGTGACTTTATTCACTGATGATCTCTGTTCATGAATCGTTTTCAGACGAGGCCACATTGCCGTTACCGTCTCATAAGTTACAACTGCCTGAAGTTGCTCGAACTCCATTCTTGACAAGATTAGGAACATATCCTTTGCATTCAAAGTATCCCAGACTGTACTACCTGCCGCATCTGTTGCCCCTGAATGCACCGTTATACCGTTTACAAAATTTTCCATATCTGGTTCTCCCCGAAAGATTATTTTCAGCCGGTATTTCCATAGTTGGAAGTTTTCCCCGTTAAACTTCTGCGACTGAAATTGTTAAAGAATGTCCATGGTCTCTGAGTTGCACGAACCGTTTTCCAATCATGATTATCCCACGCTCTGCTAATTGAACTAGCACTAGACACATCCGATACCACTCACGTTTCGTCAAGTTCTTTGTTCAGTCTACTAACAATTTCTCACTCAGTTCCCACAAGCGACACTGGGCCCATAACCTTTTGGGAGATTATTGTTCCCTGGAGAAGATATTAAATTGAAGAAGTTAATTTTTAGGAAAATTCAGATAACTTTTACTTAAACTTAGTTAGCAACTTTATATTGCACTGCCCACAATTGCAAGAAGCAGGAACACAGCAGGTAGTTGACCAAAGAACAACTAGTGACATCTGTCTCTAACAATGTTGCCAACCAAGGCCGAACAAAATATAGTAAAATTATATTGAAATTACAACTGAATAAAGTGTCTAAATTAAACATATTATATCCAACTGTCCATAAAAATAATCAAATAATATTCATTTGATTTAAAAAAAAGAAGCATGTAATAAAAGAGTGCGTTCATTGAGTCTACACTTAATAGTAACGTATACGTTCAAGTATTAGTGAATAAGCGGACATGTGAGCTTTGGTTATACAGTTACTCCCAAAAAGATCCGCACAAGTAAGAAATTTTCCACCTTTCTCATTTTATAAGGCAATTAAAAACGGGAAATTTTTTTTAAACATTTTATTATGAGCAGAACATAACAGCCTTACAGATCACATAAACAAAATAGTTTCTCACTTTAAATATCCCAAAAAAAGGAAATTCCATGAAAAAACAGAAAATATCATCCCTCAAAAAGATCCGCACAAGAGCTAAATTGTAAAAATAAACAAAAATTTTAGTAAGCTAGTATTTTGTTGCATGCCCGTTTTGTTCAATGACACATTTTAATCCATTTGGCATACTGGAGATGATTTTCCGCAGGTATTCCACATGCATTTTCTCCCATTCTTCGCGAAGCCTTTTCTCGAGCTCCGTTTTTGAACAAATTGGCGTGCTATGAACTCTACGGTCCAATTCATCCCAGAGATTTTCAATGGGATTACAATCCGGTGACTGAGGAGGAGGATGAACCACTTTTGGGCAATTATACAGCTGCCATTCTTGAACAATGCGTGCCTTAAGTTTGGGATCATTGTCTTCGTAAGAAAGAAAGAATCCAAAATGCCCGTTTTAGCAGCGCTTTTTTGCAAATTTTCCTTCAAAATGTCTAAATATCGACGGGGATCTATGCTACCATCTATAAATACTAATTCGCCAACACCACGCGTAGATACGCATCCCCAAATCATCAAACTGTCACCTCCGTGTTTCACTGTAGGCCTGAGGTTAATTGGACTCAATTCTTCATTGAGCTTGCGCCACACCATAACACGTCCAGCCGAGCCAAAAACATGGAATTTGCTTTCATCGGCAAAAATCACATCCTCCCAATAATTGACTTCCTTTAATATAAATTCTTTAGCGAAATTTAAACGCTTTTTTCTATTCACTTCGCTGATGAATGGTTTCTTCCGTGCAACACGTCCAATGTATTGAGCATTTCTCAAAACTCGTCGAACTGTTTCACATCCTACTTTTTTCTTAAATTCGGCGAACACTTCACTCACAATTTTTGGAGCACTCAGTTTTGGATTTTTTTTTTTTATTTTCCGGACGAAAGCGCGTTCTTCAAGCGTTGTTAGAACCTTTGGGCGACCAGGACTATGCTACAAGTCTATTCTGCCTTCCTCTTTATACCTCCGGAGAATGTCGTAAACAGTTCTACGTTTCATGTTGAGGCTCGAACATATTTCTGCCACATTTTTACCTTCCATATGGTTAGAAACCCCCAACTGGATCTTCTCTGGAGACGTGTATTTGCCCATTTTAATTTAAAAAGCACAACGTTTTTTTAAGCTACGAACAATATTACAATACACAATATTAGAGATGATCTGCCCGGATCTATTACGACTTTATCACTGAAGGCGATATGCTATAAAGAGGTCACTCAAATGTGTTCTTTTTACATAAAAATGCACATGTTTGCCCAAGTTTCCTTGTTGTGCGGATCTTTTTGGGGCGTCATATTTTTGTGCTTCTTTTTTAATCCTTCGTTTTACTTCTCATTTTGTGGTACATTCAATTAATATTTCCTCTTTCTTTTTGTGTCATGGGTTGAAGCATAAATTGAAAAAGTAGGAACATTTCTTACTTGTGCGGATCTTTTTGGGAGTCACTGTACACTAGCCACCAAACTAGCAACATCAGGTTTATAATAAAAGACACATTACACCAAAATAATTTAGTTCAAGTTATTATTTATTTCTTTCTTTTACATACTTATTGAAAATATCGTATTTGTCATTGCTTAATATTTTGAGAACGTTGTTTTCTAGCTTGGGATGTGTAAAAACCCCTTCTAGCAAATATCCTCCCTCAAGCTATCACAATTGATTTAACGTTTACCCTAAAATCACTATACTTTCTACTCGAGAAAATAAAATTTCTCTATATCCTTAAATTTTTTACTTCAGAAACATTTTTAAATCTATCTGCACAGCCCTGCATGTATCCAATCCAAACAAACACCCACGCATGAATCGAACACACAATCCTGCCGTTCAACCAGCTGATATCCATCAAAACCAAACACATGTTCGTAAATGAACGGGGAGCGTAATCGTGCAGCAAACACCTGAATGAATACAAAACCCACAAAACCAAACAAATCAGCAAACGTCATCCGTTATCTGCCACCAGAGCAAAACGAAACATTTGGTAACGAAACACGCAGCCAAAAACTCAAGAAAATCTGCGAAACAGAACAGTTTTCACAAGAAATCCGGTGGTGGGTTTACTTTGGCTTTGTCCGGAATAGTAGAATTTGGAAGCGTCGGAGGGCGAAAACGACGCGGACGTATGAGTTGCGCAACACAGTTCGAGTAGACGAGAATTTGTCGTCAGGAGGAAAATTTTCAATTTTTCACTAGACTTTAAGTAGCGGCGGTGATCGGGTGGCGTGCAAGTGTGAATGTGCGAAATCAACTTTAGGTAAATGCGTGAAAGTCGGCAATAAAAGTGCAATTCGAGTGCGGGAAAAAGGGCAAAGCGATAAGTGAAGGGAAGTTCTGGTTTCCGTAATTGTCAGCGTGACGTGCTCAAGGATTTGTGTTTAATCGAAGCGGAAACAAATTCCCAAGGGATAAAAGCATTCAGGATGCTGTCACGGTCATTGCTGTAAGTAGTTTTTCATTAGTTAATTAAAAAATGAATTCAGTAGGTAGCGTTGGTGCTGAGAAATTAGGAAGGATACATTTGTCCTTTGGAGGGTCCTTCCTTCTGTCTTCACCCCTCGAATTGGGCAAAAGCCTGAAACTCAGATCTCGCTGATAACCTATGCCAATCGATTTTCTCTTGGCCTGCGGACTGACTGAGAGTTTATGTAATCCTTACGTGTAGAGGCACCGGTTGCTATTTATCGCAAATCAATTACCGAGGCTACCCGTGCTATGTGCATCCTTCACTGGATAAGAAGATGCAAATTTTTTTGGTCGCACATTCCAACAAATGGCTGCAAAAACAGGTTCGCGGTGGCGTGATGTAATCGTAATGCGCAAAAAAGCATTGGATGGTCCCCAACAAGTCTAAATTTAATCTAGCAACAATTTCGCGAATGGAAGCTCTCAGCACATTCCGCCGTCGTTGTGCGTGAAATATGCTCGCCAAGCACATATGACCAAACGCCCCTCGGAGGGCAAACTTCTATGAACTCTCCACATATCAAATCTGTGCCACTGACCACTTCGTTGTCCTCTAAGATAAAATATGATATTTAATCCGACTTCCCTCAAGGTCAAGAAATTTGCATACAGGTTTGGGTCCGGTCTGCGAAAAACCAGAAATTCGCTCGTTTCCTACGAGTCTGCTGGTTCACATTTGGAATTTGCGCCGGTTTAAAATGCCACGGCCATGTGACTATCACTCCACCGACATTTTCGCGACGTATCGCTGCCTAGGCGGCTCACACTAGCCGCGAGCATGTGACGTAATCAGAACTTATTCATAAATCTTAGAAAGAAAGTGATTTCATCTACGTGCCTCGGTGGCAGCTGTTTTATCTCATCTCAGTCACGCTGCGTTGAAAAGCGTCAGTGATGCTTTACACATGAATTTCGGCCGTTAATTGCCCACACTTGGTCTTCACCTTGAAATTTTGATGCGAATCAATGAACGCTTAGGGGATGAGGTCAGAAACTTGCCAAGGTATCAAAAAGCGTAGCAAAAAATCTGAAGGCCTCTTCATTCGCCACAATTTACTTCTCATCTAAAACAGTGAAATGTCGACGACCTGCGCAAAATTAGCTATCCAAAATAGATAGCCGAATAAAAAATGTCGTTCGTATCGGAAGCTATTTAAAGAGTTGAAGTTTCTGCGGAAATGTCGCCATTCAGACTAGTTTTGCATTGACGATGTATAGAATGGCGTAACTCAGCCACAGGTTGCATTTATTCCATTCACAACGGGGATGAAAGGCGAAATGTTCATGGGGGTAGTTTCCTTACCTCTGCCGGATGTCCTTGCGCAGGAATGTAGGTCACATGTAGGTCAACGAGTGAGTGAGTGGGTTGTCGATTGCAGTGCCGAGGTTTTTAGAAGTTTGAGGACTGCTTTCCGAGAGCCTTGGCATTAATGAGGCACTGTATTCACGGCACGAAGGCTAACATGCTTTTAGTCCTTTCAACCATACAAAGATGTTAATAATGTTGTACATGAATCGATTTGTGAATGTAAATATTCGAAACATTTAAGGGTTTAGCCAAATACGACTTCTTATTAATGGTTAATTGGGGAGGCTTGTTCCAAATATAAATAAAAAATATGCATCCTCATATTTCCCAACCAATTTTTCTTCGCAAATCAAATTATACCACTTTATCGTTTTCTGAAATTCAAGACAAAACTTTGAGTGCATCTAGAACCTAAAAAGAACTTGAAACGATGTTAAAATGCTAATATTTACGAAAAATGTACCAATTCTATTGAGATACAGGATCTGCATAATAAGTAACCGGACTGACCTCAGGAAATTTTTTATTGGCAAAATATGTACAATTTTTCTTTAGAAATCTTCAAAGTGGTCCCCACTGGAGTCGATAACACGCTGATACCGGATTTTCCAATCCCCGAACGCTCCCTGAAAGTCGGCAACCTCGATGCTGTCTAGAGCCCTCGTCGTAGCACGTTGAACGTTTTCCAGAGTCCCGAACCGCGTCCCCTAAAGAACAGAAAGAAGTCCGCTGGTGCCATATCCGGGCTGTAAGAACTCTGGTTCGGTTTGCAGTCGATCAAGGATTTCCGAAACGACAGCAATACGACGCTCCTTTTGCTCATCAGTCAGGTGTTTGGGTACCAGCTTCGCGCAGAGCTTCCTCATGCCCAGATCGTTCTTAATAATGTTGTGAACGGTCTTCTTATCAATTTCAACCTCATCCGCGATAGCCGAATGCTCAGACGACGATCACTGTTCAACACATCACGCACTTTTTGCACATTTGTGTCCGTGTGACTCGTTGATGGAGGACCGACGCGCTGTTTGTCATGGACGTCATCGCGGCCCTCCCAGAAATTTCTGTGCCACTGAAACACTTGACTTCTGGACAGAGCATCCTCACCGTACGCCTCTTGAATCATTTGAAGAGTTTCCGTGGCCGTTTTCTTGAGTTTGACACAAAATTTGATGCTAACACGTTGCTCGATCGTACGCTCTATTTTCACTCCGACGACGTAACTGAACACGCACTCCGCTCTCGCTCGCTGCTATCTCTCCAAGTGCTTGGAGGCAACTGCTGCAGCCCGGTTCCCTTTACCTAGACCCCCATCACCACTACAGCACCAGATACCGGTTAGCAGACGCTTTGACGGCGTGGGGCAGGCTCAGTCCGGTTACATATTATAATGACCCTGGTAGTTTTGCAGTCTGTACAAGTATTTAGTTCCAATGAAAATCTCTTATCGACCACATGGTATATGTAAAGACCAATGTCGGTTCCACATACCTATCAATCGCTTACATTTTGTTTCAAAGGTATCGTCCTGTATCTCAACGCTAATTAACGACAGAAGTTATTAGGAGGTAATCTATGGGGGCAACTAGCGAGGATAGGCTTCTTGAGTCCATTTTCTCCAGCAACCTGTTCGTTATGAACAAAGGAGTATCTTCTACGTTTTTGACGCCGAGAAGAAGAGACACTAAGTTTAGCACAAGAACAGTAAATTCAATTAAATTTTTCTATGCGGAGAGTTCTAAATAAATGAGGATTCGGCTAAATGGGAAATTTTATTCAAGAAAAACTGATGATCATCTATAAGAATAGCGTATCAAAGATTAAATCAAACATCTGTAATCAATAGTTCCTGAAATTGATTATCGTCATTTATAGTGCGACAGCTCAAGCAACGGATCTGCAACCTCATTCACCAATTGTTAACTGCCAGCGAGGATCTGCTGTCAACTTCTATTGTGTCCTCCCGTTAAGTCCTCGGTCTTCCCACTGGACGTCTACCTTACGCTCTACCCTTTAATCTTCATTTGTTTAGCCAATTTTCTTCCATCCTTTCTATATGATCAGCCCATTGCAGTTTACGTAATTTTACGCAAGATCAAACAGGTGGATCGTCAAATAGTTCATACAACTCATCGTTGTTATGTAGTCTCCACTCTGTTCCGTAGATTTTTCGGAGCACTTTGCATACAAGCATATCCACTTCCCTTAAGGATCCGCTTGTCGGGGTCCATGTTTCACTTTCATATAACAAGTTTGACTAATGAATGGAAAATATGGAACTTATTTTACCTGTGCACAACTCTGGACCTTGGAATGGGAAGTACGGAGTAAAAGGCTTTCTATGCGTCATCCAATCACGCCCTTTTTTGGCGTCTCTTCTATTCACGGTGGCTCCAAGATACGCAAAATTATCCACACTTTCAAGGTCTCCTACGGTTAGCTTTTGTCGGGCTAGAGTATTCTTCGGTCATGAATTTAGTTTTAGTTTCATTAACTTGTAGACCCATTCGTTTTGCTTTAGATTCTAGGCTCAGAAGTGCTCCTATTTAAAATTAAACTTACCATGATAATGACGTCATCAGCATATGCTACCAATTGTGTGGACTTGAACATTAATGTACCAGAGTTTTCAACAGTTGTCTTCCTGCTAACGTGATCCGGCGCAATATTAACGAGCTTTGGGGCTGTTTTAAGCCTGATTCCGTTTTGAAATTGTCTTTAGTTTGCCATTTATCTTGACCTGGGACTCTGCAAAGAATACGCATTGCCGAAGACCCGATCTGCCAACGATGCTTAGAAAATGACGAGAAAATCAAACACTATGTATGTGAATGTCCGGCCTCTGCCTATGCCAAACTGCAAATATTTGGCGTTACAGCAATGAGCTGGAATGTGCTCACGGATGAAAATATATTGGATGTACTTCGTTACTTTAAACCAATGAGGAGTTTCTGATAGATGGGGTTGTCGAGTGCAATGGACCAAGGTTTGAGCGCTAACGAGTTTCAGAAACAACCGTCTTGCCCCAACATGAAAAAACAAAACTATTCCTTGCTGTAGACCGTTCAAGACCTTAAAATCGCGCATCGTCATCAGATTTTCATCAATTACATGAAACGATTGTCCATCGATATATTACACATCATGTGAACAAGGTGTCTGGGGAACTTGTCTTGAAGGAGCTTAAAAATTACTCCGTCTAACCAAACCGTATCAAGAGCTTTTTTCATATCAATGAGATACGCTCCAACACATTCTCTATTAAGTTTTCATCAACAGATGTCCAAGGTTATTATTTTATGTATGGTCAGATGCCTGGCACGGAGCCGAGACTGGCAATTCGGCATCAATATATATTTCCCAATGTGGGCGTTTAATGCTTGTTTCAGTATCACTTCAAATACCTTGCTGATGTTAAGCAAAAAGCTGATTGGGCGATCGCTTTTAGGGCTCGAAGATTTCTTTCTTATCTTCAAGATTGGAAATACCTTAGCCTTTTTCCACTAATTTGGGAAATATGAATTATTCAGCATGCTGTTGAACAATCTGCGATAATTTCATATAGCAACCTCAGGCGAATATCGTAGTACTATATTGGGAATACCTTCAATACTTTCTTGTTGTTTACCCTGCCAAATATGAGACACAAGTCTTCATAGTTGACAAAATGATCAAGAACATTTCCGCTCGGCATGTGGCCGGAAGTCAATGTTTCATTGGATTGAAGAAAGAATTCTTGATTTGAAATCGCAATCTGAAAGTATTTGGCTTCCTCTCTCAGGGTTTTGTAGAGGGACCAATTCAAAATAAGTTCCAATCAGAGCAAGCTTCTATAAACCGTCACATACAATCCATTTTCCATATGTAACCGGAGTCGTATTGATAATTTCGATACCAGCTCTATCTAGAAGACCTATCTCACAACTAGTGACTTTAAGAGTCGCCACATGCACTAGAGACTTCTTACGAAATATACTATTAGCTTTTGTGAACACTTCATCTAAATCCTGTAGGCTTATACCCCTCAGTTTCTCCGCCCATTGGTTACTTACTTCATCCCTGTAGTATGAACCGATTAAGTTCCGGACATTCTTAAGGTGTAATTTAAACAATGAGGGATGGTTGTAGTTCAAAAATCGCCGATAAATATTGCTGCGCGTGTGACAAGAAGGCTTTTCAATATTTTCAACCTTATGCTTTACATTCCTACATATTATTTCGATGTTCAATCTTGGGAACACGTTTCTAAATGGTTTCGAATCTCAGCCTCTCTAACTTCGAAAATAGAGATCTATTTCATCTGTAGATTACTATCATTAAGAACCATTGAGCAAGAATTATCGCCGTCCGAAGGTGGACATTGCTTCTGGTATTCCTATGAAACTTTGCCCAATTTGTGTTTTGAAACTAAGCCAACGACTTTCATTTTGAACTCGAATGGGAAAGACATCATTCCAGTATTGGTTTACTTCTGTTACAATGGCAAAATGGTTGTTATCATAACGAAGCATCTGCAATTTCTGTGTTGGATTGTCAAATCTGATTTCAAGTCTTACATCAACAATGCAAAAGTTCAAATATGAATCAGTCCTAGAGTATGTTGAGAACTTTAACCCATATAGATTGCACATGTACTCAATTTGATTCTCTGCTATGTACGATTTCAGGAATACAACTCTTGGATTCGTTGTTTGTTCAGCCATGATGTAGGCCGAGCATTAAGATCGACGGCTAAAATAAAATAATTGTGCAGCCTGTTCGAGTATTTCAAACAAGGAATTGAGCTCCTCTTTGTATTTGAAAACGTTTCGCCCAGGGGCGTAGGAACAGTTAAGGGATGCCCAACTGGTTTAAGACACCTCGTAGGTACATCGACTCTTTAGTCACCCCCTTTTATTCGGCCTAGATCGTTGACAATGCAACAGTCTTTTGCATTTGCGATTTCCAGCTTACGGCAGCTCCTACCAGAATAAACGCATGTCTCCGTAAATGATCTACAGTCTACTGGAAAGTTTCCCCAATCTGCGTCAGCGTATCCGATGATTTTCTTAACAGCGATCATTTTCCGGTGCCCTTCAGACATCTGAGTACGCGTTTCGTCGCACCCCAGTGCTCGTCGTTTGGATTCTTGTTGAATTGACTTAACACACTTACACTCGAAGTTATGTCGGGTCTGGTTGTCACAGATAAATATATTAGTGATCCCATCCGCTCTCGATATCTTGGATTCTTTGTACCTTTTGAGGTTTGGCTTCAGCTTTCAAGTTTAATTTTGGACTCGCCGGCGTACTTTGATGTTTGCAGCTATTCATATTGAACTTCGCCAGCAGTTCTTCAGCATAGTGTTTTTCGCTTAGGATTATCCTCCTATTATCCTGTTTTATTTGAATGTCTAAGCAGTATTTCGCCTCTCCCAAATCATTGATCTGAAAAGCTTTCTTCAAGCCATTTTCATGTTTTACGATTGAAGATTCGTCGTTCGATGCCACCAGCATGTCATCCACATCTACCAGAACTATAATGACCTTTCCATTTTCTCTTGTGTAAAATAAATATTGATAAACATGTATTCGATACTGTCGGCTTAAATCCCATCTTTTCTAGTGTAGTACACAGTCGCTTGTACCAATTCTACCAGATTTTCTGTATTCATATATTGCTTTACGCAATTTACAAACTTGGCTCGCTGCGAACTATACCTGTATACTCCAAAAATTTCTTTAGCGTCGATGGAATGTCCATATATAGTTCTTCGTTGACGTCACTGTTTAAATATGCGGTAGCTAAATCGATCTGCTGAATTTGGTACGCACAATTCAGTTGACAATGCAGCAAGTAATCTAATCGAGACGACTCTTGCTACTAGCACATATGTCTCGACGAAGTCAAATTCAGGTCTCTGAGTGAAGCCCCTGTCAAGAATTTGTACTTTTCTGCGTTCTATTTCACCGTTGGCGTTTATTTTATTCTTCAGGGTTATCCCAGAATCAATTACTCTTCGTCGCTCAGGACGTTTCATGAGTTCCCATGTTCCGTACTCCAAATGCGAACCTACTTTCTCTGCGATTGCACGTTTCCAATCCTGCGAATTTGTTATCCACGGATCGTTTCTTCGATCTGGACATCTGCGGCGAAAGCTAACTCTTCAACGAAATTAGTTTCAAACTACTCCTTTTTGTCTGGAGTTTCGAAATCTTCTACCGATGTGCCATTTTCATCCGCGTCTATCAGGCATTCATTTGCATCTCCGTCAGTGTATGCTTGTTTGTCCATTGGCGTTAGTGAAATTTCGAGTAATTTCTCTCCTTGCGCTTCGGCAGCAGCTTGTCCAAATACATAATCTCGTGTCTTGTTTGTGCGTTCTTCGAATACCTTTTCGTCTTCTGGCGTTTATTTAATTTATTTATTTATTTACGCTAGTTACATATCAATGAATCCAATAACAAAAGATGTAATGAAATATAATATGTATATGCAACAAAAAAAGTGAGCAACCTGACCAGAAAAAAAAATAAAAATTACTAGTAAACTATCAGAAGCTAAGAAGAATGTTTTGTAATATGCCTTTAGAAGCATTTAAGGAATGTGGCAGGGGACCCAGCCGGAGTTCATTGTAGCGACGTGATACGCATACTAAAAACGAATAAAAATTGATATTTTTTCGAGTAAAGGGCACAATCAATATGTCAGCTGAACGTGTTCTTGAGGTGGGACGTATATAAAGCCTTTCCCGAAGGTTGGATGAAAGAATACCGTGATATATTTTAAATAAGCAACACAGGTCTAAGAATTCTCTCCTTTTTTTGAGTTATGGGATGTTGAGGATCTGTAAGCGCTCATCGTAGGAGCTGTAAGGGAGATTATATCTGTAGAATAGAGAACGTGTGAATTTAGGCTGTACAGCCTCGACAGCATCCGATAGATTGGTGTAGTGAGGAGATCACACTTGGGAGGCGTACTCAAGGATTGACCGCGCGAAGAGGACAAATAGATGGACGCTGGTTAAGATGTTAAAGGACTAGCAGGAGGATCGTAAAATAAATCCAGCGAAATGTTAAGCCTTAGTGGCTATGCATGAAACATGGATGTCAAATTTCAAAACTGAGTCATATACATAGATATAGAGAGTACTGGATCCGCAACCGGTCGCGAGAGCCGAAGCAATTAGCAACCTTCGCTTAAGTTGTGTGAAGTTGAGGTTCGAGTGGGTAAAACATAGATATGTTTTTGTTTTTGCACTTAACTTCACTCCAAAACACGTTCACGTTTATAAAGTTTTGGTTTTGAAGATCGCGTGTACGAAATCAGGACTTTAACGCTTTTTTTTATTCAAAACTTACGAATTTTCCAACAGCTTTGACGTACGAGTTTTCTAACCTCTACATAGTCCATATCTAGAGATATATATACCGAGTCTTCATAGTACACTTTTCATCGATTACGACATCTCGCGTATCGTTCAGCCGAATTCTGTATGCTTTTGCTGTGCTGGAATATTCAACCAATCGTCTTTCGGTTGAATTGTAATCAAGTTTGCGTCTTCTGGGACCCTCATGTAGCACAAACGCTTTTGAGCCAAATACCCTATAATGACTTAGATCTGGCATTTTATTGCACCATAGTTCGAATGGCGAATGGTGAAGTACTTTTAGACCCCCCTTCGGAGTTAACCTTCGATGGTTCGCACAAATCCGGATGGATTATTCCGAACAATCTTTTGCTTTTTTCGGTATGTGGAATAAACAGTTTGGTTTTTAGCTTGCTTCGGTGACAAACATTGTATGATGAGGCGCCTCCAGCTATCGGTTTCATGCCCGGTGCTTAACCTGGCGATAAATTCACAACAGCATTCATGTGTAAGTGTCCAAGCCTAGCATGCCACAATTCTACATTATAGCCCAGTCATATTAGGGCTTTCACCTCGGAATGAAAGATAATAAGCTGCAAATTGGTATGAACCTTTGTTTTGTCATTCTAAATGTTGTCTCAAAAGTCACAATCGTTATCGTGTCCGCGTCTCAAGATATTCAAGGTCAAAGGTCGCAAAAATCGGTTTTTCGCGAATATCTGGCTTCCTATCGGTTAAATGAGATTTGCATTTATTATAAAAGTTGTAGGCTATAAAAATCCCTACAACTTTTGTTTAAACTTTTTTTTCATACGACCAACCGTTTTGAAGGTAGAGCGCGAAGAGTGCACATCGTAGTCATATACGGCCTAATGCAAGGTCAAGCGTGAGTTATGGTTATCAGTACGTTATAAAGTCAATTATTTACTTGGAAATTATAATTATTAAACAATGCCTATTATTTATGTACTAACTATTAATTATTTATATTTAATTAAAGTAAGTAACTTGATTTGCAACGGTACAATTTCAAACTAACGAATAATCTTGACTCATACAAAGTGGAGAGAGTGGCCTTGAATACTATAGAACATCTGTCCCGGCATTGAATAGAAAAGGGCATAGGGTAGGGACAAGTATTTCCAGGTATATAAGTATTGAGAAATTTACGCGTTTTAAAGAAAAGATATATAATGTCGTGTTAACTTAAAATAAAACTAAAATATATAATCCAGAATTAATAATATTTTATACTTAAATAGTTAAATATGAATAATTATATATATTATTTATGTACTAACTATTAATTATTTATATTTAATTAAAGTAAGTAACTTGATTATTTATATATAATTATTCATATTTAACTATTTAAGTATAAAATATTATTAATTCTGGATTATATATTTTAGTTTTATTTTAAGTTAACACGACATTATATATCTTTTCTTTAAAACGCGTAAATTTCTCAATACTTATATACCTGGAAATACTTGTCCCTACCCTATGCCCTTTTCTATTCATTGCCGGGACAGATGTTCTATAGTATTCAAGGCCACTCTCTCCACTTTGTATGAGTCAAGATTATTCGTTAGTTTGAAATTGTACCGTTGCAAATCAAGTTACTTACTTTAATTAAATATAAATAATTAATAGTTAGTACATAAATAATAGGCATTGTTTAATAATTATAATTTCCAAGTAAATAATTGACTTTATAACGTACTGATAACCATAACTCACGCTTGACCTTGCATTAGGCCGTATATGACTGTACGATGTGCACTCTTCGCGCTCTACCTTCAAAACGGTTGGTCGTATGAAAAAAAAGTTTAAACAAAAGTTGTAGGGAATTTTATAGCCTACAACTTTTATAATAAATGCAAATCTCATTTAACCGATAGGAAGCCAGATATTCGCGAAAAACCGATTTTTGTGACCTTTGACCTTGAATATCTTGAGACGCGGACACGATAACGATTGTGACTTTTGAGACAACATTTAGAATGACAAAACAAAGGTTCATACCAATTTGCAGCTTTCATTCCGAGGTTGACCCCTTTTTTTACCTAATATGACTGGGCTATTATTTATTTGTATTTCTTCATTCAGTATTGTTTTAATATTAATCGCTGTCTCTCACAGATAGTAGAGAGTTCCTATATAGCTTGAAGTCGCTATCTTTGTCCCTGATGAAAGCCGCGTCTTTTATAAATAGTATCTCGCGTCCATTCTCGGTGGCTTTGGAGACAAATTATCATAATGGTCCTGAGGTATTTCACAAGCAATGTATCGTGCAAGTGCATGTCTATGTTGCCGTCCGTTGCTGCCATTATATTTGAGCTACCTTAAGGATTCGCTAGGGTTTACGCTGAATCTGTCATATTAAATTTAGATGTACACTCCTTCACGTTTCTCCGTAATTCCTCATTGACACACATGCGTGTAGTACAGCCGCTGTCCAAGTACTATCCCGCTGTCGAAGATATTTTTTTGAGTTCTTTCATTCGGGCGATTTCTACGAAGAAATTCTTTGATTTCCAATTGCAGCTCGACTACGATTTGGGCATTTTGCTGCCATATAGTCTGTACGACCGCACGTGAAACATTTGCGCTTGTTTCGTTGCTTTGGTTTATTTCGGCAGTTGTCATCGTTGCGTCAGTGACCAGTGTATAAAGCGTTCCGTTCATCATCCCACGTCGACTTTTGTACGTATCCAGTATCTTGCCTTTAAGAGTCTCCGGGTCAGACAAATCGTCTTTAGATCTGGTTGCACACTAAAAATGTTCATAACAGATTGGGAAACTTTTTAATATAAGCACGACCAGCACGTCCTTTGAGATGACAATGCACATACTTTCCAGCTGTTCCACTGATGAAAAGTTGGCAAGACTTTCTCTGATGTCATCGTTTTCTTCTATTTTGCAATGTAACCTCGGCGAGCAATTCTATCTTGCGCAAAGGACCTTTTGATGCGTGGACAAATTGCAGTTTCAGCCAAATTTCATTTGATGTGGCATATTTTGTTATGCTCTTAATTTCTGCTGGTCCCAAAGATAAGATAATTCGGTCATCGCTTTCGGTCGTTTGCAGTCCACTTTAACAATTCGCTCGCACTTGTTTCGTCATTGGGGGTGGCTAGTAATATCTCCACTTACGTATTCTGATTTATGGTGCTTACTTGACATAGAACTCATCCAGACATACCAGACGTCATAATTCACGTCAGCACTTTAAATCGAGATGAATCGTCCTTATATACGAAATATTGTTGTTATGTACTACGCCACGCGATTAATGATAGCGAACTGATTTTTGGGATATACACTTTGGTTTATTTAACTAGGTCACCAAATTCACTACTGGATAAATAACCTGTAGAAAATTTGTTGGGAAGCCTTTAAATAAGGATAAATAAACACAGTTGCAAAGTGTCCTTACTAGTCTGTCTGTCCGTGCGTCACAGCTGATTTCCTCAGAAACTATTGAAGCTAGAATGCTCAAACTTTGTAAAAAGGCCAGAAGTGATGGTCTCTCAAAAGTTAAGGTCTTAACAAAAATTTAAAAAAATTTTAATGGGGGTCCCCCCTAATAACGAATTGGCCCTTAAAAATTTTTTTTAATCAAAGGTAGTCGAGTCATCAAATGAAAGGTCTTGATTAGAACTTTTAGAATCTGGAATAAAAAAATCATTTTATGAATTAGGGGGTCCAGGGGAAGGCAAAATGTACGAAAAATTTGTAACCCCCCTCGCGATTGGACACCTTTCAGCCGAAAAATCTGAAAATTATCACGAACATGGGCCTTTATGAGTACAAGGGCAACAAATACCTTAGAAATCGACATTCACTCAACTTTGTTAATAATAGTATGATTTGTAGATTTTACATTTTTGCCCATAAAATCAAAACGGTACCTTTAAACTTCTTGAAGCTTTGCAGTTATATAGACTGATATAAGTTATATACGTATACAAAATTTAATTGAAATCGAATCATAATCAAGTGAGTTATAGCCATTTCAATTGTATGGAATTACAACAACAATAACACGTGTTTATGGTTGATATAGGGTTTTCCAATAAGAGGTGCTATTTTGATATTAAAAGAATAATGCATTTTTTTAATATAAATGATCGGATGTTTATTTTATTATAAAGAAGAAGATATGCCGTTACTAGCAAAAACTAACATCAGGCAAATAACCACTACGACACGCTTACAGGACCATATCCTCTTCATGAAATTTTCCATAACCAAATCGCAAAGTGCCTGCCCTATGTCCTCGATAGCCTCACGAATTTATCTTTAAGGTCTTGAATCTACGCTGGGCTGTTGGCGTAGGCCTTCTTTTTCACGTGACCCCAAGAGGAGAAGTTGCAAGGTGTTAAATCACAAGATCTATTCAAAATAACACCTCTTATTGGAAAACCCTATACATATTTAAATTGACTTAGGCACTTTTATTTTCTTTCCATTTTCATGAAAATTTAAGGAATAGTGATTAACTTGAGCATTCAGAAAAATCAGTTAAGCTAGGTCAAAATGGCGGCTTCTGGTAGGAGCACTCTCCTGCTTACTCAACTTGTTTATTTGTACGTCTGGTTAACAAGGTAGTTGACAAACGGGTGACAAAAGAATTAATGGATGATGAATTGTTGATCAGCTGTGTATGCGATAATGTGTGCGTGAGAGTATTACCATCCAACACTGTAATTTTTACCGGTTTCGATTTATGTTTTCGCGCTCCTTTAATCTATTCAAAAGGGAAATTTGTAAACATGTTTGGCGAAATAAAATATTTATTCATAGTATACGTTTATCGTGATCAGCGTCGTTATTTGTCTAAAAAATTGAAAGAGTTGTTATATGGATAGCTATTCAAATGTGCACTCATTCCATTGAGTTTCAATTTGCATTTAAGTGTATAATTTTATTGAAAATTTGCGCAATACGATCGTCGACTATGTTACGTGCTTGCAAGTACATGGGCTTTGATGAGCGAGGACTAGAACTCAAAATGATAGAGATAGACAAAAGTTTACGTAAGAAAACAGTTTGAAAACATGATTGGCGTGTCCTTGCACTCCGATCAACTCCCGAAGACGATTCGATGGCACGATCCACGATGTTAATTGTGGGTTACACCTTAACGTCAAGTTTTTCGATCAATTTAATTTGACATTTCTTTATTTCAGTGTTTGACAAATTCAACCATGAAGAGGCACATAATTGAGCAGCGCGTTAAGGTTGTTGAAGCCTTTTACAAAAATGGGCGTTCAAATCAAAATGCATTTCGTGCACTTCCTGATTTTTTTGGCCAGCATAATCGACCAAATGTGTCCACAATCGGGAGAATTTTGCGCAAATTTCAGCAAACAGGGTCTGTAGGAAATGTAAAATCACCTATGCATGCTCGCCCAGTTCGTTCTGCGGAAAAGATTGCTGTTGTTCGTGATAGTGTGGCAGAAGAGCCGCCAACCTCGACTTGTCGTCGTGCCCTACAATTGAACATCTCACAAACATCACTGATGCGAATTTTGAAAAAAGATTTGAATTTACACGCTTACAAGGTTCAATTGACTCAAGAGCTGAAGCCTACTGACCATTTCAAGCGTCAGCAATACGCCGAATGGTTGGTTGAACACACAGAAGGGAATGGTGACTTTACAAAAGAAATCATCTACAGCGACGAGGCACACTTTCACCTCAGTGGATTCGGTAAGAAGCAGAATTGCCGCATTTGGGCAAATGAGAACCCACGATTGATTGTTGAAAAGCCGATGCATCCACAGAGTGAGTGTTTGGTGCGGTTTATGGGCTGGCGGCGTCACCCTTTAGTACAGTGGCGAAACCAACGATTGGAAAAACCTGGATGCTGCCAAGAGCTTTTGGATTTCGAAAACTTTAGAAGAAAAGCGACTAATATGGACATGGGACACGCATACAGTAGCTCATTGAAGCTGATTAAGTATAAACACGACGATAGATAGGTTGCTAACGAAGAAACGGTTAATGAAATGAATAGACAAGGCGCAAAGGTTCAGTTAATTAAATATTGTAAAAATTAGTTTCTTTCAAAAAGTAATTATGTAATAAAAATTAAATTTTAACTTTTGTCAGTATATAAATCATTGTAATGTAAAATGAAGAATCAGTTGCACTGAAGATGATAGTAGTTTGCTTTCGAAACGCAGGTGCCTGCGAAAAATTAATAACACATATATTTTATTATTAAAGTGAATAGGAAAAATTAAAATATTTTTAAAACTCCATTTATGTATATTACAACAAAATGGTGGTCATTTAAAATTACGTCAGTCGTTTTTTTTAAACCAGGCATGCAATTAAATTTTTCTTGAGTTTATAGGTTTATACGGTGACTTCCTAACTTAATTATCTTTTTTTGTAGTTCGGATGGTGTAGTAGGTAGAGTTCATGCCCTTGCACAGTAGTTTTCAGGTTCAAAGCTCTTTGGAGGCTACTTTCAGTTCTTCCGTTCTCAGTTTTGATGGATATTGATTGAAAAATCGGTTAAATCACACAATTATATTGGATAGTCTAAAAAGTATTGAGCCTTTTTTGTCACTAGATGCTGTTCATTGTAATATATCGAGCAATACTAATCGGATTGAGTCAAACTGACATGCGTTTGAAAGGTGACATTCCATTCTACAATTTTCATATGGACAGTTTTGTATTTCGTCATTCGTGTCTAAAGTTGTATTCATTTAAAAATGAGTGAAATTTCTGAAAAAATTCGTTATATTTTACAAGTACAATATCACTACGATCAAGGTGAGAATGTATCGCAGGCTCGTGAAAAAATTTTTGGTGACTACGGTCAAGATACTTTATCAAAAGCCACAGTCAAGAGATGGTTCGCTCGCTTTCGTTCTGTAACTTTTGATGTCAAAAGATGCACCTCGCTCAGATCGACCAATCACTGAAAATGTCGATGAAATCGTGAAAAAAATTGAAGAAGACCGACACATAAGCAGCCATGACATTGCTAAGGAGCTGAATATCCATTTGCATAAGGCTGGCTACACAAAAAAGCTCGACGTTTGGGTGCCGCATGAATTAACACAAAAAAAAAAAATTGATCGACCGAATTTCCATTTGCGAAATGCTAATAAAACGCAACGAAATCGAGCCATTTTTGAAACAAATCATTACGGGCGATGAAAAATGGGTAAGATACGAGAATATCGTTGGAAAAAGATCATGGTCAAAAAAGGAGAATCATCACAAACGACTTCAAAGCCAGGATTGACACCAAATAAGGTTATGCTGTGTGTATGGTGGGATTGGAAGGGAATCGTTTATCATGAGGTGCTAGGACTTAGCCAAACACTCAATTCGGCTCTGTACTGTCAGCAATTAACTAGATTGTAACAAGCAATTCAAAAAACCGGCCAGAATTGATCAATAGAAAGTGCGCTGTCTTCCATCATGACAATGCCAGACCACACACATTTGATGACCCGGCAAAAATTGACAGAGCTTGGCTGGGAAGTTTTGATGCATCCACCGTATAGTCCAGACCTTGCACCATCAGACTACCATTTATTTCGGCCTCTGCAAAATTTCCTTAATGAAAAGAAATTCACTTCAAAAAGCGATCGAGAAAATCACTTGGCCAAGTTTTTCGCCGATAAACCACAGAACTTCTATACAGTTGGAATAATGGCTCTACCCAAAAAAAATGGCAAAAACTCATAGATAATAAGGGACAATATGTACTTAAATAAAATCCATTTTAAATAAAAGAAATATTCAATCGAAAAAATGATAAAAAAGGCTCAATAGTTTTTAGACTTACCAATATATAGTCAAAAAGTTATATTCTCTTGCAAATTTCACCGCCAAGAATTAATTTGATATAATGGATGATGACTATCATACGTTATCTTGTTTTGAATGAAAATTGCCCAATCTTTAAGATTTCTGACCGCGTTTCGAGTTAATGTGCTTTAAAGAAATTTTAAAATATGTTATGAATCACAAACGTAAAACTGACGGCAAATATAGAAAATTTTATAAGAGCAACTAGTAACACCTCAAATTATTGTATCACCCAAAAATGTTCCCATCAACAAACATATCAAGCTATATGTGAAATTTTTATCATATTTGCAATTTATTGATGAAAGTTTTTATAATAGAACTCAGTAAACAAGTTTCAATATGTGTTAAAAATTATTCAGCATTCCGAATATTGTGATAAAGACTAGAAAAAAATTTAATTAGACAAAAGAAAAAAATAATATCGATTAAAAACTTGGTTTTAATCAAATTTGGGAAACATATCTTTCAAATATTCGAAATATTCTAAATATTTCGCTTATCCATAAATTTTTCAATTTATTTTGATGATACTTTATGTACACACTCGTACATAAGAAAGTCGTGACATTCATGTTTATTTTCAATTACTACAAGCTTCCCCTGGCAATAACTTTATCTTTATCCACAATACTAAGTATTTTGTCTGCGGAAATTCACATGACCTTACTCATAAAAATACTTTTGCGTGAATCGATATGACACCAGAACAATCCATCGTATGATTTATTGTTATTAATAAAGTAAGCACATAATGCTTGTGGTTATGTCATGTCGCTTATGAATTTACCTCACACGGGATACGAGTATGATTGTATATTGAACTTGATTTGTAACTGAGCGATGGATACATGTAGGTGTCGTTTTACAACTATGAATTGTGTATTAGATATGCTTTGTATTCTCGTCATGCTACAAATTAGTGATTGCACTTGAAATGAAACGTTACTACATTTTTACGTATTTTCCTTCTAGAAAACTTAACAGCAAAATTTTACTGTAAAACACTTAAGCTTATATAACTTTTTTTTATAATCGACAGAACTCGCACAAATACTACTCAACGTATCGTTTCTCCTTTCATATGTGCTATAATATTTACAATTCATATTTATCAGACAAATATTTGCTTTGATTCGAATTCAGAACAATTGATGTCACCTTCGTGTATCGTGCAAAAGCTCCCATTTCTGTGTACCACGATGTTCTACGTTTCAATTTGCATTATTGACATTGTAACTCATTTCAACAGTCCTACCCGACAAGCTCACATTTAATTGCAGTTCCTCATATTTAAGCTACCATTAAAAAAAACCACATCAGTCCAGTTCGTCTGAAAGAGGCATGAAAACAGTGAAATACCTTAATTAGCTTTTCCGTAATTCGATACATCATCAGCAACGTTTTTCTATGACCTGAGCTTCATGACTTCATGATTGATTGTGAACGCTTTTTGATTCAACGGCCGATTACGAATATTTTCCGAGTTAATGAATATGTTGGAGGTGTACTAATTAGATTTCCTGACTGAAAGATTACTACAATGAAAACAGTGGGAAAGTATGTGATATGTTTATATCACCTCAACGCGTTAAACACCAGTCTGCTATATCTTTTCGCACATTTTGTTTAAGGTTATATTTATATAAATATAAGATGCCATGAGTTTTGGCATGAATTATTAGAAACTGTTTTTACATCTCAAGAATTTCAATTACTTAACACATATTCGCTTATTATTGCAAAGAATTAAATTCATAAATTTGGGTCGTTGCCATCAAGATTTGCATTGAAATTCTAAATTTGTGATGTTTTTGATGTTCTGGCATTATAAAGAATCGGCCGCAATTTTTATTTTATTTACGATGACAAGGAAAAACTAATTTTATAGCAAATAATATTGTCTATGGCAATATTCAAGTGCAAGTCTTATGGCACATCACAATATTGTTTCTACCTTCGATGAACTCTAAATAAAAATAAATGGGGAATTTTTATATTTTTATATTACACGAGCTTATTGTGCTTGTTTCCAACTTTTGGAATGCATATACTCTTATATACTTTTCACACAAGTGAGAAATAATCAATCATTGGGGCTCCTCTGAATTGCGATTGTGTTTTTTTACTCTAAATTCTATTTATTTGTACAGTTTACTGAAACATAAACGGTGCCACCTGTTTAAATTGAAAGCAAGTAGAGTAGACATTTTTGGAATGGTAACAATTTGATAAATTTTATGTTCTTTAGTCTAGCAATTAGATAAAAGGAGTAAAAATCATAATAGCGAATTAAAAAAACAGCAAAAGAGTTCAGAAATATCTGGGCTACTAAATCTCTGTACACCTTACTTGTCCGTCCACTTCTTGAATACGGCTGCACAGTCTGGGACCCCATATTCGACATTCATAGTCGCAGATTAGAGTCAGTTCGACTTCACATAATCAACCTGACTACACTGGCCTCTAGGAGAGTTGCATTGTCCGCTTGCTTGCCCTTTGATGTAATAGGAGGCAACATTCAAACTACATCCTTGTCAGACAAAATACACTTAAACGATGATCCTATAAGAGCCACAAGACACACACCAATGCTAACCGTGCGTATGCACCACACGAACTATGCTAGCAATGAGCCGATTAACAGATGCTGTAAAGCATTCAACAGGTTTAGCGTTCATTACTCCCCAACCATCTCCAAATCCAATTTTAAGAACCAAATCTTAAATGCCCTCAACGCCGCTATTTCATAAATGTTTAAATTAAGTTTGTATTTTTTGTATTGTATTTTTTGTAATTACGCCTTGCTTGGTGAAATAAATAAATAAATAAAATAGCTAACAACTCCTATATAGAGAAAGTCAAATGGATGCTTAAAAAAATCTATAAAATGAAGCCAGCCGCAATTTTGAATAAGAGAGCTTATTTCAAAAATATTCGTATTGTCAGCTAAATATCTTAATCTTCTATCATATCACAAAGTTTTTCTTAAATTCATACCTTATACTTCATTCTGATGCATTCACTTACAATCGTTAGGCATTTAATAGAAGCTTTAAAGTTTATCTGTGAATATTTCCATTTACTTATACAATCACATACTTAATTCCATTCGGGATTAAAAGTTACGCCACTAAGTAAACTTAAAATTTATAAACCGTGTAAAGTAATGATAATATTTGATTTTTATAAATTTAGATAAGATGTATATAATTTTACTTAGAAGTGAGGACTTTTATTAGAGAACTCATAAATTGGATCTTTATCTACGAGTAGAAATTGATTTATGTTCAATCATTTGTCAAAAGGATTATATTTGCTTCTATGGTACTTAATTATCTAATTTATCGACTCTGAAAATCAATTTAATTATCTCTTATAATCACGTTTCTGTAATCTTATGTCTTTTTTTCAAATTATTTTTAAATTAAAACGCAATTAGTGAATTTTTTTTCGGTGATCAGTTTTGCTCTTGTTGTATATATTCGTAAAATCAACACTTTTCAAGTTCCAAAATGTCTAATGCGGCTTTTGAGGAACTACCTAGAGGACCGAAGCCTGCTCTACGACACGACACAGGGCCAACGGAGGATGGAAATTACATCGGGTGTTGCCTAGGGCTCTATCCTTGGTCCGGACCTGTGGAACGTGTCTTACGACAGGCTACTGACGGCTGGAGGCACCGTTGAACTAGCGCAACTTAGGCTAGGTATGCTAATGCGCCAAGTGAGGGACTGGATGACTGTTCGCGGGTTCAGTTTAGCACTGGAGAAAACCGATGGTCATCTTGACAAAAAAGAGAATGCCTAGAGTAAGGATGATCAGTATTGGAGACATACGAATCGAATCGAAGCCATCGGTGAAGTACCTGCGTTTCTCTGAGCAAATCAGGTAACGGTTGAGACGGCTGTTTCGGGAGTATCGGCTCTGGGTCGACTTATGGCCAACGTAGAGGGACCCAGCCCATCAGGAAGACGCCTCTTGATGAGCGCTGTAGGCTGGAGCAGAAGTATGGGGCGACACTCTCAGTAAGGAGGTATACCGAAAACGTTTGGCACAGGTACAGAGAAGCGGAGCACTGAGGATTGCATCTTCGTATCCGACAGCCTCTGATTCGGTGTAAGAGTTATTGCAGGCGTGATACCTGTTGCCCTCCTTGCTAGAGAGTGCCGCGCTATTTACCTGCGCCAAACGAGGATGCGAGGGAAATGGTTGTCCGCGAGGAGAGACAGCGCTCGTTCAACGATTGAGACCAGTCTTAGGTGAATCGCACGAAGGGAACGTGGACTGCGCGCCTCATCCCGGATGTAAGACCGTGGCTAAATCGAAGGTATGGTGAGACTGACTTCTATCTGAACCAGCTTTTGAGCGGGCATGGATGTTTTCAGTCTTACCTTTATAAGATTGGTATGTCACGGTCCCCCGATTGTCGGTTTTGCCCAGGAGAGGAGGACAATACCTGTCACACGTTTTTTGCGTGCACAAAATGGATCACGCTACGAAAGGACCTCTACAGGGAGACGGGAGAGCTCACCCCTGATAATATAGTTGCGGTGATGCTCGAATCGGTTGACAAAGGGAACTAGGTGGCACTCCTAAAATATAAAAGGGACTCCCTGCAGCCGGGGGCGTTGGGGCTGGGGGATCGCTTTTCTGGCACTCCCTCTTGCCCTCTCTCCTCCCGGTAATAAAGAAATCCCCCACCTCGAAGGTGCCTCACGGCGTAACAAAACGAGACCTGGCCCGAAGTAATGTGTCAAACGGTTCCAGGGGAGGCGTTTAGTGGGTAGTCCAGTCGCCTTCTTGCAAGCATGGGAGTCCGACAATCTGTGCGTAAATGGCATTTACCTCCCAAACACAAAAAATCGACACTGGACCGGTTAACCTGTTTCAGATAAACTCCCATAGTGGAAATGAATGTCTTGAAAAGTTTTCTGATTCGGGATAGTAAGTTTATAAATTTGCATTTTATGATAGGGAAGCTGGCTTTGAGATGCACCCATATTTTTATCAGGTATCAAATGTGTGCATCGACAAGTCGACACACTGATATACGAACTAGTGGGAAAAAAATCTTTATCTTGGCTCACCCAACGCTTCTGCAGCAGCCATCATCTCGTTATCATCTTCAAAGCTCTTTCCCTGAGCTGCATCTTAAGTCAAGGAAAGAAATAAAAGCCGCTAGGAATAAGATCTGGTGAATATGGCGGGTGTTCCCCTTTTTAAGGATTTGTAAAATAACTTTAAAAACCCCTGCTGAAATCGCGACTTGTCCGTGCGTACCAGCAAATTTTCTCACACACCATATACGCTAGAAACATGAAACTTCTCAGTAGGATAAAAGTGGTGTCGTCTCCCAAGTTACACAACAAAGAAAATTTTATTAGACGTTTAAGAGGGGCCTCCTCATATAAGAGGGTGATCCTAAAAAAAATTCACTAAAGGTAGCCAATATGGTTATCAAATGAAAGGCCCTTGATGAAAACTTTTCAAAACAGTCTTAATGTGACACTTTTTGCCTAAAGGAATGCATGGGGAGGGCAAATGTATGAAACCTTCTTCTCATTATGGATATTCAATGGATGAGGCCGTTACTTGGTGAAAGTTCATCGTTTAAGCAATAAAAATACATTTCAGTTTACTTTCACTATATATATTTGATTTTAAATATTACAGCTGTTTCGACACACCGTGCCTTCCTCAGATGTTAATACTACAAAACTGACTGCGCACGAAATAATTTAACAAATATTAACAAATCTAACGGCAATGATAAAATAAATATATAAATATAATATGGACAGTACATTATACAATACATATATTAATAAATAGAACTAACAATTTTAACAGTTGGAAACTAATTTTATAGAAATCACTACCACGATCATCAATGATACAATAAATATCATATAAATAAATAAATATAACACAACCATACATAGTATATTAATTAAAAGAATTTCAAATTTAATAAAGATGACTATTTAAGTCCAATTGGTCATTCAGTAAAATATTAAACGTTTCCCTTTGGTTTATTTCCAGACTTTCCATTGCATTTAATTTTTGTTCTTTTTCAGCAAAGTGTAGAATACTAAAGTCATTGCAAAAATTATGGTTCATCTCCAACAAATGATTTGCATAATTAGAAACCCCATCCTTATTTTTATAACTATAATGATGCCCGTACATTCTCCGTTCAAAGGATCTATCTGTCTGTCTTATGATGGAAGTGAAACATGGACCCTGATGACAGAATGCGAAAAGGCAGTGGATATATTTGAACGCAAAGTGCTCCGAAAAATCCAAGTCGAAGTGAAAAAAGGAATAGAATGGATGACTACGTTACAACGATGAGTTGTATGAACTATTCGACGATCCACCTGTTTCCTCTTACATAAAGTTACGTAAATTGTAATCGGCTGGCTATGTAGAAAGAATGGAAGAAAACCGGCTACCCAAAAGAACATTAAAAGGTAGAGCACAAGGTAGACGTCCAGTGGGAAGACCGGGGACTCGATGGGCAGACACAATAGAGGTTAACAGCAGACCCTTGTTGGGAGTAAACAACAGGCGGAAAAGGTCACGGAACCGTGATGATTGGAGGAAATTAATCAGGGAGGCCAGGGCTCGGCTTGGGCTGTCGCGCCATAGATGATGATGATAGTGGAATAGCATTGTATAAGTAAAAAGTTTATGAATCATTGAGTGCTACAATTTTAATGTCGTACTCTGCAAGTTTTGATTTATATACACTCGAGCCGAAAACTTGCGTTGAAAACCAATTGCTTATCAGCCATAATAAAATCAGGGGGTGTGCAAGTACCCCAGTGAAAATATCTCATAACTCGCGAATCGGTGTCAGAGTATCAGCTTGTCGACAAACATTTCGTGTATCTTTGTCATCAGAACGCAGTCTGGGGGATATGAAATTTCTGTCTGTGTTCCTATATAAACAATTTCCAAATTCATTTTTGCTTTGTTTTATTTTCATTGATCGTCAAAACTGAAAAAAATATTTTATTTGAGAGCTGTATTCTTCGGCGAATTTCGTCTCTTTCATTACTGGTTCTCGTTAATTAGCGCCTAAATACACAAATTCGCTCGTTTTTTCGATGCTGTATTCGCCAAGCGTGATATGTTGTGCACTTGAGGTATTTTTCCTCGACTGCATCCTGAGCTTTGTTTTATTTTCTTTGATTTGTAGCCCTACTGGTTTTGCTTCGCTGTCGAGTTTCATGAAAAGGAAAAGGACAAAATGTTGATGTCGTCCGCATAGGCTACTACTTGGCTCAGCTTCAATAGTAATGTACCTTGCGTTTCGACAGGTAGCTTCCTTATGACGTACTCCAGAGCGAAATTGAATAGCAATGGGGCCAGCCCATCTCCTGCTTTAGTCCGATATTTGTGTCAAAGGCATCGGTGAGTTGGTTTTTGATGCGGACTGGGAAGGTCGTCCACGTCATTGCCATTTTGGTAAGACGGACTAATTTGGCTGGAATTCCAAAGCAAAGCATTATTTGGTACAGTGCATTACGATCATTACTGTCATTTGCTTGCTTAAAGTCAAAGAAAATATGATTTACGTCTATGTTGAACTCCCAGCACTTTTCAAGTACCTGCTTGACTGTGAACAATTGATCTATCGTTGATCTACCTGTCTAAAACCACCTTGATACTCCACCATCCATCATCGAATCAATCATTCCTCTTGCGCCGGACTTGATGTCCGATCGTCTGTTCTGCCACGGTCCTAATAGCCGCTTTCACTTCCATCCAGAGCTCGTCACTCGTCTTTAACGATTCGTCTGATAAGATGAGAGCCAGCTGGTTGTCGAGGGTCTCCGTGAAATTTTTGGCAACAGACGCCGTTTGGAGCCTTTCGATGTCAAATTTTTGTAGCGGCCTGTTCTTCGCTGAATATGCCTTTGACATACGACATCGATAGGTTAATTTGATCAAGTAATGATCTGAGTTACAATTGGCTCCTCAGTATGTATGGACGTCAAGTATGCTCGAGACCCAACGGTGTTGGATCAGAACATGATCGATCTGGTTTGTGTGTTGCTATCTGGTGATACCCAGGTCATTTCATGAATGCGTCGATGTGGGAAGCAAGTCGAACGTATGAGTAGATTTCTGCTACATGCAACGTCAATCAGGTGCTGGCCGTTGTCATTTGTTTCATCGTGGAGGCTATATCTTCCAGTCGTTCCTCGATGAGATAGCTCATTGACAACCTTAGCGTTGAAATCACCCAGAATTATTTTTGTGTCCTTTGTAGGCAATGAATCGACTAGTCTTTCCAGGTGATTGTAGAACGTTTCCTTCGTTTCTTCGTCCTTTTCTTCGGTCGGGGCGTGAACATTTATCAGCCAGATTTTGAAGAATTTCGCTTTTAAGCGGATCGCACATAACCGTTGATTGACTGCCTTAAAATCTATAACGTGCGATTTGAACTCCCTATCCACAATGAAGGCCACTCCGAATTCTCGTTTTGCAGTAGGCTTCCCAATTTTGAATATTGTGTGCGATCTCATGTATTGAATGCCGTTTCCAGTATTGAATGCCGTTTCCAGTAGTATTTTTAACTGATATTGACTAGCCTGTTGTAAAAGGTCCTTAACAGCGCCAGGGTAATTGACATAGAAGCTATGGGTTAGGGAAAAAGGGGTTCCCTCCTCCTTTCTCCAACGGGCTTGGGACCGTCTACGGCGGAGCTCTATGCGTTGGGAAAACAAGGGGTTTCCTCCTCCTTTTCACTCATGTCTTGCTTAATTTCACTCATGTCTTGCTTAATTTCACTCATGTCTTGCTTAATTTAAGACAGACCAATTCTCTAAGTTCTTAAACCGCTTAAAATTGTATAACGCCGCATTTTTCCTTTCCCAGATCTTCATTTATTATATCGACCACCAATACTTGTTGCTGTATTTGATTCTCTTGCATGTCGTGTTATTGTTGATGATTTGGCTCACTTCATTGATGATTTCAAAATTTCCGTTTGAGGAACCAGCAGCGATATCGTTACTAGTCCTATCCTTGCCTCCACAGTGTCGCCAAGTACTCGAGTCCATTTCGATTGTGACCTTTATAGAACAATGACCACTATTCGCACAAACCGTCCTTACCTAGAAGATAATTTGAACCCCTTTCCACGCCAAACATCAAATCCACCTTCGACTCACAAGAGATCAGGAGTTCAACTTGTGGTGTAACTCATATATCACTCATCTCTATGGTCACCACACTACCCACTATACTGGCCACAGCCGCACGGTGGTAAAAGCCATACAATGACACAAGTGAGATAAGGTGCATCCACATTAGTCCACTACAACAAATGTTTCAAATAAATCGTTTCAAAAAGTTTGCCACAAGGCTTGCACAATAGAGCGATAATTTTATTATGTTCACAGCGTAGTTTATTTGTAATTTTGGCATAGAGTACATAATGTCTTTGCCATAATTTCCTGCTTCCTTCGATTGCAAACGTTTTTGTTCCTCGCTAGAGCTTTATTATCAATTCAGCTTCAAAATATAATGATATAGGGAAATTGTTTTAAGACACTGTCAATATTTGGAAATGACACGCCAATTTTCTTTTGATTTTGGTTCATGAAAACAAGTTGAAGCTGAAATGTTTTTCTATTTGATGAAAAATATATCCAAGGAATGTGTTAAATACAAATGTATAAATTTTGACAGTAAATGCCATCGCTAATTTAGAACTCCCATTATAACCAAGCATTTCATACACCTAATAATGGCCGACCACAAAGCATTCCCGACCGAAAATTATCGTTAGGGTTAATAAGGTCTTCATATACTAAAGGGTGGTCCAAACAAAATGCACGATGTTAATTGTGAGTCATACCTTAACGTCAAGTTTTTCGCCCAACTTAATTTGGCATTCCTTTGTTTCAGTATTTGACAAATTCAACATGGAGAGGTACACAATTGAGCAGCGCATTAAGGTTGTTGAAGCCTTTTACAAAAATGGACGTTCAAATCAAGATACATTTCGTGGACTTCGTGATTATTTTGGTCAGCATAATCGACCAAATGTCTTCACAATCGGGAGGATTGTGCGCAAATTTCAGCAAAGCGGGTCTGTAGAAAATGTAAAACCACCTGTGCATGGTCGCCCAGTTCGTTCTGCGGAAAACATTGCTGTTGTTCGCGATAGTGTGGCAGAAGAGCCGTCAACTCGACTCGTCGTCGTTGCGAGATGATAACGGACTTCTTGTGACAAGGAATTGAGGTTATGGACGATATGTGGTCAGAGCATATACACTAAATAGCACTGGCAGCTCAAGGGGTTGTCAAATGAAACGAGATATCCGAAGTATAAATATTATTAGTAAAGAAAGAGATGCATTCGATTTGAGAGTAAAACACTCGAGGAAAAATGCGACAACGCTACATATGTCACATAAAAATTTTTAAGTATTAGTGAGCACAACATAAAATAATCGTAGTATGTGTGACATATATCGTTGCTCTGAGAGAGAGTTTCGCAAAATATTAACGAGAAAACATCTTGCCAGATGTAAATTATTTTGTTTTAATGAAGAAAGTGCATCTGGCAACTGTTAGGAACTTTCGTCTAGTCGTTAACTTGATCGAAATAACCGTCAAAATGAATTTGAAAAGTAAAGATTAATAGCTTAATAGAATACTTTAACTTTTTGCATTTTCAATTCTTAAAGAATCAATGGAAATGGGAGAAAAACGATAATGTATTGTTGCTGGGTGCCTGGCACCACTGAAGGAGTTTGCGGTTCTCCCAACAGATGTTGATAGATAAAATATTTTATAATTTTAAATCATTTATTCTTTTATTTCTACTAGATAGACCGCGTGGGGTATCATAAAGCTGTATTTTAGGAACAATAGTAAAAATGTCATCAACGGATCTATAATAGTTCCTTATTCGAACCTTTAGTTTATATTTAACATCCATTTCCAAGCCTTCCATTACTATATTATGCTAATATAGGAGAAATTTTTGAAACCATTGGTGAGCCTGGTATTTGCTTATAAAATTTATTGTTCAACTTAAAGTGACTATTATTTAAAAGAAATTCCCATTAATCTAGGAAATCTATTAGTTTAAATTACATGTGTTTTTTATTAAATACCATCATTTTCTTAGACTTTTCAAAACTGATTCAGTACTTATATTTGTAAATAAAGAGGCAGCATCTAATGAAATCTTTACAAATTCATCCGGAATAACGATATCTTCAACTTTATCTTTAAATTGCAGACTATCTTTAAGGTTAGATTTAGGGCTCGGTAGAGCTTTAGTTAAAACATCCTTCACAACCCTTCTAATGAATAAGCAGAGGTGTCAATATATGAAACTACAATCCATAACAATCCAAAATACATGAAACTACAATCCATAACAACGAGCTAAATCTAAATTCGTTACATTGTATTTACACTTTTCATTCGCATTAAAATATTGTAATTTAAAATCTTTGTCATCTGTATTTTTAACTTAATTTTTCAATCCATCCGAAGGATTTTTAACAAGCTGCTTATAGTATTTAGTATCATTAATTGTTTCTTCTACATCATGATTTTATTTACATCTATCAACAATGATTGGGACTGAACCTTTATCAGACATAGTTACCATAATATTCGGATGACTTTTCATAAAGTTATGAGTATTTGATATAATTTTATTAATTTTAAATTGATAATTTACTTAACTTCTGATGGCATCTTTAAACATGTTAAATTTTTTATCCAACCTTCATTATAGAAATACTGTTCGAATTATTGTTTTTAAAAGCTATTGTCAAATTATTAGTTTGATTGTGACTATTAAATCTACTTTGTCTATCAAAAATAAGTGAAGTTTTATTCTCAAAACGCTCTTTGAATCTATTTTTGATTTGATTGTGTTTAAAAAAATATAGTTCTTCAAATTTCTTGAAAATTGTCTATCAACTTATTATATTATAATATTTGACTCCGAAATAAAATGTGAATTTAAATAATTTATATGTAAATTGATATCTCTTAATTTCAAACATCGTTTTTTGCATTTTTTACCATAAAAAAATAATTTCGAAACTTTAATAAAAATACCTTCAATATGGTTAGGATAAACATAACGATGTGTGCGAATAGTAAAAAACCAGTTTTTCTCCAGTGAATTGGCCAGCTCCTTCTGCAGTTAAACTCAGTTGTAAATGTCTTCCTTAGTGTCATGACCAAATACCTTGTAGCTGAGATTTAAAAAAGTGCACGCGCTTGTCCATTTTTCCGATAAGATGATGCGATTCAATCCTCAGGCATATTAAGTGGTTGCTCCAATCGATCATTCATTTTAAACAGCGTGTATCAATTCCAATACTTAATGTTCAGCAATATATGGAATACCTGCAAATTAATCATTTTCAATATACATATTTTTAAAGGATATTTTTTCTCAACATATACAAACCGGGCATCCTTGTTTTCTCTGAACGTAACGCACATACAACAAAATTTCACTGGAAGGTACCTGAAACACTTATCCTGCGAATCCATCAACACTTTGATATGACTAATCGGTAAAGGTCAAATATTCACAAGATCCATTTTAAAATATGTATATGAATTAATGCTGGATAGTTGCTATTAAGAGTTAATTGCACCCATTTCCACAATGCCCTAACTATTTAATACAAATAGGGCATCACGGAGATAAATACGATTACTCTCAATCGTGGGAATCCTGAAAAACAATTATTATTTAAACGCAACTTTTCACTCCCGTGTTTGTAACTTTGCGGAAAGGTCTTCACTATCACTTTTACCATATAACTCTTTTTGTTCTCAAAAGTATTCACTTCAATCACTACACAAGGACAAAATCATTTAGATTGATGATTTCAAGAGGTGATTGCACACATTTCCAAAATGCCCTAACTATTTAATGCAATAGGACATGACGGAAATAAATACAGTCAGTCTAAATTCCTGAAAAACAATAATTAAATGACTTTTTGCGCCATAGCTTTGCGGAAAGTTAATCGGCCATGGTCAAATATTCACTAGATTCACTTCAATTAAACTAGATGTTTGCTGTTATTAAGAGTTAATTGCATCCGTTTCCATAATGACCTAACTATTCAATACAAATAGGCCATCACGAAAATAAATACGATTACTCTCAATTTGATTCCTGAAACTCAATAAATTACACAAACTTTTCAACGTAGAGTTTGCAACTTTCCGAAGAGGAAATCGATCCTCGCTATCACTTTTGACGCACAATTCATTTTTTTCTCACTAGTATTCACTAAATCAACTACGCGGAACTCATTTTGATAATTATATAGTAAGGATTTAACCCGGTAAACACTGAATTAGAAAATTTATTTATGATTTGCACTCGCGTAAGTCACTTCTTCACAACTGACATTTCTCAAACTGTCAAAAGAATCGTCATAATTGTCGTGAGTAATTTTGATGTTCGTTAAGTTGGAATGAACCAATCATAATTAAGGATAGTCTTTTATCTCGTGTACACGCTTAGAAATTTCAAAATTTCGTCATGCTATCTTATTCTACCATGTTCTCACCAAATTTTCAACTACATATGTTTTTCTGAGTATACATACATTTAACTCTCGCAAATACATTTAATATTTTATGTTGTGGGTTGTTTACAGTTAGAATGGAAAATTGTTCACAGTGCCAGTGCTATTTAGTGTATATGCTCTGATGTGGTTCTAACAGGATGGCGCCACTTGCCACACAACCAACGAAACAATGGCTCTTCTGCACGAGAAATTCAATGGCCGTGTCATCTTACGTTGTGGCGATGTTAATTGGCCGCCACGATCATGTGATTTGACACCGTTGGACTTGTTTCTCTGGGGATATTTAAAAGAAAAAGTGTATGGCAATAAGCCAAGAACTATTCAAGAGCTAAAGGATGAGATAATTCAGCACATTAACGACATTGAACCTCAATTATGTTTCAGAGTCGTTGAAAACATGGACCATCGGATAGAAGTATGCCACCGTAGCCGTGGCGAGTATTTGCGCGATATTTTGTTTCACACATAATTGTCAGTGTCTCTGAAAACTTTTTGTTTTATTTACAATTAAACTCGTGCGTTTAACTTGGGCCACCCTTCATATGCATCTTTAGTTGTCCATATCCTTACAGATAATTTGACCAAACCCTGTCAATCTAATAAACAAGAGAAAGTAAAGGTGACTTACATCATTACGACTTCATTTCTACTATTGACAAGAATTTGTAACAACTTATTACATTTCCTAATTGAATAAAACTCCGACAAGCTTATTCTATGGTGCTAATATGATTAATTACACATATAGTAACACATTGAAAGCCATGATATGTCCGAACGACCAGATGTACTTATTACTGCAAATTTATCACCCACAATTGAATCGCGGTTGTCGCTAAACCAGTTTCATTTCATAGTTATCGCATGCACTATTATCTATTCCACTATGTATATTTACATATAAACACCATCTGCATGCAGTCTGAATATTTGCATACCAATTTGCGACCCCTAATCAACTCGAATCAAAGTCAAAGTCAACAGTTCACGATCAATGTCAACAAGCATAAAAATTCAAACAGATGGTTTGGTGTTTATTGAAATAGCCATCAAACAAGCGCGCTGTGATTGTGATATTGGTATAATGCATGCATATGTGAATATTTTTTGCTATACGTATATGCTAGAAATACGAGTAGTAGAATAGTTTTATGCTTATAATAAAGCTCTATAGATTTGATAAAAATAAAATTTTTTATTTTCCTTTTTCAGATTTAATAACAATCTACCGAAAGTATGCGCTGCCGCTTCGTTGGGGCGAACGCTAACACCCCAATGCCAATCAGTTCCTACAACACCAACAAAACAACATAATCGACAATATCATGAAGTTACTGGTGACATTATTTGCCCGTCCATGGTTCAAGGTATTGATCATTTGAGGGATCCACGATTGAATAAAGTAAGTACATACTGCAAATAAAAGAAAATTTGAAAGTAAAATAGAAAAAGATTCTTCGGAATTTGTGTATTTAGCATACATTTAAATTCGCAAAAAAGCCCTGAATTCTCAGAAGTCTTTCGAAGCTTTATTAATGCTAGTCGTGCATAGAATAATGAGCTTGTGGTGATTTATTTCCTCTAATTTAATACCAGCACTTCCAAGAAAGCTATGAGCTTTCATTTCAATACATTATGAAATTGCGTGCTGTGCATAATTATCAATTAATCATGCGTGGAGGTCATAGTTATCTGGATTGAATTATTTTGGCAAAACGTGGAATTAATTCGTATGAGAATCAAGAAGAGTTTGCAATGCAAATTATAAAAGTTGTGGAGTAAGCGCTACGATTGGGAGAAGAAATGCTTTTTGGTTATTCGATATTTTATTTAATAATTGTAATGGCAAAATGGTAGTACTAATGAAGAAATTAGATCTATAGAAAAAGCAATCAAAAAAAGCTCGATATTTTAATTTAAGAAACGCAAATTTCTTAAGGCCGTAAAAGTGGCTATAAATACTGAAAAAAATTGGCATCAAGTTGCTAGCAGCATGACCATCTTAGTATCACCAGGTTTGATTCAATCCTCCACAAATTCTCAAGAAAGAGACTGTTTCTATTACTTTTAACTTCTTCCCTAACCCATTCGCTATCCACAGTCAAATAAAAGCAAGTTGGACGGGCAGGGGTATGTTCATTCTAAAAGAATTTTTTACTCCATGAAAAAATCTCAAAAATACTTCTTTTAAGGCTGTTATCTGTACTCTCGAATCATGTTCAATTTTTAGCACAGATTATGGTTTAAATTAGACCACCACCTATCTAGGGTCCAACTCCGATGTCACATCTAGAAATCAAAATCAATCATCATAAACACATGAAAAATACGAGCAACCCTGAGTTCAAATTTTAAACCTACTAAAATGATATTGGCATCTATGGGATACTGAAATGAAGCTTTCCACGCCCAAATAAGCCTTGAATTACCTGCAATGAAATTTCTATTGGATTTAAAATAAAAAGCGATTGCAATTCTAATTCAAACTTTAATTTCGATCGTAGCGGTCATATGTGGATTCTCCATGTTTCGATGTAAATGATAAGTGTGCATTGGAAAACTGTGCGGTTAGCTCAAGTGAATCGAAATTGCCTGGTGATTGGTCCTTTGATCCACTTTTATTTCGGGTGGAGGTGAGACTACACAACACTTTCGGAACTAACTTTTAGTTTCACTGCGGTTTCGTCGAGATTGATGGATTCACTTCAGGAGCAGCTGCAGTCCACCATTCTTGGGGCAGCTCGTCCGCATGGTCTCAAGGTAGAGAGTTAACTCTTTATTTGCATGTGTGAACACTTTTAACATGCTAGTTATATCCGAGCTATCATGTTGATAGCCAAGATGGCCCAAGCGAAGAACAAATTGCTGTCACTCACTCATTTTTATATTCAACGAATGAAGATACGGTTTTCGCAGGACCTGGGCTCATGTCCTGATGGGAAAAATGTTTGAGAGGGTGTCAAATTCAGTTAAGACTGATTTATCGTAACTTTCCAGAAATGAGGTTTTAAAAAAGCTTGACATTCAAATTTAACCTAAAACGGTGTGTTGATTCGTGCGACATCTACAATTCATTGGCGCAAAAGAAACATAGCTTTGAAATAGAATATAATTTAAATGAATGTCTAACGTAAAGAATGTTTGAAATATATCTTTGGACCTCCATCAGCCATTTCTCAGAACCAAAATTTACCCTACATATTAGTGAATTGCTTATTTTGCTCCGACTTTTAGATTAGATATAGGATAAGAAATACTAGTATACGAAAGGAAATTCTACTCCAAGCCTACATAGGGTAACCTTAGTCACTGGAGAAAAGCTTGAAATTTTGGCGCGGAAAGCCCGGAGCTCGATGAAGTTATATACGAGTAAATGACGATGCTATATGGCATCCCGGTAACAGTCCCGCAGCGGGATATAACAAGTCAAAATAGCAAGGGAGTGCTCCAGCTAGAAAAGTTTTGTAGATAAATTAGCAAGTAGTAGTCCTCCAAATAGAAACTTATTCACATATAGAATCCGTCAATTGGCTTAGAATAAATAATAAATGGTTATCGTTATCGGTTATCATTGTTTAAGCAATTTCAATAACATGTAAATACTACAATGCAAGCCATTACCGAAGTTTTCTTGAAAATATAAATAAATCTGTTGTTTCCAGGCCCCTTAGAAACGCTTATCTCCCCAGGATCACATATTTAACAATAAATTTTTAGTCGATTTTCAATCGGCTTTAACTTTGTTATTTAGAACTCGAATGCCATGAAATTTTCAGGACATACGAGTATGCACTTTTTGGATTGTGTTTTTATTAGGAAAACAATCGTTCTTTTCGAGAGTGAAAAACGGACTGAGTAGACAAATTGTGTTACAATGAATTACATTGGTAGTCACATGGAAATTGATTGTGATAAACTGGATTTAGAATCAGTTCTCCAGCACCTTGGCTTTCGTTGAAGATGACGACCGACCATTCTCGGCTTGTGTAAGACTTCCTTGATGAAAAGCTTCAGGTGAATCACTTGCCCCACCAACTCTGGAGGAAGTTTTTTCCACCATCAAAACCCAAAAAAATAATAAAGCGGGCATCGATGAGATTTCAGTGGAGCTCATTAAATATGGTGGCAGTGGTGTACTGAAAGCTATTCATAAAGTCATCGAGTACATTTGGCAACAAGAACATATGCCGAAAGAGTGGAGCCAATCAATTATATTCCCTATCCACAAAAAAGGTGACAAGCTACAGTGCGAAAACTATAGAGGCATATCACTGCTTTGTACGGCGTACAAAATATTTTCAAAGATCTTACAAAATAAAATCGGATCATACGCCAAAAGTATTATTGGGGAGTATTAAGGTGGTTTAAGAGCAGGTAGACCGACAATAGACCAATTTTCGTTGACTTTAAGCAAGCATACGACAGTATTGATCGTAAATTACTGTAATAATAATGGTATCCCAGCCAAATTAGTCCATCTTACCACAATGACAATGGTGTCGACACCATCTCAGTCATCAGAAAGCTACCTGTCGATACACGCGGTACATTACTATACAAGTCGAGCCAAGTAGTAGCCTTCGAGTATGCGGACGACATCAACATTTTGTCACGGTCATTAACAACAGCCTAAGAACTCTTCCTGTAACTCGACAGGGAAGCAAAACTAGAAGGGCAATGAAAATATAACAAAGCTCATAACACAGCCAAAGAAAAATACCTCAAATACAAAAAAATATCACACTTAAAGAATACAGTATCGGAAATGTGAGCGAATTTATATGTTTAGGCGCCAAAATGACGAGAGCCGCTAATAAAAGAGACGAAATACGCCGAAGAAAATAAAATAAAATATTTTATTCAGTTTTGGCGATCTTGAAAACCAGCTGCATACACAGGAAAACAAAACTCTAGGTACACAAATCTGTGATAAGACCTGTGTTATGCTATGGGTGTGAAACATGGACCCTAACCCAAGCATCTGAAAACATATTGAACGCCTTCAAGCGACAGGTCCTGAGCCGAATAATCGAAGCGAAGCTAGACGGGACCAATGGCGAATTTGATGAGCCGTATGAAATTTATAACGAGCCGGAGGTCATTTGAATCGTATGGACGAACAACGGATGTACAAAAAAGTATTCGTTGGGAGGATTGAAGGCCGGAGACCAGTGGGGAAGCCGAGGAAACGCTGGTCTGACTCGGTTGACGAAGCCAGTTCATCGCTGCTCGGATTTCAAAATTGACGGACGCGGTCGATGTACCGAGACAGTTTGAGGCGCTATTTGCAGGAACCGAAGACCCGAGACGAGCTATAGTGCTACGAAGAAGAAGAAGAATTGCTTCTTTCACTGCATCGGAGATTGCCATGTACTCAGCTCCGTTATTGGTAGGGCTACTGTACGGTGTTTGCGCTACTTCAAACTGACTACCGCGTTGGAAAATATGAAGGCATGGCATGTGTATGACTTTCGGTCATCTATATTTGCACCCCAATCGGCGTCAGTGCAGCCAAAAATATCTTTTCCAGTTTTATTGAAAACTAATCCTTTGGCGCTTGTTGCTTTCAAATATATTACGACTGCTGTTGGTTGAAATTAGTGGTAATTTGACTCAGCGAACTTACTGCGTGTGATATACCTGGTATTGTGCACACTGCCAGGTACATAAGCGAACCAATTAAACTTTGATATGGAATGTTTTCCATTTCCGACATTTCCTCGGGCCTTCTTGTCAATATCTTCTTTGTGAGCTTCTCCTTCGGTGTCATCAGCGTTGACAATATTTTGGCATCTTGCATTCCAAAGCGTTTGATGGTTTCGTTCATGTACTTATGTTGATATATCTTGATTTCGTACCTTTCAGAATTCTGCTCAAATTCAATTCCAAGGCAGTACTTTAAATGACCCGTATCTTTCATATCGAAGATGTTGGCGAGCTCGGTTTTGAGTGAGTTGAGTGACTCCTTGTCGTTAGATGCAACCATTAAATTATCTATGTATATCGAAACTACTACTAATGTTTCATTGCTACCCATTGTGTTCTCGCAAGAATTAGTGCTGAGAGGTTGTAGACCTGATTCACGCAGCTCTGGTCCAACTTTTGATAGCACGGCCTACCTGATTGTTTTAGGCCATAGAGTACTTTTTAAATTTTGCACACTCTCAGACGTGTACTTCTTTCGTTCGTTTTCGTCTAAAATTTCGTGGAATTCTTTGGCTATTTCGATGTAGATGCCTTTGTTAATTTCATCGTTCAGGTATGCACTGATGAAATCGAGTTGATGAATCTTTATTTGCAATTCTGCAGATATGGCCATGAGCATCCAAAAAGAACTTATCGGTACTACAGGTACAAATGTTCCGATGTAACTTATTCCTGGCGTCCGAGCAAAACCTTTTGCAACGAGTCTTACATTTTGCCTTTCGATTGATCTAGTTGCATTTAGTTTTGTGCGTAAACCCACTTTGTCTTGATTTCTGTATTTAGCAAACGAACTTCTAGGACCCACGTGTTGATTTTCGAGAGTGCTCCATATTCTTGTAACATTGCAGCCCTCCATTCTTCCCATTCTGACATCTGACTTCTAGCTTCTTTGCCTACAGATGATATGGTATTTTACCATCTAGACTGCGTGGTGGGTGTCGGTTCCTATCATAATTTGCTGTCAAAATAGCATCTACGCCCAAAAATGTGCACCCAGTCCTCATTGATACATCATGCAGCATGCACTTTTAACTAGCGTGCGGTTTTTTCATTCAGCGATTCCATTTTGCTGAGGAGTATATTCTACGGTAATTCATGCTTGCTATCTTCACGCTATAAGAGGCATGAAAACTCGCTGTTGACGTATTCCTTTCCGTTATCTATGCGTAACGCTTTATTTTTCTGCCTGTGTGATTTCCGACCATACTTTTATTGGGTTGTTCGATAATTCATATCGTTTTCTCAGAGATGATGTAAACTGCATATTTCATGTACTGGTGATTGCATGACTTATATTATTATATACTATTTTAAAGATTAGACTTTGGACTATCTTCAGTCAAAAACTGAGCGTCATTAGTAAACTACAAGCTTATTAAAAATAAACTTGAAAATGGACAGTCAAAGCAGCATTATCGGCATTTTTTATTGTTTTACTTCCGAAAGAGCAAACATGCGGTGCAGGCTCGAAACAAATTGTGTGAAGTTTATGGTGAGAGCTGCCTTCCTGAACGCCAGTGTCAGCATTCGTTCTGGAAATTTTAATGTGCACATACTGGTAGTCCAACCACTACTGATGACGACAAAATAAAGGCATTAATCGAAACTAACCTGCGTATGATAACTTGAGAGATAGCAGAGAAGCACAACATATCGAATTCAACCGTTTAGGGCTCGGCCACATTGCGATTCGACTATCGTATCGAGCGATTTTTAAACGCAAATATCAACACACTGCGACAAGTTTTGCAAAGGAACTTTAAACATGCGCAGAACTAATATGCTCATTTGAAGGTATGTCTTTGCCAGGAATACATGCGGTAACTATTTTGTGCACTATGCAAGAAACATTTATGCATACATGCCAGCGTCAAACGTCCAAATGATGCGCGCTTGCGCAAGTATAACTAAAACTTCCTACTAAACTGGTTTTAGGAAAAACCGCAGATTCCTGCGACTGCCCACCTGGCCAGAATTGTCTCAAATCGCAGTGTGCGCGCTTCCATTTAACCATGTGCAACTAGCGACAGTATTGTGACTATATAGTCGTAGTCTGATCCATCCCTTACTTGCACTTACAACATCTACGTAAACAAACTGGATGTTTGGATTCGAATTAAAGGAAATCCACCTCACTAAGCGCATTAACATATGCGACTCTGCTGAAACCTAAACAGAACGACTCATTTCTAAAAAGAATCATAATGAGTGATGATGAATGGATTGTTTACGATAACGTAGTCTGAAAACGATCATGGACCAAGCAAGATGAGTCCCCACAATCGACATCCAAAGCCAATATTCGCCAAAAGAAAATTATGCATTCTTTGTGGTGGGATTAGAAGGGTATAGTCTACTTTGAGCTGCTTCCAAGAAACCAAACTATCGATTCGCATGGCTATTGCTGTCAACTATCGAAATTGAACGAAGAAATCGAGAAAAAACGCTCTGAACTGGCTGATTGCAAAGGCGTGATGCTCCATCATGATAACGCCAGGCCCCACACCTCTTTGATAACCCGTCAAAAATTAATGGAGTTCAATTCGGAACTGATGCCACATCTACCCTATAGCCCTGACTTAGCACCATCAGGCTATCATTAGTTTCACTCCCTTCAAAACCATTTGAATGGGAAAACTTTCGATTGCGATTAGGCTGTTAAAAATAAGTTAGACCAGTTCTTCGCTTCTTAAAAACCAAGGCTTCTTCAAACGTGGAATTTTTCAACTTGCCGAAAAATAGCAAAAGGTCATCCAACAAAATGGTCAATATATAATTGATTAATAGTTTGTTGTTAAAATAAATAAATTTTCTTTGAATAACATGAAAAAACGACATTAATATCGAACAAACCAATATATGCTTGAACACTTCACCTTTTTGTTTCAAAAATTATACTCCGCACGATTTTGTCTTGTCATCTATGAACGTGCTAAAATACTTCAACTGACCGTGCGATCAAATGCGTATCGGTCCACAAACATCTGTATGTAAAGTTCCAGTAACTCAGTAGACTTCGATTTTTGCTTCGGAAATGGTTTTTGGGATTGCCTCCCCTGAATACGTATGCCACATTATGGCAAATTGCTGTTAGTATCGGCTTTTTTGCCTACTAAAGTATCGTTTCGTCAGGTCAGCTTCGTTCAAGTGACCTAGCACTTCATGCGCTGTGCGACATCTCCGTGCGCTTTCGATTCATTAATGTAGTACAGGTGTGACTTTCGGGAGGCTGTTGCTAAATTTTTCCCCAGATTACGAGTCTATTATTACCGTACCATTATGCTGAAAAATAAGTTCAAAGCCGTGGTCCGTTACTTTCAATACAGACATTAGATCCGATCTCAGATCGGGAACGGAGAGAGTTTCACTTAGGCCCGCCATTATACGTTTGGTTTTCAAAAGTACTTCTCCATCGCCGAGAATTTTAGCCAATTTACAATAAAGTTTGCACAGCGATTTTAAATTCTGCGAATTTTGCATTCTTAGAACACTTGTGCGACGTGTCTCCCGAATCAAGACACTACTGTCCTTTTTTGCCGAATACTTGCATGGCTACTGCTATGTTGCTTTTGGGTGCACTGTTCTCCATAATTCTTATTTTGTTTTTCAATTTCCCACAATGTTGACACGCGCACTTGAACACTTTGATTCTTTTGTAATGTTTTTGTAGGTACATCAGAGCTTATAGGTACATCGCGTTTTCGTTCTTTTCGTTTTCACGCCTCGTACTCTTCAATTAGTTTAGTTTTTAACGATTCCAGGTTTGGTAATTTATCTTGCGTTCGATTGCCATTCTAAATTGTTCGTACTTTTCCGGCAAATTGTGTAACATAAAAATTGTAACGAGATAGTCCATCACGTCCATGTCCATCTGATAAGATTATCAGAGGATGTCAAAAAACATTTGTAAATGCATTTTCTGCATGTCGGCGATTCAAGTAAATGTGCCTTACGCACGGGACTCTTGACCGTATATACACTTTCAAGCTTATCCCCTAAATCTGTAGTAAACAATCGAGCAGCCCCGTAGTGATCAGGAGTGGTTGCTCCTGACAAGGTAAGCTAGTTACTCCGTAGAAATTGCTTAGTTTGTTGTTTTACTAGATTATAGTCAACTAAACCCGTCAAGTTGCTATCATTTGGGCAGGGGCGAGTGCATCACTTCAGCCAATTTAACATCATTCGGTTTGACATTTCTTTTGTAATGCTACGACCTTCTTTAGAGAAGCAACAGAGTTTTTTACTATTTGATGTTTATATTGATCTCTAACCTCTGTGTTCGCTTACCTTGGTAAGAAAAATATTTAAAGATAATGAAAATTGATCGGAATTTCTTGTAGAGTAGAGTACGCGTTATAAATCTTTGAAGTGTAACTTCGGGGCGCCACAAAGAATCCGCTCCATATGACCCTGCCAACAGCGGGCCGACAAGCACGCGTACGTGGTCGTAAAGCGAAGCTATTCAGCTGAGCTCGGTCTTCTTTACAGCTCGCTGACCCTTGTGTCGGAACACCGGGACCCGAGTCTTGCACGGACCTTAAAGACTCCCCATCGTTACAAATCTTTTTCGATCACACAATATTTTGCTTGTCTAAGTTTCGACGTTGCTATTGTCAAAATAATGTCTGATCTTGCTTTAGAATCATTAGCCACTTTTTCAGGTGCCCTCGCGTCGGGCTTAACACATTTTCCATTAACATATTTCCAAACATCGTTTTTGATTAGCAACGCTTGAGCTTGGATTCACCTAGTGTCGTAATTGTCCCGTCCGGGGAGATTAATTTTAATTTTCGCGTTGCTCATTGTGCGCAAGGTTTTCCGTTTATTTTTGCAATACGTACACGCTGTTGAATTGTGTATGACTTTTATTAGGAGAACAAGCGTTCTTTTCGATAGTACAAAACGTATTGATTAGACAAATTGTATTACAAAGAATTATAGTGGTGTCACATGAAGTTTGATACATTTCAACAGCACCTACTACTATGTACTACGTAAATAGTAAACTCTAAGGGTGCCCTTCGTTTTATAGACTAAAATTTGAAATTCACAAATCTTTCTAATTGCTAACCAAACTTACAAAATTTCAAATTTTGGAGGCATTTTTTGTCCTTGTACTCATAAAGACCAAGATCCGTGATTTTTTTTTAAGATTTTCCGGCTCAACGATGTCACATTGCAAGGCGCCTGGCAAACCAGGTGGAATGGGTGCGGCCAGGAACGTGTGACAAATAAAGGGTTTTCCAATAAGAGGTGTTATTTTGGATAGCCCCCTATTTCGGTAGATGTCACTTTTGAAACTGTCATTTTTTAACATTTGACAAGTAGTAACTACGCTATCAATAAAAATGGTACGATACACGCTTCAACAAAGCATTGAAATTATTAAAATTCACTATAAAAATCGTGAAAATTTGGCAAAGACGGTTTGTAAAACTCGGAACATTTTTGGGTCGTCGTGAAGCACCTTGTCGGACCGCAATACAGAAATTGGTGGAAAAATTCGAGCTGTTGGGACAACTTAGCAATGTGAAGAATAAAACCCGTGCACGTCACTCAAGAACAGCCGAGAATATTGCTGCTGTAGCCGAAAGTGTTGAAGAAAACACAGGTTTGTCCATTCCTCGTCGTTCTTTGTAATTAGGCATTCCACAAACGTCATTACACTGTATTTTGCATAAAGATTTGGGTCTTAATGCTTATAAAGTTCAGTTAACACAAGAACTCAAGCCGGTCGATCATCAACGACGTCGTGTCTTTGTTGATTGGGTCCTTGAAATGCATGAAAATGATCTGGAATTCCATCGAAAATCGAGTGATGAGGCCCATTTCCACCTCGCTGGCCTCGTCAACAAGCAAAATTGTCGCATCTGGGGCTCGGAAAAGTTGAAAAGTTGAAAAGCCTCTCTATCCTCAACGTCTGACTGTTTGGAGGGGTTTATGGTCCGGCGGAGTCATTGGACCTTACTTTTTCGAAATGAGTGAATGGATTGCGTTATCGGGAGATGATTACTGATTTTTTATGGCCGGAATTGGATGGTATTGATCTGGACAACGTATACTTTCAACAAGACGGCGCTACGTGCCACACAAGCAACGAAACCATTGATTTTTTACGGGAAATGTTTCCGGACCGTGTTATCTCTCAAAGAGGTGCTCACAATTGGCCACCGAGATCTTGTGATTTAACACCTTGCGACTTCTTCCTTTGGGCCACGTGAAAAAGAAGGTCGACGCCAACAGCCCAGCGTCGATTCAAGACCTCAAAGATGGAATTCGTGAGGCTATCGAGGACATAGGGCAGCCACTTTGCGATTTGGTTATGGAAAATTTCATGAAAAGGATATGGTTCTGTAAGCGTGGTCGTGGTGGTCATTTGCCCGATGTTATTTTTCACTATTAACGGCATACCTTCCTCTTTATAATGAAATAAACATCCGATCATTTATATTAAAAAATTGCATTTTTCTTTTAATATCAAAATAACACCTCTTATTGGAAAACCCTGTATGTTCTTGCCAAATGTTGTGTCATCAATACGAGTTTCATACTGTTGGGAGTTCCTTCTGACGGGGCAACCCAGCTTAAATGCATTATTGTACGAGTCTAGTCGTAGTTTAGTTAATGATGTATGTTTTAAAATCTGTAAAGGGAAACATGTACTATTGTCCGTCATGTGCCATGTGCGTGCGGCCCAGTCTCACTTAGTCCCGCAAACATCACCTTTCAGCATGGGAGATTGTCGATCCTGCTGTCATCGTGTTGTTCGTGGTTGTCTCTGTTGCTATTAGGTGGTGATCTTCGGTGATGGATAGTTTTTAAGGTTTGTGGTGGGTAGTTAGGCTCTCAGCCGCAGGGGGATGGACCAGAACTTAATTCTTAGTCCTATCAGTTTTTGTAACTTGTCGTTCCCACGTCTCAACCCATCATTTTTGGGAACGAAACTCAATTAAACTGCCATTTGAACAGTTGCGCAGTTAAATTTTTAATTTCCCCTTGTAAAGAGATTTATATTCAAAAACTCGATTTTTAATTTGACTAATTCTCAATTGCTACAATTTGTCTATACGCCTCCATTTATTCCAGGGTTTGGCATTCACACTTGAAGAGCGTCAAGTCTTAGGTATTCATGGACTGCAACCTGCCCGTTTCAAATCACAGGAAGAACAACTTGAATTGTGTAAAATTTCTATCAACAGATACCAGGAAGATCTCAACAAGTATCTATATTTAGTAGATCTACAAGTAAGCATGCATCCTCTTATACAATCAAATTCACTTTCAATTAAAAATTAGTTTATTTAACTTCCCTCTTGCACATTTCATTTCAATTACATTGACTTGACCTTATCTATACGGAATTCGACGTTTCTTCTTCATTTCTCTTTTTCAATCTCACTCAGGATCGAAACGAACGACTATTTTTCCGATTAGTATCTGAGAATGTCGAGCAAATGATGCCAATTGTTTACACACCCACCGTTGGTTTAGCATGCCAAAAATTCGGTTTAATTTATCGGCGCCCGCGTGGTTTATTCATCACAATAAACGATCGAGGACATGTGTTTGATGTGTTGAGAAATTGGTAAGCATTGAATTCTGGAAGACCTGGAATTGTTTATTACACTTTTAACTACATTTCAGGCCCGAACCCGATGTCCGTGCCATTGTTGTTACAGATGGTGAACGGATATTGGGTTTAGGTGACTTGGGTGCATGTGGTATGGGTATTCCAGTCGGAAAATTGGCCCTTTACACAGCCCTAGCCGGAATTAAACCCCACCAATGTCTGCCCATTCTCATCGATGTTGGTACCAACAATCAGGATCTACTCGAAGATCCCCTCTACATTGGACTCCGCCAAAAACGCGTTGTCGGCGAAGACTACGATAGTTTCATTGATGAGTTCATGGAAGCTGTAGTGAAACGATATGGTCAAAATACTCTTATACAATTCGAAGATTTTGGCAATCATAATGCCTTCCGATTTTTGGACAAATACCGCAACCATTATTGCACATTCAATGACGATATTCAGGGAACAGCTGCTGTAACCTTAGCCGGTCTTTATGCATCCAGGCGCATCACAGGACGAACCTTCCATCAAAGTCAAATGTTGTTTGTGGGTGCGGGAGAAGCAGCCATTGGCATTGCAGATCTGTGTGTTAAGGCGATGCAGGCTGAGGGTGTTCCCCTGGAGGTACATTTTTTGACGTGGTGTTTTGATAACAGTTAGCTTCTAAGCTTTGCAAAATAGGAAGCACGCTCCAAAATTTGGATGATGGATATCGATGGTTTGTTGACGAAAAGTCGGAAGAAGGGAACCCTGGAAGGACATAAAGTCTATTATGCTAAAGATGTAGAGCCAATGCAGGACTTGAAACAAGTTGTGGATCATGTGAAGCCAACGGTAGGTCACTTTAACATTTTTTTATAAAATTTTGCTTTTGTGACGCATAATTTTTAGGTATTGATTGGCGCATCCGCAGCAGGAGGTATTTTCACACCTGAGGTCCTTAAAGCCATGGCTACAAATCATAAACAACCTGTAATTTTCGCTCTATCCAATCCGACGAGTAAAGCCGAATGTACTGCAGAGCAGGCGTATAAATACACAGAAGTAGATCGTTAAGAGTTTCAATTTGGAAGTTATATTTCATCTGTGTCCTATTTAATTTAAAGGGTCGTTGCATCTTCTCATCAGGGTCACCATTTGCGCCAGTCGAAATCAATGGAAAAGTGTTTAAACCCGGCCAAGGAAATAACGCTTATATTTTCCCAGGTATTGCGCTTGGTGTAATCGCCACAATGACGCATCATATTCCCGAGGAAATGTTCCTGATTGCTGCCCGTGAATTAGCCGATAGTGTCGATGAAAGTGATTTACAACGAGGTTCATTGTACCCACCTTTGTCCAAGATTCGTGAAGTATCTTTGCACATTGCTATTGGCATTACCAAATTCGCTTACAATAAAGGTAAGTTTAGAATCTTTGCTCTCCAAAACAAAGCGAAAGAAAAATGAATGGGTGATCGATTGTCGGATGACAAGATTCTCAGAGTACTTTCCATAGGATCAGGAATATATGGTGTTAGACCCAAGGATTCCCTTTCCCTTCCTTCTAATACGTTTGTTGAATTTTCATGGTATTTGATTGTATGTAATTTTAAATGGGCCATATGGGGTCAAGGCTCCATATCCTCTTATTACTGAGCACAGCAACCAAATTAAATTTCGAAACATTTTTCTGAAATCACCAACTCTAGAATCCCTAGAATGGAAACTCGTAAAATAAAACAAGGTGGAATTACTTTTCTAGGGATATTTTATGTTTTTTTTTCACATAATTCAATGGTAATTCATAATAAAAATTTTTTTGTCATGATCACGTTGTAATGTTTTAAAATATTCCTAATTTGCTTCCAGGCCTCGCATCTACATATCCAGAACCGGTGGATAAGAAAAAATGGCTTGAAGATCAACTCTACAATTTCAATTATGAATCGTCAATGCCAGTGACATGGACATGGCCAAAAATGCCACACATCAAAACACGAGATTTGGTTCCAACACAATTTTTCAAGGATGCTAAGTAAATGTTGAATTTGTTCCAATTCACTATCAGCCACAACTACGAATACAAACGTAGCATAGATGTTAAGTAAAGGAGACACCAAGTTAAACACTCTTACACAATTAAATCGTCAAAAAGGACTGAAAATACCAATTATTTACACCGAGTAAATACAACAAAATAATAAGCATCATGAGTTAATACAATATTTGGTTCAGTAAAATGTGTCTTGCCATGCTGCAATTAGTCTTGGTAAAAGCCAATAAAACAAGAGATTTCAACTAGCAACAATAGGTACAACGTTTCTGAAACAACAATAGTGAATAGCAGGCAACTCAACTTAGATAGTGTGTTATTAATACGACTACCGATATTTCTTAAAATCAAATTAAGCGAATTTCTTTGTAGCATTTTGATTGGTTTATTTTAAAATTTCCGTTTATTTCTTCCGAATAGAGTTATTCAAATAGTTTTGTAAATGTACCTGATAAGGACGACTAAAACGCATTAAATTTAACCTCCTCCAGTGACACTTAAAAGTATTTTATGATAAAATCATTCTCTTCTCACTTGTGTATATGTTTATAGCTCACCTAGTGAAAGCAATGTATACCTTTTAAAAAATAACTTTAAATTTTGATCATTCTGAAATGTGTTTTTCCCACAAACACAATCATAGCCACATAAAATGTGCATTTCGTGTTAAGTTGTAATTTATTCGAAACTTAATTGTACGACTAAACTTTTTTCGAGACTTTTAATTTGTTTGGACTTTATTTCTAAATTATTTTAAAGTTCTTAAATCATTTTTTTATTGCATGTTCAGAAGTGTGATTTTAATTTTTGTTCCTTTGATTCTAGACCGAAGAAAGTAGAAGTAGAAAATATAGGCAATAATGAAAATCAAGATGAAGAAAACACTTTCATGACTCCGAGTGTTAAATGAAATTAGCCATAAATTGCGTGAATATTACGAAATTGAACAATATCGAAGTAATGTCAATATTTAAATGGATATTTTTTCATTTTCTCGTTTTGGGAAACGCGACTCGAGTCCACTGCCATTTATTTTCAATCCGTTACTTCAATAAAGTGAAAAATTGTTATTTAAATTTAATTGTGAAAACGATCTATTTTTAATGTATCCTTAATAAAATTTCCTTTATTCAACTTTTTTAGTTTTTGATTGTTTTACGTATAACTTTCAATGCAGGAAGGTTTGGATATCGATACTAATTTCCAAAAGTAAGCAATTCAGTTTGGTCAATCCAAATAAAATTGTAAGAAATTTATATGTGACATGCTAAGATAAAAAATTAAACATAAATCTGTTTTTAAATGTTACAAAGTCTCTCATTTTCATCATAGGTTCCAAGTTATTACTACGAATACCAGGAGGCAATGTTTTTATAATCTCTAGTCTCGGTAAATAGGATAGACCCACATTCTACGTCCAGCATTCGTTGCGTGCAGAGCTGTTTTTAGTTCGTTTTCAAAAAATTAAATTAATTTTTCTAAAAGTCAGTTTTTATTGGAAAAAGCTTTTATCGTTAAAGGAATCGACCCGCGGAATCATATCGATATTATTTTACTTCGATAAATCAAGAAAAGCAAATAATCCAAAGGCTAACTCGGGACTGCTAGTATGGAGGAGCTCAACGGCTTCCCCCTGTTGAGGGATCCTGGGGACACAAGCAATATAAAATTGGCGGCAATCGTCCAGGAAAGCTCTGCAGATGACGGACGTAAAACCCATATAATTGAAAACAAACAAGAAGTGATTTGATTTCGACAAGAGAATCAAGAATTAAGACTACGACTACAATCCCTTGAGGATCTGTTCAAGATTCTACGTCTAGCACTCGTTGCGTTTAGACTTGTTTTTAACCGCTCCTGTCATTAATTTTAAAAATTAATTAATTTTTCACAGAAGTCGGTTTCAAATAATTGAATTAATTTTGTACGAGTCAGTCAAAAGCAGATTTTATTGGGGAAGAATTAATCGTCGAAGGCATCGACCAACCATACCAATAAATCAAGAAAAGGCAACAAACCAAAGACAACTCGGGACTGCTGTATGGAGGAGCCCGACGGCTTCCCTCCGTTGGGGGGCCCCGGGGAGAGTGACGGTGTGAAATTGGTGGTAAGTGTCAACAAGCGGAGACACACGAGCACCCAGGATACCGCAGATGGCGGCCGTAAAACGCAAGTGCTCGAGGATAGACAGGAGGTGTGTCGCCTTCGAAGTGAAATCGAAGAGTTAAAAGCAAGGATTCAAACGTACGAGGAAAGGTTCAAGACGGCAAAAAAAGTTCAAGAGAGTGAACCGATACGAAAAACAGATAAGCACGCAAAACAGAAGAAAGTGCTGGTGGCACCAACGAAAGCCAGAACTACTTTGCAGCGCTGGATGGACTCCAACAGGATATGGAGGTAGACGAAGGTAATAAAGATGATAATTTTATAATTTATTTAAAAAATAATGAAAATAGAAATAAGGAGAAGAAACCTCAAAAAGTAGCCAAGAATACCGAGAAAGTTCCGCCAATTAATGTCTTCGGTCAAAGCGGAAAGGACATGGTTCGGCTGTTGGCAGCCGAAAACAAATTAACAAATTTCGAAATCAAACGAATAAATTCCGAGAAGCTATCAATTAGAACGAAATCACTGGTTGATTTCAAATCAGCGAAAAATGCTTTGAATTCTGGGGAGGTTCCGCACTTCACTTAAACCCCCAAAAGCGAGAAGAACCAGACGTTCTTGCTGAAGGGCTTGGACTGCGGAGAAGATACCGTCGATCTTCTTCAGGTTCTCAAGGAAACAGCACCACAAATCGAGTTTATCTCAGTTAAAACATTCGCGACAAGAAGGTCGACGGTAGAAAAAAAAATTTACCACCTTATTTAGTACAAATAACAAATAAGAGCAGTCCAAGCGCTCTTCAGCAAATCAGATATATAAATTTTCGAGTGGTGAGGTGGGAACGCCTCCAGAAACGAGAAATCAACCAGTGCTATCGCTGCCAACGATTTGGGCATTCGGCTGCCAACTGCGCCATGCATTACCGATGCGTTAAATGCAAAGACGTGCATGCTCCCGGTGAGTGCAAATTGGCTCAGACGGAGCCAAAAGAGAAATTATATTGTGTGAACTGCGGTGTTTTTGGTCACCCGGCATCATATGGAGGATGCTCCCGATATCAGGATGCAAGATTGAAATCTGTCCCAAAGCAAACACAAATACACCGCAGTGTCTTAGCTCCGAACTTCGTCAAGCCCGGAGTATCATTTGCACAAGCCGCTAGAGGACCAGCAAAAAATGCGGAAACTAGTGTAAATAATGTAAGTGGCAATAATGAGCTGCTTCTCAAAATTTTACAGCAATTAAATTCTCTATCGGGAAGAATCGATAAGCAAGATACAAAAATTAATCCTGTTTTTCATCGTCTAGGGGTTTCAAATCCAGTCACATTCCCATGGATAGGATTCGTCTCATCTCGATCAACGTCAACTCCATTGTTACTATACATCGGCGTGATTATCTCCTTGAATTCATTGCCAGACAAAAGCCTGACATCCTGCTTCTAACCGAAACCCACCTCAATTCATGGCACTCCATGACATTCAAGGATTTTGAATTCGTAAGAAACGATAGGGTAATAGGAGATGGGGGAGGTGGCACCGGGATATTGGTTCGAAGACCCTATTGTTTCCAAAATATTGAAAAAGTCGAATTCAAAAACTTTGAATCTCTTGAAGTGTCCGTTATCAAAATCTCACTGCCAGGTGGGGATAACCTCTTCGTTATCTCTGCCTATGCAACTGGTGGAACTGTTCTCAAGCTCAAGGAGGAACTCAATTCCTTGTTTGAAATACTCGAATTGAACAGGCTGCATAACTATTATATTCTTGCTGGTGACCTGAACGCCAAGCAAACATCATGGCTAAACGCCACCAATAATCCAAGTGGTGTATTCCTGAAATCGTGGATAACAGAGAACCAAATTGAATACAGGTGCAGTCTACATGGGTCTGAGTTCCCAACATACCCTAGGACAAATTCATATTTGGACCTTTGCATTGCTGACGCAAGACTCGAATTCAACTTTAATAGTCCTCAACGGAAACTGCAGGTGCTTCCTTATGATTGCGACCATAACGCAATCGTAATGGAAATCAATCATCACAGGGATGATCTCTTCCTCATTCCAGTTCAACATGAAAATCATCAGTTGAATTTCAAAAAAACAGACTGGAGAAAGTTTCAAAATAAGTTTAATCGGGAGTACCAGAAGCAATGTCCCCCTTCTGATGGTGGCAACTCTTGCTCAATGGTTCCTAATGACAGGAATCTAACTAACGATGAAATAGATCTCTATTTGTCGAAGTTAGAGAAGCTGACGTTGGAAACGATTGAGAAAGTAGTTCCCAAGATTAAATATCGAAACAATATGGAAGGATATGAAACACCAACCATCGCAAGGTTGAAAAGATTGAAAAGCCTTCTTCTCACACGAGTCAACAATATTTATCGACGATTTTTGGACTACAACCATCCCTCATTGTCTTTGTTGAAATTACATCTGAAGAATGTCCGGAACTTAATCTGGTCATACTTCAGGAGTGAGGTCAGCAATCAATGGGCGGAAAAATTGAGGGGTATTAGCCCACAGGACCCAGACGGTGTGTTCACGAAAGTTAATAGCATATTCCGCAAGAAGTCTCGAGTGAAGGTATCGAATCTTGAAGTCACTAGTGATGAGATAAATCTTCTCGATAGGGTTGGTATCGAAACTGATAGTACGACTCCGGATAGAAATGGAAACAGGATTATTTGTGAAGGATTGGATAAACTTGCCCTGATTGGAACACATTTTGAATTGGTTCATCTACCAAACCCTGAGAGAGGGAACGAAATTTTTTCAGAGGTCGTTGAAGCAAAAGTTTCCGACTTCAAATCAAGCCTGAACGGCCAATCAATTCTTCATTTCAATGAAACATTAACATCTGACCTGGTACCAAACTTGAATCTTAGTGATTATTTTGTTAGCTATGAAGACTTGTGTTTCATATTTGGCAGGATAAACAACAAGAAATCATGTGGTGTTCTCCGAAATTTGCCTGAGGTTGCTATTAGGAATGATTGCATATTGTTCAACAACATGTTGACCAGTTCATAATTCCCAAATGAGTCAAAAAAGGCTAAGGTATTTCCGATCTTGAAGAAAGGAAAAGAATCTTCATGCCCCAAAAGCTATCGCCCAATCAGCTTGCTGCCTCACATCAGCAAGGTGTTTGAAGTGATACTCAACAGAGCATTAAACGCCCACATTGAGGAAAATGAGTTGATGCCGAATTGCCAATTTGGTTTTCGTGCCAGGCATTCGACCACACATGCAATAACGAAAGTAACCTCAGACATCTGTTGGAAACTAAAGGATAGACAATGTGTTGGAGCATGTCTCATTGATATGGAGAAAGCCTTTGATACGGTATGGTTAGATGGACTAATTTTTAAACTCCTTCAGGACAAGTTCCCCAGACACCTTGTCGCCATGATGTGTAATATGTTAAACGGGAAATCGTTTGTTGTAACTGATGGAAATCTGACAACAATGCGCGAGTTCAAGGTCTTGAATGGTCTACAGCAGGGAACAGTTACTGCGCCTCTGCTTTTCTCAATCTTCATTCGCAAGCTATTGAACGGCTTTGATTTTATCGTCTCGCTAACGCGATCATTGGTAGCGTTTGCTGATGATCTGATCATCTATATGGCAGACCGAAAAGCTACAATAGTTCAGAGCAATCTCCAAAAAAATGTTCAATGATGTACAGCTGTACACTGACAATTGGCGAATGAAAATCAATGCGCAGAAGTGTGAAACAATCTTGTTTCGGACAACGCTGCAGGGGGTCAGTCAAGACCTGAAACGTAATTGGAAAGATTTCCACATTATGGCTGGTGAGAGTAGTCTAGAACGGGTTCCACATAAATCCTGTCTTCGATACCTCGGTGTTTATCTCGATCAGTATCTGTACTATACTGAACATGTGAAAATCATGCGCAGTAAGGCACTAAAAGTAGTCATGGCCCTTCGAAAACGCTTTCATTCCAGAAACATTGATCAAAAGGTCAAAATTATCTGTTACAAGACACTGGTTAGACCAGTTTTGACATATGCATGTCAGATCTGGTACAACCAGAGCGCTAGTACTATGGAAAAATTAAGAGTTTTCGAAAGGAAATGTCTTCGTGCATGTACTGGTTTGTACAGAAAGCCTGAGACGGATTGGAAACATTATATATCGAATAGAAGAATTTATCAAACTGCTGAAGTGACGAGGGTCGATATCTTCATATTGAAACTTCTTCGGAATCATATCGCAAGATCTGTGACTGTGAGTGAAAACCCTTGGATATCACAACTGTTCCACCCTACAGACGGGTATATAGCGACTTGCCTCGCTACTGGCTTCGTTCCTCCAGAAGCATTCGTGTATTTGGACATGAATCGATGTGTTTTTGATTCTGACGGCATCCAAGTCATATATCACATATATCGACGGGCCACCGATAAGAAGATAAAATATCCTCCTAATTTGAGTTCACGAGACCAACGATTTCAATGGAGATACTCATTTGCTAGATTCGTTGAAGCTGATCGAGTTGAGACGGCGCAATCCAGGTATTGGTGGCTGAATGACAATGTCTAAATTATTCGTGTTTATTTTTCAGTTCTGGTGTTTTTCGTTATTTCGTTTTTTTGAGTTTCAGCTCATTATTGCTACATTTAGTGTTGTTGTTTATTTTTGTTAAAAATTAGGTATAGGTTAGGTATATGTAATGTTTACTATATTCCGTTAGAGATAAGATTAAACACTTAAGTTAGGAACATTGTTACAGAATTTTTTTAGTATAAGATAAAGTTTTTGATTGTATTTTATTAGAAATAAGTTACAACATATTAGGTGTAGGATCAAAGTTTCACTGTTGTGTCTCAATTATAAATAATTTCAGGATAGTGTTGGTTGATTTTTTTTCCTTTTTCAAATATGTAATAATCGTAATTAATTGAATTTGCTATAGTTTTTTTTGATGAAATGAGTTAATGATAACGTATAAATTTAGAGAGCCGTTTGGGCCATTAAGTTTTTGATTGTTATTGTTTGGAATTTGCCTTATATTCTTTTAAAATTTATAACGATTAGTATTAAATAAAGCGCTTTTTGACTTTAAGTTTGAGGATCTGTTCAAGAGAGTGATGAAAATCAAGATGCAGAACTGCTAAAGCAAACCAATAAGGAAACTAACGCAAAGAAAGCTGTCAAACAAGCTATCCCAGAACATCTACTAAGTGCTGGAGGCGCTAACGACAGCCAAAACTGTTATGCAGCGCTGGACAGACTACAACAAGAAATGGACCTTGAAGAATGTATTGAACGTTATTCTAATAAAGAACACGATGTTAATTTTATTCATACTTAAAAAATAAGGAGAAGAAACCAGCTCGCAGTTCTGCTGGTCCCCCTCAAAAAGTTTCCAAAAATACAGAAAAAGTTTCGCCAATTGACGTGTTCGGTCACAGCGGAAAAGGTATGGTTCGGCTATTGGCAGCCTAAAATAAACTAACCAATTTCGAGGTTAAAAGAGTTAATGCAGAAAAATTAACAATTAGAACAAAGTCACTGGTTGATTTCAAATCTGCTAAGAATGCACTGAACTATCGGGAGTTCCACACCACCCATACCCCAAAAAGTAAGAAGAATCAGACCTTTTTGTTGAAGGGCTTGGACTGTGGAGAGGATACCGTCGACCCTCTTCAGGTGCTTAAGGAAGCATCACCTGAAATTGAATTTAGTTCCGTTAAAACCTTCGCGACAAGAAGATCGACGGTAGAAAAGAATTTACCACTTTACTTGGTACAGATTCCAAATAAGAGCAGTCCAAATGCCCTTCAACAAATTAGGTACTTGAACTTTCGAGTGGTGAGGTGCGAACGTCTCCAGAAAAGGGAACGGAACCAGTGTTATCGATGTCAAAGATTTGGACATTCAGCTGCCAACTGCGCCATGTTTTATCGGTGCGTCAAAAGCAAACACTTTCATGCTCCCGGTGAATGCAAATTGGCTCAGGCGGAGCCAAAAGAGTAATTATACTTGTGCGCTGTTTTTGGTCATCCGGCATCATATCGAGGATGCGAGAGTAAAATTTATCCTAAAGCAAATACAACTACATCGCAGTGTCTTAGCTCCGAAATTCGTCAAGCCTGGAGTATCAGTTGCACTCGCCGCTAGGGGACCAGCAGATAATGCTGTAAATAATGCAAGTTGCAATAATGAGCTGCCACTCAAAATTTACCAGCAACTAAATTCTTTATCGGAGAGAATCGATAAACAAGATTCAAAAATTAATTTTGTTTTTCAGCGTTTAATCCTTTCAAATGCCTCGAAATAACTTGTCCTCCAGTCACATTTCCATGGATAGGATTTATCTCATCTCGATCAACGACAACTCCATTGTTACTATACATCGACGTGACTGTCTCCTTGAATTCATTGTTAAGCAAAAGCCTGACATTATGCTTCTCACTGAAACCCACTTCAATTCATGGCACTCCATGACATTCAAGGATTTTGCATTCGTAAGAAACGATAGGGTAAACGGTGAAGGGGGAAGTGGCACCGGGATATTGGTGAGAGGACCCTATTGTTTCCAAAATATTGAAAAAGTCGAATTCAAAAGCTTTGAATCTCTTGAAGCGTCCGTTATCAAAATCGCACTGCCAGGTGAGGATAACCTCTTCGTTGTCTCTGCATATGCAACTGGTCGAAATGCTTTCAAGTTCAAGCAGGAGCTCAATTCCTTGTTTGAAATACTCGAATTGAACAGCCTGTATAGTTATTATATTCTTGCAGGTGATCTGAACGCCAAGCATACATCATGGCTGAACGCCACCAATAATCCAAGAGGTGTATTCCTGAAGTCGTGGATAACCGAGAACCAAATTGAATACAGGTGCAATCTATATGGGCAAGTGCTCTCAACATACCCTAGGACAAATTCATATTTGGATCTCTGTATTGCAGACGCAAAACTTGAATTCAGCTTTAATTGTCCTCAACGGAAACTGCAGGTGCTTCCTTACGATAGCGACCATAACGCAATCGTAATGGAAATCAATCATCAAAGGGATGATTTCTTCCTCATTCCAGTTTAACATGAAAATCATCAGTTGAATTTCAAAAAAACAGACTGGGGAAAGTTTCAAAAGATGTTTAATCAGGAGTGCCAGAAGCAATGTCCCCCTTCTGATGATGGCAACTCTTGCTCAATGGGTCCTAATGACAGGAATCTAACTAACGATGAAATAGATCTCTATTTGTCGAAGTTAGAGAAGCTGACGTTGGAAACGATTGAGAAAGTAGTTCCCAAGATAAAACATCGCAACAATATTGTCGCGTGTTATGGTTCGCGGGCGATAATTTTAATGTTCCGGGAAAGTGTGAAGACGCACTGTCTTTCAAATCAAGTTAAAAGAGTTTATTTGCTAAGGATTCACAGTCATCAATTTAACTATTTTACCAATAATTAAAATGATATTCACTTGTCTATAAATTTTCATTTCAACTGTCTGTATCACGAAAATCACTTCACTTATCAATCAATATCGCCTTTACTTCGCGCTCCACCCTATCGCAGTCTTACTATCGCCGTTTTACTATTCCTCCCCATTCATTCAGCTCGGCTTTATATAGGGTCTCTAATCATTCAATCCATTTCTCGTATATTGGCGAATGTTTTGGCGATAACTACCTGGAATATTCGAGCAATTCTGAATACCCCGCAGTGACATCACTTTCAGATATTGATCCTGTTTGGTCGATTCTTGTGCTTTCGAGTACATTCGTTTATTGATCATGATGTTGTTAATAGTTGCAATAACAATTGCGACAATAGCTCTCAGAAATGTTTGGACATGTAACACTGCCCCCACCTCAGTTCTTTTCGCCCCGAAAAGATGTGTTGCTAGTTGTAGTCAATCTCCCTGGATGTAATATGAGGCAAGACGGTCCAGGTGCACGATTTTCATTTTGGCTCTCGATTTACGGTGTTCCTGTATGCGATATATGACGTCATTTATTCACTTTATAACTCGGTATGGTCCCTTCCAATTATGCTGCAACTTCGGAGACCTACCCTTCCGCGGTTGTGGGTTATATAGCTATACCAAGTCATCTTGCTGGAAGCAGCCGATTCGAGGTGTTTTCGCACAGTCCGATAAATCTCGCTCAATCGTTGCCTTAGCTCACTTGCGTACTCCGAAGTCATTTGGGGTTTCTCAGGGGGTGTTCCAAACTTTATATCACCCGGCAGATGAATAGTATTTCCAAAAATGACTTTGGCTGGAGTTTCCCCCGTCGATGCATGTTCGGCGGCTCTATACGCCATCGAGAATAACGCGATGTGCCGATTCCACTCCCTATGGTTCTTGTCAACCATCTTGGCCAGGTATTTATTGAGTGTACCGTTGAAACGTTCGACCATTCCATCGGATTCGAGATGCTGCGGTGTTGTCCTCGTTTTCCGTATTCCTAGCAGCTCACACATTTCGCCAAAAGCTAGTGGCTCGAAGTTTCGGCCTTGATCCGAATGTAGTTCACAAGGTACGCCTTACCTACTGACCCAATTCAACACTAGCTGTTCAGCTACAGTAGTTGCTTCCTGGTTGGGAATGGGGTAGACCTCGGGCCACTTGCTGAAATAATTGGCCACAACCAGCGTGTATCGATTTCCCCATTTGGATTCAGATAAGGGTCCTGCAATGTCCACAGCAATCCTTTCAAATGGTACCCCCACGTTATAGGTTTGCGATTCCGCTACCGTCAAAGGTCCAAAGGGTGGACTGAGAGGACAAATTCTCAGTCGTCGCTTTGGACCTTTGACGGAAGTGCAAATCGTTCATCCAAGACACTAGTCCTCTACGTCATCTCGAGCATGGAGCCAGTAAAACCTTTACCGCAATTTCGCTAAGGTCTTGTTAACGCCAAGGTGGCCTCCCGAGGATCCTTCGTGCATTTCCTTAACCACATCGTGGCTTTTGGGAAGTATAGTTTGCATCCTATAGGAGCTGCCACCACCGTTTCCCATTTCCGCTTGAGTACGCCACCCTCCACCTAAAGGGAGTTCCATTGTGCCCAATAACTTTTCAGGGTTGCGTCATGCATCGAAACTTCCTTCCACTCAGGTCACCCAGTTGTCTCCTTCCATACGAGCAATGGTCCGATGTACTCATCGGCTAGCTGGGCCTCCTCTATGACCAACCTTCATCGAATTCGGCCGTTATCACTCGCAGATCAACGCTCGGCTCCTTTTCCTCAATCAGTCGGCAATGCTTGCAGTTAGCTGGACATGGACGACGAGATAGGACGTCAGCATTTCCATGAACTCTGCTCTTCCGATGAACAATTTTGTAATCGTATGACTGTAATCTTTCAATCCATCTCGCAACTTGTCCCTCGGGGATTTGAAGTTAAGCAGCCATCTCAGCGATGCAATGTCTATTAGAAGAACAAAAATGCTGGTCATATAGGTACTTGTGGAACTGCTTGGTGGTCTTTATTATAGCTAATAGCTCCTTCCTGGCCACGCAGTAGTTACTCTCACTTTTTGATAGAACTCGACTGTAATATGAGTTTTTCTTCGCCATCAATCTGCTGGGAGAGTACAGCTCTGATCCCGCCGTTGCTCGTATTGGTGTAAACTGCAAACATTTTTCCGGCTTTTGGATTTGCCAGCACGGGTGATTCACACAGTTTCTCCTTCAAGGTCTCAAAGGCTGCTTGGCATTGTTCATTCCAGACATACGGACGATTTTTTTCGGTTAGCTGATGGAGACGCTCAGCTATTTTGGCAAAATCTTTGACAAATCTTCGATAATGGACCCAGAAAATTCCGTAGTCAGCGCTTGATGTTTGGTGGTGGCCAGCTTTTCACAGCTTCAATTTTTTCAGGGTCTGTTTAGAGCCCTTTTGCTGATATCACATGTCCCAGGTATTTTACTTCAGCTGTGAAAAGGGTACACTTATCGGGACTAAGTTTCAGATTCGCCAGTCGCAATCGGGAGAACACCTCTTCTAAGTTCCGCACATGCTCTTCGAACATTCTTCGGATAACAATGATATCATCTAGGTACACCAAGTAGGTCTTCCAGGTTAGGCTTCGTAGCACGTATTCCATCAGGCATTCGAAGGTGGCTGGAGCGTTTTAAAGGCCAACAATTGCCACAAATTGCCACAGTCCGGTCTAGCTGAAAATGCGATCTTCTCTCGCTCCTTCTTGTCGATTTCTACCTGCCAGTAGCCACTCTTGAGATCGAGTGTAGAAAATCATTTTACGTCGGCTCAAGTGTCCATGCTGTCGTCGATGCGTGGGAGCGGGTAACTATCTTTCTTAGTGACGTCGTTAAGCGGCGACATAATAACGAATGCTACCATCCTTTTTCTTTACTAGAACTACTGGCGCGGCCCATGGACTGACAGAAGGCTCGATCACAACTTGTTTTTCCATGTTCGAGATCAGTGCGCTCACTTCTCCTGGTTTGGCTATAGGAAGACGTCTCGGTGCTTGTCGAATCGGCTTGGCTCCCTGTGTATCTATGACGGGAGTTACCATACTCGATCGGTCTTGGTAATCCGGACATATTGAGAAGATGTTACTGTAATTGCTGAGCAGATCAGAGGCTTGCTTGAATAGCTGCACAGGCAATTTGGTCTGCTTCAATATTGCAGACGTGAATTCTCGGGTTTTGTCTGTGTCTTGCCTCCTTTTCCAATGATGGTCATGGGTAGTTTCCAAAGAGGTGATGGTGGAAATGGGCTGGGAGCTGGCGATGACTTCTTCCGCTTTGATGCTCGTGGTTGAGTCTGCGCTGTTAAGGACTCTAACCGGCACGTATCCGTTCCTTATAGATCTCAAAGGCTTCGTTCTTCAATCAAACTGCGCAATGCGGACATCTTCGTTGGCTCTTTCAGATAAAATTGGTGGTCTCCAGAATCACCATCAAGCTTGGCCCATACAATGCTCTCGGAAGATTTCGGAACATTAGTGTCGGCACATACTACCACATTCATCTTGGGAATTTGGACGCTGGGATCCTCCATCAATACTTCGACATTCTGCAATTTCAATACCCGTCTGCCCAAATCCAACGTGATTCCATGTGGTCACAGAAAATCCATTCCGAGAATGCAGTCATCCATAATGTTCGCGACCAGAAAATTATGTCGGAACGCAAGGTCCCCCAACTGTATCTGGAAGTTGATGTCTCCATGGACAGGTGCAGTTTCTCCCGTAGCTGACCGTAGTGAGAAAATTCTGCCCTTCTGAAGTAGTTGTTGCGTCACATGGCTTGGTCGGATAATCGATCGGGTTGCACCAGTGTCGATTGTTATGGTGCAATGTTCTCCGTCAACTTGACCCGGAAGGCATTAGTGCGCGATGTAGTCTTGACACGCTGATGGTGGTGCTGGGGACGTCGATCCTCCTTGCCAACCTCTGCCCCGCGAAGTTGGCCGTCCTCAGTTTGAAGGACTTCCATTCTGTGCTCTTCACTGGCTCCGAATCTCCTCCACCTTGGACAATAGCTCAGTTTTCTTCGCTTCTTGCATTTTCTTTGCAGGTGCTCCTTCCCCGTGCAGTTCCAGCATCTAGGCTAACCATTTACCTGCGGCTCTCGCTCAATTTCTACGCGCTCACACCGGCGCTCATTTTTCGCTGCCTCAAAGTTTAGACTATAAGCCAATGCGTCCTTAATCGTTTGCTTTTGAGCTAAACGTACGCCTTGTTGCAATTTCTGGTCCTTTTATGCGCTGATGAATGCTTCTGTTGCTACATCATCTCAATGTTCAGGGTCGTAAGCTGGGTAAGCCAAAAGTGCCAGTCGTTCAATCAAAGTCAAAAGCGCTTTATTCAACACTAATCGTTATAAATTTTAAAAGAATATAAAGCAAAATCCAAACAATAACGATACAAAAACTTAATGGCCCGAATGGCTCTCTAAATTTATACGTTATCAGTTAAACAAATTATATCAAAAAAATCATAGCAATTTCAAATTAATTAAGATTAGTGCATATTTTATGATATGATTGGCAAAAAGAGATAAAACCAATCTACACTATTCAAAATTATTTATAATTTTAACACAACAGTGAACTTTGATCCTACACCTAATATGTTATAACCTAATTCTAATAAAAAATTCAATCAAAAACTTTATCTTATACTAAAAAATTCTATCACAATATTCCTAACCTCCGCGTTTAACCTTATCTCTAAACCTAATATAATAAACATAACATATACCTAACTTATCCTTAATTTTTAACACAAATAAACAACAACATTAAATGTAGCAATGATGAGCTGAAACACAAAAACTAAATAACGAAAAACACAAAAACTGAAAATAAACACGAATAATTTAGGCATTGTCATTCAGCCACCAATACCTAAATTGCCCCGTTTCAGCTCGATCAGCTTCAACGAATCTAGCAAATGAGTATCTCCATTGGAATTGTTGTTCTTGGGGACTCAAACTCGGAGGATATTTTATCTTCTTATCGGTGGCCCGTCGATATATGTGATGTATGACTGGCACGCCGTAAGAATCAAAAACACATCGATTCATGTCCAAATACACGAATGCTTCTGGAGGAATGAAACCAGTAGCGAGGCCAGTCGCTATATACCCGTCTGTAGGGTGGAACGGCTGTGAAATCCAAGGGTTTTCACTCACAGTCACAGATCTTGCGATATGATTCCGAAGAAGTTTCAATATGAAGATATCGACTCTTGTCACTTGAGCAGTTTGATAAATTCTTCTATTCGTTTCAGGCTTTCTGTACAAACCAGTATATGCACGAAGACATTTCCTTTCGAAAACTCTTCATTTTTCCATTGTACTAGCACTCTGGTTGTACCAGATCTGACATCCATATCTAACCAGTGTCTTGTAACAGATAATTTTGACCTTTTGATCAATGTATTTGGAATGAAAGAGTCTTCGTAGGGCCATAACTACTTTTAGTGCCCTACTGAGCATGATTTTGACATGTTCAGTATAGAGATGAACACCCAGGTATCGAACACAGGATTTATGTGGAATTCGTTCCAAACTACCCTCGCCAGCCATAATGTGGAAATCCTTCCAATTACGTTTCAGGTCTTGACTGACCTACTGCAGTGTTGTCCGAAACAGAATTGTTTCGCATTTCTGTGCATTGATTTTAATTCGCCAATTGTCAGTGTACAGCTGTACATCATTGAACATTTTTTGGAGATTGCTCTGAACTATTATAGCTTTTCGATCTGCCGATGATCAGATCATCAGCAAACGCTACCAATGATCGCGTTGACGAGACGTTAAAATCAAAGCCGTTCAATAGCTTGCGAATGAATATTGAGAAGAGCAGAGGCGCAGTAACTGTTCTCTGCTGTAGACCATTCAAGACCTTGAATTCACGCATTGTTGTCAGATTTCCATCAGTTACAACAAACGATTTCCCGTATAACACATTGCACATCATGGCGACAAGGTGTCTGGGGAGCTTGTCCTGAAGGAGTTTAAAAACTAGTCCATCTAACCACACCGTATCGAAGGCTTTCTCCATATCAATGAGACATGCTCGAACACATTGTTTATCATTTAGTTTCCAACATATGTCTGAGGTTACTTTCGCTATTGCATGTGTGGTCGAATGCCTGGCACGAAAACCAAACTGGCAATTCGGCATCAACTCATATTCCTCAATGTGGCTGTTTAATGCTCTGTTGAGTATCACATCTTGCTGATCAATCAAATAATAGTCACTTTTTCCAATGTGTTTTAATTAAATTAAATAAAAATAATTTTTTCCTTTTAACATTGGATATTTATTTTGTGTAAAACGCGTTTCCGACTACTATTTGTAGTCTTCTTCAGTACAATCCCTGTACTGAAGAAGACTACAAATAGTAGTCGATGTATAGTAACAATGGAGTTGACGTTGATCGAGATGAGACGAATCCTATCCATGGGGATGTGACTGGATGACAACCTATTATGAAGCTTGTTGGCCTAAACGTTGATAAACGAAATTGATTTTTTGGTTTTGTTTATTGATTCTATCTGAAAGAGATTCAAGCTGTTGGTAGATTTTGAGAAGCAGCTCATTATTGCCACTTACATTATTTATTTTATTTACATTGTTGTCTGCTGGTCCTCTGGCAGCAAGTGTAAATGATACCCCGGGTTTGACGAAGTTGGGAGGTAACGAATTGTGATTTACTTTGGTTTGTTTTGGGGAAAATTAACTCTTGCATCTTGATACCGAGGGCATCCTCGATATGATGCTGGATGACCAAATATACCGCAATTAACACAATACAATTTTTCTTTTGGCTCCATCTGAGCCAATTTGCATTCACCGGGGGCGTGAAAATCTTTGCACTTAACACCGCGATAGTGCATTGTACAATTGGCAGCCGAATGACCGAATCTTTGACACCTGTAACACTGGTTCATCTCAGTTTTTGGGAGGCGTTCCCACCTTACAACTCTAAAGTTTAAGTACCTTACCTGTTGGAGGGCATTCGGACTGCTATCGTTGGAAATTTGGACCAAATAAAATGGTAATATTTTCCCTTCGACAGTTGATCTCCTTGTAGCAAAATTTTTCACACAGATGAACTTAACAGTTGGTGCTGCTTCCTGCAACATTTAAAGGAGATCAGCTGTATTCTCCGCACAGTCCAAGCCCTTCAACAGGAAGGTCTGATTTTTTTCCGCCTTTGGCGTGTATGTGAAGTGGGGAGCTTTGACACTATTCTCTTTCGCGTTTCAAATCAGCCAGTGTCTTTGTCTTGATTGTGAGCTTATCAGCGGTCACTCTCTTAACTTCAAAATTATCGATTTTATGTTCGGCTGCCAACAACCGAACCATATCTCCTCCACGCTGCCCAAAAACGTTAATTGGAGGAACTTCCTCATTTACCTTATAAATTTTATTAGGAGAACCAGCAGACACACCGGTTGGCTTCTTCTCCTTCTCCTTATTTTTCAATTTTAAATATTGAATGAAATTATTACTACTATCAATATTACCTATGCTATCGTTGCTCTCCATCTCAATGTCCATTTCTTTGTTCATTGCAGACAGCACCGCATAATAATTGGCGCTGTCGTTCGCTCCTCCTGCGTTCAGGATATTTTCAGCATCATGGATTGATGGCTTGCTCGTATCTTGCGATTTTGTTTTATATGTTTGAGTCTTCTGTGTTGGTACTGCTTTCTCGTTGGTCTTGCTTGCTGTTGTTGTTTCCTTTTTCTCATTCTTTTTAGTTAATATCGGTTCTTCTTTGCCGGTTGTATTCTGTGGCTTCACTTTTGGTTTGCTCGCATTTGATAACGTCCGGACCATATCCTCCAAACTTTGCTTACGGAGTTTCAACTCATCGTTTTGTTTCGTAACCCTTGCGTTTTCGCTGGTTACTTTTTCGTAATCTTCGCTTGAAAGCGTAATACGCTTGCCATGCTCACAGTTGTCTTGTTCGTTTTTCCGCTTTATGATTTTATCCCCTAGCGGTGGGGGAAGCCGTCGAGCTCCTCCATCCCCCCGGTGAAAAAAACTTTCTTCTTTTTTGAAACTTTCTCGCAGGTAAAATCCAGGTCCTCGATAAATTGTTCGAATAATTCGACGATGTAATAAGTTTCTTTCTAAACTTACTTTCTAATTGACGTTTTTAAAAATTATTTTGATTTATAAAAATTCTCGACAGGAGCGAATTAAAAACACGTCTACACGCAACGAGTGCTAGACGTAGAATTTTTTATTTGCCTAATTTGCATGTCCACAAATTTCTGTACAAAAAACATGAACACCATTTCACTTAAAATAAAAAAAAAACTATTTATACAATTTTTTTATTAAATTTAAGAAATGTTTGAATATCAAAACAATTATTCATTTAAAAAAATTTAAATATTGTCGCGTGTTATCGGTTCGCGGCCAATAATTTTAATGTTCCGGGAAAGTAAAAACGCGATGTCTTTTAATTTAAGTTAAAAGAGTTTATTTAATTAAAAATGCACAATCATTTATTTAACTATTTCACCTAATTTTAATTTTCACTATTAAAATTCTAACACTTGTCCATAAATTTCTTATCGCAATTGTCTTCTAAATCACTTCACTATTACGAAAATCACTTTTCTACTACTCGAATAATATCGCTTCCCACACACAATCGCAGTTCTTATCGCGGTCGAATGAATGAATCCCCCCATTCATTCAGCTCGCCTTTATATAAGGTCTCTACTTATTCACCCATTTCTCGTACGTTGGCGAATGTTCTACCGAGAGGTACCTGGTAGATTCGAGCAAATTAATGAATGGAGTGACGTCACTTGCAGATGTTGATCATGCTTGTTGGGTTCGAGTAAATTCATTTGTTGACGTTCTTAATGGGCTCTTTCACACGGGAATGGTAAAAACCCATATCCAAACAGGTTTCGCGCTTACGCCCTTATGTTTACACGTTGCATAGTTCAGCCAACCTATTTTTGTATACGATACATTTCTTGCGAGTGTATGTGTCAAAAGGGTCATTTGATCGTTAAACATCGTGCGAACAACATGAGAGCAAAGACAGAGAGATAAGCGATTGAGAATTTATGTTTTAGCCTTGAATTGTGCACGAGGTAATAAAAACTGGAATGAGAAATGTATTTTGATTGTTAAAGTTTGTCGATTCAAACTTCTATTGGATTTATTAGAATCCTCCGTGTTTTTCCGCTTTCTGAAAAATATGTTCCAAATATGAATATCTTTTTTAGTCGCATATTTTTCTTGATGTGTTGTAAACTTGCTTATTATAATGTGATTCTATGAAGATTATGCGTACTGTTAAATTTCTATAGATTTACAATAGGCAATTTATCTTTATTGAAATCATGATATTCGTCGTGTTGTTTCCTGAAATTGAACATGGCCTCCGTTTTCATAAATTTATTACATAACGCGTAGCTTCTCGCGTCTACGCATCCATTTTTGCACGTAAATTAAAGAAAGGCAATCGTTTCATGAAGACTACCATCTTCACCGAATGTTCAATTTGGAATGATTACCTGCGTTCGTATAAAATTTCCCCCACCAAATGATCAACAAAATGCGTTTGTGTATGTGCGTTACGCTCGTTCACCCTAAAAAATTTTGGCTTGTTTTTACCATCAGGTCCCCTCAATGCCTCTCACTCTTCTTGTCCATATAACCTGTTTAACGCTCACTTTTAACGCTGCGTCTGAAAAAGCCCAATGATTATGAAAACAATTGCGACAGCAGCTCGCAGAATTATTTGTACATGTAACTATTTGTACATGTAACAATATATTAATTTTTTTTCTTTGAAATTCAAATGAAATAGTTTGTTTTGTAATCAATCGGTTTTGTGTTAATATCAAAATCGATAAGTTGATTCCATTTTCAAATATATAACAAGAATGAGAGAAAAAAAGAAAAACTTCGTACATCTATTCTCTTCCTATTGGCTTGCAATATCGAAGAAATATTTAAGTAAAGAAGATTGCGATTTAAACTCTTTCACAGCTTTGCTTTTTTTGGTGCTTGTTAGATTGATTTGCTTTCATGTTTGCTTCAAATTAATATATATTTTAAATAATGTTAAAATATAAACTTTACGTCATGGTTAAGAAGAGATCTTCGCGAGTCTCGCTCGCTTTCGTCAAGCCCAGTCAGTCGTTTTGCTTTGTAATCCATCCCTTTAGTAGGTTACCTCGGCCTCGACACCATCGAACCGAATCGTTTTATCTCCTAATTCCTGAAAGCGAAATTTGTTTGTAGTGGGCCCTTGTGCTGAGGAAACAACCCGCCCCACTACACCGCAATGCTAGCCTGCCAGCGCATTCACGCGTCTTCAGACAAGGCCAATTTTGGAAGGCAACTATGAAACGTAATTGGAAAGATTTCCACATCATGGCTGGCGAGGGTAGTTCAGAACGAATTCCACATAAATCCTGTGTTCGATACCTCGGTGTTTATCTCGATCAGTATCTGTACTATACTGAACATGTGAAAATCATGCTCAGTAAAGCACTTAAAGTAGTCATGGCCCTTCGAAAACTCTTTCATTCCAGATACATTGATCAAAAGGTCAAAATTATCTGTTACAAGACACTGGTTAGACGAGTTTTGACCTATGGATGTCAGATCTGGTACAACCAGAGTGCTAGTACTATGGAAAAATTAAGAGTTTTCGAAAGGAAATGTCTTCGTGCATGTACTGGTTTGTACAGAAAGCCTGAGACGGATTGGAAACATTATATATCGAATAGAAGAATTTATCAAACTGCTGAAGTGACTAGAGTCGATATCTTCATATTGAAGCTTCTTCGGAATCATATCGCAAGATCTGTGACTGTGAGTGAAAACCCTTGGATTTCACAGCCGTTCCACCCTACAGACGGGTATATAGCGACTTGCCTCGCTACTGGCTTCATTCCTCCAGAAGCATTCGTGTATTTGGACATGAATGGATATGTTTTTGATTCTGACGGCGTCCCAGTCATATATCACATATATCGACGGGCCACCGATAAGAAGATAAAATATCCTCCGAATTTGAGTTCACGAGACCAACAATTTCAATGGAGATACTCATTTGCTAGATTCGTTGAAGCTGATCGAGTTGAGACGGTGCAATCCAGGTATTGGTGGCTGAATGACAATGTCTAAATTTTTCGTGTTTGTTTTCAGTTTTGGTGTTTTTCGTTATTTAGTTTTTGAGTTTCAGCTCATTATTGCTACATTTAGTATTGTTATATATTTTTGTTAAAATCAGGTATAGGTTAGGTATATGTAATGTTTACTATATTCCGTTAGAGATAAGATTAAACACTTAGGTTAGGAACATTGTTATAGTATTTTTAGTATAAGATAAAGTTTTTTTGATTGTATTTTATTAGAAATAAGTTACAACATATTAGGTGTAGGATCAAAGTTTCACTGTTGTGTATTAATTATAAATAATTTTTGGATAGTGTTGGTTGGTTTTTTCTCCTTTTTCCAATTGAATTGTAAAAATATGTAATAATCGTAATTAATTGCATTTGCTATAGTTTTTTTTTTTGATGAAATGAGTTTATGATAACGTACAAATTTAGAGAGCCATTTGGGCCATTAAGTTTTTTGATTGTTATTATTTGGAATTTGCTTTATATTCTTTTAAAATTTATAACGATGAGTATTAAATAAAGCGCTTTTGACTTTGACTTTGAAGGCCAATTTTGGCGAGCACCAACATCTTCGCTCGCCGAGGCAGCAGACTATCGCTGCAGTCCTTTACGGACATTTACATCCATTCAATTCACTACACCACTCTGAACTTTCCACCAAATAAGATGCCAGCTAAAATGAGTGTTTATAATTTGAATGAAATACCATAAGTAATTTTACAAATTTAATATTTCCCATTTGAATGAATTCTCAATTAAAAAGATAAATCACAGATAATTGTTCAACTTATTTGCTAAAAACCACATGATGCCCAATAAACAGCTGGGCGGACTGTTAACCGATGCACCTTGCGTAACCATTTCCTTAGCCTCATCAATTGTATATTCAACGACATCAATCAATTCGTCATCAACGCCACCACCCTTTGCAACTTTATCGTCGTCAGTTACGGCGCAAAAGTACATAGTTTGTATGGCTCCACTAGATCCCACGCCTGACCTATTATTAGTTATGGAATTTAAATGATTGAAATTACTGTACAGTATGATTATTATTACCTGAATGTCATAACTTCCTCCAGATTTTCTAAAGGCACATTGTAACCACACTCTTCCAATACTTCTTCTTGAGCAATCTCCTTCCAGCTCTTGTCTTTATCTACGATGCCAGCACACAATTCAACTGTAATACCGAGAGAAGCTGGAAATTTTTCGGTATCTATTTCCTTATCGCCAATTTCTTTCATTACATTTGAATGGTAAACGGCTGTAATGGAAATGAAGGGGAATATTACAGATAGCTAGACTGCGGGTTTTCAATGGGAAAAAGAAGATATATTATTAGGACTCGTTTAAGTAGTGATGCTTAATAGAACATAAGTCACCTTATTGTAGTGCACATAAGGTACGTATAAATAAGAGTCAAAATTAGCTTTCACGCCCATTAGTCCTCAAAAAAAAAAAAAACCAATTCCTTCGAGATTTTATGATGGGGTAAATCTTGCTATAAGGAGGAGACTAACCCTTCCCTAATTGCTCTGTGTCACGATAGGCAGCAGAATGGTTGCTTTTAAACTACTTATTGCAATTTTCAACTACTTTTCGTTCAAGTAATATTAAATGTGCATGAATTTTTTCAATTTTAATAACCCATTTATGTTGTTTGCCCTTCACGCTTACATGAAGCTTCACGTGAAGCAATTTGTCATTAACACCAATGAAATATACCCATATTTTTAACAAGATCATCCGTAAAACAACCCAAACTTCCTGTATAAATTTCTATCTTTCAATTATTGATTCAGCTGTGATGAATGTAGCATTGAATCTTTCGTCATTGAATATCAGTTTCTGAGTACTGACGATACGTTAGCATTTGTCTACATTTCGTGGATCACATACCGCGCACATAATTGCCAAATTTTTAGCCTACATTTGTATACACAATAAACGTTGAGTTTGGATTATAGAGCTGATAACTCGACGCATAATAGCTGACTTTGATATAATTGTTCAATGACCATGCACTGGAATTGGGCCCGCAGCTCGCGCTCCAAAAAAGGCCTTCGACGAAGTTAGTGTAATTAAGGCAAATCGATTTCCCATTTACTTAAGTGAAGCATTCATGGGTCTATTTATTAAGCCTCACTAAATCATTGATAAGACCCACTTCTAACAATCAGAATCTATTTGCTATAGTGCATAAAAATTTCCATTCAAGATGATAAGAAATTCATTCAATTATGCAGAGAATTGAAATTGCAAACAAATCCCTGACTAATCTCCCATGACGTGCTGAACATTTCGAGGCAATGTAGTAAATCGTAAATCACTTGACTTCGACCCGGCACCACCTCGTCGAGAGTTTACGTCACAAATTTTTCTAAAATTATGAATGGGTTCCGCAATGTGGAGATTATATCCTTACCTGGTCGGAACTGCTTCACCAGAACTAATGTCTTTCGTGTCTTGTGGAATATGATGATGGAAACGCTGTCGTGAACTTTCAGCAGATCCCAATTCTTCTCGACTCCATTCTGGATATAGTAGAATCGGTAGGGCTTCACATACGGCGAATCCGAGGGCAACGGTCCTGTCCAGATTTTCGATATTTTGTCCATTGATTTGGCGAACAATCTGCTACAATTGAGATGACTAAAAATCTTCGACACTGGATAGAATGCTGCAAACGCTGGAAAAGTCCTCCAGCCGCCACAAACCAACCGTAGAAAATGAGTACCTATAGTGAATACGACACAATCGCGTGTTTGACAGATGCAAAAAATGTTTCATAAACTTTCTAGTTCGCAAGAATTCCGCTTGAATTCTTGCGGCTAATTTTGGTATGAAAAGAAAGATCTCACGAACAGATGGCAGTAATTAGATTTTCTAGCAGATGACGTCACGAAAAGATATCGGTTAAAATTGAAAACTCAAAATTTTCTAGTATTTAAATTTTCTTAGGGCGATGAAATTTTGCTCGACTTATGTATTTTCGATTAGTTTAAAAATTTTCAAATACTACTATTTCTGATGGAACGGAAATTTGAAACGCAAAAACTTTCATAAAATATATGTCAGGTGGTGTGTATTGAATTTTCGATTATTGCTTGGTTGAATTTTGAATTGACTCGCAAAACATATTTGGAGGTTAAAATTCTGGTCTTTAGCTTTTACTCTATATTAATATTTTACTCTTTGGAAATGACAGAATTTATTAGTCCCTTTTGTTTACGACGAGGTAGGCAGCTACGACGATGAAGATGATGAATGATGTTGTCGTTGTTGTGGATGATGATGTACGAACTTGAGGCGCGTGGATCCGGAATCCTTATTGTCTGCCCGGCGTTACATTAAAATATAAAATCACGGCTAAATACAACGGAATGTCTTTATTCACGGATAACAACTAACAAAACATAAAATATAATTCACATTGATTTCGATATTCGCATCGGAATGATTGCGTATGTAAAATATTGCTCTGCTGCTTAATGGCGCCGTCAGTTGAAGCGTTGTCGAAAAGCACGCGATAGAGTTGGCATCTCGGACAGGACTGTATAGCATGAAACTTCCTTTGTTCCTTTTTCGATGTTTTGCGATATCCCGATCGAAAAGATCTCTCATGAGACAAGTGTTTGTTTGCGCGGTTTTCTCGTCATTTTTGGATGACGCGGTAGAGGCGCCACAGCTAACCCCTCTCCAATGACCTTCGTGCTCTGCGAAGGGAATGAAAATGTCACATGCTTCGATTTGACAGCTGCTTGATTTTCGTTGTGGCGGAGTTGGTGGTATAATTTGCGTATGGGTTGCCGGTGCTCGTGCTCGTGGCAAATGCGATTGATTTCGTTCGTGTTGTTGTGAGCGTTCGTCTTCTGGAGAGAGATATGCTGGTTTCAGCTGATTTGTGGAGATTGTCTTGATGGCTCCGTTGACGTCTATTATGAAATTCCTGTCGTCTAACTTTTTATGACGCGATGGGGTCCGGTATAAGGTGGCTCCAATGGTTTGCGGACTGCATCGACACGGCGAAAAACGTATTCGCAAGTGCGTAGGTCCTTGAAAACGAAAGAGTGGTGATTCACATGTCTGACTCCAGGTACAGGACGAATGGCTCTGAGGAGTCGTCGGAGTTCTGCGACGAAATTTTGCGGGCTGGTTGAAATCGTTTTGTTTGTGTCGAGAAATTCACCAGGAATTCGAAAGGAAGTTCCAAAAAGCATTTCGGCTGGTGAAGCTTGTAGATCCTCCTTGAACGTTGTTCGCATGCCTAATAGGACTGCTGGGAGAGCATGAATCCATGGCATTTCGGGTGTGCATTTGAGGGCTGCTTTGAGCGTTCTGTGCATACGGTCTACCATGCCATTTGCCTGGGGGTGGTAGGGCGTCGTGTGGATATGTTGTGTACCGAAGAGGCGACTGCATTGTTTATTTATTTATTTACAATTCCATTTAACAGATTAAAATAAATCCAATTACAGAATGGAAAAACGACAAGCAGAAACAAGTAAGAATGAAAACTTAAATTAAGCAAAGAAAAATTAGGAAGATTAAATAATATTAATATTGAAAAATTAGGCATTATTGTCTATTAAACTATGAAAAGGTTAATATGAAATTAACAGGCTTAAAAATGAAGTTAAAGCGCAAAAAAAGAAAAGAAAAAAACAACAAGTCGAACTATTCAAAATGAGTTGTAAGGACGAGGTTTCTTAGTCTTATTTTGAATGCAAAATAGGAATCAGAAAAAGGACCAAGCTCAAGTTTATTATGTTTCCTTAACATTCGCACACCGGGAGAATGAAAGCATAAATTCGTACGGGCAAAGGGCACCTCGAACAAAGTGTTTAATCGAGAAGGACGCGTTGATTGACGGAAGTGTAAGTCAGCATATAATATTGGAGAGATTTGATTGTAACATAGTTGATACAGAAAACACTGATCCAAGTAGATGCGACGGGACAACAAAGTCGGAAGGCATAAAAAGGATAAGCGGCATTCATAGGATTGATATGGGAGTTTGAGTTTGTAGAACAAAACTCGACTAAATTTACGCTGTACATTCTCTAACGAGTTCGTGAGGTAGGAGTATCGGGGGGACCAAACTACAGAACAATATTCTAGGATAGGACGGACAAGACAAGTAAACAAGCGGATAGGAGTGGATATGTTGGTGAACTTGTATGTGTGCCTAAAAATAAGCCCCATTATTTTTGATGCCCTGGCAGTCACATTTAAGATGTGAGCATCAAAATTGAGGCAAGGATCAAAAATAACACCAAGGTCTTTAGCAGAGCACACAGCAGCTAGTGGGATATCATTTAACGTATAGGTAAAGAAAATGGGAGATTGCTTTAGATTAAACGTCATTTTATGGCATTTAGCAACATTTAGACAAAGGTAGTTAGTCGAACACCAATTATTAAGAGCAATCAGATCCATCTGAAGATATTGACAATCTTGTATCGATCTGATAGCTCGAAAGACTTTGAAATCGTCTGCATACAGTAGACAATTAGAAGCAATGACTGATGGAAGGTCATTTATAAATAATAGGAAAAGGAGAGGGCCTAGAATGGAACCTTGGGGAACGCCGGACGTTGGATGAAATGGTATAGAGGTTGCTCCACAGTAACTAACACAACAAGTGCGAGAAGACAGATATGAGTCCATCCATGATAAAAGAGGGCCAGCCACTCCAAAGGCTTTAAGTTTGTGACAGAGTAGTTGATGGTTGACAGTGTCAAAAGCCTTAGAGAAGTCAGTGAAGATCACATCAACCTGCAAACGATTGTCCAGGGCCTTCACGATGTAGTCAGTAAATTCAATTAGGTTGGAGGTCGTAGAGCGACACTTAAGAAAGCCATGTTGTTCCTTTGACAAGATAGGTGCCAATAAAACTGAAAGCCGGTTATGCACAAGACGCTCAAGTAATTTCGGAAAACAGGAGATTAGGGATATAGGACGATAATTGGACACAGAAGTAGGATCACAGCTTTTAAGAATAGGAACAACATTTGCTCTTTTCCAGCAAGCCGGGAACGCACCAGTACGCAAACTAAGGTTAAAGAGGAAAGCCAAGGGAATGCAAAGCGATGACGCTAATGACTTAACAAATATATTCGGCAAGCCATTCGGACCTGGGGATGGCACTAAGTCGGCTTCGAAATGCGGTCCTTGATCCGAAGAAAGTGTTAGAGGTGTTCCGCAAATGGCTACCCATTGATCAAAGAGAGCACGCGCAACTGTAGAGGCTTTGGTGTCAATAACTGGGATGGCTTGCGGCCAGCGGGTGTATCGGTGGATGATTGTCAAACAGTTCTATAGCCTTGACATAGTGGGAGCTTTATCATATCGATGTGGATATGATCGAAACGGCTGTCTGGCAGTTTAAAATCTCCGAGCTCTGCGCGGTTGTGGCTATGTACTTTTGAGCGCTGGCAAGGTACGCATTGTTTTGCCCATCGGAGGATATCTTTCCGGAGACCTGGCCAAAAATACTTCGTTTCCAAGCGTTTGGCTGTGGCTCTTCCTCCTGGGTGTGATAGTTCGTGGACGGCGTTGAAAGCTTGGCGGCGAAGAATGACGGGCAGATACGGTTTAATGCTGTCGTCCTTCTCGTGGAAAACTATCGATTGTCCCTCGACATCTAAACGGCGTAGTTTGAAGCGGGGGTTGTTCATTAGGAACGGCAATTGTTCGTCAGAAAGTTGTGCTTGGCTGATGACCTCGATGTTGATGGTTGAAGGTATATCAATTGTTTCAACTCGTGATAGAGCGTCTGCTACGACATTGTCATCTCCGGGTTTGTATGTAATTTGGGCATCAAATTGGGCTATGAAATCGAGTTGTCTGCATTGCCGAGGTGATGCTTTGTAGGAACTTTGGGAAAGAGCGAATGAGAGAGGTCGGTGGTTGGAGCATATAGTAAACTTTCTGCCTCCCAGGATGCGCTGAAAGTGTTTTACAGCTGCAAAGACTGCAAGAAGCTCTCGATCGTAAGTAGAATAACGCTTCTCGGTTTCCGACAATTTTCTCGAGAAAAATCCTAATTGAATCCAGGCTCCATTAGGGTGCTGCTGATCTAATGATGCTCCGATTGCTACATTTGAAGCACCCGTGTTTAAAAGCAATGGTTGCTTTTGCGATAGGAAAGTCGTTGTTGTGGCTGAAGCTATGCTTTGTTTGCACAATTCGAATGCGGCTTCTGATTCAGTCGACCATGACAGCTTGGCTTTCGTTTTCGTTAGACCCTTTAACATGTTGTTCAAAGGTGCTTGAATATCGGCTGCGTGTGGAATACAGCGTCTATAATAGTTCAACATTCCTATGGAGCGCCTGAGTTGAGTGGACTGTTCTGGTCGTGGAAACTCGATAATTGCTTCTGTTTTTGGTTTTGGCGGACGAAAACCTGTTTCAGAAACTTGATAGCCTGCGGATGTGATTTCGGTTAGTCCGATCTGGCATTTGCTCCAGTTTATCTGTAAATTGGCTTCTTGCAAGACCTTGAATAGCTGTTGAAGATGATTCTGGTGCTGCTCGTGGTCCGTGGAAAATACGAGGATATCGTCCTGATAGCTTTGAGCGAAAGCTAGTTTCCTGAGGATATGGTTCATGACTCGTTGCATTGTTTGTGCTGCGTTTCGGAGTCCCATTGGCATGCCAAAAAATTCATACAATCCAAAGGGTGTTGTCACTGCAGTTTTGGGTACGTCAGCAGGAGCGACTGGGATCTGGTAAATCGCCTTTTGCAGGTCTATCACGGAAAACACTTTGCCTTCGACCTCTTGCAGAAGATCCTCTGTTATTGGAAGTGGGTATCGGTCTGCACGTGTGATGAGATTTAATTGGCGATAGTCTCCTGTCGCACGCCATCTATGGTTCGGTTTCGGAACCATGTGTAATGGGCTGGCCCATTGGCTGGAGGATGGGCGAACAACACCTCGTTCGGCTAATGTGTCGAATTCTTGTTTTGCGGCTACAAGTCGATCGCCTACGAGACGGCGTGGTTGAGAGAACACAGGTGGGCCTTTTGTTGTAATATGGTGGTTAATCGGTAAATCTGAGATTGTAGCTATTTGACCAGAAGCGCAAATGCAAATTTGCTGATGAGTTGCTTGTAACTCTCACCGATAGTGCCTTCCGGCAAGGAACATTGTAATATTATGTTGACAGCGTGTACGTTTGGTTCTGGTCCAATAATGCATGGTGTAGATAGACTTGAAACTCCGTCGAGTAATCACTGTCCATGCAAGTCGATTAGCAGTTCATGGTGTTTGAGGGCATCTGCGCCAAGTATAGCCATTTGCACGTCAGCTATCACAAACTTCCATCTGAAGGGCCGACGTAGGCCGAGATTTAAAGTAAGTTCTTGTGTTCCGTATGTGGTGATTGGTGTGCCATTCGCTGCTCGTAATGTAAGCGGTTGTTTAAATAGTGGCTTCGAAATGATATGTTTTGGTATGATAGAAACAACCGATCCTGAGTCGACGAGGAATCAGGTCGCTGTATTTCCATCTTTTATGTATAGGCGGCATTCATACGATGCGCCGGTGGCAACTGCCGCATAAGCCGCCGGCAGGTTTAGTTTCCCGTCGGGGCTGTCGATGTTGCTGAGACAAACGTGCACGGTTGCCTGCAGTTCACGGCGAGGGCTCCGTATTTTTGATGGAACCAACAATATTTGGAACGAGAAGTTGCTCCGGGTGTAATTGAACGGCTGCGTGGATGCTGGTTGTTGCGTGATGGAGAGCGTCGGTGCTGATCAGGGTTGTGTTGCAAACGTTGCAACGCATCGCGTGTCAGGTTTGACAGCTGAAAGATCGCCAGGCGTAAAGCGGCAAGCTCTTGCGTGATGTGGTCGGTCGCTTCCGTAGACGGTGTGAACGCTGTGTAGTTTCGCTCTGTCTGATGTGACGTGACTCAGACTGACGGTCCGAAGTCGTGTGCCTCATCGGCGACTGCTGCGAGCTCTTCAAGCGTTTGCCCTGTTATAAGCAACAACATGCGTTTAGTGTGTTGCGGAAGTAAATCCAGCCATTTGATTCGTAGAACGTCGTCGCTAACACGTGCGCCGGCTAATGAGCGCATGTGACGCAATAGCTGTGAGGGTCTTTTGTCTCCGAGTTCCACTCCCGTTAGCAGCTTGTGGAGCTGTGCGTCCGGTAAGTCGGGCAAGGATGGCTTTTTTCAAAGCAGCGTATTTCTCTGCTGTCGGAGGCGAGCGGATAATGTCGGACACCTCTGATATTGTGTCGTGATCCAGCGTTGCTACGACCAAATGGTACTTCGTAGAGTCTTGTGTGATTCGGTGCACTTAAAATTGCGATTCGATTTGCAAAAACCACAGATCTGGACTGGCATGCCAATATGGTGGAAGCTTATATTTTTTGGTTGATTAGGCTACTTTTGCAATATGAAAAAAATTTATGGTTGACTTATACGACATTAATATTTTGATTTATGAGGGCGATATATTAATTTTATTTCGGTGTTTAGGCGCCAAGTTACGGGTCTAGGACGTACATTACATGTTTTAAGATATCGAGCTTTCGTTTAAGACAAAAATTAAAAAAATGATTTTTTTGATCTGGTGCACGGGATTTCCCCTTAACTCGAAAAATCATGAAGTTCGGAAAATAAAACTGTAATGAATATTGTTTTTTTTTGTTTTGAATAGGGGCCAACGATTTAGAGAATCATGTCAAAAGTGATAAACACCGCAAGTCTATCCAAGCAGCATCCACGTCAAAATCGATGTCTAATATTCTTATACCAAAATTCACTCCATTGGGTAAGAAAATATGCGCTGCTGAAGGAGCTCTAGCATACCATACTGTGAGGCACCATCACAGTTTTCTTTCTCAAGATTGCACAGCTGCTTTGTTACGTGAAATTTTTCATGATTCGTCAATCGCAACAAAAATATCGTGTGCCAGAACGAAGACTGAAATAGCTGATTTTTTTTTCTCCATTCCCGGGCACAATATCAATTGCGAAAGAATTTTTTCGTTGATAAAATCCCAATGGACTGATGAACGCAACCGACTCTTGGTGAAAACAATTCGCGACATCTTGATGATTATATTCATCGTATGCAAAGTCATTTCACCTCACGTACAAGACATTATTAACCAGGATCTCCAGAAAGTTCCCTTCATCGGTATAAGCACGGATGGCAGTAATCATGGACATCATAAGCTATTTCCTATAGTCGTCCAATACTTTGATTACACGAAGAATGGAATTCAAGTCAAAATGCTAGATCTGCAAGAGACAACAAATGAAAAAGCAGCCACTATTGCGACCCTTCTTGAAGATACACTTCGCCAGCTCAAGATTGAAAAGAAATTGACGGCTTTTTCTGCTGACAATACCAACTCCAATTTTGGGGGGGTCTGCATCGGAGAGGAGAAAATAATATTCATGCTCTTTTGAAGGAGAACATCAATTCCAATGTCCTCGGAGTTGGATGTTCGGTGCACATTCTTCACAACAGCGTTCAACATGGTCTTGGAAGATTTGTGTTGTTTGATATAGACACTTTGGCCTTCAAAATTTATCAGTATTTTTCTATTTATACTGTTCGCACAGAAGAGTTGAAAGAGTTTTGCGAATTTGTTGAAGTGTCTTTCAGAGAGATTTTGTATCACAGCAAGACCCGGTGGCTGAGTTTACTGCCAATTGTACATCGTATTCTACAAATATTCCCTGCTTTGAAGGCTTATTTTCTGCGAAAAACCGCCAGCAGCTCTTGAAGCGTTTTTCAGACATGATTTCACAGAATGCTATCTTTTATTTGTTCATTCTTTAATGTCAGTTTTCGACGACACCTGTCACCTATTTTATACGGAGGGTTGGATCCTCGTTGCGCTCCACTCAAAATCGGCTCCTCGGACGTATTCCCTTCCGGTGTTGACACGAGGTTGTACCGCTTGACACCCTAAGTCCTTCAGATGTCCTTTATCTCTTATCTGTGCGATAGATTTTATCACTTTACACATAACCTCACACTCCCGCGTCTCTACACTAACACTTTTCGGATACCAATCTTGTCACGCTTCACTTGATTTCACAATTCACTGAACTTCACACTCCCGAACACCAATTTTGCCACTTTTCACTCTAGCGATAAACGTTCAACTTAACGCTCGAGACTCCGCGTTTTCGAATGGTTGGTTCAAATTGGACGTTCCGTAGTGGGCCCCACGTTGGGCGCCAAATGTTACCTTTTTCCACTGGGAGTCACAATCCCTTAGTTGGGTGCTCCGGGTGAGACCTTGGGGTCCCGGCTAACCCGTGGAGATGGGGTAGGTGAGCGCCACTCGCCAACCCATTAAATTGTCTCAGGAGCCAATTGGCGAGGTTAGGCTCCCCGGACCAACCTACACTACTTCCGAATTTCGGCGACGAAACCTACCCTTTCCACAAAGCACTTTCACTTGGTGGTCTTGAGCCACCCCGATTTCTCACCACGGTTGATTTACCTGGACCCGCGAGCCAGGCTCCACACTATTTCCTTTAATTGAATAGACCGGCTGAATTCAGTACTATACATATATATTCAGAGTATTAAAAATTCAATTCAATTGAAATAAAATAAAATTACAATAAAAATGTGTATATGTGTTACTGTTCTTTTGACCAATTACCTATTAACAATCACCTAACCAATATGATCGGGGGCCCCACTTTTCTCGATGGCGCGCTTCGATGTTACCTCGATTCTTCGCGTGATCTCCGCACCAGCTTTCCTATTCGCCTTTCCTCCTTCCTCGTCCTTCACACTGCTTCCTCATTTCTCTCTCTTTTTTCCCGCCGTATTTGGACCTCGTTCCTTTTATCTAACCTCCAACTCCAGATGTTCCACCCAAAAAGAAGAAAAGAGAAAGACTTTTTCGCCCAATTCTAGGCCTTTTATAGCCTCGGTGCAACGAGCTTTCGATGTTTCAATTGGCGATGTGGCACTGCCGTTCTGCATTATCACTCCGCAGCTTCCATGGGGCATCACCGAAGCTCTTTGCGATCCCCATGTTTTGGACAGTTTACTCATGTCATTTGGTGCATTCGACATGGCGGACAATAATATTGTTTTTCTTATTATTTTAGGCTTTTGGCAAACATAAAATAAATACACCATGTGGGTTCTCTACAATTGTCTACGCAACAGGAATATATCAACTATGCATTTATATCGTGTATGAAGGAGTTGTAGATTGATTTAATAAGTCTCATATTTCTGTTCGTTCAGTGTTTCAAAGTTAGCTTTTTATCATCATTTTTCTATTATCATGATGATTGTCATAATTAGGGCCTACTATTCTATTTAGTTAAGCAGCCAATATAAGAAATAGCGATTATGAAACGGGTCCGTTGTTTGTGTTGGGATTCTGGGGCGGTTTGGCCGATGCTGTTTGCATTGTTGCCGAAAGTTGCGATAATGTTTCCTGTGATACGTTAGCTTTTAGAATAGTATTTTCCAATTCCAATTGATTTATTCGATCCATCAGTTCAGCGATCTTTTCTTTCAGGACTTCTACTTCCTCTCGGACAGCAATCATCAAGTGAGATTTCACAAGATCCATAGCTTGTTCGATTTTATTATCGATAGCCACCGCACTTGTTCCAGATGCACTTTCACTATCTGCTTCAATAGCTGTCGCTTGCTCTTCGTCATTTGATTGCTGTGGCGGAATCGTTGCAGCCGTGGCCTGTGTTTGCTGCGGTGTTGAAACTGTAGATGATCCATCGCTCATTATTGTCATTTGTGGTGCACCTTCTTGTTGAGTCATCGAAGGAATACTTTGAAGAGGAACCTGGTTTGGCGATATTTGCTGCACAATGGTATCAACCCCTGGTGAAATAGTTTGGGGAACAACGTTCGGTGCCATTCCCATAACACCTACAACTCCGGGCTGTTGAAGCACATTTACATCAGCGTGATGCATCTCCATCGGCATCCCACTGGTGCTCGTAACAGGAATTGTTCCTAGGTATGCTTGACTTGTGGGTGGTGGTGCCATTTGCATTTGCGCTTGTTGCATACTTTGCGCTTGCTGCATGCTTTGCGGCATGCTTTGTGGCATGGTCTGCGGCATGCTGTGATGTATGTTTTGCGACATGGCTTGGACCATAGTGGCCGGCTGCGACATGACAGCTGGCTGAGCCATACTACTGTTCGGAATTGAGGTTACTATGTTAGCTGCATTCATATCCGGGACTCCAGCAACCATTCCTAGATTTACAGCCGGCATCGCTTGCGCTGGTGCCTGAGGCTGTTGTGGCACTTGTCCAACGAAATTCGACGGAACGCCGTTCTGAATCTGCATATTGGAAGGAAGGCTAGCTCCAAGCAAATTCGGAATTTGTTGATTCGGTTGATTGTTTTGGTAGAAATGTGCCGGTTGTGATTGCCCTTGCATATGAGCAGCTTGTTGAGGTTGTTGGAATTGTTGGTTTGGAAGCGTTTGATGCATTTGCTGTTGTGAATAATTTACAATATTGGCTTAAGGAGCACTAGTGACTACGGTGTTCGGCATAGAAGCAGACACCTGAGGACGCATTCCAGATGGCACAGCCGAAATATTATTTGTCATCGGTTGCGACTGAGTTTCCATTAACGGCTTCTGCAACGTCGATGACCATAAAAGTGCACTTCTCATCGTAAATAATTATATTTGCGGATGTCTAGCAAGACTTAATCTTGGATAACAATTGTATATCTTGTTGGATTCCATTCGATAGGGTAATCAATGCCTTTGATTTTTGTCATTCCCACGCTCGGTTCAAGTTCCGCTTCAATTCGGAATTCCTCTGCATCCTCGATTGAGGAAGTTCCGCAAATAGACTGCTCACTCCAACTTAACCTAACCCTTACAAGGGATTTACAAATTCTAAAACTCTATTCGTTTTCTTACAAAATTTATTTAAATCTTTAATTCAGCCTGGCTGGCGTGGTACATAATAACTTTAGATCACGGGCCTTGCTTATAAAGTCGCGTGTGAAAGTGTCCCGTGACAATGTGAAGAAGCCAGCGTCATTGAAATTTTGAGCATCGTGGATGATTTAGCTCAAGAATTGAGGGATCGGATTGAAGCGAAATTTCTTCCACTTGGCGTCAAGTCAATTCTTTCGAAATTGCGCTCAGAAAAAAAGGACAGAGAATGTGACGATTTCACAGTAAGAGTGTTGATGGTTTATGTGGAGACGGAGGAGTATCTGCTGAAATGAACGGCCTCTCTTGCTGAATTTCGAGTATTTATTTTTTTTTGCATTCATTAAATTTTTGTTGAACAGTTATAAAACATTTTCCAAATCATTCCAGATATTCAAGTGGATGGATTTTCAACGCGATGTTCCATTTACCTTCGATTGCATTGAGAAGTCCGTGCTGTATTTGCAAGAGAAAGGAGTGTGAATCAAAACTTTTTGACCAGGCTATGAATCTTGTGAGATACATTCAAAAGAAGCAGGAAAATAACGACCTTTATTTCAGAGAATCTTGTAACGACAAGATGTGCCAATTCTTTCACGCAAACGATTCAAAGAGCGAGGCGTTTCTGAAATTTTGAAAATAGCTAATTTTTATTTCTCCATTCCCGGGCACAATACCAATTGCGAAAGAATTTTTTCGTTGATAAAATCCCAATGGACTGATGAACGCAACCGACTCTTGGTGAAAACAATTCGCGACATCTTGATGATTATATTCAATTTTACCGAGATGGACTGCAAACAATTTTACAAATATCTTCTTCAGCCCGAAAATTCAAAAATCATTCATAACATTCGTGACTCTAATAAATATTGTTAATCAACCTGACTCATGAATGGCTATTTAAATTAGTCAATAAATTAGATTAATTAAAATGTGCAAAAATAAATGAACAAACTTGTTGCAATAATAAAGTCTTTTTCCTTTCGACCCCTGCCTCATTTCAAATAATATAATAATCTGAGATCATAAGCTTCTAGATCTATTACACATACAAGTTCCTCAACACACTAATATATGTACATCAGGGTCTACAGTATCTACGTATAATTCAGATATATGTTTTTCCTCTTATGTACTATGCAATTTTAATCAATAACGATGACACGATGAAACAAGATGTAGACCTTTTTAGGGTTTTGTAAAATAATTTTACAAAACCCTACTAAAATCGCGTCCTGTCTGTCCGTCTGTCTGTCCGTCCGTCCGTGTGTCACAGCAGTTTTCCTCGGAAACTACTTAATCTAGAAACATCAAATTTTGTATGTAGGTGTAAAGTGGTGCTCTCTTCAAAGTTCAACTACAAAAAAATTTTATAAGGTATTTAAGGGGGGTCTCCCCATATAGGGGAGTGAACCCCCCGAAAAAAATTTCATTGAAGGTAGCCGATATGGGTATCAAATGAAAGGTCTTGATAAGAACTCTTCAAAGCAGGTCTTAGTTTGGCAAAGTTTGCTTCGAGGGGCGCACAGGGAGGGGAAATACACGAAAAATTTGTGTCCCCCCCCTCGCGATTGGACACCTGTGATCCGAAAAATCTGAAAAAAATCAGGAATGTAGGCTTTGGTGAGTACAACAACAACAAATACGTTAGAAGTCGCAATTCACTCAACTTTGTTAGTAATAGTATGATTTATCTATTTTATGTTTTCTGTACCCGATTAATCTATCCTGAAAGTTTCATAAAGATTGAATCATGTTTAGCGAAGTTATAGCGGTTTGAATTTTCCTGTATTACTATGGAACAATATGCGCTGCATTTATTACTATGGCAACATATGGCTATGGAATAACATGCGCTGTTTACCATCTCAGACACTACAGTCTTGCTAGGATTTGCATGAAAGTTTCAGGAATGATAGGTGTCATGTATATCTTTGAGAATCGGTTCAGCTAGTCGTATCAGTAATCGTAAAACAAAATAGTGGCTGTTTTAAATGCGAAGATTGGATAATTTTGAGTTATTTTTTCCCAACTTCAACGTTTAAGGTGCATGCTTTGAACACTGGATTCAATTTAATGAATGACTGAAGATGAGTACCTACAATTAATGCTCATATGTGAAACAAGTCAAGGAGGCGGGAGATAGCTCCTAGCAAAAGGGCTTTGTAACCAATCTAGGATTCGAAAAAATTGGCGATTAATCGATGATAACAGTACAGGAGAGTGGCCCCTGGAAAAAAAATTCGTCAAACGTAACCGATATGAGTATGAAATGAAAGTTTTCATGTAAGCTTTTCAAAACAGTTCTAAAACTGTCAATGTTTGCTTCAGTGGGGGCACAGGAGGGAAATACATGTAAAATGTGTTTCCTCCCTCGCGAATGGACATCTGAAATAATTATCAAGGGAAATATTTATGAGTATAACAATAAAAAAAACCTCAGGAGTCGAAATTCGTTCAACTTTGTTAATAATAGTATGATCTTCGTATTTCATATTTTCTCCAATAAAATCGTCTTTGACATGTTTCTTGATTTGATTCGATCTGGTGACTGCATTTTGTAAATTGAATACAAAACCCTTCTGACATGAGCGTAGGTCTGTTTACCCAGCTTGTTTTTAGCTCTTTTAAAAGTGTCCCGGGTTTTGAACTGACCAATCTGGTAACCCTGCATATGGTAAAAACTTGTAGTGAATCATGAGTTTTCATATGTCCGTAAAGGACTGCAGCGATGTTCTGCTGCCTCGGCAGAGGAAGGTGTCGGTATCTGCCGAGAATGCCCTCGTCTGGAGACGCGTGAATGCGCTGGCAGGCTAGCATCGCGGTGTCGTGGGGCGGATTCATTTCCCCAGCACGAGGACCCACTACAAAAAATTTCGCATTCACGAATTGGACTAAAGCTCAAAAGGCGAACGAAGTCGCAAAAATTGTAGATAACCTCACAGAGGGGAATGGATCTTGTTACTAGAACAAGTGAAACCTGAAAAGAAAGGCGAACTTGGGGTGACCTCGTCATTACCCAAATAAATTCATGGCCCACAAATGAAACAGGGGCAACCGGGTGGTGGTGGAGCCCCTTCATACCCACCCAACCGGAATAAATCCATAGATATCTTTGTTGAAGTGGCCAGGTATTCCTCTTCTGAGTGGAAAACTCATACAACTTGAATTGTATGAACTTTCCCATCAGAAGGGGAGTACCCCGGTGACCAATTTATGCCATAGAATTATACAATTTGATTGCATAACTCTATGCCATAAAAAGGCACTCTGCTTGGGCCACTCAACCCAAAAAGTCATCTGAAACAGAACAAGGAATTAGTGAGTACCCGGCGGCTGGCTCATGTTTTGAGGTGGAAGCCTGCCACCGTACCGGGTCCTATACCCGGTTAGAAGTTGAAGAAAGGAAAGACCATCGGATACGGTATTAATCCATTTTTTTTTTTATTTTTCAACGAAAAATATAGTATAATAATAATCCATCAAACCTCTAAGTAAGTTTACTATACTGTGTATGTAATACGTATTAATTAAAAATGTATGAGAGAACAAAAAAATTTGTGGTGATAATTAAATTTTATAATAAAATGTTTTAACAGTGTATGTAATACGTATTAATGAAAATGTATGAGAGAACAAAAAATTTGTGGTGATAATTAAATTTTATAATAAAATGTTTTAACAGTGTATGTAATACGTATTAATGAAAATGTATGAGAGAAAAAAAATTTGTGGTGATAATTAAATTTTATAAAAAAAATGTTTTAACAGTGTATGTAATACGTATTAATGAAAATTTATGAGAGAAAAAAATTTGTGGTGATAATTAAATTTTATAATAAAATGTTTTAATAATATATGTAAATTAAACGGTACTCACCTGCATGGTCCGTCGAGCGCTCGATGGGTGCAGGTATCCTCTAAATAGCTGTACGTTAGACACACAAAAAAGAATTATCACATTCATCAATCTTAAAAATCACCAACTATGATATACATAGATTACACTGAAAAGCTTAAATCAGTCGCTAAAATCGCTTGCACAATTTCTGATTTTGTTCTCCGAAAAAAATGCGAAAATCAATAAAGCCGTTTAATAACGATCACGAATATAATGGGAATATTCACATAAAAGGCTCAACTTTTTAGGAAATTGCAGAACATTCATGCCTGGAACTAGTACCAGAGCAATTCTACCAAAGAGCACTCTAGTCATAACAAATTTTATTTCTTCCGGGAAGGAGACTCAATCGTTACTCCCCATCATGTTGCTCCAATGATTCTTGCTGTGGCTGTCTAGGTCGTGTATTTTCAATTGCTCGTCGTGGTTTTTTCCTAGGTGTAGGCTCTAATGTACCATTGTTGCTGTTGTTATTTGAAATTGGTTGCGGTAAATGTTGTTGAGCTGGAACCGGTCATTTTAATGCCTTTATGTTTTATTTACTGAATAGTTCATCTTAAATCAATCGTATCCAAATATAGACGACGAATCTGACTAAGCTAAATTGTCGAATGGGCGGAGGAGAAACAGATTCTAAATAAGGATTAATGGAAAATAATAATAAGTAACGTGTTTTATTCCGTTTTCTTTTCTCCAAAATCTACTATTCATCAATGTCTGCAAATCAATTCATATTTCCATTGAAAACTGCATAATGCATTCAATATAAACTTAATAATGCTGCTTATCCAATTTGCAGATATCAGGTTTTTCACATTTTAAGTCTAGACTATAACCTTCACATACGGTTTTGCTTTTACCATTTTCTCTTTCCTAATTAAAATTGATTAATTTAATTACAAGTTTATAGCAAAACTTGTGGAGAATTGCCGCACTATACTTTATGTCGAGTCGCCTGAAAAGACGAGATGCCAATACAGATTCCGCTTCCTAATCTAATTGCGATTTAGTCAGACGCGCGTGATGCACTCAGAGTCCTAAATGTAAAATTACTGCTACTCTTCAATTATTACCGCACCAACTATTTAGCAAGGATTCGGAAATTTACGACAAAATGCCACGAACCACGACGTGGAGTTGTGCTGTGTGACGGTGGCAGCGCTGGCTTTTAGAGCCATACTCCTCAATTACTACAAACTATCGAAACAGGATGATAAATTTTAGCTACCGTTTTCAACAAAAATCGTTTTGTCTAGAGTATAACTCCAGTTTAACGAAATTTCACCCTTTGGTTTATGAGACTCTAAGATACATCTTTTTAAATAATCCAAAATCAAATGTTGAGATTCAAAGTGGCAGCCCCTTAAAGCTCGGAAAATGAGCGTAATTCGTGATTTTAGTAGCAACCATAGATATAGAGGGTACTGGATCCGCAACCGGTCGTGAGAGCCGAAGCAATTAGCAACCTTTGCTGAAGTTGTGTGAGGTTGAGGTTTGAAGTTATATGCTTTTGTTTTTGCACTTTATTCACTCCGAAACACGATCACGTTTAAAAAGTTTTTAATTTCGAAGATTGCGTGTACGAAATCGGTACTTTAGTTCACTGTTTTTATTAAAAGTTTTCGAATTTTCCATCTGCTTTGACACACGAGTTTTCTCGCCGTTTTCGCGCCTCTTTCTTTTTCTTTTGCTTTGACGTTGGAGTTTTCTGTAAGAGTCGTTTGTTATGTTGTACTCAAACTGTTTCACGAATGATAACGAAGGCGCGATCGTGTGCACGTGAAATGAAATTTTGTTGGTGTGCGCGGGTGTCAGTGGGGGAAGTGTTTCTTCTGAAGAGAGGAAAGAAAAACCTGACTGGTAACAAAGGGGAAGGAGAAGCAGAGGGAATCATATAGTTTCGAGAGTGTAAGTTATTTATAACTTATTTATGTGGCAAATTTGCTTCTCACATGGACGAGTACACAGATTCTCGTTGCTCGTCCATTTATTTATATGACTTTGATAGCAACTGAAGTGTACAATATATTTTATGATACTTTGCAATGAGGGGAATGCCGTTCAAAATTATTTAGTTGAAAAGGGCCATCTGTGGATGGGAAATTAAATTTGTGGTATATTCACCTAAAAAGCGGAAAAATGTTTCAGGAGTATATACGTACATATATTGTTTATATGAAGCGTTGAAAATTTATGGTGGGCTTCAGTGACGGCTCTAGCATATGTGCACAGGAGCATGTGACCCCCTGAGAAGGAAGTAGAAAAGCATAAAAATGTATTCAGCAAGAATTATTCAGAGCGCCAAGCCTCAACTAAGTTATCAATAGTAATGCCTTTAAAGTGAATGACGGGCCTCCCAGATGAATTCTTCAAAGAAAATCAACTCATGTTCACTAGCCTGATGGAATTTTCCTCCATTCATTGTGCTCAATTTCGTTTTCCTCGTTCGCATCCGAGATAGTCTTATGAACATGAGTATGTCGCGATCGCACGTGCACCTAATTTTGGTTTTTGGGGGGTTAAAAGTATTGGGGGTGCTAACCATAATTTGTACTGCATTCGGCGCACGAATTTATAGTGCTCCATCAGTTCAAATCTTTGTAGTTCTTAGCATTACTTTGGGCTGCCAATCGAAAATTTAAAAAATTAATTATGGATTGTGAAAAATGTTGCGTTAGTTTATTTAGAGAAAACTTTAAACAACTTTCCTTAGATGAAAAAATCAAGTTTAGAAATCTCGGAAGACCAATTCCTGAAATTGAAATTGTCCAAGTGACGAACTCGAAATCGAGACATCGCGCTTGAACGCGAATTTAAACCGGAAACATATGAAAAAACAAAGTGGATTTGTGGATGTGCAGTGACAAACAAGTTATTTTGTTTTCCGTGCGTTTTGTTCGGTAGTAAAAGCTCAGATTCTAGTTGGACAAAAACAGGTGTTGACGATTTGAGCCATCTTGCTCAAAAAATTAAAAAGCATGAGAGTGCAGTATCTCATATCAATGCCCAACTAGACTTCAACTTACTAGGTAAGCAAGATATTAGGCAACAACTTGACGGTGCTTATAGACGCAGTATCGAACAAAACAACGAGCAAGTGCGGAAAAATTGGTATGTTTTATCTAAAATCATAGAGTGCGTAAAATTTTGTGGAGTATTTGAGCTCGCTCTTCGAGGTCTTGACGAGACGCAAAAGTCACTAAGCCCAGGAGTTTTTCGTGGCCTCATAAATTTTACTGCTGAATTGGATACAGCTTTGAAAGACCACATAGAAAAAACTACCGTTTTCAAAGGTACTTCAAAAACAATCCAAAATGAATTGTTGGACTGCATGTTGGAAATTATGCAAGAGACCATCAAGAAAGAAATACTCTGCGCTGACTTTGTATCTGTGATTGCTGATGAGACCACAGATGTGTCTTCCATTTTTCAAATGTCAGTAGTTTTTCGGTATGTTCTTCAAGATGGTGGTCCTGTGGAACGTTTCTGGTCGTTTTTAAACCCTAATGAGCACGATGCTGTCAGTTTGGCGGAAGCTATTCATGGAGTCTTGGAAAAAGTGGTCAACAACCCCGAAAAGCTAATTTCGCAAAGCTATGATGGTGCCAACGTTATGTCTGGACAAACTGCGGGTGTTCAAAAAATTATACAAACGCATTACAAATATGCATTTTATATTCATTGCTATGCCCATCAGTTAAATTTGGTTTTATCTCAAGGTGCAAAACAAAATCAACAAGTACGCGTTTTTTTTCTAATTTGAGTGATATAAGTAATTTTTTTTCGAATTCTCCGCAACGAGTAGCCATTTTAGACGCAATTGTTGGTCGTCGAATACCACGTACTTCCAACACAAGGTGGAATTTCAAAAGTAGAGTTGTTACCACTGTATATCAAAATAGGAATTCCTTAATTGAGTGCATGGAAGAAATAAAATCAACTTCAAAGCAGACTCTAACTATCAATCAAGCATGTGCAATATCTTGTATGCTTCAAGATCCTGTCTTTCTATTTTGGCTGACCATCTTCAGTCGTATAATGCCACATTGCGATATTTTATACAATCAGTTACAGAAAATTAGTATAGATGCAGTTGGAATTCAAGAATGCGTGATGAGTTTTGAACAATCTATTCAAAATGAAAGAAATAATATTGAAAATATTCAAGATGAAATCCCTACAGAAATGACTAGTGCTAAAAAGCAAAGAAAAAATGACCATCCATACATTACGCAAATTGTAGCAGCCAAAGAAATTTGTGATTCAATCATAAGCCATGCTATTGATAGGTTTGCTTTCACAAATCATTTAAGTGCTTCAAATCTTTTCTTAGCGAGAAATTTTCTTCAGTTCGCAACAGACTTTCCGATCAACTATTTAAATAGTTCTGTCGAAGCTTATCCATTTTTAGATGCAGTAAGGCTACGAACGAAACTTGAAATCATATATAAAAGGCCTGACTTCAGGAATTTATCAGGTGCCGTTAATCTTCTCAAGTTTATAAAAGAAAACTGCCTTGAGAATTTATTTTATGCCACTTCTCAGCTTTTGAAACTCATAGTGACTATCCCTATGACAACCGCTGAAGCAGAGAGGTCTTTTTCGACTCAAAAAGAATTAAAACATTTTTAAGATCAACGATAAGCCAAGACAGACTTACTGCGTTAGCAATGCTTTCAATCGAAAAAAAATTATTGCAGGAATCGCAAAATTTTAACGACATGGTAATCGACAAATTTGCCGCTAAAAAAGAAAGAAGATTGGATTTTACGTACAAGCACTGCACTTGAATTACTTGTTCATTTGTTCTTGTACACCAATTTTTTTTTTGTAAAATATTATTTCACTTATTTTCAATATTTCAATTATTAAAAATTACTTATAAAGATTCATTATAATGAATAAAATAAAAATTGTGCTTAAATAGCAAAAACTGTATTTTTTCATTCTAAATTAAATTCGTATTCGAACTGCTACGCAATTCTATGTATCTTGAAAAATTCGCATGTCAAAGGTAAGAAAAATGGAAGGCAAGATGAAAACGAAATAATATGAAATATTTCATATTGACTCGGAAATGTGGTAATGACTTGTGTAATGAGGTACAATTACATTGCAACGCTAACTTAGCTTAAAGCCCTTCTGATTGTAGCAACTGCTATTACTGTGAACTGTGAACCCCCCGGTTACAAACGCACGAGCCGCCACTGGTGGGCTTTTAGTTTACCAGTTGTCGACCGATATCTTGAGGTTAATGTGCACTATTGAATTTTGTTATGATTCCCAGGAAATAAGGTAATTATTCTATAGATACAACTTGTACAAATTTTATCATATTTTTTGGTAATTTCTTTTATCATTTTTAGGGTTTTGTACTTAAATACAAAACCCTATTGCAATCACGACCTGTGTCCGTCTGTCCGTCCGTCCGTCCGTCTGTATGTCACAGCACTTTTTCTCCGAAACTATAGAGGCTACAGCCATGAAACTTTGTGGAAAGGTCAGAAGTGGTGACCTCTTTAAAGTTCAAGGGTGGAATAAATTTTCAAAGGGGTTTAAGGGGGTCTCCCCGTATAGGGAGGTGACCTCTCAAAAAAAAATTTTCACCATTGGTAGTCGAATAGGGTGTCATTGGAAAGGTCTCAATGAGATCTTTTCAAAACAAGTCTTAAAATTGCCTTATGAGTACCGACGGGGGCAGGGGAAGGGGAAATGTACGAACTTTTCGCGTACCCCCCCCCCTCGCGATTGGAAACCTTTCATCCGAAAAATCTGAAAAAAATCATGAATTTAGGGCTTAATGAGTACAGCAACAACAAATACATGAGATGTCGAAATTCACTCGACTTTGTTAGTAATAGTATGATTTATCGATTTTAAGTTTTCTTGAATAAAATCTAAACGGTACCCTTAAATGTAATAAAATTTAGCAAACAGATGACTTTCTATAAGATTGATCTTTTCTGAAAGTTTCATAAAGATCGAATAGTATTTAACGAAGTGGTTTGAATTTTCCCGTATTACTATGGAACAATATGCCCTGTATTACTATGGAAACATATGGCTATGGAGCCATATGCGCTTTTTATCTATTTAGACACTACAGCTTTGCTAGGATTTGCATGAAAATTTCAAGAATGATAGGTATCATGAAAATGAGTACATACAATTGAAACAAGTCGAAGAGGCAGGAGAGAGCTCCTAGCAAAAGGGCTTTGTAACCATTCTAGGATTCGAAAAAATAGGCCATGAATCGATGATTACAGTACAGAGGAGTGGGCCCTGAAAAAATTTCATGAAAGGTAGCCGATATGAATATCAACTGAAAGTTCTCTATGAGAGTTTTTCAAAACAGTTCTTAAACTGACAGCTTTTGCTTCAGTGGGGGCACAGGGGGGGGGGGGGGGGGGAATACATGAAAAATGTGTTTCTAAAAAATCTTGAAAAATTATCAAGGGAGATATCTATGGGTATAACTAAAACAAATACCTCAGAATTCACAATTCTTTCAACTTTGTTAATAATAGTATGATCCTCGAATTTCACATTTTCTCCAATAAAATCGTCTTTGACATGTTTCTTGATTTCATTCGTTGCTGGTTACTACATTTTGCAAGTTGAGTACAAAACCCTTCTGACATGAGCATAGGTCTGTCTACCCAACTTGTATTAATTCGATTTGCAGGGCTAAAAGGAAATTCTCTCATTATACAAAATGGTTTTTTTTACATCTTATTCGTACACATGAAACAACACATGAAAGGAACATTTTCCCAGAACTTATGAATGTAGTCATCTGTGCACAACGCACCTTTTCACTATCGGCGTGATCCGCCGCATTTGTAATAAAGTATCATATTCCCAGCATATATGATTTCCGATAAATGTTCATTTTAATTAAAACCGATGGAGGGTTATGTTTGATTTTATGCTACATTGAGCGGCTACAAGGACAACTTGTCGCGAAACACTTTAGTCCAACACTCAGTTGCTTATTCCGGCGACCAGAAAGTCATATGCATATTCACATGTCTTTTCGCTGAACAGTTAATGTATCATATTGTCCACTGGCAGTAACAACTCCCAATAAACTTCTCAAATTACATGCACGGACAACATAAGCATTGAATGTTAGAAGTGTTGAAAATGCGATACTGCCACGGATGATGAGTTAGGTGGCGGTATCACTTAGAAGGAAATTAGTCACACCTTGTGATATTGCCGAAAAAGGAGATGGTATGAAAGAAATTGGGGATGTTCACACACTCCCATAAATGGTAACCGAGCGATTGAAAGTATAGTGTTGCGTCGAAGCAGTTTAGGTAATATCAGCTTTATTTAAAACTTTCGCCTGATTGAATGATTGCTAACGTAGGCACAAGATTTCCTACCTCACACTTCAACCACCTACGCCTCAACACCTTAACAACTGGCGCTTCTTTAATGGGACTCTTACATACGAACTAAATTTCACTGAGCTAGTTCATTAGTTTCACTCGGAAATAGTTTTCTCATTCCGCGCAACTAGCAATGGAAAATGTATTTTTTCACTGAAATCCGCGAAAGATGCACAACGAATGATATGCCTGCAAATTGAACATGAAACAAAGAGACAAAGTGAATCCTGAGCTAATTAAGAACTCGTACGTTTGCATTTCTACTACGGCTGACATCAAGGAACCAACGACAACATGGACCGCGACAACCACTGCAAGGCATAATATTGTCTGAAACGCCTCCGTTGTTATGTCTGTCCGTTTGTCGGTTTTTAGGTGGGCAAAGTATGTAGTTATAAAGGTAAGCTACTTATTTAAGTACGAGCATTAACTGAATGAAACACCACTTGAATAGTTAAAGTGGCGTGGACAGAAAAGTGGAAAATGGGGCGAAAGGACCAATTCTGTGTTTTCTAGTTTACTCAACAAACATCCCTTAATTTGTCAGCTTAATTAGCTCTAATCTAATTAATATTCCAGAGCATTGATAATTCTCCTGGAATACTCTTTCGATACACAAATTTATTCCTAGTGGAAAGAGAGAACTTATAAACCCACAATCACATCTCTACTCTATCCACCATCTTCCTTCGTGGTAGCCTCGAACCCTTTTTCTTCAAGTGTTTTGTTTGGTCCCTGCCACTTTACAAAACTCTTGTACGTACGAGTGAGTAAAGTAAGTACTTGTTGAGTGAGGTCTTGTTTGAAACTTGGAGGTGTATGCAAATCAGGTGTGGAAGGAAATTATGTTGCGCTTTTCGAAGAGGATGATGGTGTGTGTTCAATTAATGCCGTGTCTGCGCTTGCACGATTCCTTGTTAATATGGCGACTAATCGTGTTGGAAATTGAACGTTGTTTGCTCTTTTAAAATGTTTCTTTGGCCAAATAGCGTAAAGAAAGAAACGTGTATGGTGAGGATCAGAAAAATTGGATCAATTTAGTCGACTTTAGGGGGATACCACTATGCTTTTATTATTTTCCAATTATCTTTAAATGAAAATTGATTAGACGCTAGTAAGCTTTGAGAAGTATAAATAATAGGTTTATTCAAGTCTCATATTCAGAATAAACATCCAGTGTAGAAAATGGTGGATTATTATATTCTTTATTGGTAAGGAACTAAACATAGAACGCACACAAGTTTTATAAAACAAGATGATGAATATTTCATTTTTCGGCATTACACGTACTACTTGAGTTTTTAGATTTTGTTCAGTAGTGTCGGTGGATGAAAATTTGCTAAAAACTTCACACCGCTGCAGACGTTCAAGTTTCTAAAATAAAAACTTAATGTTTTGACTAGATAACACAGTTTCTTATTTTCAATGATCACAATCAAGTTTACAAAGTTTCTAACTTCGAGAAGCAAATGAGCTGCGCACGTAAGGACGGTTTAACTGGAAACTAAACCTCAAAGTCAAAAGCGCTTTATTCAATACTAATCGGTATATATTTTCAAAGAATATAAAGCAAGTTCCAAACAATAAACAAACAAAAACTTAATGGCCAAAATGGCTCTCTAAATTCATACGTTATCATTAAACATATTTCTTCAAAAAAACTCTAGCAAATTCAATTAATTAAGATTATTAAATATTTTGAGATTCAATTGGAAAAAGGAGAAAAAACCAACCAACACTATCCTAAAATTATTTATAATTTAAACACAACAGTGAACTTTGATCCTACACCTAATATGTTTCAACTTAATTCTAATAAAATTCAATCAAAAACTTTATCTTATACTTAAAAAAAATTCTATAACACTGTTCCTAACCTAAGCGTTTAATCTTATCTCTAACGTAATACAGTAAACATAACATATACCTAATCTATACCTAATTTTTAACACAAATAAACAACAACACTAAATGTAGCAATAATGAGCTGAAACTCAAAAACTAAATAACAAAAAAAACCACAAAAACTGGAAATAAACACGAATAATTTAGACATTGTCATTCAGCCCCCAATACCTGGATAGTGCCGTCTCAATTCGATCAGCTTCAACGAATCTAGCAAATGAGTAGCTGCATTGGAATTGGTGGTCTCGTGAACTCAAATTCGGAGGATATTTTATCTACTTATAGGCGGCCTGTCGATATATGTGATATATGACTGGGACGCCGTCAGAATCAAAAACATATCGATTCATGTCCAAATACACGAATGCTTCTGGAGGAACGAAGCCAGTAGCGAGGCAAGTCGCAATATACCCGTCTGTAGGGTGGAACGGCTGTGAAATCCAAGGGTTTTCACTCACAGTCACAGATCTTGCGATATGATTCCAAGAAGTTTCAATATGAAGATATCGACTCTTGTCACTTCAGCAGTTTGATAAATTCACCTATTCGATATATGTTTCCAATCCGTCTCAGTCTTTCTGTACAAACTAGTACATGCACAAAGACATTTCCTTTCGAAAACTCTTGATTTTTCCATAGTACTCTGGTTATACCAGATCTGACATCCATATGTCAAAACTGGTCTACCCAGGGTCTTGTAACAGATAATTTTGACCATTTGATCAATGTATTTGGAGTGAAAGAGTCTTCGTAGGGCCATGGCTACTTTTAGCGCCTTACTGAGCATGATTTTGACATGTTCAGTATAGTACAGATATTGATCGATGTAAACGCCGAGGTATCGAACACAGGATTTATGTGGAACTCGTTCTGAACTACCCTCGCCAGCCATGATGTGAAAATCTTTCCAATAACGTTTCTGGTCTTGACTGACTCCCTGCAGCGTTGTCCGAAACAAGATTGCTTCACACTTCTGCGCATTGATTTTCATTCGCCAATTGTCAGTGTATAGGTGCACATCATTGAACATTTTTTGGAGATTGCTCTGAACTATTGTAGCTTTTCAGTCTGCCGTATAGATGATCAGATCATCAGCAAACGCTACCAATGATTGCGTTGGCGAGACGTTAAAATCAAAGCCGTTCAATAGCTTGCGAATGAATATTGAGAAGAGCAGAGGCGCAGTAACTGTTCCCTGCTGTAGACCATTCAAGACCTTGAATTCGCGCATTGGTGTCAGATTTCCATCAGTTACAACAAACGATTTCCCGTATAAAATATTGCACATCATGGCAACAAGGTGTCAAGGTTTAAAAACTAGTCCATCTAACCACACCGTATCGAAGGCTTTCTCCATATCAATCAGACATGCTCCAACACATTTTCTGTTGTTTAGTTTCCAGCAGATGTCTGAGGTTACTTTCGTTATTGCATATGTGGTCAAATGCCTGGCACGAAAACCAAATTGGCGATCCGGCATCCACTCATTTTCCTCAATGTGGGCGTTTAATGCTCTGTTGAGTATCACTTCAAACACCTTGCTGATGTTAGGCAGCAAGCTGATTGGGCGATAGCTTTTAGGGCATGAAAATTCTTTTCCTTTCTTCAAGATTGGAAATATCTTAGCCTTTTTCCACTCATTTGGGAAATATGAATTGTTCAACATGTTGTTGAACAATATGCAATAATTCCTAATAGCAACCTCAGGCAAATGTCGGAGAACTACATTTGGAATACCATCAGTACTACATGATTTTTTGTTGTTTATCCTACGAAATATGAAACACAAGTCTTCATAGGTGACAAAATAATCACTAAGATTCAAGCTTGGTATGAGGTCAGATGTTAATGTTTCATTGAAATGAAGGATTGATTGGCCGTTCAGGCTTGATTTGAAGTCGGAAACTTTTGCTTCAACGACCTCTAAAAATATTAACATTCCCTCTTTCAGGGTCTGGTAGATGAACCAATTCAAAATGTGTTCCAATCAGGGCAAGTTTATGCAATCCCTCGCATATAGTCCAGTTTCCATTTCTATCCGGAGTCGTACTATCAATTTCGATACCAGCCCTATTGAGAAGATTTATCTCATCACTAGTGACTTCAAGATCCGATACCTTCACTTGAGAGATCTTGCGGAATGTGCTATTCACTTTCACGGAAACGCCATCTGGGTCCTGTGGGCTAATACCCCTCAATTTTTCCGCCCATTGATTGCTGGCCTCACTCCTGAATTATGACCGGATTACGTTCCGGACATTCTTCAGGTGTAATTTCAACAAAGCCAACGAGGGATGGCTGTAGTCCAAAAATTGTCGATAAATATTGTTGACGCGCGTGATAAGAAGGCTTTTCAATCTTTTCAACCTTGCAATGGTTGATGTTTCATATTCTTCCATATTGTTTCGATGTTTAATCTTGGGAACTACTTTCTCAATCGTTTCCAACGTCAGCTTCTCTAACTTCGACAAATAGACATCTATTTCATCGTTAGTTAGATTCCTGTCATTAGAAACCATTGAGCAAGAGTTGCCACCATCAGAAGGGGGATATTGCTTCTGGTATTTCCGATTAAACTTCTTTTGAAACTTTCCCCAGTCTGTTTTTAGGGTTTTGTACTAAAATACAAAACCCTATTGCAATCACGACCTGTGTCCGTCCGTCCGTCCGTCCGTCTGTATGTCACAGCACTTTTTCTCCGAAACTATAGAAGCTACAGCCATGAAACTTTGTGGAAAGGTCAGAAGTGGTGACTTCTTGAAAGTTCAATTGTGGAAAAATTTTTCAAAGGGTTTAAGGGGGGTCTCCCCATATAGGGAGGTGACCCCTCAAAAAAAAATTTTCACCATTGATAGTTGAGTAGGGTGTCATTGGAAAGGTCAAAACGTGATCTTTTCAAAACAAGTCTTAAAATTGCCTTATGAGTACCGAGGGGGGCAGCGGAAGGCGAAATGTACGAACTTTTCGCGTACCCCCCCCTCGCGATTGGACACCTTCCATCCGAAAAATCTGAAAAAAATCATGGATGTAGGCCTTTGTGAGTACAACAACAACAAATACATGAGAAGTCGAAATTCGCTCAGCTTTGTTAGTAATAGTATGATTTATTGATTTTATGTTTTCTTAAATAAAATCTAGACGGTACCTTCAAATTCAATAAAATTTAGCACACAGATGACTATTTATAAGATTGATCTGTTCTGAAAGTTTCATAAAGATCGAATAGTATTTAACGAAGTTATAGCGATTTGAATTTTCTTACATTACTATGGAACAATATGCCCTGTATTACTATGGAAACATATGGCTATGGAGATATATTTACCGACTTAGACACTACAGCTTTGCTAGGATTTGCATGAAAATTTCAGGAATGATAGGTATCATGAAGATGAGTACATACAATTGAAACAAGTCGAAAAGGCAGGAGAGAGCTCCTAGCAAAAGGGCTTTGTAACCATTCTAAGATTCGAAAAAACAGGCCATGAATCGATGATTACAGTAGAGAGGAGTGGCTCCTGAAAAAAATTTCATGAAAGGTAGCCGATATGAGTATAAACTGAAAGTTCTCTATGATAGCTTTTCAAAACAGTTCTTAAACTGACATTTTTTGCTTCAGTGGGGGCACAGGGGGGGGGGGGGAATACATGAAATATGTGTTTCCTCCCTCGCGAATGGACACCCTTGATCTTAAAAAATCTGAAATAATTATCAAGGGGGATATTTGTGGGTATAACTATAACAAATACCTCAGAAGTCAAAATTCTTTCAACGTTGCTAATAATAGTATGATCCTCGAACATGACATGTTACTTGATTTTATTCGTTACTGGTTACTGCATTTTGTAAGTTGAGTACAAAACCCTCCTGACATGAGCATAGGTCTGTCTACCCAACTTGTTTTGAAATTCAACCGATGATTTTCATGTTGAACTGGAATGATGAAGACATCATCCCTGTAATGATCGATTTCCATTACGATTGCGTTATGGTCGCTATCATAAGGAAGCAACTGTAGTTTCCGTTGAGGACTATTAAAGCTGAGTTCAAGTCTTGTGTCAGTAATGCAGAGGTCCAAATATGAATTTGTCCTAGGGTGTATTGGAAACTCCTACCCATATAAATTTCACCTGTATTCAATTTGGTTCTCTATTATCCACGATTTCAGGAATACACTTCTTGGATTATTAGTGGCGTTCAGCCATGATGTATGCTTGGCATTCAGGTCACCAGCAAGAATATAATAATTATGCAGCCTATTCAATTTTAGTATTTCAAACAAGGAATTGAGCTCTTCCTTGAGCTTGAGAACAGTTCCACCAGTTGCATAGGCAGAGATAACGAAGAGGTTATCCCCACCTGGCAGTGATATTTTGATAACGGACACTTCAAGAGATTCAAAGCTTTTGAATTCGACTTTTTCAATATTTTGGAAACACTAGGGTCTTCGAACCAATATCCCGATGCCACCTCCCCCATCACCTATTACCCTATCGTTTCTTATGAATTCAAAGGTTTTAAATGTCATGGAGTGCCATGAATTGGGGTGGGTTTCAGTGAGAAGCATGATGTTAGGCTTTTGCTTAATAATGAATTCAAGGAGATAACCACGCCGATGTAGTAGCAATGGAGTTGACGTTGATCGAGATGAGACGAATCCGATCCATGGGAATGTGACTGGATAACAAACTATTTCGAACGTTGAAAAACGAAATTGATTTTTTGGTCTTGTTTATTGATTCTATCTGATAGAGATTCTAGCTGTTGGTAAATTTTGAGAAGCAGCTCATTATTGCCACTTGCATTATTTATTTTATTTACATTGTTGTCTACTGGCCCTCTAGCAACAAGTGCAAATGATATTCCGGGTTTGACAAAGTTGGGAGGTAACAAGTTGTGACGTACTTGGGTTTGTTTCGGGGAAAATTTAACTCTAGCATCTTAATACCGAGGGCATCCTCGATATCGATATGATGCTGGATGGCCAAATATACCGCAGTTAACACAGTATGATTTTTCTTTTGGCTACATCTGAGCCAATTAGCATTCCCCGGGGGCGTGAATATCTTTGCATTTGACACAGCGATAGTGCATGGCACAATTGGCAGCCAAATGACCGAATCTTTGGCAACTGTAACATTGGTTGAACTCAGTTTTTTGGAGGCGCCCCACCTCACAACTCTAAAGTTTAAGTACCTAACCTGTTGGGGGGCACTCGGACTGCTATGACCAAATAAAATCGTATTGTTTTGCCTTCAACAGCTGATCTCCTTGTAGCAAAATTTTTCAGAATGATGAACTTAACAGCTGTTGCTGCTTCCTGCAACATTTCAAGGTGATCAACTGTAAGCCCTTCAACAGGAAGGTCTGATTTTTTTCCGCCTTTGGCGTATATGTGAAGTTGGGAGCTTTTACCCTATTAAGAGCACCTTTCGCCAGTTTGAAATCAGCCAATGTTTTTGTCTTAATTGTGAGCTTATCAGCGGTCTCTCTTAACTTTGAAGTTATCGATTTTATGTTCGGCTCTCAATAACCGAACTATATCTCCTTCACGCTGCCCAAAAACGTTAATTGGAGGAACTTTTTCATTTATCTTATTATTTTTAATAGGAGAACCAGCAGACACACCGGTTGGCTTCTTCTCCTTCTCCTTATTTTTTCATTTTAAATATTCAATGAGATTATTACTACAATCATCAATATTACCAATGCTATCTTGGTAATATTAATCGCAGACAGCACCGCACAGTTATTGGCGCTGTCGGTTGCTCCTCCTACGCTTAGTATGTTTTCAGCATAATGGATTGATGTCTTGCTCATATCTTATAATTTTGCTTTATATATTTGAGCCTTTTGCGTTGCTACTGTTTTTTCGTTGGTCTTGTTTTTTCTCACTTCTTTTTTCTCATTCTTCTTATTTATTATCGTTTCTTCTTTGCCAGACGTATTCTGTGGCTTCATCACTTTTGTTTTGTTCGCATTTGTTAATGACCGGACCATCCAGACTTTATATTCGGAGTTTCATCTCATCGTTTGAATGCATGCATTTGATTTTGGACTATTTTAAATCTGGCTGTGCTAGGACCTCATCAATCAATGTGCCAAATCTCATTCAAATCGGAGTTTCACTCTAGACAGGGCAAAGAATTCAATTTTTAATGAAAATGGCAGCTAAAAATATTAGGTTTCAAAATTTCGACTTCTTTACTTTTCATTCAATTTTAATAATTAATTAATACAGAGATCCATAATCTCAAGTTTCATCAAAATCCGCTGGAAAATGTGACCACTAGAAGGCCAAAAAACCTGAAAAATCGCATATTTAAACCGCCGCCACTTTGGAATTTGCTCATGCATGATCACCAAAATATTAAAGTCTGTAGACCTAAGTAATGTATATCTTCAAACCAAGTTTCATATATGTCGGATCAAAATTGCGACTTTTAAAAGCCTTTGAAGTTTTGAGCTTCAACTGGCCGCCATTTTGTTTTTCGTGACCTGACCTCTAGTTTTTTTAACGCGTAATTCTTTAGATATTTATAATTTCTATCCAACTGCCGAATTTTATGAACATCTGTTGAAAGCTTTGACCACTATTACAACAACAAAATTTTGCACGTTTTTCGACCTTTGAGCGGCTGCCATTTTGTTTCTGCCGTACCGACTTTGGATTTTTTATTGTTAAATTTATCACATACATCAGTGAACCTTTTTACCAAATTCATCCAAATCGGAGCTATACTTTGGTCAGAACAGAAATCACGATTTTTCGTCTAAAATGGCCGCCATTTTGTTTTTGCCCAGCCGATATAGCTGGTTTACGAACTTAACCGAGATATTTACACAATAAAATGTTTCCTGAAAATTTGGTGAAAATCGGAGGAAAATTGCAACCTCTAGCGTGGTCACAAATTTCGTTGTATCCCATATATATATATATATATATATATATATATATATATATATATATATATATATATATATATATATATATATAATCTATATATATATATATATATATATATATATATATATATGTATAATCTATATATATATATATAATCTATATATATATATATATATATATATATATATATATATATATATATATATATATATGTATAATCTATATATATATATATAATCTATATATATATATATATATATATATATATATATATATATATATATATATATATATATATATATATATATATATATATATATATATATATATATACATATATATATATATATATATATAAGGTAAATATAAATGTCCTTTACGGACATTTATATTTACCTTATCACTACAATATTGCAAACATTGAAAGCTTTGCAAAGCAATTGAAAGAAAATGGAGAGGCTATAAGTGACAATGCAATTATGACTAAGATTTTATGTACGAGGCACAAGTGTATAATATCTCATGGGCACAAGTGTATAATATCTCATGGGGATTACTTTGAAGGGGACAAAATAGATATTCATGAATGAATAAATAATTTAAAAAAAAAAACAAAATTCGCGATATTTATTGAACACGTCTCGTACACTACCTCCAAAGTATAGATCTCTCCGTCAAGCTTGAATGTCACTCGATCCCAGCAAGCAAACAATAATCAACTTAACAGCCCATTTATTGGATGAGGGAGCTAGCTTGAATGTAGAAAAAGAAAACGAAACAGCATTATTAGTGGAAAAACACACCTCAAAGAAGAAAAATTCTCAATATACAAAAACAAAAAACGAATCAAAAGAAAATCACATCGTTTTGTTTGCTATAACTGTGGAATACGCGGTTACTTCGCAAAAGATTGCCGTGCTCCCAAAGAAAAATATAGAGAGAAAAATATTATGGCATTTAATGTAATAAAAAGTGACTGTGAAGCATAGATGTCAGAGAGAATGGATACGAAATGCCTCGAGAGAATTGAAGCACTTTATCATGTAGCGTAAAGTTGGTGCGTTATCAGCTGTTTATTCAAATCTCAAATAAATTTGACGTGACGTCTCCCACTATTTTTCACATCCTGAACTAAATCAATTTTCCGTGCAGGTATTCTAACTTGAACGATATAAAAGATTGAACATGACTTACCCTACGAAGGATACATCCCTGACATGCTTCCTAGAGCTGTTTTTACAATTCCACACACGTCACTACATTTTTCATTTTTCGACACAAAAACACTCGCGATCCGTACCAAACTTTTCAGTTGGATTAATTATCACATTTGCAACGCTTTTGCACTAGATTCAACATGATTTATTTAAAAAAAATTGTTTTGTGTACAATTTCAAATTCAGCTTGATTAGACGTTTCCCATCAATGTTGAATTTTCATAAATCATATGTGTTCAATCATATGGTTGATATTTTGTTGACAATTCGGGGGTTAAGGTGTAAGAGGAGTGAGATTTTCGTGAGAGCAGCTAGAGAGCCACTTGAATGTGTGGGCTCTCTAGCGGCGTGAAAGGCAGGGGGATTACAATTCACATGCGAGAGGAAGGCATGTATGTATTAAAAGTACTTCACTCACGTATGGATGAAAATAAGCTCATTTCGCGTCCATTACTTTATATGTCTTTGCTGTGAAGACAGTGATGAGGGCAACAGATGGATTTTTAGACAGCGGTGCTTCAGCTCACATATCATACAAACGGGGAAATTTTGCTGGTCTATATGAATATACAGGGTCCCTTCTGAAACTTGGAAATCAAGAAGCCATAGAAGGGGGCAAGGGAATATTTTCATAAGTAAATGTGTAAGTGGACAGCGGGAGATTAGTATGGTAAAAAATGTGCTCTAGGTACCGAAAACGAAGAAACTTGTTTTCAGAAGGAGCAGTTGCAAGACAAGGTTATAATATTATTGAGAAACAAATCTGTGCCCTGATTTATAAAAATAATAAAATAGTGACATGTGTTTGTTTGCAAGAAAACAACTTATATGAATTAAAAGTGAAAACGATCCAAAATCCAGCGTGTAATGTGGTGCAAAAAGTGGACCATAGAACATGGCATGAACGCTTGGGGAATTTGAATGTAAAGGAGATTGAAAAAAATTAACCAATTCCCTTAATCCTAATATAAGTCCTGGTTCTGATGGACTGCCCAATATATTTGTTAAGTCATTTGTATCTTCTTTAAGTGTTCCCCGATCCCATCTTTTTAATCTTAGTCTTTGTTTTGGAATCTTTTCCACTTGTTGGCAAGAAGCAAACATTATCCCGATTTTCAAAAGTAGTGATATTTCATCCATGACTAATTATCATCCTATTTGCCTACTTTTTTGCTTTTTGAAGTTGTTGGAGCAACTGGTTTACAACTAACTTGTTTTTCCTGATTTATTAAGACCAATGATAATACCTCAACGCGAGGATCGGGGTCGATCAACAACCACTAATTTAATTGAATTTGCTGATTACATTGCAAATGCTTTAGATCAGGCATGTCAAACTCATATAATACAACGGGCCATATGATCTGTTCTGCCCTAAGTTGGGGGCCGCATGTTTTTAATTGAAAATATACGAGAAATGAAAGATGATTTTCATTGTGATTATAAAATGTGGTATGTGTTTGTTTGATTCAATATTCTGCTCAATTAAAATTGATATTAAATGTTGATGTGTCAATCTTGACCTTTTTATATTTTGACTTTTTGTCTTTTAAATGATTAAAAAATGAATAAAGAAAACAGAAGTATGTAAAATATACCTATTTTTATTTTGCTATTAGGCTCCAAAACGCTTGTTTAAGATAGTAGTGAATGTAACTGTTTAAGCGGATACCTTTTCATCTGATATCGACTGTTCCATTACGACCCTGAATCCACTTTAATAATTCCAATCATTTTCTCACAATCGTCTACCGTTTGAGCCCCCAAGTGTTCTGAGCTCATCCAGGATCGCATTCTCCTGCTGTCGACCAACATCAGCCGCAAGGTTCATCGATGGCAGAATAATATCACTTCAGATTACCCATAAATCAGCAATAAAGTCAACAGGCCATGAAAGCGCTACATTACATGCAAAACTACGCGCTATCAGCTCCAACATCAGTTTCTATTATTCATGACCAGAATGTCTTTGGCGTGTAGTTAGCCGCCGCTAAAGTACATGTAAATGTCATATCGATATGAATTTATAACAAGACGTTTTGTAACGCGCATTGCTCGCTAGTAGTGCACTACGCCCGTACGCGGGACCTTGATTCGCTAACCTCAGCGCAGTTGGTAGTGAACCGATAAGGCTCTTCTAGTCAGGTACAATTGTCTGCAGATTCCTAAACATTGGTGCCTTCTAGAAACAGAGCAACAGATGGATCTAAATGATATGATTCGCAAGAACTTCTCAGGAAGGAACCCATGGAAGCTGTGATGTGCGTGATAGCAAGGAATCTTTGGGATTGGATGTAAATACATATGGGAAGCGTGTAGCTCGAATGAGCTGAGATTTCTTCACTTCGCACATTACAACTGGAACTCGTTACATGTCGATGCAATGGCAAAAACGTGTGAAAAGTAATAACCTGCAAAGGTAAGCATCAGATCAGGAACGTTAATAGCATACTTAGAAAGTGGCCAAGAAGGGCTTAGTCCTGTCATTGGTCAGCTTACGCCCATTATATCAAATTATCGTAAGAAATGCGCATGGAAGGATAACATAGCAAAATTTAATTAATCAATTCACTGATAAAAATTAAAGTCGTGCTTTCTTACACTTAATCACTTACGAAGAACACCTTTCCTCTTAACTGCACTTCTTCCTCTCCAACTTGGTACGAATAATCCTACAGTGTTACTCTTGATCTCCAACACTTACCGAATAGATTGATAAGATAACACTTCATTGCACCAATTCGCGCGTTACATCGCATCGAATTATAAATCGCAATCATCGATGAATCCTCAGTTGCTGTAGCCCATCAAGTACACGTTGCAATCACAACCGTCGCTGCATTACATATAAATGTTGCTTGCATGGCGTATGCTCGCGAGTTGCAACTTGCATGTTGCATTCGCGTTTTGCGTAGGATGCGTATGACATGTGTTCCGTTCAAGTCTTGTATGTTTGCTCGTTGGCTCATTTCTCGATGGTGTGATGCCTCTATTTTGTGTAGGATTGATGAAATACTCATGGTGTACTAATGACAAATCATTATCTTTTATATTTCAATCTCATAGTGTTTGGATGGAAGATGGATGAAGATTAATTGGTTCCGAACATGAAATACTGGATTGATTTTTAACCGAGAATGGTTAAAATTGATTAGGATGAGGTTTTAATGCTTGGATGGAACTTTATTTATATATACTTTTGTAAATATACTATATAAAAGGTTACTTGAGAATATGGCTCTTAAGATGAGCTCCTTATGAATATGATGCAGTATCACTTCTAACTAGAACTAGTCGCTAGCAGCATTCGTTGCGTATAGACGTGTTTTTAATCGCACCTGTCATCAATTTTAAAAATAAATTAATTTTTCATAAAAGGCAATTGAAACTAATTTTTTGAATTGAAAACCATCACCGTCGAATTATTCGAACATTTATCGAATACCTGAAATTTCTTTCTTGAAGAAGTATCAAAAAGCGGTCTGTCAAGGTTAAAGTCCCACCAATCAATGTATTTGGGTGAACAGGCAAAGATATGGTCCGGCTTTTGGCAGCCGTAAATAAATTGAATGATTTTGAGCATAGGCGTAGCAACGATTTTTTCCTAAGGTGGGCCACATTTTCAACTTCGCCTAAAATTACTAGCTGCCACTTATACATAGTGTAAAGGAAAGCTTTCCGATAACTAAAAGAACATGATCGCACTAGTTTACTATGCTTTTGTTGATAGGTATTTAAGATTTTAAGTGAAATATATGTATACAATATATATATATATATATATATATATATATATATATATATATATATATATATATATATATATATATATATATAACATGGATAAAATAATATTTGAAAAATTTCACGTGTAGGAAAATATCTTTTTGGGTTTTTTTAAAAAAAATTTTACAAAACCTTTTAAAATCGGTACTGTCCGTACGTCTGTCCGTCCGTGCGTCACAGCAGTTTTTCTCAGAAACTAGAGCGGCTACAAACACGAAACTTAATAGGCATATCAGAAGTTACGGTTCCTCAAAAGTTCAGGTATCAAAATAAATTGAAAGGGTTCTTAAGGGGGTCCCCCATAGCGAAAGGGGACCCTTAAAATTTTTCTTACCAAAGGTAGGCATATGGGGTGTCAAAAGAAAGGTATTAATGAGAGCTTTCCAAAACAGGTCTCAAAACAGTCTTACCAACTTTGTGGGGTGCAGGAGAAGGGCAAATGTACGACAAATTTGACCCCCCCTCGCGATTGGATACCTTTGATCCGAAAAATCTGAAAAAAATTGTGGAGGTGTTATATGTATAACAACGACAAATACCACTGAAGTCAAAACCGACTCAACTTTGGTAAAAATAGCATGATTTATGAGTTTTTCGTTTTCCTCCATAAAATCGCAAGGGTACCCTTAAATTCTACAAATTTCGATATTTTGCTAGGTCCTAGGTCCTCATAACCTGTGAGTTTCATTAAAATCGATTGATATTTGCAGGAGTTATAGCCACTTTAAATTTCTCCAATTACAACAACTACTGTACATGATTTTTCTACTATATGGGCTTTCCATCGAACCAGAAACTACAGTTTTGATTGGATCTCCTCGGAAACTTCAGATTATATGAATACTATAAATATCTTTGAGATTTCATCAATCAGTAATATTAGTAGTTCCACAACGAAATGGCGGCGCTTAAAATTAAGTAACGTTGGTTTTTTTTTTAAACAAGTATTCATGTGCAAGTCATCGAAGTATATCTTCAGGATGTTCATCATTGCAATACATATCATAGTTTGCGTACAAAACCCTTCTGACACGAGCGTAGGTCTGTCTACCCGACTTGTTTGGTATTTTCAATCAGGAGTTATATCAATGATGTGAGAAAATGATATTTTATCGCCTCAATAAAAAAAAAATCAAAATATCAAAATTAACGTCTCATATCACACATTAATTTTAATCAAGAGCAATTCTTCGATTTTTTTTTGTAAATTCATTCATCACATCAACTGCACTAATACTCGTATTTTTCACTACAGAATTTTCTATGTTTATTATGGCCAAATTTGAAAATCGCTCATGATCTATTGATGATCTAAGCCAGTTTTTTATTCTAGGCATGGCTGAAAAACTGCGCTCACACTCGGCGGAGCTAACAGGTATTGTTATAGCAACCTGAAATGAAAGGAAAAATGGCTCATTAATAATTACCAATGTTCTAATTAGGTAGGTTACCTGGAGTAATTTGTAGTAATTAGGACAATAATCTTTGTTAATTTCTTGTTTCAAATTTTTCAAAATGAAGTGCAAGTTTTTATTCCTAAGTATACTCGCAATAATAGTCATTTCTGCTTGCAATGTATCCGTATCAATTTTTATTCTGTCTTTATAAGCATTAATGAAACTTTCAGACTTTTTGAAATCAACCTTTATGAAAAAATCTAGTGACTCTGCAAACAACGAACAACATTATCTAAAACTTGTAGATAAACGCTTGTTCTCCAATACATGCATCTGATTCTGATGATTGAAGATTGTCTATGTTGTGTCTCTTTCCCAAACTGGTGTCAACGATAAAATCTTCTAACTTTTTTGGTTCCCTTCTTTTTTTTGAGATTCTGATAGGCTCGAAAGAAATTTCGTTATCGTTCAAAAATTTTTGAATCTCATTCCAGATATCTTGGAAATGTTCCAAATTATTTCTGTCCTCCTCCAATGCAGTAATGGTGCTTCTTATAATATCAACTGCTTGTCCTAATGTAGCGTCATTATTTTGGAAATATTTGCTCAAAATGTTTATGATCGATAAAACATATTTACATATAATCAAGGGAACTACAAAATCGGCTTTCGAAATACAATTTAAAAGGCTTATCGCTTTTACTGAATTTTTGTTTTGAGGGTTATTCACTTCCTCTTCTAAAGCAGTTTTGATGGCATCGTAGTTTGTTAAAACAGCTTTACAATTTCCGAACCGGCAAGCCCAGCGCGTTTCACTTAGGCTATGTATTTCTCGACTTGATTTCTTACTAATACCAAGAGATTCCTGAATATTCTTCAGTTGTGCATTTAGACGTGGGTGCGCAAAATGAGCATGTAGCGCTTCAATGACATTAAAGAATCCACTGACTGTTGAAATATTGTTGCAAGAATCTACTACCACTAAGTTAAGTCTGTAAAAGACAATGGACGATGAGTTCCAAACATATCTATTTTTTTCGAAGAACAATAGAATATAATATGCATGCTTACTTATTTTTTACAAACCAAATGGGAAACAGCCGAAAAAAATTGTGATAATTTTTTCGCGCATGAAATATTACTGTTCTAACGTAATTTTAATTAATCATGATCATAGGAAATCTAAAATTATACTTACCTATGCGCTAAGCAATGAATGTATATCGCCTCTGGGTACGTTTCTTTAATAATTGCCTGGACGCCACGGTTGTGACCAGACATAGCGCTTGCCCCGTCATATGATTGCGCTACCACGGGTAAATCATTTAAATCACATTTTTTTAATGCTTCTAAAATAAACGTTGCCAAACCCTGCGCATTTCGTGCCATAGAGCAATCGATAAAAGTTAGAAAACGCTCCTCAACATCTAGATTATTTGCGTATCAAATTGCAAACGACAACTGCTCCTTTTTGAACGATCGTGCTTCATCAGCCATCAAAGAAAAAAATCCACAACTTCTTACTTCCGTTGCTATCTTACGCAGCGTAATTTGGGCAACAGTAGTAATAATCTCATTTTGAACTTGAGGGGAACAGTAATTCGTATTTTTTTCGAAGTGTTTTCTAAATGTGGCATCATTTTTGGCAAATATGTTACACAGTTCCAAAAAATTTCCTCTATTATGGGAAAGCACATCTTCCCTATGTCCCCTTAGTGCAAGTCCTTGACGAGACAAATACATAATTATCTCAATTATTTTAGTCAAATATTCCCTTCTTTGAGCTGTTTCAGCATTATGTTGTGTATTTATTTTATCTTGTACGCTTCCCGAAATTAGTGATTGTTTAAAAGCGATATGAAATTCAGTCGATTGTTTATGAACAAATGAATCGCAATGTTTTTGCACCGTTCCCCTAGCTTTTTCCAATTATCAAAACCACTAGAAATAAATTTTTCGTGTTGAGTACGTAAAATCTTTGTACGAAAGTTTCTGCAGACAAAACAGTAAACTTTATCTTCTTTAATGCTGTATGTACTCTATCCAGGGATATTCATCGTAATATCTCGACGAAAAACAACTGAATCGGTCACCGATTTTTCTTCTAGGGAAATCTAAGACTGGCCTTGATGGTTTAGTTTCTCGATATCCAAGGTCATTTTCAGTAGTTTTAGTACATGCTGTAGATGTACAAGGTTCATTGGAACAACGATTATTTTCCTTAGAACTAATACCAGAAGCGATTTCCTGACCGTCACCGCTGTCATCTGATTGCGGCTGAATTGTATTATTTTTGAAAAAAACATCGTATGTCCTTGAATTTCTTCATTATATTGATTTATGATAACTACATATAGCGGAGAAAGAAAAACCATTCACATTTCATTTGTTTATTATTATTAAATCTTAATAAACTAGATATACCTTACCAATTTACTTTTCCGATAAACAACAGCACCTCAGATCAGATTGTCAACACTGTACCACATAAACTCACAACACGATACAAAATTCAACTGATTAGCTTATGCAATGCACAAAAAATATACACCGTTGCGTTTTGTGTTTGCTTTGGAATGACTGATTCCGATGCGTGGCCAGCGCCATGGCTGCACAATCCATGCACCTAGTCAATAATGGTATGTGTGTTGCATTCCATTGGGCGGCAGAATAATTTGAGTACTGTTCATAGCAAAACTGGTCGACGCGACTTTTTGAAAAAATTTAACAACTTCCTATGTTGACCTAGATTATCGTAAACTAATTTTCTCATTGTGCATTAATAGCTAATATTCTAGTATGGGCTAGGAAGATTCTAAGGGGGGCCAGGCGGGCCTGGCCCCCCCTTTGCTATGCCAATGATTTTGAGATCAAGAAAGTCAATGCCGATAAGCTGAAAATTAGAACTGAGTCATTGGTTAACTTCCAGGCAGCAAAAAGTGCGTTGAATTCTGGAGTTGTTCCGCATTTTACATACACCCCCAAAAACGAAAAAGACTAGACCTATTTATTGAAGGGTCTGGACTGCTAAGAGGACAAAGTCGATCTTCTTCAGGCGCTTCAAGAAGTTGCACCAGAAATAGAATTTATTGTAGTTAAATACATTGCACTTGTTGTGCGCAGACGTATTTTTAATGGCTCTTCTCATTGATTTTAAAAATTAATTAATTTTTCACAAAAGTCAGTATCAAAAAATTACATTAAATCTTTTATACGTCAGTCAAAAGCAAATTTTGATTTTTATTGGAAAGAGCATTTATCGTCGAAGGATTCGACCCACGGAATCGTATCGCATATTATTTTGCTTCGACAAATCAACAAAAGCAAATAAACCAAAGATTAACTCAGTCCTGCTGTTTGGAGGAGCTCAACGCCTTCCCTCCGATGTGGGGTCGCGGGGAGAGTAGCAATACGAAATTGGCGGCTAGCGTCAATAAAAGAAGACACACGAGTAGCCAGGACTCCGCAGATGGTGGGCGTAAGACTCAATTAGTTGAAGAAAAACAAGAAGTGCTTCGACTTCTAGCTAAAAATCAGGAATTGAGACTGCGACTTAAAAACTCTCGAAGATACGTATAGGAGAGGGAAGAAAACTCAAGATGCAGAATCGGTAAGGCAAAAAAATACGGAAACTAATGCAAAGAAAGCTGTCAAACAAGTCATCCCAGAAGAAATACTAAGTGCTGGAGGCGCTAACGACAGCCAAAACTACTACGCAGTGCTGGACGGACTCCAACAAGAAATGGGCGTTGACGAAAGTATTGAAGGTAATGTTAATCAAGATAACAATCATAATTTTATTATTTACTTAAAAAATAAAAATAAGGAGAAGAAACCAGCTCGCAGTTCTGCGGGTCCTTCTCAAAAAGTTGCCAAAAATATAGAGAACATTCCACCAATAAATGGGTTCGGTCAAAGCGGAAAGGATATGGTTCGGCTATCGGCAGCCGAAAATAAATTAACTTATTTCGAGACTAAAAGAATCAATACCGAAAAATTAACAATCAGAACGAAATCAATGGTTGATTTCCAATCAGCTAAAAATGCTTTAAATTCTGGGGAGGTTCGACACTTCAACTATACCCGGAAAAGTGAGAAGGTTTTTTTTTTGTGGTAGGGAGGTAAATGCTCATTTACGCACAGAGTGTGGGACTCCCATGTTAACAAGAAGGCGACTGGACTACCAACTGAACACCTCCCCTGTCAACCTGGGAACCTAGCCTGGAACCGTTTGACCCATTACTTCGGGCAAGGTCTCGTTTTGTTACGCCGTGAGGCGCCTTCAACCTGGGGGATCTCTCTTCTAGTGGAATGGGAGAGGGGAAGTGCCAGACAAGCGATCCCCCAGCCCCAATACCCCCGGCTGCTGTGAGTCCCTTCTATCTTTTGGGACTGCCCGAACATAATGTGCCATCTGATTCCATTTGTCAACCGATTCGAGAATCACTGCGACAATATTATCCGGGGTGAGCTCTCCCGTCTCCCTGTAGAGGGCTTTTTGCAGCCTGTCCTATTTTATGCACGCAAAAAATGTCTGGCAGGCATTGTTTTCCTCTCCTGGCCGATACCGACAATCGGGGGACCGTGACTTACCAGCCTTGTGCAGGTAAGACTGAAAACACCCATGCCCGCTCAAAAACTGGGTCAGATAGAAGTCTGTCTCACCATGCCCTCGATTTAGCCACGTTCTCACATAAGAGATGAGGCGCGCAGTACACCTTCCCTTCGTGTAATTCACCTAAGACTACTGCCAATTGTTGAGTGAGCGCTGTCTCTCTTCACGGACAACCATCTCCCTCGCATCCTCGTTTTGATACAGATAAATAGAGCGGCGCTCTCTAGCTAAGAGGGCGACAGGTATCACACCTGCAATGACTTTCACCACCAAATCAGAGACTGTTGGATACGAACATGCAATCTTTAGCGCTCCTCTTCTCTGTATCTGTGCCAGGCGTTTTCGGTAAACTTCCTTACTGAGAGCGTCACCCCATACCTCTGCTTCGTACAGTAGCACTGACCCTACAGTACTCATCAAGAGGCGTCTTGTTGATGGGCTTGGTCTTCCTACGTTGGTCATAATTCGGCTCAGAGCCGATACTCCTAAAGCAGCCTTCTCAGCCGTTTCCCTGATTTGCTCAGAGAAACTAATCTTCCAGTCGATCAGTAGCCCCAGGAACTTCACCGCTAGCTTCCATTCGATTTGTATGTCTCCAATACTGATCATCCTTATTCTAGGAGTTCTCTTTTTTGTCAAGATGACCACTTTCGTTTTCTCCAGTGCTAAACTGAGCCTGCAAGCAGTCATCCTGTCTTTCACTCGGCGTATTAGTATACCCAGTCTAAGTTGCGCTTATTTAACGGTGCGGTCAGTGACCAGAGCCGCAACATCATCCGCGTAGCCGATCAAGCGCGAATCATCTGGCATCTCCAGTCTCAGTAGCCCGTCGGAGACACGTTCCAGAGGTCCGGGCCAAGGATAGATCTCTGGACAACACCCGATGTAACCGTCATCTTTCGTTGGCCCTGTGTCGTGTCGCAGAGCAGGCTCGGTCTTTTAGGTAGTCCCTCAAAAGCCGCATTAGATATTCTGGAACTTGAAAAAGGTTTTCCAGTGTATCCGGAATTCCACCCATCTAGCAGAGTTGAAGGCGTTCAACGTTGAGTGTCACCAAAAGAACGATCCGTTGCTTGATATGACTATGTGCCTCTGCTTTTTGGATCACGCTCACCACCTCTGCAATCGCATCGGTAGTAGAACGTCCTGCTTTAAAGCCATACTGCCGAGGAGATAGGTCTCCAGCAGCACGAATCGTGTCAGTGAGTCTTCCTTTGATCAGTTTCTCTAGCACTTTTCCAGCCGTGTCTAGCATGCATACAGGGCGGTATGCACACGGCGATTCGGGATTTCCCTTCCCCATGGGCCTCGCCACCTTCCACCATATCGGAAAAACCCCGTTCCGTAGGCAAGCGTTGAATGTGCTGATCAGCAAGTCAGGACAATGGTGATAGACGAGCCGCAACACCTCAGCTGGAACACTATTTGGACCTGGAGCCTTCCTCGCTTTCAATGAAACGACTGCCTCCTCCAGTTCCGGCTGTGTGAACAGTGGCCACTTGACTATTGTTTCACCATGGACAGCGTCAACACGAACGAGATGAGCAGGAAAGAGTCTTCACACTATTTCATCCATTTTTTCCGCATCATGTATGCAAGGCTTCCGCAGGGCACCAAGCTTTCGCATAACTAGCTTGTAGTCAAGGCCCCGCAGATCCTTGTTCACATTGTCCACTAGGTCTTGCCAGCAGCGAGCCTTGCTATTTTTAATCAATTCACGAAGGCATTTCCTGGCTGACTTATATGCGGCCACCCAGTTGCATGCCTCGTTACGGTTGGGCACCCGTTGAGCCTCACGTCGAAGCGTGTGATACTTCCTTCGCTTTTCAGCGATTTCAGTTGACCACAAGTACACTGGGGGTTTGCCATGCTGGGGTTTTCGATGGGGCATAGAAGCACAGCAAGCAGTCGTAACGATGCTCATAGTTGAGTTCACCACCTCTTGAGCAGCCGATTCTTGCGTCCCCTCTGATGTCCCCTGCAGCGGCTCAACTGCTGTGAGTACCTCGACAAACCTGTCAACGTCTATCCTTACAATGTTCCATCCAGTTGTAGAAAGTCCAGAGCATGGGCGTCGGGAGACAACATCACTGATCTCAAGCAGAATGCACTGATGATCACTGGCTGAGTAGTCCTCTAATACTTTCCAATTGTATATCTTCCGTACTAAGGACTCCAAGGTAAATGTCACGTCCGGTATGGTTCCTTCACAGCCAATACGGTAGGAAGTCAGCGTATTTTCGGTGTTTAGTATGACGAGCGCCGTCCTGGCTGCCATTTCCAGGATTTGTCTTCCCCGCAGATCTGTTTGAGGCATGCCCTACTCAATTGCTTTAGCGTTGAAGTCTCCCCAACGAGCACGTTACCCTCTGCGTTGGAGACAGCGCCCTCCAGAGCATTAAGCTTGGCTTGGAAAGATGATATTGATTCGTTCGGCGTTGGATACACACTAAAGAAGGTGGTTCCTGAGCACCGAGCCCACACGAAACCATCCCCTCGTCCAAAACTCTAAGCTTAGAAATCACAGTTCCGAACCCAGATGGTGGCAGTACCAGTTTCGTCAGGATACCATAATGCAGGACATTTATCATGGTGTTGCTCACTCAGCAGCAAGAAGTCAGGTTTTATGTCCCTCGCAAACTGCTGAAGCAGGTTTTGGGCGGTTGAATTGCGATGTAGGTTTAACTGCAAGATGCGGGTTCATTTAAGTTCTGATTTTGGCTTGGCTAGGGCTTCCTGGAAAACCTGGCATTTTTTTTATCATAAGACGTGTTCAAAATCAGGTCTTGGATCAGTATCCTTGCAAAGAATGCTGTGTGCCTCCTTCGTAGACTATTTTCTTTTATGTCCCATTTCACCGCATTTGTAACATAGGGAACTCCTATCGGGTTCTTTGCATACTTGTGTGGTGTGACCATGCCAAGGTATTTGAAACATTGAAGAGGCGTTGCTCTTCGCGTTACCCTACAGACAACCCACCCTATTTGTAATTTGCCCTTGTTCAGGAATTATTCGACGTCCTTTTCGGTCATGTCAATAATGGGCATGCGTTGTCCCCTGTTATTTTCTGGTGTCAGTCTCGCTTTGATTCTTCCCACGATAGGGAACTCTCTTTTGATGGCCTCTTCTATCTCGGCCAGATCCGTGACGCAGTCAATGTCTCTTATTTCGATCGTTGCCATCGGCTCGAGCGAGGCTATAGTTGCGCTTTTGCTGAGGACTTTCTTTACTGCATGGCAGAATGGGTCCTTATGGTTGGCCTCTGCTCCGAATTCGACCAGTTTGTGGCTCGACCGCGTTGGTCGTACTGCTTTAATGGTAGCGTTGGTGTCTTCGAGCCTTACGTTTCCCCTGATGTCCCGCAGTACCTCCGCGTAGCATCGGCTTTCTTGGGGTTTTACGAGCAGCGCCAGCTGCCGGGGTCTTCGTCGGGGCTTCTGTCTCTCTTCTTTTGCATCAGGTCTTTTTTCTTGTTGGGCGTCCGTGCGAACTTTGCTTTCTAGCACTTTTTGAAGGAGTTTCTTTGCGGCTTTCTTCGCTCCTTTTGTAAGCACTGTCCTTCTTTTATCCCGATCTCCTTTGATTGGGCTAGACGCCATTCTTTTATTGATTTTTAATGGTGGAGCTATCTGCATTTGGCCTTTAGATTTTGCCCCCAGCGCTTTTTTAGCCTTCTGTGCGTATCCGGCCTTTAACCAGCTCCTCCGATGATGTCCTATGCGGTTTAGGAGCTCCTCTGGTTCAAGGAGCCCAATCTTTACTGCTTTGCTGATTTTTGGGGTGTCGCATGCAGATTGTATTCTTTTCAGAACATCTCCCGCTTTTTGGAATAGCCTTTCTTCTACGTGTCGCTGGCTGGCAATTGTACTTTGCGACCATCCTTGGGAGAGGTTATCGCTTTCCGTTTCCGAATACAACACTTCCGCCACAGTTTTGACGTTGGCGATGCAGTCGCACAACGTCGCTTTATTTGTGTGGTCACTCGTTTCTTTTCCTGCTGTAATCTCCTCGTTTGCTTCAGAAAGGTTCTTTATTATTTCGGGATTTACGAGCCTTGCATCGGTCGCTTCGGTAACAATCATAGCAGTGACCATCGAATTTTCGATGTTCTTTATATTTTCTTCCACCGCTCGAACACCTGAAGCGTCCTGCAGAGTTTCCCACTTTTCCTTTCTAGGACGCTCTGGCATTCGCATCATTTTTTTGCTTCGCCCGAACGCCGCAGGAATCTCAGTCGGGAACAGACGGAGGCTAACTAGAATCTCTGTTAGGTGTTATTCTTAATATTTATTATAGGATATATCTGTAGGGTATTTTTTAAGTACTACTGAAAGATGAACTTATTTCTGACGTGTTCACGTTCATTCGATGCCTTCAAAAGACAGCTTTAAGACCTCTTTTAGCTTAAACTAAACAACGACTTAATGAAATCGGCATATCTGACGTCCTTTGGCTTAGTGTCTGGGGAAATGATTGTCGCAAAGTGTATACATGTATTCCTATTACTACATATATATGCATGTATTTGTGTTGCTACACGGTGATGTCCTTAATCATTTAAGTAACAAGAGCAATTTGATGATAATTACGTTGAATATTGGTTCAGTCGTCTATCGTTGAATTTGTACCAGACATATATTTTTATACATAAGTAAACTTGCTTTAATTTTTATTCAATTGCTTATCGCAAGTCAACGATCAAACAGGATGTCATAATTTTTTCTCATTTTTCTTCCGTCCCTCAATTATATAAATCGCTTAACACCTCAGAAGTTCTCCCAGTTAATTATCATAACACGTTGATCGATAATTTCTTCGGCTTGCATCTTTTAACGCTCCACTGAAGAAACAAGATCAGCGACCAAGTACTTGCAGCTTCTTTCTTCAATATATGTACCACGCAATAAAATCTCTATAAATAATGGAAAATATCGCATATGTGCATCCACTACACTGGTATATGCTGCAAGTCCCCATTTCCAGCTCCCCATACGTTCACATTTTATCGCCAAAGTTAATAATTTTAATTAAAGGCATGAAAAACTTCACGAAATTGAATAATTCATCGTTTATATGGTCACAAATCAAACACACAATTCCAGAGCCTGAGTATGCGCCTAGTGGATCGCAAGGAGATGGAGATCTTGCAGAGAATCTGTTGAAGCGAACTGGCAAAGTCTTCAGCTTTCGTGTCGATATGGCGCGAACTATTTTAAAAGCCCTTCGAAGAAGATAGTCGATGAATGAGTGCATCAGTGCATCCGTGGAGGAAATTGCAAAAAGGGTTCTTACTTAATTTATTTATTTATTTGATTTTTTCACCGCGCGTCGATAGGCAAGTGGAATTCTTTCGTTGTCATCAGGTGGTCGTCGCTGAGAACAGGTTCAACTCGCAGGTTGTGATTTTGTTATCCGAGGTAGGGTTGCCAAAGTGAGAAGGGCTCGAACTAGTTTCAATGAATTATTGTTCCGCTTTTATTCTCTCTTTGGGTAAGGAGTTGTTTGGTAAGATTCGAATGAAAATGCATGAAATGTTTATAAAAAACTAAATGCTAACAGTATTCCTCTTTGCTTTGAGATCAAATGTATGATCATAATTCCCTAAGAAGACAGAATTTGGCAACCCATCTTATCCTTACACTGTCTAGTGGCTCGATTACATACATCAATTGCGAATATTGTGTCTTAAATTGACCAAATGAATTCGCAAGCGATGACGCAAAAGCTTGTGAACGGGTTGAAATGGGCAAGGATGTGTGGCAAACTGTGAAGAATGCATTAAAATTTCACGAGGCTACGACAAAATGTGAGATTGTTGGTACATTGATGGCATTGCTCTTCATGGTTGGGTGCAGCAGTTTGAGTTGATTCTGTTGTTGGTCTGGTTGTTGATGGTTTCTCCAATAGCTGTGCCTCCAGCAGCCTAAGTGCAGGTTTTCCTTATTTTTATAGTCAACGACCAGTCGATACATTAGCGGCATGCCAATAAATTATGAGTTTGACATTAATTGATAAGTGCTCGTAATTTTTAATTGCACTTTCAGACGACAAGATGTGGTGAAAAATTTTAAGGGTCATTTGAGGATAAAAGCATAAAATAACTTAAAATTTACTGGTTGGTGAGAAGATGAATGTGAAATTCGTGATAAATCTTAAGTTGCAAAAAATGTGCTAATGAAGCTATATAAGTTTATGCTTTGTACTTCTACAAACGATCATTGCATCAGGAGCAAATAAGAGCTTACAATGTTCATAAATTCGATTCATTACTAAATTTTGATTGATTGCAAAAAATGTTCCAGAAGAAAGTGTTATATTCCTGCAAAAATAGATAAAGTCAATTAAGTAGTGTTCTGTTAATGCTCCCCTTTCATAAAAGCAGTTCCTACAATCAACATCGCTAAACAAGACCAAGACCATCAATCACCATGTACTGTTTCGGTAAAACATCGATATCAGCAGCACATGTCTAAAAAATCAAATTTCAATCCAAGTCAATGTCTTTTTCCATCATTAATAAAAATTGTTTATCCGAATGCTTCTGCGTAATGTGACTATTAGATTCTGTTCTACATTGTTTTAATTCGATGGACCATTCCTTTTCTCTTTTATTACGAGCATTATAACAGAACAAAACAGATACCCATTTGCCCTAGTTTTAAGGTTGATAGCAGAACCATTTGCTACAACATGATGTAACCAATAAAAACAGAATTTCATTAAGATAGTGACGTAGGTATTATCTACAACTTTGGCAAGATCATCATCCTCATCGTCATCCTCATAGAGTGCACAACCCACCGTTGGATTAATTGCAATGCATGCTATCAATGTTGGAGGCCTTCGAGTGCTGAATATTCATGAGCCCACTCTTGAACTTACTCGTAGATGCATTTGATACTAATTGACGATTTTCTGAAAGCAAATAAACAAACATCCTAAGAAACAAATAGATACAAACGTGATTTGTACGATAGAAAAGATACTCAAGGGTAGCAACAGTTACCTTTAAGACAGTGATGATAGTTCTTTTAAGGTTCGCTGTTTTGACTATCCGTTGCTAGTTTGTTTGATAATACTATTTTGAATTGATGGTGAATATTTTCAATCGACTTCGATAGGAAGGGGGGTTATCAGTTTTATACGTATTTTTTTTTGCTTTTGAGGGTTTTGTACTAACTTAAAAAATCCTATTGAAATCGAGATTATCTGGTCTTTGGTCCGTCTTTGTGTCGCAACAATTTTTTTCCCGAAGTACAGCAGATACAGTCACCAGTCTAGGTAGGTTAGTGTGAAATGATAGCCTTTTAAAAGTTTGGATATCAAAAAAATTTTTCAATGGTTCTTAAGAGGTCTTCCCATATAGGGGGTGAACATTCAACAAATTTTTTGACCAAAGATAGTCATTTGGGGTATCAAACGAAAGGTTGTCATGAGAACTTACTCCAACAGTTCCTAGAATAGTGTCATGAGTATCGTGGGTTGTAGAAGAAGGGAAAATGTACGAAAAATTGGTGTCTCCTTCTCGCATTTGTATATCTTTAATATGAAATATCTGAAAAAAATTATGAAATCAGCTGTTTATCAGTAAGATTTATAGATTTCACGTTTCGCTCAATAAATTCAATGAAATTCTACCTCGCGATTAATAAATGTAAAATTGTATTATCCTGTAAGTTTTATTAAATTTCAACTATTTTCTGCGAAGTAGTAGCCATTTGAATTTTCATATATCACAACAGTAAAAATGATCGCTTTTTAAGGGTTTTATACTAAAATACAAAACCCTGTTGCAATCACGACCGGTGTCTATCTGTCCGTCCGTCTGTATGTCACAGCACTTTTTCTCCGAAAAAATAAAGGCTACTGCCATGAAACTTTCTAGAAAGGTCAGAAGTGGTGACTTCTTGAAAGTTCAAGGCCATGAAACTTTGTGGAAAGACTAAAAATGGTGACTTCTTCAAAGTTTTGGGGTTGACAAAATTTTCAAAGGGGCTTAAGGGGGTCTCCCCATATAGGGAGGTAACCCTTCAAAATTTTTTGTCTACCATTGGTAGTCGAGTAGGGTGTCATTGGAAAGGTCTTAATAAGATCTTTCCAAAACAAGTCTTAAAATTGCCTTATCGGTACTGTAGGGGGCAGGGGAAGGGGAACTGTATGAACTTTTCGCGTACTCCCCCTCGCGACTGGACACCTTTTATTTTAAAAAACCTCAAAAAATTCATGAATGTAGGCTTTTCTAAGTACAACATCAGTAAATACGTGAGAAGTCAAAATTCACTCAACTTTGCTAGTGATAGTATGATTTATCGACTTTGCGTTTTCTAGAATAAAATCTTAATGGTACCTTTAAATTTAATAAAATGCACAGGTTTTTCTTTTTAAAATTGACCTGTCCTGAAGGTTTCATAAAAATCGAATGGTATTTAACGAAGTTATAGCGATTTGAATTTTCCTATATTACTATGGAACAATATGCGCTGTTTTACTTTGGAAGCATATGGCTATGGAACAGCATACGCTTTTTACCGGCACAGACACTAAAGCTTTGCTAAGATTGGCATGAAAGTTGCAAGAATGATAGGTATTATGAATATCTTTGAGGATTGGTGCAGTTAGTGGTATCAGTAATCGTAAAACAAAATAGTGGCTATTTTAATTGAGAAGATTGATGATTTTGAGCTATTTTTCCCCAACTTCAGCGTTGAAGATGCATGATTTGAACATTTGATTCAATTTAATGAATGACTGAAGATGAGTACTGTAAGCAGCAGTTTTAAATTAAAAACAAAAAAACGATATTCACTTTTGAATGTTTATTTGATCGCACGCAATTTTTCGTCTACACATGATATGACCGATACCAGAAGACTGTGTCCTGTCCATATTTTTTCTTATCTCTACCCGGCAGTCTCTTTCTTTTTTTCTTTTCTTAATGCTAGGTTTACATATTCATATTTATATTTCCTAATGCTATATTTACAGATTCATTTTTATCAGTATTACCACAATTCGGCTGTCCTGACTCACAATCGTCCCGATTGTTTAAATAACTTATACTATTGCTTAGCCAAGGTTTCATATTCACCGCTTCCCATACTCCCCTCTAAGGTATCTGACTTAATTGCAAATTCTCTGCATCCGCGACAACATATTTATCATTCGGCAGAACCTTCATCACTCAATAAGGTCCTTTGTATTTGGGTATCTACTCCTTGCAAAAACCTGGAGTGCTTATACATTTTTTTAACATTACATAATCTCGCTCCTTATAAGCCCTTTCGATTCTACTCTTATCTATAACCCTTTTCTTGTAATCCTGATTTTTCTTTATCTTCTTTGTAGCTTCTGATCTCAGTCTCATCAAATCCCTATCATCTGTATTATTTTCAATATCTTCCAGTTTGCCTTTTAGCAAATCTATTATTAATCCCTTTTGTTGTACTCCAAACAATAATTGGCTAGCATACGTGCCTGTACTCCTGTGAACAGTATTATTCATAGCATACTCTAATTCTGGTAACACATAATCCAACGAAAACTTAGCCTCTGCACTGTCATTTCAACTTGACCGTTCACCTGTGGAGAACCCGCAGCTATCTTTATTTGTTTTATGTTACATTCTTCCATATAACCCGCCAACTCTTTTGAAGCAAACGCACTTCCTCTATCTGACACTATCGCGGTTGGTCTACTGTACTAATTGAAATAACTTCTTAAATAACTCAATACCTCCCTAGTAGATGTGGTCTTGACTGCATATAGCTTAGTAAACTTAGTGAAAGCATCAACCGGCAAAAATACATTTTTTTAGCATCAATATCAACGGCCAAAGATGGTCAACATGCACTATTTCAAACGGAACATCTCCCTTTGGGATATTGTGCAACAAACCTTCATGTTTCCCATTCTTTGAAGAGTAAACTATACATTTTATACCGTTGGTGATATGTTCTTTAACTTTATCCCTCATTTTTGGAAACCAGTACATTCCTCTTATAGCGTGTACTACCTTGTCACATCCCATGTGCCCCATTTCATCATGGTACTTTTGAATTATATTTCTCTCCATATTACATGGTACGTCGAAAAGTATATCTGTCTTTAGTTTTTTATATGCTATCTCATTCCTCATTTCGTACAAACTACTCTCTTAATTTTCTAATTGACTCTTTATTTTCATTATACTCTCATCTTTGTTTTGACTTACCACTAAATTCTGCTAAAATGTATTCTCCTCTAATATTAATATACTAGTAATTCTTCTCAATGCATCCACGTGTCACATTTTCGACTATGCTCTATTGTTTAATCATAATTCTCTAACTCTGAAGCCCATCTGGCTATTGTTGGGTTAATATCTTTTTTATTCAATGTTAGCGTTAACGAGTTACAATCAGTTATTCTTTTAAATTTCCTCCCTTGTAGATATATTCTAAATCTCATTCATGCATATATTATAGCCAACGTTTCCCATTCAAAACTGTGATAATCCGACTCTTGACCCGTCGTACTCTTCGAAAAATAAAACACTGGATACAACTTCCCATCAGTTTTCTTCTGTAACAATATTGCCCCAAAACCGAGTGTACTAGCGTCAAAATCGAGTTCTACTTCGTCTCTGGGAACATAAATCGCTAAAATGGGTGAATCTATTAATTTTGATTTTAAATTATGAAAAAAATGTATCTGTTCTTCTTCTCCTACGGAGCAACCTATATAGTGGTTCGGCAATAATTGAGAAATTCTTAATGAATCTCCTGAAATAAGAGCAGAGTCCCAGAAAACTATGCACTCCTTTTATTGGATCTCAGATTCTAAAAACCTATACTTATCTAACCGCAATTCCAATTTGTTCTGAACTAACCTATCAAAAGCTTCTACAAATACATTTAAATGTTCTTCAATGTCATCTGTTGCAATCATTATATCATCAAGGTATATCAATATTTTCTTAGCTCGTATAAGATCATCAAAAACTTCATTGATATATCTCTGAAATGTCGACAGTGCATTTCTAAGTCCAAAAGGTATTTTTGTAAACTCATATTGCCCTAATGGAGTCACAAATGACGTAAACTTTATTGATTCCTCACTCATTACTACATGGTAAAATGCACTCTTTAAGTCTATCAGTGAAAATATCTTTGTATTTACTAGTTGGTCAAGTAAATCATCTATAAGAGGAATCGGATAATTATCTTTGAATGTTACTTTATTCAAAACCTTATAATCCACACATAAGAGGATGTCCCCCGTTTTCTTCTTTACTAACACAATTGGCGACGCACACTCTGACTTGCTAATTTTTATAACTCCTGAATTAATTAAATCTTTTTCACTATATGATAGCCTTCTAGGTGAGCATTGGAATGGCTATTCATCAGTCAACATCAAGTTCATTTCATACCAAATTTTCGGGGATTCAGGGCGTGTACAATACAAATAATGATCCTCAAACAACTTTACAAGTCTTCTTTTAGTATCCGAATTCATCTTTTCACTAATAACTATTTCATCGTCTATCTCAATTTCAATATTCATCAAATCTTTACACTCATTGTAAAGCTCTTTTGTACCAGCTGTCTTGTCTAACTCATCTTTCAATTTCACCAATTTCTGCTTACTTTCTTTTAAAAAATCTTTTCCTGAATCACTGTTGAACTCATTGTGTCGTCTTTTACAAGAAACATGCCCGACCTTACTCTTTCATCATCAAATAAAATACAACCATCAATTTTACCGATCATATTCATAGGACTTTTATTAATACCATCTGACTTTTTCCTTACAAGTATATACCAACGATTCCTTACGAGTATATACTAAGATAATTTATCGTTTTTTAAAGTAAATGCAAAGTTCCTAACGTATTCGTCCCTCTCATCATCGTCAATCTTCAGCACTCGTTTGGTTGCCTGCTTTTCCTTTCGACACTCGTTTGCCATATACCCCTTCGCGTTGCAGTTATAGCATCGTATTTCTCTCGTCATGTCCTCTCCCACTGCTGGTCGTCGTTATGTTGACGGGACCGACTTGGTCACTCGTTGGGGTACCGGCCGTATCTGTCGCATATTCACGAATGCCTCCAAAATATCCTCCTTACTTGTCAAACGCAGCATCCTCGCTTGATGTCGAAGTGTCATATCAGTAATTTTCTCGACAATATATTCCAGCAGCTCGAACGATCAACGTCCGTTGATTGCTCGTCGACTTCTTCAATTTATCCGAGCCAGATATTGGTTCCGTTCTTTTTTCTCGATCACTCACTTTTGACTGTTAGCTTGTTGTTTCACTTTTTATTGTTTATTGTACTTTTCATTACTTCACTCTTTTGCTTTTTCTGTCCTCGTTTTATCTTCTCTTTTGGTCACTCGTTTTTAGTGTTTTGTAAAATAATTTTACAAAACCCTACTAAAATCGCGTCCTGTCTGTCCGTCCGTCCGTGTGTCACAGCACTTTTTCTCGCAAACTACTTAAGCTAGAAGTATTAAATTTTGTTTGCAGGTGCAAAGTGGTGCTCTCTTCAAAGTTCAACTACAAAAAAATTTATAAGTTATTTAAGGGGGGTCTCCCACATACGGGAGTGGTCTCTGAAAAAAAAGTTCATCAAAGGTAGCCGATATGGGTATCAAATGAAAGGTCTTAATTTGACATTTTTTGGTGCGAGGGGCACACAGGGAGGCGAAATAATGAAAACTTTGTGTTCCCTCCTCGCGATTAGACAGCTTTGACCCGAAAAATCTGAAAAAGAGTATGGAGGTAGGTGTTTATGAGTACAACAACAAAAAATACCTTAGAAGTCAACATTCGCTCAAGTTTGTTAATATTATGATATTCCAAATCCAGATTTACCCCAATAAAATCGTATGTGTACCCTTATACTGAACGAAATTCAATATTTGAGTTGTCCTACAAAAGGTCCTTAAACTTTGTAAGTTTGATGAAAATCGAATGATATACACAAAAGTTATAGCCATTCGAAATTTCTCCAAGTACAACAACAATAACGGATGATTTTGGCATTTTATGGACTTTCTATCGAATCAGACACTGCAGTTTTGATTTGATCTTCTTAAAATTTTCAGACTAGATCGATGACATAAATGCTTTTGGGATTGTATGATTGGAGTGATTTTTGTCAGTTGAAAATGGAGAAACAATGGATTTTCTTTTATACTAGCAAATCTCTTTGATATGTTTCTTGATTTTATTCGTTGCTGGTGACTGCATTTTGTAAGTTGAGTGCAAAACCCTTCTGACATGAGCGTGGTCTAGCTACCCAAATTGTTTTCAGATCAATTTTACAGAATAAGTTTCAATTACAAAGTAGATAGACAGAAAGTTATTTCCAAAGAAAGCTACAATTTAAGGCAAAATAAACATTATTACAAAAGATGTGAACAAAAGATCATTAGACAAATTTAAATGGGGTAACACAATAAAATTAAAAATTAAGAATCCTACGCAGCTTGGACTTGAACACTGCTAGCGACTCCAAAGGAGGACTAGGCTGAAGGTATTCATGGTCACGGACGAGTCGGACCAATGGGAAATGAAAATAAATATCTGTCCGCGCGAAAGAAATCGAGTAAAATTGAGTAGATCTAGTTCTGGATGGAGGGCGTAAGCAAATCGCGTTTTGAACATCAGGTGATAAAAAGCCTCGAGTAAACTTAAAGAGCAAACATTGGTCAAGGTATTGTCAGCTCATTTCCAAGGAAGCAATGCCAAGGTAGATATGACGTTCACCTTATGGACAGTAGGATAGTTTGTATTTAGAGAAAAGCGAGCGAGTAAATTTTCTCTGTACAGATTTAACGGCCTTCGAAAGGTATGTGTAGACCATATTTGACATGCGTACGACAACGAGTTAGATAAATAGATGGACACATGTTTGAGTGCTAAAAGAAGTGTGGGAATAGCGCAAAACAAAGCCCGCAATTTTGATGCCCTAGATGTTATAAGGGCGATGCGACGGTCGAATTTGAGATATTGGTCAAACATCACACCAAGATCCTTAAAATGGTCAACAGATAAAATTACTGAGCTACTAATCGGACAGTCAAAGCTTACGGTATTTATTTTATTGGAAAAACTCATATGAAAACATTTACGAACGTTGAGAGCAAGACGATTGATACGACCCCATTCGTCCAAAACATTCATGCCATTTTGGAGTATCAAGCAGTCATTCATCGAGCGAATGATCCTGAAGATTTTAAGATCGTCGGCATAGAGAAGACAGTTGGAAGTAAAAACACTAGGAAGGTCATTGATGAAAAGGTTGAATAGGAGAGGGTATAGGATAATCCCTGTGGTGCACCAGAAGTTTGGGCGAAGGGGGTAGAAGAGCACTCATTCCAAATTACCGAGCAAATTGTTTATGGGCAAAGGAACTGATCCAGGTAAGGAGGGGATCAGATATTCCGTATTGACCAAGTTTATTTATTAAAGTTTGGTGGTCGATGCTGTTGAACGCTGTGGCAAAATTAGTATAAATAACATAAATGAATCGTATGGACGAACAACGTATACCCAAAAAGGTATTCGCTGGGAGAACTGAAGGCCGGAGATCAGTGGGGAAACCGAGGAAACGCTGGTCTGACTCGATCGACGAAGACAGTTCATGGCTGCTCGGATTTTGGAATTGGAAGACGCGGTCAATGGACCGAGACAGTTGGAGGCGCTGTTTGCAGGATGCGAAGGCCCGAGATGGACTGTAGTGCTAAGAAGAAGAAGAACATCAACTTGGCAATTGGAATCTAGAGCAAGAGCTATGAAATTGGAAAACTCTAGTAGATTAGTCATGGTTGAAGGACCTTTCATGAACCCATGCAGCTTAACAGAGAGATTTGTAAGGAAAGCATCGTGAATTTTGGGTTGAACAATCCTCTCTAAAATTTGCCAAAAGATGAGAGGAGAGATATTGGCTGAAAATTCGAAACGCAATTGCGGTTGCCAGATTTATGGATGCGGAAAATATTAGCACTGGGAAAAGACCAGTCAAAAGACTCAAACTAAAAATCAAGGAGAGAGGAAAACTCAAAGAAGAGCATAGCGATTTAATGAAGAAGCTAGGAAAGCCATCAGGTCTAATAGATCTGCTTGCATCTATCTGTTAAGGACTCGTCACTACACTCTGCCTGGAAGCAAAACGTTTACATGTAACAACATACCGGGGGTCTTACATTCAAGCTACAAGTGATTTTGTTCGTAGGATTCGACGTTTTGGCTGGAATATTACTACCTGGTGTTGGGGCTGCTTGTGATTGTGAGGGTATGTTATAAAGACTGGGTGAATGAAAAGTCCGCTGTGTGAGATAAATATTTTGCGTTGCATTCCCAGGTATGCTTGGGGTTGACCGCCTTGGAAAAGAAAGAACATTTGTTTGAGTTTTTCGATATCCAATCCTAAGTGACTAGGTCTTTAGACGTTTTAGTCTCAACTGTCAGGAAAAACTGGCAAAGGTGGGAATTCGTTACTTCACCCCTGAAAGCATTGTTTGCATAGTCTTCCAGGTGTTCGTTTGCCACTTTGGTTGCTCCAGAACCGTATTTGATGGACGCTGCTTTCTAACACCTTTTAAGAAGGCGTGATGTATAGGTTAATAAAGATTCCGTAGGGCCTTGCTTTGCCAAGGCGGTCAACTCCAGGCATACTCTCAAATGCCGCATATGATACCCAGTTTTAGTACTTCCGCACCAACGCAAAATATTTATCTCACACAGCAGACTTCTTATTCACCCTGTTCTTATATCATACCGCCGCAACCAAAAGCAGAGTATATATACGTGTCAGTGTCACTAAACATTGAGCCAAGGACACAGTTCAGTCATTTCCAGTATTTTTTTACGTATTGCTGCTGTTCTCTACGAGTGGTATATACGCGTCGGTGTCCCTAGGCATTGAACCGAGGACACAGTTCAGTCATTTCCAGTATTTTTCTACGTATTGCTGCTATGTTCTACGAGGCTTATATACGCGTCGGTGTCACTAGGCATTGGGCCGAGGACACAATTCAGTCATTCCCAGTATTTTTCTACGGTTTATTTTCTACGAGTCTTATATACGCGTTGGTGTCACTAGGCATTGGCCCGCGGACACGGTTCAGCCCCCTTTGAATTAAAAATAAATTCAAAATATTACAACCAGACCAGATGGAAATTCACAAAATAAATTTAATATTCTACAATATATGATATTAAACAACAAAGGAAGAAAATCGATTTTATATAAAAAAAACCACTTACTCACCCCTTTTCTGCGATCTCCAAGCACTCGGTGAAGGACAAAAAAAGGAGTGTGGGCCACTGAAAGTTAGTCTAGATAAAAACACTGAACGGCCACTTTCTCCGCTGACGATAACCCTTGCCAGCTTGTTTTGGCACACTAACGTCTATTTTCTCCGCTGACTAGCAGTTACTTCGCTTTTGGTTAATAAAACAAGTCATTAAAAAACTAGTTTTAATCCACTTTTCTCTTTTTTTCGTTTTTGTAGTTTATGAGTTCCGACGCTTGACTGTTTAAAACTGCGCTTTTGCACCAAATATTTCATTATTCCGTTTCTCTCACTAATTGTTCACTGCTCTTTGATTTTATGTCAATTAAAACGGGTATACACTATTAATTGCTAGCTGGTGGACACTACTAATTACACTATCAAGTATTTCACTTCTTTCAATTTTATTTTGTCTTTCATTGCTTCCCAATTTCCAAGTTAATTATATTATACTTGTTTTGATCACTTTTATCATATTTTATGTGATAAGATATTTTCTTGAATTTTCCGAACCACAAAAAACCCCCGCTCACAATCTAATTAATTTTTTTCCTAGAGATCCACTTGCACTTAGTTCGAAATTTTCCTTTTTTCCGTTTTTTGCCTCAAACTTCTGCCACTAACTTTCCCTGACATCTCAACTTTTCTTCATCGTGATCACCCCAAACGCTCCTCCCCCGAATCCCAATAAAAACTTTCAACTCCAAATCCAAATCAAAACTTTTGTCCCAAAATCCAAATCAAAACTTTCGTCTCTGAATCCAAATCAAAAACTGACTCTGCATCCCGCAATTCCTTTTTTTTCAATTGCTGCTGCAGTATCGAGGTAACGTGATTGAAGTTCAATGCTTGGAGATGCTTGAAGAGACAGCTTTTTGATAGCTCAGAGTTTTTTTTTACTGCGTCGAATTTATATTTTTTTTTTATCTCTGAGAGCTGATCACGAATTGGACAAGAAAAGATTAATAGAATGACCACATATTTTTGTGTGCACCCTTATATCGATGTTATATACATTATCTGGGTGTCACCCTAGAAGAAGCGACGAAATGTGAAGTGCAAATGGTACGAGGGTTGTGCGACGAAGAAAGCGTGATGGAGAGAGTGGTAGGGAATGGAGGTAAAAAAACAAAATAAAATTTATACTGTGGTCCCGACAAATGCAACAATTTGCATGTGCATATATGGCCATAATAACGTTTATTTATATGCAAATCGTCATACACATGGAAACTATTGGTTCTGACGAAATTAAAAAGAGGTTACTTGAAAAAAAATCAAAAAAACCGATTCACTCTACGTTATAATTCATATGAAATTCAAATATAATTCAACAACCAATCAAATTATTTCTTAAATCTACAAATATATTCAACTAACCTCACTTAGAGCTCTTGTCAACAGAGGCCCCCGGTAAACTTTCCACTTGGTTGTATTTCCCGGTAGATTTACTTTTGCATGCATCAAGAATTCCTGAACAAATTAACAGCAACTCCTCCAGGCGTACTTTTGTAGAACCGAACCTTTTGGAGAAACTCATGGAGAAAAGAACACGGAAACTTAGCTAATTTTTCTTTCCTTTCCTGCTAACTCCGTAATGATGCTCCTCACTTACTGGTATGATTCCAATCGACTTTTCATTTTCCCCGCTGAAACCTCCTTCCTCCTCAGGTTCCTAAAACGGACGAGGGCCCTTCGTCTATTGTCAGGTCCGTCCTAGCCTCGGGTGGGATTCCAGCCCCGTTAAAAAACCCTTCATTGAAGTTGGCCACAACATCTTGGAATTGAGGATTCCAGCGCCACCATTGACCTTTCGGATCTTCAGCTATCCATGACTCCAACCTTCGTTGCTGGAAAATAAAGGCTAATATACATGTTCGCTGCGCGCTTTTTCCCCGTATTGTGATTTAGTTGGTTTTGTTTTATTTTCAACGTTGGAAGCCGTGCATGACCAAAACGTCAATTGTCTTGCGATTGTTTACGTTTACTCTCTCCTGGAGTTGAAATTAAGTTCCGGTTTGTATTTGTGAGGGGTTTTCCCTTTTTGTGTAGATCATTCATTGTCGGTAGCTCCGAGTTAATGATATTGATGACTGGTTTGATGTATTAGAAGCTAGACCATCGTCAGTATTGTCTATATTGTGACGCACTAGATCATCACAACTGCTCCGGTATTCCAGTCTGCTCAGGATTTCTTGGTGCGTTAGTTGGGACTACTGTCGAAGACTGCTAGACATGGCTCGATTATTCGAGGTAATTATTCACAATTTATGGTTTTCCAATTTCACGGACTGATTTCCCGGGCTAGCTTGTTGCACCATGGGTAGGGGAAAATGGTGTGTTTGGCACCAATTTTGGGGTGTGTCTTTCAGTGATACGGACGTGAAAGGTGAGACTTCTTCTCCATGTAGGTGTCGTCCGTACTGTACCTAACTTTGCCTACATCTACTGGGTAACCTTCTATATCTTTTGGTGCAAATAGTATTGTCGCTATTCAAGCTAATCTTAATTTTACTTGAGCTACCGTCTTGAAGAGGGGAAAATTTCTTCATATGATACGCTCCAACACAAAGTTTCGTTTTGGAGTCGATACTCTTCAGCCGCTTCCATGAGTTAGTCAATTAAATTGCACGTTCGATTACTTTTGTGCATGTACGTAGGTTAGAGGTCGATTTATTTTCGCTTCGTGGTGTTTCTCATGTGGTGGACTACCTGCCGTTCCAGCTGCGAATAATTTTTACTGCTGTCTTTGTGGTGGTATAGGTATCTGATATCGTTCTAATTTACATGCTATGTTTGCCATTGGTGTTATTATTGATTACATCATATTCATAATTGCAAAAATTTCAAAAGTAACTTGCCTCAGGTGATTCTATCTGTTTTCATCCAAATCGTATACTTATTGCAAAGGCAAGTGCTCTGTATGAAATTTTTTGACGAGCTGGAGGACTTAACGATTGTAAGACTGCGGAAGTTGCAATGGGCTGGCCACGTGAATCGTATGGATGAACAAAGGATACCCAAAAGGGTATTCGTTGTAAGAACTGAAGGGTGGAGACCAGTGGAGAAACTGAGGAAATGCTGGTCTGACTCGGTCGATGAAGATAGTTCACCACTGCTCGGCTTTCGAAATTGGAGGACGCAGTCAATAGATCGACACAGTTGGAGGCGCTATTTGCAGGAAGTGAAGATCCAAGAGGGGCTATAGTCCTACGAAGAAAAGAAGCAGAAGGGTACTTATCTATTGCCGTTTATATAGAACACATCAATAAGGAAAATGCGAAAGCTATTGAAAGAGTGCAGCTATCATTTTACCAAAATGATTTTTTGTTAAAATAATATCATATGACAAAAGATTGGTTATGGACGTATAAAGAAATGCGGCAGTTTCACTGATTTATTTTTCTGAATTCAGTTGAATTTACTGGAATATCTGACAGGTTTTTCTCATTCAGTAAAAATTAACTATTTTGATAGAAAACAGGTAACCGTGCTGATGGAAAATAAATTTGTTTACCTATATGATCAAGGAATTGCTTGATGAAAAAATATTGCATCTTATAATTTTTCTAATTTATAAAGGAAATTAAGTATCATTTTTCTATCTTTTGAGCTGTTTTTTGATCTTGTTCAAATAAATTGCTGAGCCTGTTAACTTGCCTTACTGTCAAGCAAAAAAGGCCATGAATGAAATATTATATAGGTATTTATCAAATGTTTTGAATATACTAACCTGGGAAGGCATCAAATTCGTTCAACTCCCCAGTGAAACTCAAATTAGTTTGCATAAAAAAATAGATATCAAACACAAAGCTCTTTTTTGCTAGCCCTTGTAACAACATCCGCCGAGAAAGTAAGCTCATGTACTAGATCAACATGTGATTCCAGATTACGTTCATTAAGATATCCAGCGTTTGGTAAGATATCTGCATAAATTACAATATCTCCTACAACAAAAAATCTGTCCTTTATAACTAAGTATACCAGCAACCACTCTTGTACACAGACTTAAGCTATGCGACAGCAACGCAAGCAATTTTGCAGAGAAAAACTTCTTGACGCATACGAGGAGAAAATCCGATCTAATCGATATCGAAAATAGCTCAGCAGCCACAATAGCATTAACAATACGAGACCGATCGATATCCGTAGAAAAAGTAGTAAATCTAGTCATTATTATGGGGTAATTACGCCGTGTACATATTGCAGCCTCATAATTACAGTAGTTCAAGCCTTTTGATCTTACTCTCTCCCCCGTTTGCTCCTTCGCATTTTTGCTGTTTTCTTTGCCACTGCACTATCCTTGCAAATAATGCATTTTGAATGGGTGAGGAACTGCATCGTTCCACAATGTCGGGATAGACTAAGTGGTAAAGGCCTTTTTGCCACAAAAATCTGTGGCTCGTCTTCTCTTTAAAATAAATTACTACACTTTGTAATAACAAGTGGAAGACAGCATTAAAGGAACATTACATCGTTGGAAAATGTTTAATAACGTTTAATTCACCGTTTGGATGAATATCGGCACTTTTTGTTGAATGTAATTCCATGCTCGCTACCAGGCCGCAGAATGCATATGTGCCCTTGTGTTGAATGCTTTTTGCTAACGTTTTGAAGCATCTTTGAACACATGCTAAAGTCAAAGGGAAATCTGTAAGGGAGCGTAATCATTCCGAGCTTGTTCATTCGTGGTAGTGAGAAGAATAAATCAAATTTGAATGACTATTTTCTTGTGTGTGAATAAAATATGTAGCTACTATAAATAAAATTCTTATGAGTACGTAGAATATATATCGTACAATTTACGCGAATGCAATTATATCTGTCTAAAATGCAAACGTTAGTACTCTGCTCGTGTAAACAAAAGACTTAAGCCAGTAACCTGCAGTTAATATGAATATGAAATTTATAAATAAATCGAATTCACGGCAGCAGATTTTGATGGCAATAAATCCTAAGGTTTTGTTGCAGGTGAAGAGAATAGAGAAAAGCCCCTTCCAACCATTTAACTTATTATTTTCCAATCTTTGTTCCAATTTATTTTCACCTTATCAAGTATCTATTAAATTATCCCGTTTCCTGGACCACCCAAACGATGCTCCATCCCATCTTGAATTAATCAACAACTAAAACAAACATCGTCTAATTGCCTTCCCACTGACTGCCGTTTGGAAGAGAGTTTCAGCATCTTGGCGGTTGGATTCAGCATCGAAGTATCTGAGATCTAGTGGACAGTTTTTCTTACAAAGGTCTTGCTCCCTGTAACTTATGTTCAACTCTTCCGTACAAAACATGACAAATTAGTGTGCGGCTAGTTTAGTATTTGGGTTACAGTTTGTTAAAGAAAGTTTTCACCCGGAGGAAAAAGTTTACTAAATTCGAATTATCGCATCTTGAGAAATTGGGTTGAAAGTATCTTTAAAATAGAAAAAAATTTTTTTTTTTGAAAATTAGGATAAGGCAAAAAATGATCTTAGTTGTATTGCAGTTTAAGATTTCCTCAAAAATTCTTTAAACAATTTCAGCAAAACACTCACTGTACAACTCGCATTTTCCGATAAATGGATAATTCTGTAAAGAATGCTTGTAAACTAGATAAATCGATCGTAGCGTGCACGACATTATCAGAAATCTTTAGAATTTACATATCCGTTCTGAGTGCCAAGCGGGCTTAGCATATGCTCGGATAGGATCTCATCTAGTGTACGTTCTGGCTACAAAGATGGTTCTCTGACTGTTGTACTTTGAGACCGCTATCATAAACATGCGAACTATGTACTCGTTTGCAAAGAAGATTGAAGAATGTCAACCATTGACCATCGGTAGTTTGATTTGAGAGATGAGATTTGCTGACATCTAACAAATAAGTTTACATGTTCCATGTGACACATGACAGACGATTTGCATTGGTCATTGCAATGATTTTGTTTTGTTAGGCTGAAAAACTCAGAGTAGTGGAGTTCGACGCTGAAGTCAAGTTTGAGTTTTAAGGGTCAAGTTTATAGTTAAGGGTGCGTGTTCAATAATTTTTGGCATTGTTAAAAAAAAACAAAAATAGTAATAATATTATTGGAAGAGTGAAATGATATATAATTAAATGACTTCTACTTTGACACGGCAATTAATGCTGGCAAGTCATTATAGAGTTCGTTTGAAAAAGTTTGCCCTGAAGCTCATTTTCAATGCGGCGTGAACATTCTTTTTATTACTTTTCAATTCTTATGGGTTTTGATGATAGGAGTAAAGCATTGTAGTCAGTAACTTATTTGGAAAATATTGTGGCAACATTTTTATGGTTATAAGTGCCTGAGTATTTCCTCTTACCTAGCGAGTGAAATGGGTAATGGTCCAAACATAATAATGGCCTAAGAACGGTGCAATTACGTCCAAAAACTCAACTCAAACTCAATTTTTGATCGAGGAAATGGACCAAGAAGGGCTAAAAATTAAATAAATGGTGTTTTTTTATTTGTTCATTCGCCAAATGAAGACATATCAATAATAATAAAATTTTAGGCGTACCGGTTAACCGATGGCGTAGCTTGATTTTTATTCCAGTGATTCACCTTTCCAAATATGTGTTGGAAAGCTACTGTCATATAGTTTCAGAATCAGTATGTGTCATTTAGCTGAAGCGTAAACAACAATACTTTTTTTTACTCTGAAAATGTCGAATTTTGTGCCGAAAAAAGTGTTTTTGCGGGGAGTAGTTCTTCATTGAAGAAAAAGGCTGCCGAAAGTCATTGTATTTTGGTGGAAGTGTGTGGTATGCATGCTCTAGCTGTAGAGATGGTATAATATATCGCAACCTGTGATTTTTTCACAGTGATTAAAAAAGAGCAATCACAGGCTGCGATTGCATCGTAAAAATTATTGCTACAAAAATTGAGCAGGCTCGGCTTATCGATTCTGCTAAGCATCGCCAAGCCATCATATGCAACGATGGCTGAGCATTGAGCAGCCGTCAATTCCAAACATGCACATTAAAGAGCAGTCACCGATACCAGTTCATCAAACATACTCTAAAATCAAACAAATCACAGTCTTGGAGTTCCTCTTGTCCCACACGCTACTCACAAAAATTCTTCAGCCGGCACAAGCAGAGATCATTCATAAGGAATATTCGACTGTGAGCTTTGATATGTGCGATATGTTTGAAATGGATCTTAGCACCGCGCTGCTAGTCATGAATGATCTCTGCTTGTGCCGGCTGAAGAATTTTTGTGAGTAGCGTGGTGGAACAAGAGCAACTCTAAGACTGTGATTTGTTTGATTTCAGAGTATATTTGATGAACTGGTATCATCCACTGCTCTTTAATGTGCATGTTTTAAATTGATTGCTGCTCAATGCTCAGACATCGTTGCATATGATGCCTTGACGATGCTTGGCGGTGCGGCACATGCAGATTTTATTTTCAGCATAGTGTGTGGAAAAGCTTTCATTTAATTTGTGTTTAGGTTCGAGGTTGATTCAAGTGTTTTCACTGCTAATTACTTCTGCATAGATTAAATAACAATGTAAGTAAAAATTTTATCTTGACATATTGAAAATTGCTTTAGTAACAGTTACATGAATTTTTTTTCTTACGTTTGCTCCTTATTAATTTTTGAACTTAACTAAACGAAAACATAATTTTTTATGTAAGTGATGAGGAGGTATATAAATTTAAGAAGATAATAGGGATTTGGTTAATTTATGATCAAATCTATTGGCGAATAAACTATCAGAACTTCAAAACTTGCAAAAAACTTTGAATTACTCACAGGGGATATTCTGATGTAATGCCGTAATAGACTTGATTTGCAAATAGCATTTTCAAATTCATGATAAGATTTGAAGATATGCTTTGATTATAATTATTAACATATACCTGTTCAATTTTTTTCGCTTACTAAATGCATAAAATTATCATTGTCAGTATTTAAATTTTCAATAATTTACTAGTGGCAATGGCTTAAATTTGTCTATAATTGAATACAAATTGAGCACTTGTTAATTTAAAATAAAATTTATCAGATGTTGCATTTATAAAACGCGTTTTGTCCTATAAAGGCATTATCAAGCTTCTAATCAATCAATTATTGAACCCATAGCTTGATAATGCCTTCAAAGGGCAAAACGCTTCACAAAAATAGAACATGTAGTTAATATTATTTTAAATTAACAAATGTTTTATTTAACCTGCTTAGCAAGTTCTGATTACTAAAATTATATCGAAAATGCAAAAACAGAAAAAATTAACACCCCAACAACTGTCAATTTTATTGTGCCGGATTCTTTTATAACATATTTTCTTGATACGCTATGTACAAATTTCTTTTCGGTTGAATGAATTTAAAATCGAAAAAAATAGTCCAATCTGGGACTTTTTTTACCGTGATTGACAATATTAACTGTTTTGCAAAATGCGAGTATGCCCATGAGTAATTTTAGTGAAATGTCGTATATGTGTTTCCTTCGCGCAGTCCAAAAGTTACGTTTCCCTAAGTGTCAATAACATTCAACATACATTCACTACTTTTTTCTGTTTTTTCCAACGTAATGAACGTTCTCTATATTCGAACGCAACCTTGTCACCTCAAATCCATTCAACGTAATCAAAGAATCTATCTACGCGCTAGCTTATACCCATTCCTTTTGAAAAACTAATTTTTAGAATGAATCTGCTCAAAGCACCAATTTATCGGCTACAATAATTATGGGTCCGCAACCAAGTACAGAAGTACAGAAAATTGAGACCTGGCTTCAATTAAGCGATCTTCATTGGTATTGGGGACAATCAACGATTTTGTGCCCCGAAAATTGACGACGACAACAAAGCAAAAAATTGACGAGAATTTGATGCTTCTTTTTACGGTTGATTTTCAACCATTCAGTATTGTAGAAGACTATGGATTTCGTCGACTAATAAAATCGTTAAATACTTCTTACACTTTACCGAACCGGCGCCAAATTTCCGAGACTATGCTTCCTGCTACCTATGAAAAAGTCTTCAATGAAGTGAAGCTTCTAATCAACTCAGTCGTGAAGTGCTGTCTAACAATCAACTGTTGGACTTCTGTCAATAATGAAAGCTTCATTGCAGTTACTATTCATTATATAGATGCTAATTTTGCTTTGAAGTCGGTTTTGTTAACTTGTGTGAGCTATAACGAGAGACACACAGCTCTAAATTTGGCAAATAAAATTAAGTCAGTGACAGATAAATGGGGCCTCTCAGATTTTATCAGCCGATGAATGGATAATTATAGCTGAAGCCATTAAAGTCCTTAAACCTTTTGAGGCGATTACGGAAATTGCTAGCGGAGAAAATTTTTTAACAGCTTCACTCGTGATTGTGCTTGTCTCTGGTTTGAAAAACGTGGTAGATCAGCTTTCAAAAATGCGCTTCCATCCCACTGTTATGTCAATGGTTTCTTCTTTGAAATCTGGCATAGATTCTAAATTCGACGATCTTGAATCAAATGAGACATTTTGAGCATTGCCTTTAAAAAAGATTGTACTGCTGATCAGACGAAAAAAAGCCTTATTGAAGGAATAGCAATAAGGATTGCAAGCAGTAGTGGAAATTTAAATTCTACTGAAAACCCCCAAAATATCGTTGAAAACGATGTTTTGAATGATGAAATGTCAGTTTGGAGTGCCTATAACAAAGCAGTTTTGGAAATAAAACCAGTCGGGACAGCCACTTCCAGAGCGTGTGTTGAAGTAGAGAGATATTTAGAGGAAAGTATAATTCCGAAAAATGAAGATCCTCTGAAATGGTGGCAGGACAATAAGCACAATTACCCCTATCTTAGTCAGCTAGCAAGGGAAAATCTATGTGCAATAGCCACTTTGGTGCCTTGTGAACGCCTCTTTTCTAAGGCTGGATATGTGCTCAACGATCGCAGAACGAGACTCCAGTCACATAAAGTGGAGAGAATTTTATTTTAAACCAAAATTGGTGCCTCGCAATGGAGAATACTTTATAATTTTGTATAAATTATAATGCTTTATATACCTGTATATTAGCTTAAGCTTTAAGTTACTATTGAATTAGATTTTGCTAATTTTTTTTTAAGTTGATCGTATGAATGTATTTTGTAAATATTGTCTGAATTTATGTTTAAGTACAAAATTTTAAATAAAATCTTAGTTATTTTCTTCTTCTTGTATATTCATAAACACATTTCTATAAAATAAAACTGATTTTTTTTCATATAACTAAAACAGAGTTTTTTTTTTTTAATTTTTGCATCAAAAGTGTATTTTACCTTAATAATCGCGAAATATCACTGTGATTAAAGAGCTGCTCATTTTCACAGGTATATGAAATGAGCAATCGCAGTAAATCACTGTGATAGAAAAATAGCAGTTTTTGCCATCTCTATCTAGCTGAGCATATGTGCCAGAAGTGGTTTGCACGGTTTAAAAGTGGCAATTTTGACTTGGAGGACGGTGACAGCCAAAAACGTTTGAAGATCACGAATTGGAGACATTGCTCGAATGCAATTTTTCAGAATAAAGCTTCAATTTTCGAAAAAAAACGCATGAATTAACAGGTACCCCTATTACAATACAATTAATTTAACAACAAACAATTGACTTTACAGTGTTCAAATATTTGACGCGGAAAGGGAATCTAATATTTTGGATTTAAATAGGACCTTGAAAGTGTATGGAGAGTAATGATCACTATATGTTACATGTTAAAGTATCTACAGCATCTGTTGATTGGCTTATTGTCTCCATAAATGGTATGGTGTCTGATGATGGCAATCATGGTAGCGTGTCTTGTGCTTCTAGTAGGTTCATTCAGGCTGATTCTATCACAGATAATTTTTAACTTTCATATTGCCCTTTAAGATATCGAAAGCCAGATATGGTGACAATGCGATCCACCTTAAAGCGGGGCTGGTCAAATTTAACAACTGGAGATGATTTTCATAAGATGGTAGGTTGATAAAAAGCCTCTGGTTGTAGAGAGACCTTAAAGCAAAGAGTACAAACTGCTTCTGCACTGACTCCAACCTATTGCTGTGAATATCAAAAACGGGATTACAGATTAGCCAGGCATATTCAAGAATAGGGCATACTAGAGATATGTATAAAGGTTTTGTTGTCCAAATTTCCTTGAATTTTTTGGCCCATTCTTTTATTAAGCCCAGTATTTAATACGCTCTGTAAAGGACTTCATCGTAATGAGGGTTGAATCGCCAAGATCTACAACTCTATCAACCCTATTCAGAGGGGAATTATTAATGTGGTAATCGTAGAGAATGGCATCCCTTTTTCGATTGAAGCTCATCACCTGGCATTTGTCCAAATTCGAGGTGAGTTGGTTGTCATTACACCACTGAAATAAATTATTCAATTTTTCCTGGAGAAACAATGCGTCGACTTCAGACCACTTGACCACTTGAGAGAGACTTATTGAAAATAATATGAACAGGCTGAGTTAGTATATTTTTACACTGAGCTAGAAAGTAGGGAGAACTAGATCAGGGCCAGGTCCTTTATTCAAATCCAGACCCTCAATTGCCTTCTTCCGAGATTGCAATGTTTTCAATTAAGGTACTTGGAGATGTTATAGTAGACCCTAAATTTGCTGAAGCTAAGGTATCATGGTAAACTTCCTGAAAATTATCAGCAAAAAATTGACAGATTTGATCTGAAGAAGTTGAAGTGGAACGTTTGTAGGTCATTGTGGAGGGGAGACCATGATGTTTACGATGTTTATGAAATCAAACAATTTTTTAAGGGTTGTAAATAATATTTTGACCAACAGCGTTAACGTACGATTCGTACGTTTCTCGAGATTTAATCTTGAATTCACTGGCAAGTTCATGATATTTGCTATTGATTTCGTTACTTGTATTGTTGATCCTTTTGATAATTTTGTGAAACTTATTTTCTTTGATTTCAATAGTGTTAAGAATTATTTGGTGAAAAGTAGATAGAGCACTGTCTATGCCTAACATTGAAAGAGTCCCCGCCCAGTTGAATGTGGATAGAAAATTGTTAATGCTGTAGAAATCAGCATTCGGAAGTCAAATACAATTGAATCAGTCATTTCCAAAAGGAGGCATCTCCATTTTTTCAAAATTTTTCAGGAGAGACAAAAAACGGATTAACTTCAACGCATTTTTAGATAAGATCACGCAGTATTTTTTTTATATATACAGGGCTACTGTTCGAACTCAAATATATGTTTGTTAGCATTTTTTTAATATAAGGGGCCCCAGATCTTTTTTCTCTTAGAGAGATGATCCGTTTTGGAAATAAACAAACATTTCCTAACAGTGAAACAGTTTTTAATGAAAAAATTACTTTATTTTTAACAATAATATTACAGTAAAATGTTACCACAATTTTCAAAACAAAAGTATCGTCAAAAATAAACAGTTTTATTGAAAAGCATAAGAACAAATTAAAAATTTATCATAGTAATATTTAAACTGTTCTGCTGTTCTTGCGATGCTATTATTGGCCATTCATTTATCTCATCCCAGAAGGCTTTTCGTTCACTAGGAATATACTGATACAGTTTTCTGATGTCTTCCATTTTTTTTATATCGATAGGTAGTTTTTCTTGATATGCAGGATTGCTTGCAGGTGATAGAATATCTAGCTGAGATCCCCTATTGCACGCTTTCGGTAAAAAAATGGTGCTCTACAACGCTGGCAATACAAGGTTTGGCTAAAACAATGCCTGGTTCCTCACTCGTAAGACCGAATTCGTAAAAGTCATTGACAGCAAATGACGTCTTATTTTCTTTCCTAATATTCCTTCCATAACTTTCGCGTGACAAAACTTTCTTTTTGAAGAACTTTGACCACCAATTTTTTAAATCAGCTACAATTTGGTATGTCAAGTGGTTCACTTTAAACTTCTGTACGTTTGTTGAGGATTCAATATATTTTTCATACTCGTATCATTTTTTTAACAGTTTCGAAATCACAGTCACAGTCATTGTAAGAATGACCACGTTGTGGAAAATAAATAGATATTTTTTTGAATCTTTTCATCGTAACAAGCGCCATTAGAAACCTGTTTTGGCCAGGAGTGGCATCACAAAATAGGTATAGCTCTTCAACTTCATCGTTCACATGTTGATTTATGTAGTGATTCAAAAACCTGCACACTTCACCAGGTCCTTTGTGCCCCTGGCCTTCATGGTATGAATAAAATGTGGCCCTTTCTGATTTAAGATCGTGAACATAAGACTCGAACACCGAAAGTTGTTTATAATAAAATACTTCCTGCACAGGTAGAAATGGAAGATTATGTATGAAATGAAAGCATAAAGCCGCTACTTTGGGATTTTCTTTGCACATGGATCTAACAGCATCGATTTTTTTATAAAATTTTGCGGCCCCTCGTTTATGTACAATCATTTCTGCTGTTGCTACACGTTTTGCAGTTTCGTTCAGATGGGAGTCCTTTATTTTTGTTGAAAGTTCTTCACATTTTAAACAAACGTCAATTTGAGGATGACCATATGATAAGTCAGAATTTTTTTGAAAGTATTGCAGAGGAAACTTGTATTTTACATTACACTCCGGATTATCCTTTACAAATTGTTGATGTATGATTTTAACACTAAGCTAGGCTGAAAGATATATTTTTGTCTTGTCTTCTGCATAATGTTTTTCCTTTGTAGGAATACTTTCAATAAAATTATGAATTAGCTGGAAAACTTCTCCAGAAATAGCTCGAGCAGTACGTGAGCCATGACTTCTTCCTTTTAAATCATGAGGCAATTTTCCCGGGCTCACCAATCGACAACGTCGTTCGACTCTTTTTTTGGTTGCGCCACAGAAATCCCTGTCTTTTACCATACTCAATGTGACACGTAAAGGTGTTTTCCTTGAAATTGTGTTTTTTTGACTTGCTTTTTTCCCATATATCTTCCTCATTCATTCGTTTTTTGCAGTTCTTAAATTTTGTCGAGTCAATAAGTTTTTGAAAAAAATATCCTGTTTATCTTTTATCTTGAATTAATTCATTTTCGAGATCGTCTCATCCATTCCATGTTCGGGCACTCCGGTAAACACTTACGGGAACATCTAACAAAATCAGAAAAATGTGGTCAACGCTAGTTTTATGCTAATAGTGCTAACACATGGACAGATTCGGTCCCCTCCGTTCCAAATTCGGTTGTGTCTTGAGCAGTCCCTAATTAAGTCCAATCGAGTTCGATAGTTTTCCACCAGACCGGGTTCGCTCTAGACCAAATTTGCGCATGTGTACGGTTCGATTGGACCAAGTCCCTATCAGTTGTAAGTTCTCTGCCTGTTTTAAGATATTTTAGTGTAGTAACCAACCTTTTTTCGGCGGTCTCTGCGTTATTTGAATGGTCTTAGATGAGCTATTTTATTTTTCTGATATAACTGTACTGTTGCCTAATTTGTAGCGGTGAGCGTGTAGCAACAATGATTGCTGTTACAGACGCGATTTTAGTTTCTTATGTCTAAATTGAAAACATTTTGCGCAGTAAAAATTAAGAATGATTGAATGGTCCGATCGAGTGTTGCACTGAGCGGACCGGACACGGATTTGCTCCAGCAGACCAAATCCGTGTTCGGTTCGGTGGTGTGTTAAGGGTTTAAGAATGCAATGTTTTAAACAAGTTAAAAGTAATTTAAATCAATAATAAGACTTACGTGCACATGTTTCCCATTTTTCTACTCTTCATTTGTTTGTTTACGTGATTTGAATGAGCATCTCCCCTTACTTTTGCTTTTTTTATTGCGTTCTTCTTATTCGAGGCTAAGTAAGCAATGCGACTGATTTTATTGCCGCGCTTGTGGTAAACCTGCGACCTTGAAACTCCTTTCGCCTTTCTCGGCATTCTTCCTCTCTCCATTGATTTATTTACCATTGCTCTAGCGTTTTTAGTTCGCCTGCTGTGTCGTGTTGAGTAGACGTGTGTTGATGGTGCTCATCGCGAAAATGGAGAAACGAAACCAAGAGCAACGTGTCACGATAAAATTTTGCGCAAGATTGGGCAAAACAGCTTCGGAAACGTGTTGTAAAAGTGCATGATGGTCATGCTCTTAGTCGTGCCCAGGTGTTTTGATGGCATAAAGAGTTTAAGGAGGGGCGAGAAAGCGTGGAAGACGAGGCGAAGAGCGGGAGATCAGCCGAGGTGTGAACTGACGCAAATGCGCAGCGTATGCGTGCCGTAATCCGCGAAGATTAGTGTTTAACAGTTTGAATGTTGGCCCCGGAACTTGGTATGAACCGTGAAACAGTCAGACAAATTTTAACCGACGATTTCGGGATGAAAAAGTTGTGCGCGAAGATGGTTCCAAAGAACCTTTCTGAGGAGCCCTCAGAGTGTGCCAGTAGTTGGCCTCTAAAGGAATCGCCGTGTTGCAACAGCCACCTTATTTGCCCGATACGTCACCCTGTGACTTTTTTTTGTTCCCTAGAATATAGTCGGTGGTCAAAGGAACACAATTTGAGTCGATTACGGACACCCAGGTGGCCATGACGAGGGTACTTGCGAACATCCCAGTCGAAGCGTTCCAGAAATATTACGAAGTATGGAAAACGCACTGGAATCGTTGAATAGCTGTCCAAGGAGACTACTTTGAAGGGGATGGCAGAGTTGTAGAATAATTTTTAAATATACGGTTTTCATGGAATCAGTCTCATTACTTAATAGGCACACTTCAGAAAAAAGCACATTTTCAAATTTTCTCATATGGCAGAATTGAGTATATGTCATCCTTCTTCAAAAGTCTTCTCACCACTCCATGTGCTAAGAAAAAAGATACAGAGATGTGAAGATTATCGTGCTTTAAATGCCAAAACGATTCTAGACCGATACCCTATACTACATACTCACCGAATGGAAAAATCAGTATTATAACCGATGCATCAAATGCAGCTATTGGAGCAGTTATTCAGCAGCTAGAAAACTCTGTTTGGGAACAACTTGAATTTTTTTCAAGAAAACTGTCAAAAACTGAAATGAAGTATTCTGCTTATGAGAGGGAGTTATTGGCAATATATTTTGCTATTAAACACTTCATGCACTTAGTTAAAGCTCGTGAATTCTGTGTTTCCACAGATCATAAACCTCTCACAGGTGCAATATTTATGAAAACAAAACCTAATCCTAGACAGTTTAGGCATCTGGACTACGTAGCTTAATAATAGGCATATAGCAGGAAAAAGTAATGTCGTAGCAGATTATCTTTCAAGAAGAGAAAAACGCAAAACATAGAAATGCAGTCATTTCTCGAAGTAAAAGCAGTAGCAAAGTTGCAAAAAGACAACAATTAATTAATACTTCCTAGCAGTTTAAAATATAAGAAGACACTACAACTAGTTGAATTACCTGTAGAGGGATAGAAAATTGAGTATAATAATTCCACGAGTAAAATTAAACCATATATTCCAAAGGTCTTTTGTAAGGTTTATTTTGATAACATATATAACCTCTTACATCCCGGTATTAGAGCCACAAGAAAATCAGTAGCCTCGCAATACTACTGGCCTAATTTAAATAAACAAGTTAATCAATGGGCCAGATCTTGCATTAGTTGTCATAAAGCTAAAATAGCTAAGCACATCAAATAACCATTAGATAATTTTTGCATACCTTCAGAAAAATTTCAACAAATTCATGTCGATATTGTAGGACCCTTACCGCGATCAAAGAATAACGTTTACGTACTAACAGTGGTACATTGATTTAGCCGCTGGTCAGAGGCATACCCTATAGCCACCGCCTATAGCAACCACCGAAACTATCGCAGAAAAGTTTGTTACAGAGTATTTTGGCCGATTTGGTATACTAGAAACCATGACCACTGATAGAGGAGTACAATTTAAGTCATATTTATTTAGAGAGCTTATGAAATTAGGCATAAACCGAATAAGAGCTACGGCATACCACTAACAATCAAATGGCATGGTAGAAAGATTTCACCGGACCCTTAAGGACTCTTTAATTATAAGGCGTAATATCATTCACTGGAGTGTGGAACTTCCAATTTTTTATTAGGAATAAGAACCACAATTAAAGAAGCCCTTACCCGATGCTGACTTAGAAGCTGTCAAGCTGGTTATAGCCGATGGGATTATTTGTTTGTCGTTTGACTGGGACTCACATTTCCTTTTTTTGGATGGCTTCAGGGTAGCATTTTTCGCATGAGATGATTCTAGGTGAAGCAATACATTGTGCTTCTTTTGAAACCTGGTGCATGGTCGAGAGATGCAATGTTGTATTTGTGGCCCAATTTCAGGTAGTTGATGTAAAACTTATATTTTTGAATAAAACTGCAAACGTTCAGAGGCATTAATCTCTAAAAACTTCTTGCATGCGTAAAATCCAGGGCTAGTGGCCTTGCATAATCAGCACGCAAACTCAGACTTTGTAGCAGCAGAAGCAGATGGTTTAACCTTTGTTAGTTTCTCTTCACGGCCGATCGACTTCAATGACTGAAATCTGTATTCGAAAAATTTTAGAAAGGTGGCGGTATCCGTTGTTCATCCATACGATTCATGTGTCCAGCCCATTGCAGCTTCCACAGTCTTACAATCATTGAGACCTCCGATTCGTCAAAAATTTCATACAGCTCATGGTTGTTTCGAATTCGCCATTGGTCCCCGTCTAGCTTCACTGCAATTATTTGCTTCAGGACCCGTCGGTCAAAGCCATGCAATATATTTGCGGATGCTTGGGTTAGGGTCCACCTTCACACGCATTGCATAACACAGATCTTATCACAGACTTGTATACTTGGAGCTTTGTTTTCCTGTGTAGGTAGCTGTTCTTGAAGATCATCAAAATTGAATAAAATATTTTATTTTTGAGCTGTATTCTTCGGCGTATTTCGTCACTTTCATTGCCCATTTTCGTTATTTTGGCGCCTAGATACAGAAATTCGCTAATATTTTCGATATTGTGATATTTTGTGTATTTGGGGTATTTTTTCTCGACTGCGTCATGAGTTTTGTTTTATTTTCATTGATTTGTGGCTCTACTAGTTTTGCTTCGCTGTTGAGTTTCAGGAAAAGTTCTTTGGCAATTGTAAATGACCGTGGCAAAATGTTGATGTCGTCCGCATAGGCTATTAGTTGGCTCGACTTGTATAGTAATTTACCTCGTGTATCGACAGGTAGCTTCCTTACGACGTACTCCAGAGCCAATTCGAATAGTAATGGGGCCAGCCCATCTCCCTGCTTTAGTTCGATATTAGAGTCAAAGGCATCGGTGAGTTGGTTATTGATGCACACTTGGGAGGTCGTCGACGTCATTGTAATTTTAGTAAGACGGACTAATTAGGCTAGGATGCCAACGCAAAGCATTATTTGGTACAGTACGTTACGATCAATACTGTCATATGCTTGCTTGAAGTCAACGAAAATTTGGTGCACTTCTATGTTGAACTCCCAGCATTTTTCAAGTGCATGCTTGACTGTGAACAATTGGTCTATTGTCACGGTAACTGCTTGGCTGTCCTCATTTTCGAAGAAGTACAGTCCGGATGCATCGGCTTTTCAATAATCACTCGTGGATTCTCATTTGCCCAAATGTGGCAATTCTGCTTGTTAACGACTTCACTGGTTGAAAGTGTGCCTCGCCGCTGAAGATGATTTTCTTTGTAAAGTTACTATTCCCTTTTGTCTATTCAACTAGCCATTCAGCGTATTGCCGACGCTTGAAATGGTCAGTAGGCTTCAGCTCTTGAGTCGATTGAACCTTGTGAGCGTGTAAATTCAAATCTTTATTCAAAATCCGCATCAGTGATGGTCGTGAGATGTGAAATTGTTGGGTAGGATGACAAGTTCAGGTTGACGGCTCTTCTGCCACACAATCGCGAATGAACTGGTCGAGCATGCACAGGTGATTTCACATTTCCTACAGACTCGGCTTGCTAAAATTTGCGCACAATTCTCCCGATTGTGGACACATTTGACCGATTATGCTGACCAAACAAATCACGAAGTGCACGAAATGCACGAAATGCATTATGATTTGAACGCCCATTGTCGTAAAAGGCTTCAACAACCTCAACGCGCTGCTTAATTTGGTATATCTCCATGGTTGAATTTGTCGAGCGCTGAAATAAAGAAATGTCAAATTAAATTGGGCGAAAAACTTGACGTTAGGGTGTGACTCACAATTAACATCGTGCATTATGGTTGGACCACCCTTTCCTACTAAAAATAAAAGACAATGCTGGTAACAGATTTTTAATTAATTTGTTATTAAGGTATAAACTTATATATCTATCCTGTTCCATTATAACTTTTAGCCACAGTGCTGTAGCGCCCGGATGCATCACAGGTGAATAGGTTTCTTTTTCAGCAATACCTTCCTTTTTTCCCCGTCGAAAGGGGATTCTGCAACCCGAACGTGGCTTCAAGCCTAGGGATAGAAGGCTTTGCCCAAAACAATGTGTTAAATGACTTCAGACTGGGTTGTGGGGTTGACAGGAGATGGGTTTAATGGGTAGTCCAGAAGCATTGTGTTTCTAGGAGCCCCATACTCAAGGCATAAATAGCTTTCACCTCCTTACCATAAAAAATTTATATGAGCGATCGACAGCACACACTGCCTCCTAAGATGGCAAGAACATAAATTGAAAACTAGAAGAAAAAGAAGTAGTTTCCATGAGATTCGGCCATATTTTCCCTTTATTATCAAAATAATGAGCCTTAATTTTTGATTTCCAGTCATTTAATCTAACTAGTACTTATTCCTACAGGAATCCAATCCTGTCCGATGTTTTAACCAGCTATGCATGACCTTTCAAACTAACTGTAACAGTCACGAATCAAAATCTACCACATAATATCAGCATATCTTCAGTAACTGTTTGAAATCAATCTAGAAAATTGTTCCATTGCACATTCCGTGATGGTCAAAGCGAAGCACTCTGTCAGGTGTCAGAGAACATTAATTGGTTGATATCTAAACCGTTTCGCGTCATTCAAGCAGAGATGTCCATACATACATTGAGCATTTAAGTACGCAATGGTCGAACAGGAACGGACCGTACCATTTCTTAGGCGACAAGACATCCAGCATGCCTCGCGATAGTTAGTCAAAGTGATCAAACACCGACAGCCCCGTTGCCAAGAAGTAGATTAGAGCCCCCGTTGAGCCTTGGGGGCAACAAGTGTGGGCGCCCCGAGGAAGTAGGTAAAAGGCATGTGTGCTTATCTTGCAGTTGGTAATGGATTTTGACACCGTCCGATAGCTCCATATGGCACACATTGCGCACTTTACCTGTGTTTCAAATGCTCGTCGCATGTTCATGATCACGTCGCTGATGATAAAAGAAACTTTTAGCATTTCTTTGAATGCACAACTATTTCTGGAACTGGCGGAAGATACATTTGCGTTTGATTGTGAAGGCTGATGGTGCGGCGAGTCCATTTTGGGAGAACGGTAATTTAGAGGATTCTTTTGAGTTCGGTTCAATCAGTTGACTGGAGATTTTTCAATTATTACTCGTAGATTCCATTAAATGGTTCGACCTACGCTGACTTGGGCTAGAGGAAACATTTGAAAGTTCTGGTGTGGTCATTGCTGAGTGCTTAGTAGGAGGTACGTTATCAATGTTAATATTCAATGATTCATTGTTCGCTCCCGATATTTCCGAGGAACTAGGTGAAGGCGATGGCCTTTGATATTGCTTATGCACTGTCCATTGAAAGAAAATATTTTGTCCCAATGATATAACGATTCTTTCAGGCGTAGCAGATGCATTTCAGAAACCACTACGTGATAGTTTACTATGGTGTATTTGAGTGCTTCTAGAAGCAGAAATATAAAATATTTCTTATATTCCCACTAACCATCAAAATTCCAATGCTCATCTTCCACAAAAAATTCCACTCCCAATAGACCGTCGTATCATTTTCGACAAATTATTCACAGGCACCCGCCCAAAATATGCAAATCACAGCTTTCCAAAACCAATTACACCACAAGCTCTTGAACATCTTGCATATTCCCATCCACACTTGCTCACCTGAATCACCTGCGATAGGTTGGCTATTTGCGGCGGAGCAATTGATTTATTCGGTCGGGTGTGCAGAATAAGCATAAGAGATGAAAACTGAAAAAAACAACTAACAGGCATAAATAAAATAAATGGCCACCCACTCCCATTCCGCGATTTCAAACCTGTCCCACCGCCAACAACATGATGTCAAAGCTGCTGGTTAACAGCTTCAATACAAGAATTGGTGGGCGTGAGAAAGTCAGCTCCTCGAGCACTTGATCTTTTCGTACTTACGTTCGCATTTTATTCTGGATGGAATTGATGCTGGAGTGCGAGTACCGTTTGTTCGTTCAAAGATTATATTATTGGTATGTGTAATAAATCTGCATGGAGTTGGCGGATGCGAACAAGTGGAATAAGAAGTAAAGATTTAATTGAAAAAATTTAAATGCGGAAGAAACTTATTTTGAATTGGTGAGCAAGGAAAGGCTTCGCTCAATATTTTTGTTGTGTTTGTTTTGTTTATGGTTATAGAAGATCTTGGATATTTAGGAATAAAGAAAATTGTATTTAAAATATAAACGAATATGTGGAGCAAATTTTACGGAAGCAATTTAACCATGCGTTTGATATTAAGTCAAACTGAGAGGCATATATTATTCAATATTCTTAGTTGTGATAACGTTTGCCACGTGAGGAAAGGTACAAAATATTGAACGAGAGGTTCTTATTTCTAGTGTGAAATGCCTATTGAATAGCAGAATAATGCAATTTTTCTATTAATCAATGGTTTACTAGAGCTGCTGCTCCAAAATGTCAGCAAAACAAATAACTTCCTCCGTACTGCGAACATGAAGAAGAAGTGCTTAGACACTCTCCAAAAACTACTAGATTCAGGCTCAAATGCTTCTTCATTTATCTATGCCAAGCTCATAAATTCTGTTTGCAACATGATCAACTTTCCTAACTCTTCTTAATAGTTAGTTCCTCCCAACAAACGAAACGATAAAAATGCAGTACTGAATACACATCGCTCGCACGAAATCGCCTATTGTGGTTGAAATCTTTTGCAAGCATAATGCGATACGTTCTTCTTATCAAAAAGTTCATGGACAACCGTGTCGTAATGAACTATTGCATTTTTATCGAATTTATGAGTAGCATTTTTATCGTGTGGATTTATTGCTTTTTTATCGCAAACTTATTACCCCAAATAGGTTTTGGATTAAGAATACAATACGAAGTTTTAGCGTATATGAAAGCCAATTTCATCTATGGCAATACCCTTTTCAAGATACTTACATTATAATAACGTAAGCAATAATTTCGAAGACGGTAGAATTTTTAAGCAGAGTCAATTACTACTGTATGCCTTTTCTTTCATCAGGCGCCCATGCAAAGTCTATAAAATTTCCTGATTTTATGAGAGACGACAGTGTAGTCCCTATCTTAAGCACAACTTTTTCCCTTTATCGCAGTGCTGTGGTCACATTTTCCAACCGATTTGCATTATTTTGCTATCAGTAGATAGATAGGCAACTGAATTTTCCAAAACTATAAATTTGTGGTGCGTTTGGAAAGTTTAAGGGCATTTTAAGTGACTGAAGGTAAAAAAATTTCCATTATTTCACGTGTCCCTACCTCAAAACTTTAAATCGATATCTCTAGCCTTAAACGTGTGAATTTCGGTTTGATAATTTTTAATTTTAAAGGCTTAACCCGAACGAGTATTTTTGTGGACGGAAAATATTTTAGGTACATTATCTAGCATGGAGGAGGCATATAAATGGATGATCCTAGAACATATGAGGTTTTGTGCAGATTTTCAGCTTTGATCGCTTACTGTGGCCACAATTTTACTTTGATTGTCAAGGTTTTGGTCTCATCTTTTAGCTCTGTTCATGTTGTTTCCATTAAATATAAATTTGTAGTACTTTCTGTAGGATCAGAAAACACTTCGGCTTAGATCAAACTTAAAATGATTTAATTTGCGAATTATTAATTAGACATATAAAAGTCAACTAATAAATAATCTTGACTTTTAGCTCTACTGCATGGTTGCTTCGTAAATCGTTCCCTACATTCAGCCTTTCTGCGATAACATACGTCTTTGGATGCCTTCTTTACCGTGGTGGCCTCAATAGTCGCAGTCGCCTTGGTCGTCTTCGGAGTTGTGTCTATTTCTGTCGTGTGCCCACAACTTCTTGAGATCAGTGGCCATTGACCTTTACAAAGGTCCTTCGTATTTGCTGATTTTGCGAACTGTATATCTGTCGTTTCGCAAGGCTATGGCTACTTGGTATGGTCTCAAATACTTAGCTGCTAGTTTTAAACCCGGTCGTTGCTGATTCCGATGGATAGCTACTTAATCACCTTCTTGATAAACATTTTTGTCTTTTCTTTCCTTGCTGAAAACAAGTTGGTTCTCCTCTTAAATTTTCATGATACTTTCTTTAGCCTGAAACCGAATTTCTTCGCGGTTTTTGGTCAAATGCATTAATCCATTCATTTTTGACAAGCTTGCGAATATTTAGATCTTCAGGAATACGCGCACAGGCTCCGAAAAGCAAACGAAATGGCATCGTATCTTCTGTTTGAGGTTATGTTCAAGTACAGCTAGGCCTTGCTCAGATATTTGTACCATGCTTCCGGCTTTGGTGCAGATATCTTCATAAGCAGCTGGATGAGGGTACGATCTACCCGCTCGACTTGACCGTTCACTCTCGGAGTTTCCCTCATAATCAGCACATGTTGAATCTTCTCCTTGTTGCAGTACGCCTCGAAATCGTTCAATGTGAAGGCAGCACCACGATTCGATATAATTCTTCTTGGATTTCCAAATGTCACGGATTGCTTCATAAGCCGATCCAACACCTTAGTCATTGTTGTCTATTTGGTTGCGTATAACCATGTAAATGGAAGCTGTCAATAACGACAAAGATATGTCAGCACCTTTTCCTTGTTATCTCCAAAGGACCCAAATGATCGACGTGAAAAATATCCACAGGGACTCCACTCTCGTCAATGGGGTTTAGATATGCCTCTTGTTGTCCTTGCTTCTTTCCTGCCAGTATACAACTGACACAGTTGCGAGTCACCTTCTCGACTTTGGCACAAAGACTTGGCATCCAATAGTCTTTCTTCACAAGAACCTCTATTGTGCTTATCAAGAAGTGATCTCTCTAATGTGCTATTTTAATAACTTGCGTCTGCATCTCGTTTGGAACTACAAGTGTTAGATTCCCGCCAACGTCTCAGAACAGCACGCCTTCGCAAACGATGTAACCTCCACCTTTGTCCTTGTATGCCAGCTTGAATATTCTTCGGATTCCTGCAGAGTTTTTTTCTATCTCTGCAATATTCCCTCATTGATCTCATCGATTAGCATGCACGTCGGCATTAGGTTGTGGCTAAGCGCATCAACATGTGACATGACTTTGCCTGGACGATGTTCTATGCTATACGCAAATTTCTTCAGCTGAAGCACTCATCTCACAGCACACATGCAAAAGTCTCGCTTATTCATAGTAAGAGCAAACTTGCGGCAATCAGTTACAATGTTGAACGGAATTGCGAGTAGGTATATCCGGAACTTCTTGAGGGCTTTTACAATCGCAAGTACCTCGAGCTCAAAGCTCGGGTAATTCTCTTCCGCCGGTGCCGTTTTTCTGTCAGCATAATATAATGACTTGCCTTGACTGTTCCTCTGAAGCAATATCGCCCCATGACTGTGCTTCGACGCAATGGCGTGCAGCTCCATATCTGCGCATACGCAGTTCAGATTCAAAACTGGCTGACTCATCAAAATAATCTTAAAACACATAAAAGTGTCAAGCTGAGTGTCACCAAATTCGAAGTTTACATTCGATTTCAACAAATTTTACAGCAGTCGAGCTGTAAGAGAATATTCGGATACGTAATTTCGGAAATATCCGGTTAACCTCAGAAACCCTAGAATCTGTCAGAAACTTCGCAACGGCTTCAATTTTTCTTCTGCTTGGGTAGACACGTCTATTTTCAATGATGAAATCCAAAAATTCAATTTTCCTCTGAAGGAATGCACATTTTGTCCTGTTCATGATAAGGCTAGTCTCGCTCGCAATTTTCAACACACGCTTTAGTTTCTCAAGTGAACTCCCATAATTTTTTTTTAGGCACGATAAAGTCGTCCATGTATGTCAACGCGACACCTTCGCGAATTTTTGTAAAACGGCTGGCGAGTTACATAGACCAATTGGTATTCTCATAAATTCGAAACGACCATCAGGCACTATGAAAGCCGTATACTTCTGACTCGACCCGTCAGCTGGCATGTGAAAAACCCCGTTTTTCAAATCAAGAATGCTGAACACTCGCGCACCTTGCAGCCTGTCTAGCTGGTCTTTGTTCAGTGGTAGCGGATACCTGCCTTTGATAAAATTTGCATTCAGGAGTCGATAGATCACTCAAAGTTTTCTTGAACCATCTACTTTAGCTACTAGGACAACCGGACTCGCATAATCCGAAATGGACTGTCGAACAATCTCGTCGTTGCTAATCTGAGCGTTGACCAGCTCTCACTCGTGCAGCGTCAATTGTCTCGCTCCTTGGTATACAGGTTCGTCATCTTTCAATATAAGTATCATTCTTCCACCCACGCCACGACTTGTAATGAAGAGGGCTTGAATAGCTCCTCTGTACTTTTTTCCATGTTCGATCGTTGAATTTTCGTCGCATTATAATCTTATTCGGACGATGATGGAATTTTCTCCTGTATTCACCTAGAAGACTTCCAGGGTATAGTGCGATATACTCGGACCTGGAATGAAACCATTCCATGGCTTTGGCCTTGAGGCGCGTCCCGATAAGAATTTTCATTGTCGAGTTGTCGAGTTTGTATGCTTCTTTCAAAAATATTACCTTTCTTTCCTAGGTTTCGTATGTCTCGGCTTGACCGAAGAAGAGACTAAGCAGCTTCACTAGCATCGTTATGTTTATTTTCGTCATCGTAGATACTGCTTGAACTGGTCGTCGTTTCGTTGAGGTTTCTTTATTATCGGTAACATGACCATGACCTTCGTTTACAATCACCTCGTTGTTTTGAATTTGCACTCCACGCAACAAATGGATTTCGCGACGAGCTACAGCAAGTTTCCTCTTGGCTAACTCTTTCTCGTGCCTGTACAACTCAATTTTACGATCGCGAGACAATGGAGTCGTTATACCTCCCACTCTTCCATTTATTTTCTTGGTTTGACTATTTTTCCTGTGGTTAGAATTGCCTAATTCAGTTATCCACTTGGATTGGCAGTTGAGAGTCTGTTTATTAGCTCGGCTTTATTTCTCGGTAAACGAAGCCCTTTATTTTTCAATATGTCTTTTAGCTGCGCAACCGTGAGGTGATACATATCGCACATTACAACACTTATCCTTAAATTGAACACTACTTCTATTTTTGCACGCGAAAAGTTAACCGCGGTTCCATCTTAACACCTTTGTTTTTCTCTGACGCGCCATCTTTTCCTCGCCTTCAGCACGATTTCCCTTGTTTACACTCACTGCCTTTCCTTACCCCGGTTGAGCCCCCAATTTATAAGATCAGCTTACCCTTTAACTAAAGAAAACTCTCGGGTTTAGGTAAAACTGAACATGATTTAATTAGCAAATTGTTAGTCAGACATACAAAAGTCAACTGGCATCGACGAATAATAAATCTTGACTTTTATTTCTACTGTATGGTTGCTTTGTAACTCGTTCCCTACATTTATATAAAATACTATGCTTTATAGTGTCTAGGCGGTTAGACATGGATTTTCCTAAAACACGTTCATTTCCTTGGTAGATCTCTGAGTTAGATCGCTCACTGTGACCACAGTTTCTATCCGAATTTCAAAATGTTGGTCTCATTTTATAGCTGTCATTCTGATGTTTATGTAAAACATGAACTTGTAGTGCTTGCATAAAAATATTATGCTTAATGTGGGTTGAAATAGAAGTACAAAAAAAAACGAACTTGTCTGCATAAAAAGCCATGAGTGAAAAATTTTTTCATTGTTTATAAGTGATACATGAGTGTAAATAAACAAACCATAATTAAATGATCTAATAAGCGAGATAGAATAATTTGGGGAGGCAGGTATTGGAACTTATTCCCATTGCTGTGGTGTATTTGCATTATTTTGCTATCAATAGATGGATTCGCGTCTGAATTTTCCAAAAAGCATAAGTTCATGGTACTTTGGAAAAGCTAAGGGCAGTTTAAGTGGCTGCAACCCAAAAAATTTCCATATTTTTCCCGTGTCACCACCCCAAAATTTTAAATCGATTTTACATATGTTATGATTTGATTGGAAAAAGGAGAAAAAACCAACCTATACTATTCAAAATTATTTATAATTTTAACACTACAGTGAACTTTGATCCTACATCCAATATGTTATAGCCTACTTCTAATAAAATTCAATCAAAAACTTTATCTTATGCTAAAAAATTCTATCGCAATATTCCTAACCTACGCATTCAACCTTTTCTCTAAACGTAGTAAAATAAACCTATCTCTAATTTTTAACACAAATAGGCAACAACACTAAATGTAGCAATAATGAGCTGCAACTCAAAAACCAAGTAACAAAAAACACAAAAACTGAAAATAAACACGAATAATTTAGACGTTGTCATTCAGCCACTTATACCTAGATACCTGTCTCAGCTCGATCAGCTCAATTGGAATTGTTGGTTTCATGAACTCAAACTCAGAGGATATTTTATCCAGAATATGCTCGGACATTTTCTTTCGAAATTTTTCCATAGTACTAGCACTCTGGTTGTACCAGACCTGACATCCATATGTCAAAACTGGACTAACCAGGGTCTTGTAACAGATAATGTTGACCTTTTGATCAATGTTTCTGGAATGAAAGATCTTCGTAGGGCCATGACTACTTTTTGTGCCTAACTGAGCATGATTTTGACATGTTCAGTATAGTACAAATACTGATCGATATGAACACCAAGGTATCGAACATAGGATTTATGTGGAACTCGTTCTAAACTACCCTCGCCAGCCATGATGTGGAAATCCTTCCAATTACGTTTCAGGTCTTGACTGACCCCCTGCAGCGTGTCCGAAACAAAATTATTTCGCCCTTCTGGGTATTGATTGTCATTCGCCAATTGTCAGTGTATAGCTGCACATCATTGAACATTTTTTGCAGATTGCTTTGAACTATTGTAGCTTTTCGGTCTGCCGTAGAGATGATCAGATCATCAGCAACGTTACCAATGATCGCGTTGGCAAGACGTTAATATCAAAGCCGTTCAATAGCTTGCGAATGAATATTGAGAAGAGCAGAGGCGCAGTAACTGTTCCCTGCTGTAGACCATTCTGAATTCGCGCATTGTCGTAAGATTTCCATCAGTTACAACAAACGATTTCCCGTATAACATATTGCACATCATGGCGACAAGGAGTTTAAAAACTAGTCCATCTAACCATACCGTATCGAAGGCTTTCTCCATATCAATGAAACACGCTCCAACACATTGTCTATCATTTAGTTTCCAACAGATGTCTGAGGTTACGTTCGTTGTTGCATGTGTAGTCGAATGCCTGGCACGAAACAAAATTGGCAATTCGGCATCAACTCATATTCCTCAATGTGGGCGTTTAATGCTCTGTTGAGTATCACTTCAAACACTGTTGGTCTTGTAGTTTATCCTGCCAAATATGAAACACAAGTCTTCATAGCTGACAAAATAATTAATAAGATTCAAGCTCGGTATGAGGTCAGATGTTAATGTTTCATTGAAATGAAGAATTGATTGGCCGTTCAGGCTTGATTTGAAGTCGGAAACTTTTGCTTCAACGACCTCTGAAAATATTTCATTACCTCTCTCAGGGTTTGGTAGATGAACCAATTTAAAATGTGTTCCAATCGGGGCAAGTTTTTACAATCCATAATGCTGTTTCAATTTCTATCCGGAGTCGTACTATCAATTTCGATACCAGCCCTATCGAGAAGATTTATCTCATCTTAAGATTTCTTGCAGAATATGCTATTCACTTACACGAAAACGCCATCTAGGTCCTGTGGGCTAATACACCTAAATTTTTCCGCCCATTGATTGCTGACCTCACTCCTGAAGTATGAACGGATTATGTTCAGGACATTCTTCAGGTGTAATTTCAACATCGTTGATGGGTGTGAGAAAAAGGCTTTTCAGTCTTTCCAACCTTACAATGGTTTGTGTTTCATATCCTTCCATATTGTTTCGATGTTTAATCTTGGGAACTACTTTCTCAATCGTTTCTAACCTTAGCTTCTCTAACTTCGACAAATAGATATCTATTTCATCGTTAGTTAGATTCCTTTCATTAGGAACCATTGAGCAAGAGCTGCCATCATCAGAAGGAAGACATTGCTTCTGGTACACCCGATTAAACTTCTTTTGAAACTTTCCTCAGTCTGTTTTTTGATATCCAACCGATAATTTTCTTGTTGAACTGGAATGGTGAAGGAATCATACCTTTAATGATTGATTTCCATTACGATTGCGTTATGGTCGCTGTCATAAGGAAGCACCTGGAGTTTCCGTTGAGGACTGTTAAAACTGAATTCAAGTCTTGCGTCAGCAGTGCAGAGGTCCAAATAGGAATTTGTCCTGGGGTATGTTAGGAACTTCGACCTATATAGATTGCACCAGTATTCAATTTGGTTCTCTGTTATCCACGATTTAAGGAATACTCGAACACCTCTAGGATTATTGGTGGCGTTTAGCCATGATGTACACTTGGCATTCAGGTCACCAGCAAGAGTATAATAAGTATGCAGCCTGTTCAATTTGAGTATTTCAAACGAGGAATTGATCTCCTCCTTGAACTTGAGAACATTTTAACCAGTTGCATAGGCAGAGATAACGAAGAGGTTATCCCCACCTGGCAGTGAGATTGTGATAACGGACACTTCAAGAGATTCAAAGCTTTTGAATTCGACTTTTTCAATATTTTGGATACAATAGGGACTTCGAACCAATATCCCGGTTCCAGCTCCCCTATCACCGTTTATTTTATCGTTTTTTACGAATTCAAAATCCTTGAATGTCATGAAGTGCCCTGAATTGACGTGGGTTTCAGTGAGAAGCATGATGTCAAGCTTTTACTTAACAAAGAATTCAAGGAGATAAACATATCGATGTATAGTAGCAATTGAGTTGACGCTGATCGAGATGGGGCGAATCTTATCCATGGGAATCTGGATGGACGAAAAATTATTTTGAGGCATTTTAAAGCCCTAAACGCTGAAAGACAAGTTTAATTTTTGAATCTTGTTTATCGATTCTCTCGGATAAAGAATTTCTTCTTCTTTGTAGCATTACAGCCCCTCTCGGGCTTTTTCTTAGAGATAGTTAGAGTATCTCATTTTCTTGACCGTATTGATTTTTTTTTCGGAAGTGGGTTTGGTCAGTACCATGCTTCCGTGTGCCTGCTCAGTTATGATATGGTCTGATTGAATCAGTACATATCAACACTGAATGAATGCTCATAGTCTGTCCGAAAAATCCCCTGAACTAAATCGCGTTGCTCTCAACGAGATTTGAACCTGGGAACTTCGACTTATGCGTTCATGCTCTAACCACTAGACCACACAGACTATAAAGAATTTAGCTGCTAGTAAATTTTGAGAAGCAACTCATTATTGCCATTTACATTATCAACCACATTTTCTACTGGTCTTCTAGCGGCGAGCGCAAATGATACACTGGGCTTGACGAAGTTTGGAGCTAAGACACTGCGGTGTAGTTGTGTTTGCTTTGGGACAATTTTTACGCTCGCATCTTGATATCGGGAGCATCATCGATATGATGCTGGGCGACTGCAGACACCGTAGTTAACACAGTATAATTTTGCTTTTGGCTCCGTTTGAGCCAATTGGCACTCACCAGGAGCATGAGCGTCCTTGCATTCGACGCATCGATGATGCGTGGCGCAGCTGGCAGCCGAATGTCTAAATCTTTGATACCGATAACCCTGGTTGGCTTCTCTTTTCTGGAGGCGTTCCCACCTCACCACTCGGAAGTTCAAGTATCTTATTTATTGAAAAGCACTTGAACTGCTCTTACTTGAAATCTGCACCATTTAAAGTGGTAATTTTTTTCGACCATCAACCTTTTTGTCGCGAACGCTTTAACGGAGATAAATTCAATTTCTGGTGCAGCTTCCTTGAGCACCTGAAGAAGATCGACGGTATCTTCTCCCCAGTCCAAGCCCTTCAACGGAAAGGTCTGGTGGAATCTACCCAGAATTTAGTGCATTTTTAGCTGATCTGAAATCAACCAGTGATTTCGTTCTGATTGTTAATTTTTCGGCATTGATTCTTTTAATCTAGAAATTAGTTAATTTATTTGCGGCTGCGAATAGCCGAACCATCTCCTTTCCGTTTTGACCGAGCACTTTAATTGGCGGAACTTTCTCTGTATTTTTGGAAACTTTTTGGGAAAGACCAGCAGAACTGCAAGCTGGTTTCTTCTCCTTATTTTTATTTTTTAAGTAAAGGATAAAATCAACATTGTTATCTTGACAAACATTACCTTCAATACTTTTGCCAACGTCTATTTCTTGTTGGAGTCCGTCCAGCGCTGCATAATAATTTTGGCTGTTGTCAGCATCTCCAGCACTAAGTATTTCTTCTGAGATGACTTGTTTGACAGCTTTCTTTGCATTAGTTTCCCTATTTATTGGCTTTACCGGTTCTGCATCTTAAGTTTTCTTCCCTCTCTTGTACATATCTTCGAGGGTTTTTAGTCGTAGTTTCGACTCAATTCTTGGTTGTCTTCGACTATTTGAGTCTTACACCCGCCATCTGCGGAGTCCTGGTTACTCGTGTGTCTTCTTTTATTGACGTTTGCCGGTAATTTCGTATTGTTACTTTCCCCGGGGCCCCCAACGAAGGGAAGCCGTCGGGCTCCTCCATGCAGCAGTCCCGAGTTAGTCTTTGGCTTATTTGCTTTTGTCGATTTATCGAAGTCAGATAATATTCGATATGATTAAAGGGTCAATTCCTTTGACGATAAATGCTCTTTCCAATAAAAATCAAAATTTTCTTTTGACAGACTTATAAAATATGTTTTTAATATTTTGAAACTGACTTTTGTTTTGTTGGGATCTTTTTCAAGCATTCGATTTCGATATTATCTATGGAGCCAGTAAGAAGCTGGCACACGTGGACTATCTATCCCAAAACCTCTAAAAAATGAAAACAGTGACTCATGAACGCCATCCCTGATTCACAAAGACCCTTTCAGTAAGATCGAACACTACGCCCGAGGAATTATAATTTGACCTGCACTACGAACATATAAAACATTCTTATGAAAAAATGAAGGAGCAGTCTCTCGAGGTCATTTCCAATAAAAACATTGCTTCTCCGTTAAACCGATCATGCTTGAAAAATATGTATAGTATGCATCTTACAAGATATTCCTCGAACCGTTGTTTCGCGATTATTAAAATAAATTTCCAGAATGCACTGGCTATAATCTTTTGCAATACCTTAAGATTATGACCAGTGCACATCATGTTCAAAGTTGAAAGCCAGTTGGTGTTCATCGGTTCAAGCCCCCAACTCGAGAACAAAATTCATATCCATCCGTCCGTCCATCGAAGCATTCACTCATTGCTGGTGCTAGGTTGGCCGCGTACATCCAGTATAGCCTGCGCCTTATTAATTGCACTCCAAAGCTCGTTCTGTTGTTCACGATGTAATTCACTTTGGGTTAATTATATAATAAGAGCCTTCTCGGATGCCCATACCCTCCTTCTAGTTTAATAGCCTCCTGATCGGGGCTGGCAACCGCCACTGCAGCGACTACTCCACGACAAGACAGCGTAAGTAATATCCAATAAGACGTTGCCTGCTGTACCGCTTATATAAGGTATTTCGCTATGATAAAATAGTAGGTTGCTTTCTACCCGAACTGCAATTTTGAGAGGTTTAAGGTAGCGAAGGGACCCATTGGGTTGAATTTCCCGCCGAAATCATCGAAGATAGTAAGCCTGGCGATTTTCAAACAAATTTCGCAATCGAAATTCGTATCTTTCCTCCCACGAATAAATCACCAATTCGTTCTGCAACACTTAATCCGTTTGACATCGAACCCATCTTATTAGCCACCCACTCCCTCACCAGCTGAGCCATTCGGGCTTGAGGTATGTTATAGGCAACAAGAATGATGTAGAACATAATCTTGGAAAGTTATATTTCTTGCTCGTGTAATATCTACTTTGTTGGCGATAAAATTTGTTACAGTCGTGAGAACTAGATGAAAGATTACCTGTAGCCGAGGTTGCGATAAGATCCTATGAAAGGGTTTTTGTGCCAAACATCATGTTCTGTTGCAATCCAAACTATCGAGCTGAGTGGATTCTATTTCATGAGAGGTCAGTCCTATCGACTCCAAAGATATTTTCTATATTGCATTATTATCAGGTCTGTTGTTCTTGATTGCGTACAATTATTGATAGATAAAAGAGATAATATTTATGCAAGATTTAATTGGAAGTGAGATCAATGTTGCACGGTTGCAAACTATGGCGATTGCAGGATTCGCAGCTGATTTCCGTTTGTTGGGAGAGCATTGATCTTTGAAATTCTATATTTAACGTAAAGAAAGATAAATTCATGTATTCTAGCGTATACAAGTTGGGTACACAGAACTTTGTTTTATCAGCTGGATTTTGTATCTATGATACTGTCGCGTGTTATTGGTTCGCGGCCTATAATTTTAATGTTCCGGGAAAGTGAAAACGCAATGTCTTTTAATTTAAGTTAAAAGAATTTATTTAATTACAAAAATGCACAATAAACAATTTAACAATTTAACACTTTCACTAATTTTAATTTTCACTATGAAAAAAATCTAACACTTGTCCATAAATTTCTTATCGCAATTGTCTTCTAAATCACTTCGCACTCAAACAATCAATCGTCTTTACTTCGCGTTCCACTATATCGCAGTTTTCTATCGCGGTTGTAATGAATGAATTGAGCTCGCCTTTATATAGGGTCTCTACCTATTCACCCATTTCTCGCACATTGGCGAATGTTCTACCGAGAGTTACCTGGTCGATTCGAGCAAATTAATGAATGGAGTGACGTCACCTGCAGATGTTGATCATGCTTGTTGGGTTCTCGTGGGTTCGAGTAAATTCATTTGTTGACGTTGATTATGAAAACAATTGCGACAGCAGCTCGCAGAATTATTTGTACATGTAATTATTTGTACATGTAACACTGCCCCCACCTCAGTTCTTTTCGCCCCGAAAAGATGTGACGCTATTTGTAGTCAATTCTCCCTGGGTGTAATATGGGGCAAGACGGTCCAGATGCACGATTTTCATTTTAGCTCTCGGCTTACGATGTTCCTGTATTCGGTATACGACGTCGTTGATTCGCTTTGTAACTCGGTATGGTCCCTCCCAATTATGTTGCAACTTTGGAGACCTACCCTTTCGCCGTTGCGGGTTATAAAGCCACACCAAGTCATCTTGCTGGAAGCCAGTAGAATTAGCCTTTAGATCATACCTGGTCTTCATGCGGTCAGTAGCCGATTCGAGGTGTTTTCGCACTGTCCGATGTATCTGGTTCAACCGTTGTCTTAAACCACTTGCGTACTCCGAGACCGTTTGGGGTTTCTCAGGGGGTGTTCCGAACTTTATATCGGCTGGCAAACGAATAGTCTTTCCAAAAATGACTTTGGCTGGGGCTTGGCCCGTCGATGCATGTTCGGCAGCTCTGTACGCTATCAAAAATAGTGGGATATGTCGGTCCCAGTCCCTTTGGTTCTCGTCAACCATCTTGGCCAGATGTTTATTGAGCGTGTCGTTGAACCGTTCGACCATTCCATCGGATTGGGAATGCAGCGGTGTTGTCCTCGTTTTCCGTATTCCCAGTAGTTCACACATTTCGCCAAAAACTAGTGACTCAAAGTTTCGGCCTTGATCTGAATGTAATTCGCAAGGTACGCCGTACCTACTGACCCAATTTAACACTAGCTGTTCAGCTACGGTAGTTGCTTCCTGGTTGGGAATGGGGTAGACCTCGGGCCACTTACTGAAATAATCGGCTACAACCAGCGTATATCGATTTCCCCAATCGGATTCAGGAAAGGGTCCTGCGATGTCAACAGCAATCCTTTCGAATGGCACGCCTACGTTATATGTTTGTATTTGTCCTCTCAGTCGTCGCTTTGGGCCTTTGACGGAAGCGCAAATTGTGCATCTGCGACACCAGTCCTCTACGTCTTTTCGAGCGTGGAGCCAGTAGAACCGTTCCCGCAATTTCACTAAGGTCTTGTTAACACCAAGGTGGCCTCCCGAGGATCCTTCATGCATTTCCTTAACCACATCGTGGATTCGGCTTTTGGGAAGTATAGTTTGCATCCTATAGGAGCTAGCATCCACCGTTTCCCATTTTCGCTTGAGTACGCCACCCTCCACCTGAAGGGAGTTCCATTGTGCCCAATAGCTTTTCAGGGTTGCGCCATGCATTGAAACGTCTTTCCACTCAGGTCGCCCAGTCGTCTCCTTCCATACGAGCAATGGTCCGATGTCTTCATCGGCTAACTGGGCGGTTCGAATCTCCTCCGATGACCAACCTTCATCGAATCCCGCCGTTATCAATCGCAGATCAACGAGCGGTTCCTTTTCCTCAATCCGTCGGCAATGCTTGCAGTTAGCTGGACATGGACGGTGGGATAGGGTGTCAGCATTTCCATGAACTCCGCCCTTCCGATGAACAATTTCGTAGTCGTATGACTGCAATCTTTCGATCCATCTCGCAACTTGTCCCTCGGGATTTTTGAAGTTGAGCAACCATCTCAGTGATGCATGGTCCGTTCGAAGAACAAATTTCTGGCCATAAAGATACTTGTGGAACTGCTTGGTGGCCTCTATTATAGCCAATAGCTCCTTCCTGGTCGCACAGTAATTCCTCTCACTTTTTGAGAGAGCTCGACTGTAATAAGAGAGGATTCTTTCTTCGCCATTGATCTGCTGGGAGAGTACAGCTCCAATACCGCCGTTGCTTGCATCGGTGTCAACTACAAACATTTTTCCGGGTTTCGGATACGCCAGTACGGGTGATTCACACAGCTTTTCCTGCAGGGTCTCAAAGGCTGTCTGGCATTGTTCATTCCAGACATACGGACGATTTTTCTCGGTTAGCTGATGGAGACACTTAGCTATTTTGGCAAAATCTTTGACGAATCTTCGATAGTAGGTTGCCAGACCCAGAAAACTTCGTAGTTGGTGCTTGTTGTTTGGTGTTGGCCAACTTTTCACGGCTTAAATTTTCTCAGGGTCTGTTTTAACCCCTTCTGCTGATACGACGTGTCCCAGGTATTTTACTTCATCTGCGAAAAGAGTACACTTCTTGGGACTAAGTTTCAAATTTGCCAGTCGTAATCGGGAGAAAACCTCTTCTAAGTTCCGCACATGCTCTTCGAACGTTCTACCGATGAGATGATGTCATCTAGGTATACCAAGCAGGTTTTCCAGGTTAGACCACGTAGCACATATTCCATCAAGCGTTCGAAAGTGGCTGGAGCATTGCAAAGCCCAAACGGCATCACCACAAATTGCCACAATCCGGTCCCAACTGAAAATGCGGTCTTCTCTCGGTCCTTCTTGTCAATTTCTACCTGCCAGTAGCCACTCTTGAGATCGAGTGTAGAAAACCATTTTGCGTCGGCTAAAGTGTCCATGATGTCATCGATGCGTGGGAGTGGGTAACTATCTTTCTTAGTGACGTCGTTAAGCTGCCTATAGTCGACACAAAAGCGAGTGCTACCATCCTTTTTCTTCACTAGAACTACAGGCGCGGCCCATGGACTGACAGAAGGTTCAATAACGCCTTGTTTTTCCATGTCCGTGATCAGCGCGCTCACTTCTCCTTGTTTGGCTATAGGGAGACGTCTTGGTGCTTGTCGAATCGGCTTGGCTCCCTGTGTATCTATGAAGTGAGTTACCATACTCGTTCGGCCTTGGTCATCCGGGCTTGTTGAGAAGATGCACTGTACTTGGTGACCAGATCAGAGGCTCGTTTGAATAGCTGCACTGGCAATTTGACCTGCTTCAATATTGCAGACGTGGATTCCCGGGCTTTGTCTGTGTCTTGCCTCCTTTTCAAATGATGGTCGTGAGTAGCTTCCAAAGAGGTGATGGTGGAAACAGGCTGGCAGCTGCCGATGACTTCTCCCGCTTTGATGCTCGTAGTTGAGTCTGCGGTGTTAAGGACTCTAACCGGCACATATCCGTTCCTTAAAGATCTTACAAGGCATCGTCCTACAATCAAACTGCGTAGTGCGGACGTCTTCGTTGGCTCTATCAGATAAGATCGGTGATCTCCAGAATCACCATCAAGCTTGGCCCATACAATGCTTTCGGAAGAATTCGGTACATCAGTGTCAGTACATACCACTACATTCATCTTGGGAATTTGGACGCTGGGATCCTCCATCAGTACTTCTACATTCTGCCATTTCAATACACGTTTGCCCAAATCCAACGTGATTCTATGTGGTCGCAGAAAATCCATTCCGAGAATGCAGTCATCCATAATGTTCGCGACCAGAAAATTATGTCGGAACACAAGGTCTCCCAACTGTATCTGGAGGTTGACCTCTCCATGAACAGGTGCAGTTTCTCCCGTAGCTGTCCGTAGTGAGAAAATTCTGCCCTTGTGAAGTTGTTGCTGTCTAACTAGGTCTGGTCGGATAATCGATCGGGTTGCACCAGTGTCGATTGTTATGGTGCAGTGTTCTCCGTCAACTTGACCCGGAAGGCATAAGTCCGCTTCTCCACGATGTAGTCTTGACACGGTGATGGTGGTGCTGGGGACGTCGATCCTCCTAGCCAACCTCTGCCCCACGAAGTTGGCTCTTACATGTTTCCCGACCCCTCTGTTTGAAGGGCTTCCATTCTGGGCTCCTGACTCGGTCTGGATCTCCTCCTAGCTGCACACCCTGGACAATAGCTCGGTTTTCTTCGCTTCTTGCAATCTCTTTGCAGATGCCCCTTCTCTCCGCAATTCCAGCATCTAGGCGCACCATTTACAAGCGGGTCTCGCTCAATTTCCACGCGCTCACACCTGCACTCGTCTGTCACTACCTCACGAATCCGGGCAGTGGTACGAGTCACATTTTTCGCTGCCTCAAAGTTCAGACTATAAGCCAATGCGTCCTTAACCGTTTGCTTTTGAGCTAAACGCACGGCTTGTTGCAATTCCGGGTCCTTTAGTGCGCTGATGAATGCCTCTGTCGCTGCATCATCTCGATGTTCTGGGTCGTAGGCTGGATAAGCCAAAAGTGCCAGTCGCTCAATGTCTTGGGCTAGCTGCTGTAGGGTTTCACCAGACTTCTGCATTCGATGCCTTAGCTGTGACCGATAAATCTGCTTTAGATGATCGTCTCCATGACGCATGTCGAGCGCATTCATTATAGCATTCGGGTTTGAGTGCAATTCAACGGGGATCTCTGCAACAGCTCGGCAGCTGGGCCTCTTAGAGCAAGAATCAATGCAGTTGCTCGTTCCTGCTCATTCCAGTGATTTATGCGAGCGGCTGCTTCGAACTGGGTTTTGTAAATAGTCCAGACCGTTTGCCCATCGAATATTGGTGCTTGCACATTTCTAGATGAGCTTTGCGCTGCTGTTATAATTGGGGCTGGTGAGGCGGTTACCATTGCCTTCGCTGCTTCCAAGTTCTTTTTCACTTTTTCCATCTCATGGTTGACCTGGCTGATCTCAAGGTTGATTCTCTCCTCGACCTGGTATACCTTCTCCTCGACGCATTTAATTTGGCTGTTGAGACTACTGAGCTCCGCTTTTATTTCGGTTGACTGTTTTTCCTGCTTTTGTGCGATGTCTGCCTTGATTTCGAATGCTTGTTGGTCTAGCTTCGCTGATTGTTCATTTAGCTTCACAGCTAAACTGGATGTCTGTTCATTTAGCTGCGCTGATTGTTCATTTAGCTGCGCTGATTGTTCATTTAGCTTCGCTGATTGTTCATCTAGCTTCGCAGTCAGGCTCGATGACATCAGCATTAACATTTGCATTAGCGCATTTTCTGGCTCCTTTGATTTTGGTGTTTCTACTTCTCCACCTTCTGCGCCTTTTTCCGCATCCGAGAACTCACCCGAATCCAGGTTCACGCCTTCCGACTCGATCGCGTCACGCAAGCGTGCAATCAGTGTGGCCTTTGTACCTTGCGTAGCCAGGTTTCGCTGTTCCAACTCTTCCTTAAGCTCCGACATGGTCAATTCATTAATTTTTAAGTTTAAGCTTCGTGGCATTTTTAATGTTTCTTTAAATTTTACTATTGTGCACTATAAAAATGTTCAAATTTTCACTTTCAAAATTTTTCTTTCGCACTTCTTGACACCACTGTCGCGTGTTATTGGTTCGAGGCCTATAATTTTAATGATCCGGGAAAGTGAAAACGCAATGTCTTTTAATTTAAGTTAAAAGAATTTATTTAATTACAAAAATGCACAATAAACAATTTAACAATTTAACACTTTCACTAATTTTAATTTTCACTATGAAAAAAATCTAACACTTGTCCATAAATTTCTTATCGCAATTGTCTTCTAAATTACTTCGCACTCAAACAATCAATCGTCTTTACTTCGCGTTCCACTATATCGCAGTTTTCTATCGCGGTTGTAATGAATGAATCCCCCCATTCATTCAGCTCACCTTTATATAGGGTCTCTACCTATTCACCCATTTCTCGTACATTATCGAATGTTCTACCGAGAGGTACCTGGTAGATTCGAGCAAATTAATGAATGGAGTGACGTCACCTGCAGATGTTGATCATGCTTGTTGGGTTCTCGTGGGTTCGAGTAAATTCATTTGTTGACGTTGATTATGAAAACAATTGCGACAGCAGCTCGCAGAATTATTTGTACATGTAATTATTTGTACATGTAACAATACGAAGCAGCGGCGGCCTTACCCATTACGAGGCTCCTGGCGGCAGATCTTTGCGAGGCCCTTTGTCCTTCGTGAAAAGTATGTGATGCAAAAGTAGATCTGGTTGTTTGGTTGAGGTTTGTCGAGAAATGCTAAAGTTATACAAATAAATAAAATTTGAGTTTTAAAATATTTGCCATTGAAAGATTTACAAAATTATCAAATACAGAGATGATAAATTTTAAAATTTATGTTTGCGGTTTTTCCTAAGACTGATAATAATCTAACGAATGAGCTACGTCATTTTCGATTGAAAGAATAGCAAGGGCTGAAAGCCAATCTTGTGCCATCGAATTCTTCAAATATGTATTAATAATTTTAAGTCTCGAAAAACTCAGCAGACGCAACTGTAACAGGTGTTGAGGCAATAATTCTAAGGACTATTTCGATAGTGGGGTAAACTTCAGTAAATTTTTTTTCCTATTATGTATTTCAGCACCGAGATAATGTCTTCGTTTCCTTCATACACACGGATGAACATATTCAGTTCTGCGTACAATTCATGCCAAAACTGACGTTAGATAGGAAGCCATATGGCAGCAGCGCTTACTACCGCACACATGACCATTAGTAGGCCGGCTTCGCTGGCTAACTTACATGGCGGTATATGAAGAACTATGGAGGTGTCAACGAATATTCGACGTTTTGTACGGTTTTGAGACGGGTTTCTACAGTGAAATCCAGACGACCCGCAGAGAACACAATAGCGCTCCTAGTGAAGTGAAAATTAGTTCAGTTCTTATACCCGTTTAATTTTTATCGCCTTCTAAAGTGAAAGAATAGGAATTTGTTTACTTCTCAACGCTGAGCTGTCAGTGGAAGGTGCAAAACATGTGCTTCATTTGCTCGTCTTGAAAAGCTTTGGAGTACAGTGGACAGTACAAGGTGAATTTTAAGGATGCACGGAATGCGTTTCTTTTGTTTTACATTCGGAAAATAGTACATATTACGCAATATAAGCATTTGCTTATGCCGCAGTTGGCTGACAGCTCACGGAAGCTTGTCCATAGTAGGCCGACTAATACATATGCAAATTTCTACCATATGGCTTCCTATCTTACGTCAGTTTTGATTCATGCCCATCAATATCACATGATTCTCCAACTATCATAGTGGCTGCATTGCTTCAAAAGTTCATTATCACTAATTTCCTTTAATCTTTTTATATTATACATGTAGGAAAGAAAGAGATGTAGAGATGGCGTGGTCGACCGCAACATGGGAATCGGGACAGTCTCGATATGGCCGTTCACGCGCGTGGTTCCAATAAACAGAAATAAAGTATACAACTAAGACATAACTAAGCGCTTTTATTTACTGGTGTCCATTTCATTTTTCCATTAGCTTATTTTCCTCCATGGGGGCTCCTTCGGGATATTGAGAAGTTTTTTGTGAAAATTAACAGGTGTTCGACACGGCAAGAAAAAAAAGTGACCCTAACTGTGTTGAAAAATCACCGAATATGAGTGCATTGGAAGAAGATGCGTGTTGGCTCACGGTGCCGCAGTTAAAAGAAATATTAAAAGCAAAAGCCCTTAGTCTATCGGGAAATAAAGTCAAATTAGTAAAACGCATTGCCACAGCAAATCCTTTGGGACAGTGGATGGTGGAATTTCGAGAAATGACGGAAAACAAATCACCGAGCGGTGCGCCGGGCGAGGAGGATGGCATTAATGCAAGTGTGTTAGTGGCGGAAACTGTCCTAGAGCGCTAAATAGCACGAGAACGAGTAAGCTGAACGGGAACTCACCTTAGCGGGTCGCGAAACAGAGATGTTACGCCGAAGCCAATCAGTTGGTGATAGTGTTAGTGGCGACAGTGGTAGTCGTACCGAGAACAGTGGTGCACACTACACCCAAGATAAATGTTGCAACGCTAGCAGACCTTCTCAATGTTTTGGATGGAAAGACGGATATCTACGAAGCATGGGAGAACCAGGTTTTGTTTTTACGACGGGCGTATCAACTCGACGATGATACGACGAAAATATTGATAGGAACATGGCTAAAGGGGAAAGCAATAGAGTGGTTTCACTCCAAGCCGGAGTATACAGGACAGGGTTGTATAATAAGTAGCCGCTATCTGGTGCTGTAGTGGTGGTGGGGGTCTAGGTAAAGGGAACTGGGCTGCAGCAGTTGCCTCCAAGCGCTTGGAGAGATAGCATCGGGCGAGAGCGGAGTGCGTGTTCAGTTACGTCGTCGGAGTGAAAATGGAGCGTACGATCGAGCAACCGAACCAGAGTTTTTTAACCAAGTTATTACAGGAGACGAAACGTGGGTTTTCGAATACGACCCTGAGACGAAGCAGCAGAGTTCGGAGTGGTACACACCGGCGTCACCACGACCGAAAAAAGCGCGCATGAGCAAATCGAAGGTGAAGTCGATGCTCATTGCTTTCGTTGACGTGAAAGGCATTGTTCACAAAGAGTTTGTGCCACCCGGCCAAACTGTAAACCGACAGTACTACAGAGAAGTGCTCCGTCGACTAACCGCACGGGTCCACCGAGTCCGTCCGGAGATTGCCGATTCGTGGACCCTCCATCATGACAATGTTCCGTCACACACCTGCCTGCTCGTCGCCGAGCAGTTGGCCAAACAGTCGAGGGCAACGTTGCCACAGCCTCCTTATAGCCCGGATATGGAACCAACGGACTTCTTTCTGTTCCCCAAGATCAAGAGACACCTTAAGGGGACGCGGTTCGGGACTCTGGAAAACGTTCAACGTGCTACGACGAGGGCTCTAGACAGCATCGAGGTTGCTGACTTCCAGGGAGCGGTCGGGGATTGGAAAATACGGTATCAGCGTGTTATCGACTCCAATTTCTAAAGAAAAATCGTACATATTTTGCCAATAAAAACTTTCCTGAGGTCAGTCCGGTTACTTATTATTCAGACCCTGTATATCGTTGTCCCCTGACGAACTTCTAAGGGAATTGAAGATTTTTTTATAGCCGAACAAATAAAATTATAATGCGATGACAATTCGAAGATCGGGCTTGGAAGAGAAATGAGACGTTCTATGACTACGTACATGAAAAGCCGATTCTCGCGAATCACCTTGGCCTGGACGAAGAGGAAATTGTAAGCTATGCCATTGACGGTATTGCGGATTTACAATTGCGTGACGTGGCTTGTTTACAGGGTTTTGGGTCAGTGCTCGCTTTACTACTTGCGTTTGAGGAAATATTCTTGCAAGATCGGAAAGACTCGATGAAATCGAACGAAAATGCTGGTGGTGCAAAATGTCCAAGCGGTATAGTGTTGAAACGATGTTACAACTGCCAGCATAAAGCACACTTGAGCCATGAGTGTCCGGATAAGTTGAAGGGGTTGAAGTCTTTTCGATGCAACAAGTTTGAACACACTCAAGCACAATGCCAACGATTAAAACAAGGAGTTGAACGGGAGGCAGATAGAAAACACTGTAATGCATTAAATACAATGGACAGGAAAGCGTACAAAATATTGACGGAGTGCAGAAAGGATATTAAAGCTATGTTCGACTCTGGCAGTGATCTTGACTTAATGACGAGCAGCACCTACGAAAGTCTGGATGCACCTGCTTTGAAGGCGTCGACAGTCCTCTTCAACGGCATAGATTCAGTTAATTTGAGGACGCTTGGTAGCTTCACTGCACCGGAATCTGTGGATAGATTTAATTTTGTTTTGCAGAAGCACGTTGTTTCGGACGATTATGCGGGATGCGATATTTTGCTTGGAGCAGAGCCGACAAACTCCGTTGAAGTAGGTTTAAGAAATGGCAATGCTATATTGGTAGAGCTCAACGCTGAATCTCATATGGATACGTTCGAAGCAAAGAACAACTTCAAAGACGCAGTGAAGGAGATTATGCGCATAACGTCGTTGAAGGGCCCAGTATGCAGTTGCCGCACATTAAAGACCAAACCATAGGCCATACATTAAGAGATTTGTTTGAAAGCTACAAACCGCGACCGACAAAGAATACTGGTGTGGAAATGATAATTATCCTAAAGGACGATATTCCAATACAACAAAATCCAAGATGCTTGTCGGCGGAGCAGCGCGATATCGTGAGCAATCTAGTCAATGATTTGAGACTTAATTCGTCGGAATATTTTAGCCCTATATTACTAGGAGCGAAAAAAAGTGGGAAGATTAGAATGTGTGTAGACTATCGTCTACTAAACAAGAAGATGATAAGGGACCATTTTCTGGTGTCTTTTATCAAGGATCAGCTGAATAGGTCGCAGGACGCCATCGTATTCACTACTCTGGATTTAGAAAATGGATTTTATCATGTGCCACTTGAAAAAAACAGCGTAAAGTATACGGCGTTCGTTACACCGGATGGGCAGCTCGAATTCTTGCGCGTTCTTTTTGGTATCTGCAACTTACCGGCAGTTTTTCAACGACACATCATAGTAGTATTTAGAGACGTGCTGGTGGATGGAACCGTATTGTCTTATTTAGATGATTTGATAATTCCGGCCAAAGATGAACGAGATGGTTTAGAGAAACTTCAAAGAGTGTTCAAGGTCACAAGTGAACACAACGGATTGTTTAACTGGGAAAAGTGTATTTTCCTGGAAAAGAGAGTGGAGTACTTAAGATACATTGTCAAAGATGGCACTATTATGCCAGAAAAGGAAAAAAAAACGATGGCTGTAACAGAATTCAAACGACCAAAAACAGCGAAGAACGTACAAAGTTTTTTAGGGCTGACCAGCTATTCCCGCAAGTTTATCAAAGGGTTTTTGACTATAGCTCGCCCTCTCTCTAATTTGTTAAAAGACGAAATAAGGCTAAAGCGTTTCAACAGGTAAAGGACTTACTCACACATGGTCCCGTTCTCAACTTGTATCGAGTCGGACCCGAAACAGAATTATATACGGACGCACCTAAGCAAGGACTCGGTGCCATACTTTTGCAGATAGACTATGAAGATGGAAAGTTACATCCAGTTTTTCACGCAAGCTGGAAGACGATGCCTGCCGAGGAGAAGTATACGAGCTATGAATTGGCGATTTTAGCCGTAGTGAAAGCATTGAATAAGTTTCGCGTTTATTGGTTGGGTAACCCAGTGAAGATTGTTACAGACTGTCAAGCTTTTGCCATAACCATAGCCAAAAAGAGACGACCTTAAGAGTGGCATGTTGGGTGGTCTTAATCGACGAATTTAATTATAACTTCAAATATCAACCTGGCAGGACTATGAAGCACGTGGATGCTTTAAGCCGATATCCGGCATCAGCATATCATATCGAGAAGAGAGTAGACGCATTAATGAAATGAGTGCACCGACCCCAGCAGAATGATAGAACTACAAAAAATCATTCAAGATATAAACGACGAGAAACAAAAGGACTTCACACTGCGACAAGGAATTCCTTACCGCGAAGAAGGAGGGGATCTTCTAGTGGTTGTACCCAAGGCAATGCAATACGCCGTTATAAGAAGTGCGCACGAACGTGGTCAATCCGGCGCGAGGAAAGCCGAATAAGTTCTTCAACAGGAATTTCGGTTCCCGCACATGCAAGCCCGCATAAGAAAATTCATCGATACATATGTTGTCTGTATATTAGCCGAGAGGAAACACGGAAGGCTGGAGGGCTTGATACATCCGATTGACAAAGGTGGTAGGCCACTAGATACTGTTGCGAATTCCGGCATACCAACTTCCTCCCATTCGCAACTTCGAATTGCCGGCGTAACATCTCCATCTTCCTTTGGGCATTTATACCCTTTTCCCTGGTATTTATATAATTTTTCCAATTTCCCGATAACTTTTATTTCCCTATCATCACAATCATACCCTTTCCCCTTATTTCCAACTAAAATAATATAATATATACTAATAATTTCAATTTTCCCGCTAACAACATTCCATTGATTAATTCCCACTAACAAAATTTCATTCTATTCATTTTCCCTAACAAAACCTAATTCCTTTCCTTCATACTAAGTCTTTTCACTAGTTCCCACTAACAAATTTTATTTTTTAGACTAACAAAAATTAATTCACGTTCCCCTACTAACAAAGTTCAATCTCATACCTAAAGGCATCGTTGAAGTTGCTTATGAGATGAATGCGAGATCAACAATCCATGGCACTATTAGCTGCGTCACGAGTTCTCGATCGGGGGTCTGCTGGAACCCTGAGTTAAAGTTCCCCCGGACGCAGGGAAGCACTCTTTTTGGGGTATCGGCAAAACCAATAGCTTCCGTAATGTATGTGTGGCATTCTGCATTCAATCAAGCGCTTCTTGGATTGTGCAAATTGCCATATGTAAAACAATGGATACTATTGAGTTTGTCGATATGGAACAAAAGATGTGTGGGTAGCGGAATCGAATTGTAATGAACTTCGATTACGTTACCCAGATGCGGCAGCGGTAATTTGAAAATGAAAAGGATTGCGGGATCGGATTGGATGAAGGTGAAATGTGGGGATTAAGTGGTTAGGATTGGGTCAGTTAGTATTTGACTGGGAGATAAAAAGCAATGGTGTTTGGCGGTGCGGAATCGTTAATTCGAGAAAAGATTCGGTATTTGAATTTGAAAAAGAACGATAGGGATTGCTTTTGGCGGTGCATTAAATTTTAATTCGGGGAGGAAAGATTTGTTGTTGATTTGATCTTGAAAGAGATAGGGAGTTGTCACGTTTTTGTGGAGGTGATTTACGGAATAGATTGTCCGACAGGCTGTTTTAAAGAAAGAGAGGATTTTGAGAATTAACAATTCGAGGAAGTGTGTCAATGGTGTCAGAGGTTTGGTTTGGATTAATGACCCAAAGTGATCAGCGGTCGTGAAAGTGCATAGAATACTTAGAAACGACGTGCAATTTATTGTATTAGAAGTGCAGCAAAGATTTGGCGATTCGAGCGGGTCTCGTAGATAATGAATAAATCCGTTTAAAATTATGAAAAAGTGGAAGATGTTTAAATACATTAACGAGAAAATTCCTTTGTTTGATGTGGATAAAGCTGGTTGTGTTTCTTCGTGGAGTGACAATAAATCGGATCTCTGAGCATTTAAGAACTAAAACAACTCTTTATCAAACTGACCTTAGCAATAAACAATATTAGTAACCGAGTTAAATTTATTTATTAATGTTTTTCAATATTTTTGGTAGTTGCCCAGTTCCCCTTCTGTTGCAGGGCACTCCGCAGCCGAAAAAAGGGTGAGTAACTTTTAATACTGTTTTTTTTCTTTCTCGGTTTCTCTTATGATATTATAAAGTGAATTCATTAATTGATTGTTTTCTTGGTGTAAATTTTAGTAGTAGCATTAATTGAAAGTAAATTTTAATTTATTATTATCTTTGAATCAAATTAAAATTTGTAAAAGGAAGAAAGCGGGCCTATAGAATAGAATTTTTTTTTGTTTGATAATTGGTGCCCTGTAAACTAGTTGAAGAAAAAAATATAAAACATGAAGTGTTAAAATAATTATTTTTCATTTCTCAATGTGACCTCTCCTTTCCCGTCCTTTTCCCTTCGTGTTAGTGTTTTTATGTAAGGTGGCTCAGCACGAGCAGAAGGTGTCCCGGAAGTCACACGACACGACTGAGCGCTAGCCGGCCTCAGTATGCCACCCCAGGCTACACACCCCTCTGCTAATTCTTAATGTCTGCAACTGCGGCGACTTCCGCGGTTGCAACAATACCTATCATGTTTGTATGGCTGTATCCAACGAAGTCAAAGACAACGGAGGAAGTTATATCGCTGTTGTAGAAACAAGCCACTGTTTCCGGAAACCCACGTAGAATTGTTTCAAACCGATGGACCGCATTCACTTCGAGAGCTTTCGCTGAATATTGCAAAGGCAAGGTCATAGAACACAACCCCATAACGACGGGTGTGCCACGTGATAATGGTTAAGTTGAAAGGCTAAACCGAGTGATTATCCCAGTGTTGACGAAGCTGTCTATAGAGAATCCAGCAGAGTGGTTAGAGTTCTTTGACAAAGACAGAACATTAATTCTTCGTTTAATCGTAGTATTGGAATTTCACCATTCAAGATACTGATTGGAACAGCTATACGTACGAAAGACGATTTGAAGTTGCTTGAGATAATTGAAGCTGAAATCGTATAAATCTTTCAGAAGGAACGACTGGAACTGAGAAGCAGAGCTATGGACAACATGAAGAAAGTTCAAGGAGAAAATCGCAAAACGTTCAATCGACGGCGTAAATCCGCAAGCCCGTATGATGTCGGCGATATCGTAGCTATTAAAAGGACTCAGTTTGGAGGAGGTCTAAAAGTCCCGAGGAAGTTTTTGGGTCCTTATCGGGTTGTGACAGTTAAGCCTAATGAACGGTATGGAGTTGAAAAAATCGGTGACCACATAGGATCCAAGCAGACTACGACGTCAGCTGATCATATGAAGCCATATCCAGAATGTCAAGATGCAGGCATGATCGTTGAGACTACATTCGAGGATTCATCGTCTGAGGAGGAAGTAGGTATTGGGGACAATGCAGCCATCAGAAAGGCCGAGTGTAGGAAAGAAAGAGATATAGAGATGACGTGGTCAACCACAACATTGGAATCGAGACAGTCTCGATCTGGCCATCGGCACGCGTGGTTACAATAAACAGAAATAAAGTATACAACTAAGACATAACTAAGAGCTTTTATTTACTGGTGCACATTTCATTGTTCCATTAGCTTTTTTCCTACATACATGAAACCAAATATACTCTCATGATGTTTAAGTGCCTCAAACCTAGGCTAGCACATACAGGGACTCTAGTACATCTTGGCCTTGCTAGACATATCATAGTGGTAAACCACCAATGTATAAATCAGAAGCAAGTCCAAATGATATTGATGTCCGAAGGCAGCACAAAATCCGAAAGTTGTTAGAGATGCTGGGGCACGTTTAGTGCAATTCCTTTTGGTAGTTACATACCCATCAAAAATTTGGACACCTTGTGGGGTGACCTAGAGATGGTGATCTGTCTCATTGCTCACGATTATTCATTCAGGCCTAAGATGGGCACCATATGAAGTGTTTAAGCTGGATGGTAAATATCTGTACAGGAATGTAGTGGTGGACTGCTGCTTCAGCGAGCGCAAGACATGCCCAAATGAAGATGTCATTAGTTGGGGACGCATAAGCGCGCTGGCATACTAGTTTTGTGGGGTCGTGGGCGAGTTCTCTTCTCACAGCACTAGTGGCCACTACAAACATTTTTTTGGCGCTTACCGATTTCCCGATGATCAGAGTCAAAAAATAAAATGCAAAATCCAACAAAACCATCGATAGGTATCGATGACTTAGGTAATATACCGAAAGGATTGAACGAGAGAAACGCGGCAACAATGCCCGGTTAACCGCGCGCGAAACTCAAGGCTATTATTTCCTCCCCACGAAGGTTCACGGCACACAAATGAGAGTGGGGCATTCAGGTGGAGGCGGTGCCCCCTCGTACCCCTCCTAGCCGAATCAAGGATCCAAATTGATGCCTTGGCTTACGTCTGGTGAGGAAGGCCAAGAACCCCGGGGAGAGCCCCTGAAGCGCAAAAAAGGTGAAGAGCTTACCTGATGGCTAGCTCACTGGTATCTCAAACGAGTATGGGACCCGCTAGGTTGGCTGGCCCCTCCGCGTATGAGCTAGCCATCGGGCAAGTTCTCCCTCTTTTTTGCGCTTCAGCGGCTCTCACCGGGACGCTTGGCCATTCTCACCAGACATAAGCCAAGGCATCAATTTGAATCCTTGATTCGGCTATGTGGAGTGTGATGTGGCAACGCCTCCATTTGGAGGCCCCACACTTATTTATGGGCCGTGAACTTTCGTGCCTTGAGTTTCACGCGCGGTTAACCAGGCACTGTCATTGCGTTTCTCTCGTTCAATCCTCTCGGTATGTTACCTAAGCCATCGATACCTATCGATAATTTTGTAGGGTTTCGCATTTTTTTGCCTCTGGTCATCAGAGAATCCGTAAGTGTGAAAATTATTTGTGTAGTGGGCCCTTTTGCTGTGGGAAAAGAAACCACCCAACGACATTGCAAAGCTAGCTTGCCAGCGCATGTATGTGTCCCAAGACAAGGCCTTCTTCAGCAGGCAGCAGTCCGCCACTGCAGTCCTGTACGGACATTCACCGCCCAACTTTAGCACTACAGGGTCTCATGAGCATTATGAATAAACGCACTTGATTTTAATTCTGGCAGGGTCCCTTTATAAGTCTTGATTGAGTTTTTACCACGCTCTCTTGGTTTCTTTGCTACATACCTCTTATTTTTCTCTGCCCTCTGATTTCGCCAGAGTAGTCAATGACTATCAAGTCTTTATGAACGGCCAAACTACTGATACGGGCATAATTTTACATATACAAAAAAAAAATGTGTATCCTCACAAAAATACTTTAATTAGACTACTGATATTACGCTTAATCGTTAATGGGTTAGCATCAAATTCAAGGTTTATTGGTCTCCTCAAAAATTTGGTAGACCTTTAGCAAAATTTTTGAAAAATTCTTCATCTCTGCAAATACTAAGGAATGACTATTGAACTCGACACAATAAATTTTAAAAGCTTTTTTACTTATCTTCAACAAGTCGAAATAACCGTTACCAATCCTTTATTTATCAAATTAAAATGCTAATGTATTCATTTCAAAATATTTTTTCCGCATTTTACCCATGTGGAAAAGAACAATTGGTTAATACTGCCACACGGGGAATGGTCGTGGCAGAACAGTTAAAAACAATATAAGTAACTCCAAACATGCCAAGAATGAGATGATGAAAACAAAAACTTCACTGCAGGCAACATCTTAAATCTTCTTCTCAATCTCATTCTTATTCTGGGATTGAAATGAAGTGGACCTCAAAAGAGCATATGTACAAACACCTGTTTAGTATTCCAAACAGGGCGGACACTTTGAAGGCTCTTTAAACTTCCATCGTGTAAATATCGACTCGGCACTAAGTAGAATCGTTGACATCATAAATCTGAAGAAGAAAATAGCTTTAAGATGTACTCAATCTTTTTCGACTTTTGTTGCGGGCTCGAATGCAAAGAAATGAAATTCAGTTGATGCACAAGTAAACCAATATAGCCCAGAACAATCCTGAAAATTGAACAGTGAAGGGAATGTATGTTCGTTGAAGTTGGTAAATAAACGAAAATTTCTATTTTGGATTTACTTGATTTCGATTCTCCTAAAATGGAGAAAAAAACATAATCTTCCATTAGTCCTAGACTAGCTAGAAAGTAAGGAACTTGAACCAGATTTTCTTGTCTAAAATGCATTTTCCCCAACTGTCTTAAGAGCATAAATCGGAGTCCACCAAAATATTATTCTTTTGTTTTTAGACAACATCACATTTAGGGCCGTAGCTCATCATCATATGCGTCCCCGATAGCATTTTGTCAATTAACACTCTTGAAAAACGCCCACGGCAAGTCTGTCGCTGCTACAGAAATCCAGCATACGAGTACGTTACAGCACCTGAGAGTCATACCTGCAAGAACTCAGTATGTAAATACACAAATGGGATCTCGTACGAATGTTTTACACGCTCCACAAACGCCAAAAGATATTCAGGCATCATCCTCATCTGCATCATCATTGTGGTCGTCATCCGCATGATCTTCATCATCTTCTTCACCATGACCATCATGCAACGACGCGCATCAGCCGTACATCAGCGCTTTCGAGTACACTTCAGGGTTCAAGATAATCGGTTAAGTGGTTTGGCAGTAACTATGTTAGGATGACAAATTGATTTGTAGATAATAATTATTTGGAGGATTTGGAAGGAGGTTCTGGTCTTACCAATATGAAAATGATTGAGACTGAAGCGTTTTCTTAGAACTACTTGTTCGACGTTTTATGGGGAATTGACATTTTTGTGTTGAACAGGGACTTTATATCAAGTGATTTTCAGTTAGAACTCTTTGCAGATGAATTTTATTTATTTGCTTTGGGGTATGTTTTTGCAGTTATTTAGTTTTAGTTTAAAATTGAAACTAGTAATTTCATGCATATTTGATTGAATACCATTTTAAAAGTTCACAGATTAAAAAGTTACCAGTTAGGATTTGAAATGTGGGTTAAAGTGATATGAAGTTTCTTAGAATCAGGCATTTTCAGCACTAATATTAAATTTTTAATAAGTTTTCCTCTTAGTTAAACCATCATATCGAGCTATTTCTTTAGAATTTCATACATTTCCTATGCAAATGCTGCTAGTTTAAGACCTGTTTTGAAAATTTCTCATTAAGGCCTTTCATTTGATCCACATTGGCTACCCTAGGTAAACTTTTTTTAGGAACACGTTCCTATGAGGGTAGACGCCTCTTAAAAGTCTTATGAAATTTTTCTTGTACTTAAAAATTTTAAGAGGGCATCTGTTTTGACCTACTTACGAAATTTCATCATTCTAACTTTTACGGTTTGCGAGAAAACTTGCTGTGACACACGGACGGACAGACAGGTCACTACTATAGTTGAGCCTTGTACAATTATTTTACGAAATCCTATAAAAGTGCAAAACATGTCAAATTCCAAGACGTGTCTCCCTATTTATGGAAATGACCCTTCAAACAATTTCTTGAGTAAAAGTAGCCAAACAACAAATTTGTGCTTCCCTTAGCGATTGGACATTCTTGGGCTGGAAATTCTGAAAAACTATGAAAGAAGGCCTTCGATCAGCTTTGTTAATAGCTCTACAAACTATGAATTTAACAATTTTGACTGTAAAATGTACTAAGTGACTTTAAATTCAAAATTCATATCTTCGTACCTTAATAACCGTTACATACACTTTGAAAATTCCATAACAATATAACTCTAAACAAAAATGTTACAGCCAATTGAAATTTTTTTATTAAAACAAATAACTTGAAAGAATGTGCTGATTTACGTCTCCAAGAAAATTATAGTTATTAATATGTTGTCATAGCTTTTTACGAGTAAACAAAAACTTAAATCAAAATGACGGTCATTTTAAATACTAGATTGGCTACTTCGGGAGTTTCGCCTTTGAGTCGACTTATGACCAACGTATGGGGACCCAGCCCACCAAGAAGACGCCTCTTGATGAGTGCTGTGGGCTCAGTGCTACTGTACGGAGCAGAAATATGGGGTGATGTTCTCAGTAAGGAGCTATACCGAAAACGCTTGGCACAGGTACAGAGAAAAGAGCATTGAGAATCGCATCTTCGTATCCGACAGAGTCTGGCTCGGCGGCGAGAGTTATTGCAGGCATGATACCTGTTGCCCTCCTTGCTAGAGAGCGTGGCGCTATTTACCTGTGGCGGAACGAGGGTGCCGGGGATATGGTTGTCTGTGAGGAGAGGTAGTGCTAACTCAACGATTGGCAGTGGTCTTGGGTGAATTGCACGAAGGGAAGGTGGACTGCACGCTTCATCCCGGATCTGAGACCGTGGCTAAATCAAAGCCATGGGGAGACTGACTTCTATCTGACCCTGCTTTTGACCGAACATGTGTGTTTTCAATCTTACCTGCACAAGATTGATAGCTCACGGTCCCTCGATTGTCGGTTTTACCCAAGGGAGGAAAACAATGCCTGCTACACATTTTTTGCGTGCACAAATTGGGACAGACTGTGAAAGGAACTCTACAGGGAATTAGGAGAGCTTTCTTTGAAAAATTTAGTCGCGGTGATGCTTGAATCAGTTCTCAAATGGAGCTAGGTGTCAGATTATGCTCGGGTAGTCCTTAAAAGATAAAAGGGATTCACAGAAGCAGGGGGCTTTGGGGCTAGGGGATTACTTGCCTGGCAATTCCTCTTCCTCTCTCCCCTCCCACTAGAAGAGAGATCGCCCAGCTTGAAGGCGCCTCGCGCCGTAACAAAATGAGACCTGGCCCGAAGGAATGTGTCAAACGGTTCCAACCTGGGTTCTCAAGTTGACAGGGGAGTCTGGGCGTAGATAACCTTAACCTCCCAACCAGGCACAAAATACTAAATAAACTTATTTTATTTTACCTTATGGAATAGAAGGAATCTATGTATGATCCGGGTCGTTATCATTTATTTTGGAGACTTTTTTGATTTATTAATTTTTTCAGAAAATCATTTTGGTTGAAGTATCGCTGCAGGGGTGAAGGCTATTAGCTTTTTGCGTACAAGACTTTTAGATGCCCAAATCTTCTGTACTATCTCCTATACGTGAAAACCTAGTTTGACACACTACTTTTGATGAAACCTAGTTTTTCTACGCTTTGAAGCACCATTGAGTTACAAAAACTTTTCCTCTAGCGACAAGGAAGTAAGAAATAGAGAGAGAGAGAGAGAGACATTTGTTACGATCTACCAAAATCAACACTTCCGGCTGCTCATGTAAGCCATTTTTAGTTGGCATGACTGCTCAAGCGTCATGTGCCACGTGCTTCCATTTATGATTGATAATAATTTAAACATCTATAGTAAATGGCTACCTAAGAGGTACTTTATCGAAACCTTGTCATATTATGATTTTTACTACAGTTTGGCAAAATTATACTACTTGCAGCGTGGTGACCATAGGCTTAGTGAGACGGTTGTTTTTGGCTGAAGATGTGATAGGGGACTTCTCCCGTTCATGTTTTTTGGTCGGAGTTCATAGGCTCTTGACGTTTGTTTAGGCGCATGTGAGAGGCACGGAGAAAAAGTTGTTGATGATGGTCAGAGAGGATCACACTTAATCGGGAATAAAATCATATATATTGCGATTCTAACTCCACCGTAGCCCGTTTGAGAAAGGAGCCCCTAGTTTCCATGATTCCTCATCCCGAATCCCCAATTAAATGGTAGTAAATGCCCTCAGCGTCGCAAATTGGGCTTACTGGTTCCCCAATAATGGGACATTAAATGCCGAGAATTGTTAATACACCTACTGCTGTGCAACTAAATCCTATTTACACCTCCTTTGTGGGGACGCAAAAGGATGAAGGCCAATCTTACGACCCTGATGATGGAATCGAAGTAATAACTATGCCGCCGGAATGGAGGTTGGGGAACGGGCTAACTCCCCATCTCTGGGAAACCTTAAAATGTTTCAAAACTTGCAGAAATGGACTGTACCCATGACAACGGCCTCGAAAATGGAAAAAGCACTATTGGATCCTGGATTGTTAGGTCACTCAATCATCTGGGCGCTATTGAGGACCTTCTACATCAGGCCTGTCAATATCAATTAAAAATACTGGCAGTCCAGGAAACGGATTGGGCTGGAAACGAAATTCAAGACATGAGATCGCACACAACCTTCAAAAGTGGGAAGCCTACAGGAAAACGAGACTTCGGAGTGGCCTTCATTGTGGAAAGGGAGTTGAAATCGCACGTTATTGATTTTAAGGCAATCAATGAACGATTGTGTGCGACCCGTGTAAAAGCAAAATTCTTCGAAATTTGATTTATTAATGTTCACGCTCCAACCGAAGTAAAGGACGAAGAAACGAAAGAAATGTTCTACAATCACCTGAGAAGACTAGTTGACTAATTGCCCACAAACGACACAAACATAATTCTGGCTGATTTCAACGCTAAGGTTGGGAATGAGCTACCTCATCAGGGAATGACTGGAGGATATAGCCTCCACGATGAAACAAATGACAACGGCCAGCGCAGGATTGATTTTGCATGTAGCAGAAATCTAGTCATACGTTCGACTTGCTTCCCACATCGACACATTCATAAAATGACCTGGGTATCACCGAATGGCAACATGCAAAACCAGATCGATCATGTCCGGTATGTACGTCCGTACATATCAAGGAGCCAATTGTAACTCAGATCGTTCCTTGACCAAAGTAACCTATCGATTCATATGTCAACGGCATATTCAGCAAAGACCAGCCCGCTACAAAAATTTGACATCAAAAGGCTCCAAACGGCGTCTGCGGCCAAAAATTTCACGGAGACCCTCGACAACCAGCTGGCTTCCGTCTTATCAGACGCATCATTAAATACTAGTAACGAGCTCTGGATGGAAGTGAAAGTAGCTATTAAGACCGTGGCAGACCAGACGATTGAACATCATGCCCGGCGCAAGAGAAATGATTAGTTCGATGATGAGTGCCAGAATACGTTAGATAAAAAGAATCAGGCATACAAAGAATATGTAGGTAGGAAAACCATTACGAAGAGAGAACATTATGAAAATCTCGGATGAGTAGCGAATAAGAACATTAGGATTAAGAAAAGAAAATACTATGATGGCCAATCGAGAAGTATAGATGTAAGTTTAGCGAGCAATAACACAAGACAAGCATACGAAGTAGTTAAAAGTCTGAAACGTGGTTATCAGCTCAAAACCATGCTCTGTCGTGATGGCATCGGCAATATCATCGCTGATAAAACTAAGGTTAAAGAAAGATGGGCGTCATATTTCAAGAACCTCCTTAACCCTCCACATAGCTCCCGAGCATCGGAGCCAATAGATGTCTGTGGAGGGCTTCGATTGGCCCAATCAACTCTGAATGAAGTTTGTTCCATCATCAAAGCCCAAAAGAATAATAAAGCGTCGGGCATCTATGAGATTCCAGTGTAGCTCATCAAATTTAGTGGCAGCAGTGTTCATATAGCTATTCACTAAGTGAACCAGCACATTTGGCAACAAGAACGCATGCCGTAAGAGTGGAGCCAAACAATTATATTTCCCATCCACAAAAACGGCGACAAGCTACAGTGCGAAAATAACAGAGAAACATCATTACCTTGTACGGCGTACAAAATATTTTCCACGATCTTAGAAAATAACATTGGATCATACACCAACAGTATTATTGGGGAGTACCAAGGTAATTTTAGAGCAGGCAGATCGGCAAGAGACCAGTTGTTCACAATCAAGCAGGTACTTGCAAAATGTTGGGAGTCCGACTAGACGTGCACTAAATTTTCCTCGACATTCAGCAAGCATATAACAGTATTGATCGTAACGTACTATACCAAGTAATGTTTTGCTTTAGCATTCCAGCCAAATCAGTCTGTCTCACCAAAATGACAATGAAGTCGACGACTTCCAAGTTTGTATCAATACCCAATACACCGACGCCTTTGACACAAATGTCGGACTGAAGCAGGGAGATGGGCTGGCCCCATTGCTACTCAATTTGGCTCTGGAGTACGTTATAAGGAAGCTACCTGTTGATATACGAGGTACATTACTATACAAGTCGAGCCAAGTAGTAGCCTATGTGAACGACAGCAACATTTTGTCACGGTCATTGACAACTGCCGAATAACCCTTCCTGAAACTCGACAGCTAAGCAAAACTAGTAGAACTACAAATCATTGAAAATAAAACAAAGCTCATGACGCAGTCAAGGAAAAATTATTCAAGTACATAAAATGTCACATTTGGCAAACACAGTATTGAAAATGTGAGCGAATTTGTGTATTTAAGCTGCAAAATAACGAGAACCAGTAATGTAGGAGACGAAAAAAGCCGAAGAACACAGCTCGCAAACAAAATATTTTATTCAGTTTTGACAATCTTGAATACCAGCTGCATACACAGGAAAACAAAGCTCCAAGAACACAAATCTGCTATGAGACCTGTGTTAGCTATGGGTGTGAAACATGGTTCCTTACTCAAGCATCCGCAAATATATTGAACGCCTTTGAGTGGCAAGCACCCGTGAACATATTGAACGGCTTCATAAGACGGTTCCTGAGGCAAAGAATCGGAGCGAAGCTAGAAGGGGACCAATGGTGAATTCGGTATAACCAAAAGGTGTATGAATTTTTACTGTGGCAGAGGTTCAATGATTGTAAGATTGCGGAAGCTGCAATGAGCTGGCCACCTGAATCGTGGAGACGAACAACAGATACCCAAAAAGGTATTCGTTGGGAGAACTGAAGGCCGAAGACCAGTGGAGAAACCGAGGAAACGCTGGTCTGACTTAGTCGACCAAGATAGTTCATCGCTGCTCAGATTTTGAAATTGAAAGACGTGGTCAATGGACCGAGACAGTTGGAGGCACTATCTGTAGGAAGCAAAGGCCCAGGAGGGGCTAGTTAAATATTCGTATCCTTTTTGAATAAGTATTCAAATAATAATACATGGATTGTTAAATATAAAAAGATTCTTTACTTTCAATAGTTAGAAAACTTCCATTCGAAAGGAAGCGCAAGGTGAGTATGTCGTCAAGTGGTTGGGCTTCGTCATTACCCATGACTAGACAACAGTACAACCGCCCAAAACCTGCTTAAGCAATTTGCGTTGGACATCAAAGCCAACTTTTGGCTTCTGAGTAAGCAACACCACGATAAAAACGTGACAAAGCTGGCACTGCCACCATCTGAGTTCGGAACAGTGCAGATTTTCTAGTGGAGGGGAATGGAAAGAGGAATAGTTTCAAGTGAGTTCAGTGTTCAGGGACTACATTATTTAGTGTGTATCTAACATCGAGCAAGCCGATATCAACTTTCGAAGCCAAGCTTAATGCCTTGAAGGAAACTGTCACGTAGCCGTTGCGGGAGACTTCAATATTAAAGCAATCAAATGAGTTGTGGCTGAAACTGATCTGTGGGGAAAACGAGTCCTGAAGGTGGCGGCCAGGACAAGGCTGGTTGTACTGAACACCAGCGATACGCGGACTAACCTCCATGTGGGCTGTGAAGGAGCCATGTCTGACGTGACACTTTCCTCGGAATCCCTGGTATGGAGGGTACAAAATTGGAGAGTAGTAGGAACTACTCAGCCAACTATCATCTGTACATTCTGCTTCCACGATTGCATGGAACATTGGAAGGATGGATACAGAGAGGTTCATCAAGGTGCTCACGGTACTTGCACCGTTGCTGGAAGACTCGCTGGCGACTGAAGGGAAAGCAGCTCAAGACGTGATGATCTTTCCCTGGATAGTCTTATCGAGGAGATGCTTGGATCGGTCGAAGAATGGAACAATCTGGCACATTATATTGTGGCTATCCTAAAAGATTAAAAAAAAGCTCACAGCAGCCAGGAACATCGGGGTTGGGGGATCCCTTTTCTAGCAATCCCTCTTACTTGAGGAAGCACCCCTTAACTTGAAGGTGCCCAATAGCATAACAAAACGAGGCTCAGCCAAAACTAATGCGTCAAACGGTTACAGCTTAGGTTGTCAGATTGACAGGAGAGATTCTTTTTGGGTTGTTTGGACATATTGTGCGTCTAGAAACCCCATTTTCAAGGCATAAATAGCCTTCATCTCACAACCACAAAAGGAAAAAAATGGTTTAAAAATTATATCTTCCATCCCATGTCAAACAACCGTAAAAAACAATTTTGACCACAATATAAAATATTCTATCCCTGAGTTTTGAAATTTATAGCAATAAATATATTGTTTTTTGTTCGTTCCAGGCTGGGTGGTTACATCAAATACTTATTGGTGAAGTTAAAGTGTGTGCTGTGAAAGTTCTGATCAGTAAGTTATTTATCTGTTTATTTATTTGAAAACTTCATTTAACAGACGCAAATCCAATAACAAAATGGAATAGTAACACAAATAAATAGGAAGAAAAAGTTAAGCGATGCTTTGAAATAGAAATTTAAACAAGAAATAAAAAATAGAATGAGTAAATTAGATAAACCTAATGAACAACTAAATACAGTAGTAAAAAGTTAAAAAAGAGAAACTAAAAATAGAAGCAATATTTATAAATTAAGTTTAGTTAAATTTTGCAAAGTCCTTTTAAACACGATAAAAGATGAAGGAAATTGGACTAAGCTGAAGATTATTATGATTTTTAGCGAGTCGTAATAGAAGTGAATGGTAGTATAGGTCGGTATGAGCATATGGAACCAGAAAAAAACATATCAATCGGTAAGACGTAAAGACTGCTAAAATTGCAGTTCAAGAAACAGATTAAAAGAAGTTTGACGGTGACATAGTTGATATAAAAAACACATATCTAAATAAGTACTACGTACAGCCAGGAATGAAAAGCCAAAGGAGGATAAACGATCATCATATTGAAGATAGGGTAAACTTAGTTTAAAGAGTAGGAAGTGAGTGAACATCCTCTGAACAGACTCTAACGATGACGCAAGATAGGAATGATGGGGTGACCAGACCACAGAACAATATTTTAGTAGTGGACGGACAAGACAAATGAACAAGCGGATAGTGGTAGAAATATAACAAAGCTTGTGGATATGCCTTAGGTGGATCCAAAAAAAGTAACTCAACATGCACGAAGACAAAAGGGTATGGGTGATTCCAAAAGCTTCAAGTTTACAGCAAAGAAGACGATGATTGACTGTGTCAACTACTTTGGTAAAATCAGTAAATACAGGGTTATCCATTTCGTGGTTGGGAAAGTATAACCCTGCCATTTGACATCTGTCAAAATTAAATGTCATCTAAAGCATGCTTTTTTTAGTTGAAGGTTCGCCATTCAGAAATATGGATCGTTTAACTGTCAAAAAACGCGTTAAAATTATTTGATTTTATTATAAAAATGGTGATTCTGCTGTTTCAATATTTAGGGCTTTACGAGCCGGTTACGGTCAACATAATCGACCTACACAGCAAACGATTTCGAACACAGTGAGAAAATTTTAAGAGACTGGACTGGTTATTGATATTGCAAGGCCTGTGAATCATCGCAACATCCGTTCTGCTGAAAATATCGCTGTCGTTGCTCAAAGTGTGGAGGAAGACCCGAATTTGTCGAGTCCTCGACGTGCTCAACATTTGGGCTTGTCTTACGGCTCATTGTGGCGTATTTTACATTTGTATTTGCATCTTCATCCATACGAAATCCAACTCACTCAAGAACTTAAGCATCAAGACCATACACAACGCAGAATGTATGCGAATTGGGTGATTGAACAACAAGCCATTGATAACGATTTGTCGAACAAAATTTTCTTTCGTGATGAGGCTCATTTTTCGCTCAGTGGTTATGTAAATAAACAGAATTGCCGCATATGGGGCTCACAAAATCCTCAAGTGATCGCAGAAAGGCCTTTGCATCCGGAAAAAGTGACCGTTTGGTGTGCATTATGGTCTGGTGGTGTTATTGGCCATTACAGTCAATTCTGACCGCTATGGACGGATGTTAATCGATTATTTTCGGAGAGAAATTGAAGATTATGATGTGGAGAATATGTGGTTCCAACAGAATGGAGCCACAAGCTACACAACACAGGCTAATCGAGCACTTTTGCAAGAGAAATTTCCAGGACGCGTAATTTCGAGATTGAGTGATGTCAATTGGCCCGCAAGATCCTGCGACCTAGCACGTTTGGATTTCTTTTTATGGAACTATGCGAAAAAGGTCCCTTGAACAACATTTGAATGATATTGTGTTCTACATATAATCAATCTTTATAATGAATAAAAAATTTTGTTTCCATCTGAATATTTTATGTGTTTTCTTAAGCTTTACTTTCCCAAGCGTAAAATGGATAACCCTATACTACATCAACTTGATAATGATTATCCCATGCCTTGGCTACAATGTCAGTGAATTGCATCAGATTAGGGGACTTAAATGACTTTTGTTTATTTGATGTCCGCAGGCCGATTCTCTTTTTTCTTTAAAAGCCGTCGGGCCTTGCTTATTTATTTGAGCAGACGCGTTTCGACTACTTTGAGTCATCTTCAGTGTCTAAAGGATGTGTTGAAGGGAACGACTTTATAAAGTCGTAGGATGGGTTCAGAGGATGGGTAATTAGCGAATGGGTACTTAGCGGATGGGTAATTAGTGGATGGTTAATGAGGTCAGGAAGTAAATTACTCAAGTGCTAAATTATACCAGGTCGAGGGATATTATGTTTTTGTTTTTTTGCTTGTTGGCTGTCCGTTTGTTCTGTTTCGTCTCGTTTCCGTTTTCGTCTAAGAGTGTGGTCTACTACTGAGAAAATTGCGTCGGAATTGGTAACAAGTTGTTCGTTGATAATATCACCGTCTGTCTTTCTATTTTATATATTTCAAGCCTTTCTAGGATGTCAAGTCTCGGTCCTTTGCTTTGTTTGTGTAGCTATTTCATAGAGTTTGTCATAGCGTCGGGCTCATGTGCGTGGTTTTGTAGGTGCGATGCATAATTGGAGTCTGCCTTGTTGTATAAAAAAGATCGTAAGTGCTCTTTGTATCTTGTCGTCAGTTTTCGTGTTGTCCTTCCTGTTTATACCATGTCGCAGTCCTTGCATGTCAGTTTGTATATGCCGCTGTTTTCGTGTATTGATGTGTCATTCCGTTTTGGTTTCAGTTTGCTTCCAATGTTGTTGTTCGTTTTGAATGCAGTTTGCAATTTGTATTTCCTAAAGAAGTTTGATAGTTTGTATGTCTCTTTGCCTACGTATGTTAACGATACCCACTGTTGGTCGTTCTTATGAGTTTCAGTCGGTTGGCGTTCCTGTTTTTGTTTGTACTGTGTGACAAGTTTGTCAATGTCGTAATGTTTGTATCCGTTATTATTAGCTATTCTGTAAATGTTGTTTAGTTCGTTGGAGTAATTAGTGAGAGTCGTGGGGATGGAGTGAAGCCTCTGCACCATTGATCTGTACGCTGCCAGCTTATGTTGTGTGGGGTGGTTAGATGTTTCATGTATGGTATGATCAGTTGTGGTTGGTTTTCTGTATATTTTGTAGTCCAATCGTGTTTGTTCACGTGTCACAGTTAGGTCCATATAGTTGAGTAGTCCGTTTGTTTCTTTTTCCATAGCGAACTTTATATTCGGGTGAATTTCATTCATATAGGTAAGTAGTTCGTCTTGTTTATTTTCTTGTGAGTCAATAACAATGAAACAGTCATCCACATATCGTCTGTAAAATATTACATTGAATCCTTTGACGACTTTGGGTATAAAGACTTCGTCCAAAGATCGTAAGAATATTTCTGACATTATTGATGACATTGGATGTCCCATACCCAGACCGTCTTTGGCAATGTATGTGTTGCTATTGAACTTAAAATAGTTCTGTTTGATTGTGGTCTTTATGAGATTGAGTATTTGATCTGTGAATCGTCGGATGTTGTTGAATGAAAGTTTTTCTCTTTGTATGGCCAGTGTTTGAGGGATAGACGTATATAGGTTAGTGATGTCTAATGATAAAAGTCGACAATTTTCAGTCAATTTTAAAGAAGTGGTAGAATTTGCCAGCTCGCGGCTGTTTTCTAATGCGTATTTGTCGTCAATGTGCATGATATCAGCCATTATCGTTGCCAAGTACCGTGCTAATTGGTATGCAGGAGCTGGGCGGTAGTTGACGACAGGAGGGACAGGAATATTGGATTTGTGGAGCTTAGGTTGTGCTTTAAGGGATGGTGTGCATGGATTTGGGTTTATGTAGCGTTGCTTAGCATTAGGAGGAATAAATAGTGGGGATTGTATAATGGCAGTACGTAAGTCCGCTTGGAACCTATTGGTGGGGTCTGTGTTTACCAGTTTGTACCCGTTGGCCTTAATGAAGTCTATTGTTTTTTGTACGTAGTCCGTTGTTTTTAGGATCACCGTTGTATGTCCTTTGTCAGCCTTTGTCACTGTTAGTAGGTTATCCGTAAGCTTTGTCTGAATGTGTCCTAATATCTTATGGTCTTCGTGGAAATCCGTTTTGTTTATGCTAGTGCGTATTTTTTGTAGTATGTCTACTGCAGTATGACTTGCATGTGTCTGTTGTTCCTGCGGCAATTTGTTAATGGCTAGTTCAGTGTCGATTACTAATTGTTCTAGGTCTTTGTTGCGGTTTGTATTATGTAAGTTGTGTTTCAGTCCCTTATTTAACAGCTCCATTTCTTGTGTCGTAAAAGGCGTATCTGATAGGTTTACAGTCCGTGGATAGAAAGTTCTGTTCGCTGATGTGGTCATTTTGTTTTGTTTTTTCATCAATTTGTCAAGTTCTTCGTCATGGTCTCATATTTAGTTTTGAGCTGAGTATCAACGTTTTGTCTCACGTCAATGTTAAACTGTAGAAAGTTTTCAGTTTGTATAATTTTAGTTAATTGTAAGTGTGAATGTAATAATTGTCGGTTAATTTCGTCCTTTTTTAGGTACAGTGTTCTTTTTTCGTTTTTAATGCGGAGTTTTTGTGCGCAACGTTGTGTGTTTCGTGCAGCGATTGTGTTTTGTTTTATTACGATTCTTGCAAATGTTGGTGTTATGTTGTTTTTCAAGCACTGCTTATTAAACCATATGTTTGCTATTGTTTGATGAAGTTTTAGGGTAAGGTTGTGGAATGATTGCAACATTTTTGCCTGGCTGGCAGTGTTGTAGTCAATAATTTTGTTTATTTGATATCCGCAGGCCCATTCTCTTTTTCCTTTAAAAGCCGTCGGGTCTTGCTTATTTGTGTGAGCAGACGCGTTTCGAAATTGTCGACTTTTATCATTGGACATCACTAACCTATATACGTCTATCCCTGTCGATGAAACACTGGCCATACTAAAAGAAAAACTTTCATTCAACAACAGCCGACGATTTACAGATCAAATACTCAATCTCATAAAGACCACAGTCAAACAGAACTATTTTAAGTTCAATAGCAACACATACATTGCCAAAGACGGTCTGGGTATGGGACATCCAATGTCATCAATAATGTCAGAAATATTCTTACGATCTTTGGACGAAGTCTTTATACCCAAAGTCGTCAAAGGATTCAATGTAATATTTTACAGACGATATGTGGATGACTGTTTCATTGTTATTGACTCACAAGAAAATAAACAAGACGAACTACTTACCTATATGAATGAAATTCACCCGAATATAAAGTTCGCTATGGAAAAAGAAACAAACGGACAACTCAACTATATGGACCTAACTGTGACACGTGAACAAACACGATTGGACTACAAAATATACAGAAAACCAACCACAACTGATCATTCCAAACATGAAACATCTAACCACCCCGCACAACATAAGCTAGCAGCGTACAGATCAATGGTGCAGAGGCTTCACTCCATCCCCATGACTCCCACTAACTACTCCAACGAACTAAACAACATTTACAGAATAGCTAACAATAACGGATACAAACAATACGACATTGACAAACTTGTCACACAGTACAAACAAAAACAGGAACGCCAACCGACTGAAACTCATAAGAACGACCAACAGTGGGTATCGTTAACATACGTAGGCAAAGAGACATACAAACTATCAAACTTCTTTAGGAAATACAAATTGCAAACTGCATTCAAAACGAACAACAACATTGGAAGCAAACTGAAACTAAAATTGAATGACACATCAATATACGAAAACAGCGGCATATACAAACTGACATGCAAGGACTGCGACATGGTATATATAGGAAGGACAACACGAAAACTAACGACAAGGTACAAAGAGCACTTACGATCTTTTTTATACAACAAGGCAGACTCCAATTATGCATCGCACCTACAAAACCACGCACATGAGCCCGACGCTATGACAAACTCTATGAAATAGCTACACAAACAAAGCAAAGGACCGAGACTTGACATCCTAGAAAGGCTTGAAATATATAAACATAGAAAGACAGACGGTGATATTATCAACGAACAACTTGTTACCAATTCCGACGCAATTTTCTCAGTAGTAGACCACACTCTTAGACGAAAACGGAAACGAGACGAAACAGAACAAACGGACAGCCAACAAGCAAAAAAACAAAAACATAATATCCCTCGACCTGGTATAATTTAGCACTTGAGTAATTTACTTCCTGACCTCATTACCCATCCACTAATTACCCATCCGCTAATCATCCATTCGCTAATTACCCATCCTACGACTTTATAAAGTCGTTCCCTTCAACACATCCTTTAGACACTGAAGATGACTCAAAGTAGTCGAAACGCGTCTCCTCACACAAATAAGCAAGGCGCGACGGCTTTTAAAGAAAAAAAAGACTTAAATGACCTTTGCGGAGTCCATGCTGCTCGTTTGCAATAACAGTACCTAACGAGTCGGAGAGACGTTTGTGAACCAAATACTCAAGCAACATCAGAAATTAAGAAATCAGGAATATGGGTAGATAATTACACACAGACGATGGGTGACCACTTTTAAGGATAGGTATAGCTCAGGCACTTTTCCAACGGGAGGGAAAGAACCCACTGCTTAAGCTTAAGTTTAAAAGAAGGGACAAGGGAGAGGAAAGCACAGAAGCCAAAGACTTAGCAAAAATATTAGGCAAATCATCTGGACCGGGGCTGACATTTGGAACAAGAGGGTGAATTAAGGACTCAATTGAATTGAATTGAATAAACATGATTCCTCACTGACTAGGAGGGAGTGAAGTCAACAAAAGGAGGAAAGGTAGACGAAAAATACTGAGAGAATAAATCTCAAATTGCCTGAGGGGAACAGCATTCTACACGTCCCAATAGACGAATTTTTTAATGATTTAATATAGGACCAGAAAGGTGTAACATTATTTGCATTAAAGCAAGTGTGATTTCTTTTTTGGCATCTGAATGCAACCTTCTAAAGATGGATTTTTCTTCAGCAGTATCTGAATACTTATACTCACGATGTGCCTTATCCTAGGCACTTAAGGCAGTAAGAGCATGCGTAGTAAGCCAACGCTTCGGTCTCCCCTTTCGGACAGCCAGTAGAAGTGTATATAAACAGTTAAGGTTATGAAAAAATGTATAAAATTTATTTAGAGCAGATTCACAATCAAGGTCCAGAAAGAACCGAAACAAATTAACAGACAAAAGTGCAGTGTTAATTGCCTCATAATTAGATTTGAAAATATTAAACTTAGGAGCGTGAGCTGGTTTAGTAAGGATAAAAGGCTCGATATTGAGATCAATGGATAGAGGTGGATGATGCTGGTCGGGAGGAACATAAGGATGTAAAGCAAGGAGTACCGGCAGGTTATGAGCAGGAACATTGGAAGGAATAAGGACCATTGGTATTACAAACTTGATTATACTGGGACAGAGTATAAAGAGAAAGGAAGGAAGCGGTAGCAAAGAAAGATTAATTAGAATAAGAAATTGTTGAAACAGGGGAGCTAGCCCATTATAGATGGGTAGGTTAAAATCTTCGACAACAAGGATCCTAGAGTGTGGATAACGTACTAGGAGATAGGAAGCAAGATCATCAAAAAAACCACAAATACTCCGTGAATCTTCAAGCGTAATTTAAATTACAATTGATAGTTTGCTATTTAAAACGAGTAACTATTTGGCAAAGAGATATTCAAAGACTTTTTTTTCCAACGCGCTGGGAGAAATGAATCTGGCAAGTATTAATAACTTAAAACTAAATATGATTAAATTAAAAATAATTATTTCGTATGGATAAGTTTCCTTCATTGAGTAACTAATTCCCTATTTTTTCAACATAGCTTAAACTCAATGTTAACGGTCTCGTGAAGGTTTTACTTGAAGATTTTTTTAATACTTGAAGATTTTTTTTACTTGAAGATTTTTTTAATGCAGAACTTATTGAAAACGAACGATTTACCCTGAGCTATCATTCTTCATAGTAGATGCGCACATTAGAAACTACATTTAGGAACATGTAAAAATTACTTATTTTCCTTTAGACTCTTTGAAACGCCAACTAGAGCTGGTTTAGAAGCATGTACAGCACTTTATTCAGTAGTTATGACACAGAGTTCAAAGTAACCATAACATACAATTTTAATTACCTACAAACGAATTTGATGCTCTTATACTCGTTTGTACCTAAAAGAGGGCACCTATAAGCTTTTTAAAGTTCATCCTCACTGAAAATTTTGCAAAAGCAAGTTCCCTTGTCAATACCTTGGAAATGATATATCCAACCGTCATTACTAGTCCCATCCATATCACAGGCCAGACCTCATTTCAAGCCCGAAACATATTCAGGCTAAACCTGAACATCTCTCTCCCAGTTTCACTTCAAACGTCTTCGTATCGTGTCAAATGAAAATCCAAGAAAAATATTCCAGACAAACCAGAAACTGGATCCATGTGAACTTGTCGTACTCGTAAATGTACACATATCAGTCAGAGGTTCTTCATGGACAATGATTGTGTTGCTTCAATTCTGGGCTGCTTCCTAGTCTTGAGTAGCGTTAAGATGCAAGAAGAACTGGATTGCACCCTAATGGCCACATTAATTGTTAATTAAATCCAATCAATCAAGACGACTGCTTCCGACATTTTCCCCGGGGAGTTTCTGATAATGGAAATCACTACGAAACTGCTTAATTTTCACGAATGCCTCATTCGATTGGTGGAAGAGAGAATTTTAAGTACAAACATCGATACAGCCTAAACAGGATCAATTCCATTGCCTTGGTTTGAGATTGTGATAATGATGGTGTAAAGAAAGTCGCGGCTGAGTGTCGCAAAATGGTGTGAATGAGACAGTTTTAAATTAGATTCTAGATTCATTGATTAAGTGAGTAAGAAAAGAACTAGTTTGAAATCAGCTGAATTGTGTGAGAAATGAACAAGATAAGCTATTTTAAAAACATTACAATGTTGAATCTGATATCTGAATTGTTTTATCATAAAAAGAAGAAATTTGAAAAAGGAATTAAAAAGTCATTGGTTGAAATTACTTACCTAGTTCAGTACAACCACCAATCCTCTGATTCAGATTACAGCAGAAAAGCCTTGTAGCTAGCAAATTTTCAATGCTGTAAAAGTCCGTTTGCCCAAGTGTCTTTTATGGCCTTTTTATTCAACTCGAACGCATATTTTTATCGTATCATTTCAGCCTATTTATTAGCTTGAAAAAACAATGTCGGAGCATGTTAAGTTAGCTGTAAAGTACTAAAGAAACATAAATTGCAATACAATGGTCATATTTATGATATCAACATTCTTGAACTTCTTAGATACTCCTAGATAAATATGCTTTTATAGTCTCTCAACAGTGTCGTTCGGTGTCTAAAATTCTATACCCACGAGTAGCCGACTTTTGCGAGGTTACTGTTATTGTATGATGAAACGATAGATACGAGTACATTTCAGTATATCGACCTTTTAATACTTTTTTTGCCATACCATCTTAGACACCGTGGCTCAGCAGTAAGTTATCAATATCCATGCATGGTAGTTAAAGTCTTTAGCTGTTACGCTGTTCGCTCATGTGTTCGATATAGCATAAACGTGTACAATGTAAAAGATAGTTTAAAGAGTGCGATAAAATATGAAATGTCATCGAGGCTTGTGCACCATTAGTGAGACTAATCACCAATTCATGTAAAATTAGGAGGAATTGGGTTTTTTAATCCAATTTGTCAGGCAGTCAATACTTTCTGCCTGAGAGTTTTAGGAAAAATGTGTGAATGGGGTGAACAAGTTTTGATGGTTTGATGTTCTCATATGTAATTATCCGATTCGGAAGGTTTCAATGACTTCCTACAAAGTTTGAGCTATGATGGATTTATGATGAACCAGGTCGTTTACTTTGCCGAGTATGAGAAATTTATATTGCGGGAGAAAGTCTATAAAAAAAATCACTTGACTATGAAATAATAAAAACACAAAGACTTTATATTTCAATTTGTATTACATATTACAACACTTCCCATCTAACTCAATAATATTTGTAAAGGATAGGATGAACAGGATATATCGGGATTTAGTTAATTTAGTTCACGTGGTGTAAAAGTTAGAGTGTTCACCCCCCATAAGCTGAAAGTTCCTGGTTCCATTCCGTTGGTGGTAGCAAGATTTGTTTCATGTGATTCTTCAGACAGACTATAATCTCGTACTGGTTCAAAATCAGAACGTATCGCAGCTCGTTGGATATATAGCCAAAGCGTGATACTGACAATATCACCTTCTTGGGTGCGGATACATACGATCAAGACAATAGGATACTCTAACTATTGACATGGAACAACAAAAATTAACGCTACATCACTCTTGAAAGATAAGAATCTTAGCACTCAAAGGTTCTAATTCTTGTGTTTAAAAGAGAAACTCCATGAGGTGAAGAGGTGGGGTGAGCAATGAATACAAAAAATTTATTCAATTTAAAGTAAATTATACTACCAAGGCAATTACTTAGAAATTCGCACTCAAGTAATATAAAGAAAGCCGATACGATCGCACAACCCAGACTGAAATTTGATGCAAAACTACATATGTTTGACTACAGAAGGAATTTAAACTAATGAATAGGTCTCTCAGTTATTACTTGTCCGTACAGGGCACGGGTGTCAATGGTCTGACACAAGGGTCAGCGAGCTATAAAAAGACCGAGCTCGGCTGAAGCGGTTCTGCTTGGCGACGCGCGTGTAATCGGGTAGCTAACTTCGGTGGTGTCACGGGGTGGGTTGTTTCCAACAGCGCAAAACTTTCACTACAAAACAATTATCACACGCACATTTCAGAGGGTCTCCAAAATCCATAAGGATTGAACAGGTCTAGGCCCGTGGACATAAATTAAATACATCGCGATAGTTCTGCATCGAACCTAACGATCCATCTACCACAATAACACGCGCGAATACGAAATGTAGCCTGGTGTTGTACTGGTGATGGTGCCCCCATGCACCCTCCCAACGGGATTTCAAATCTCGCTGACGTGGTTCACATGCGGGAACTACTCATCCCTCGGCATGAGCCTCTGAAACTGAAAGAGGAGAAGCTACATCCCGCAAGTTAGATCGATAGAGAAGGATCCAGCTAACGTAGCAGGTTCCATCCCCGTTGCAGGCTTGTAAATAAGAAGACTTAGCTTAAGTATTTTAGTAATTCATTTTTATTTTGATTCCCGTCTTGAACTCAACTTAATTACAATTTTACAATCTTCCTGGTATTTAGAAATTTTACCCAAATGATTTAAAAACATGTAGGGTAGATAGAACTACGCTCCGTCAGAATGGTTTTGTACTCAACCTAAGATATGCAGACATCAATAGTGAATAAATTCAAAGAAAACTTCAATGACATCTACAGCAATTACATACTCCCTTCTAAAGAAAAAACCATTGTTACTCCATTTTAGCCTGCTACCATTTTGTTGCAACATCACTAACTACCATTGAATGAATGAAATCTTAAATCTTATGATATTATCTGGAAATTAGAAAATCCAATTGAAACTGTAGTGTCAAAGTCAAAGTCAAAAGCGCTTTATTTAATACTAATCGTTATAAATTTTAAAAGAATATAAAGCAAATTCCAAACAATAACAATAAAAAACTTAATGGCCCAAATGGCTCTCTAAATTTGTACGTTATCATTAAACACATTAAAAAAAAAAAAAAAACTAAAGCAAATTCAAATCAATGAAGATTATTACATATTTTGAAAATTCAATTGGAAAAAGGAGAAAAAACCAACCAACACTATTCTAAAATTATTTATCATCTTAACACTACAGTGAACTTTGATCCTACACCTAATATGTTTTAACTTAATTCTAATAAATACAATCAAAAACTTTATCTTATACTAAAAAAATCTATAACAATGTTCCTAACCTAAGTGTTAAACCTTATCTCTAACCTAATATAATAAATATAATATAAACCTAACCTATACCTAATTTTTAACAAAAATAAACAACACTAAATGTGGCAATAATGAGCTGAAACTCAATAACGAAAAACACCAAAACTGAAAAATAAACACGAATAATTTAGACATTGTCATTCAGCCACCAATACCTAGATTGCCCCGTCTCACCTCGATCAGCTTCAACGAATCTAGCAAATGAGTATCTCCATTGGAATTGTTGGTCTCGTGAACTCAAATTCGGAGGATATTTTATCTTCTTATCGGTGGCCCGTCGATATATGTGATATATGATTGGGACGCCGTCAGAATCAAAAACATATCCATTCATGTCCAAATACACGAATGCTTCTGGAGGAACGAAGCCAGTAGTGAGGCAAGTCGCAATATACCCGTCTGTAGGGTGGAACGGCTGTGAAATCCAAGGGTTTTCACTCACAGTCACAGATCTTGCGATATGATTCCGAAGAAGTTTCAATGTGAAGATATCGACCCTCGTCACTTCAGCAGTTTGATAAATTTTTCTATTCGATATATAGTGCTTCCAATCCGTCTCAGGCTTTCTGTACAAGCCAGTACATGCATGAAGACATTTCCTTTCGAAAACTCTTAATTTTTCCATAGTACTAGCACTCTGGTTGTACCAGATCTGACATCCATATGTCAAAACTGGTCTAGCCAGGGTCTTGTAACAGATAATTTTGACCTTTTGATCAATGTATCTGGAATGAAAGAGCTTTCGAAGGGCCATGACTACTTTAAGTGCCTTACTGAGCATGATTTTCACATGTTCAGTATAGTACAGATACTGATCAAGATAAACACCGAGGTATCGAACACAGGATTTATGTGGAACCCGTTCAAGACTACCCTCACCAGCCATGATGTGGAACTCTTTCCAATTACGTTTCAGGTCTTGACTGACCCCCTGCAGCGTTGTCCGAAACAAGATTGTTTCACACTTTTGCGAATTGATTTTCATTCGCCAATTGTCAGTGTACAGCTGTACATCATTGAACATTTTTTGGAGATTGCTCTGAACTATTGTAGTTTTTTGGTCTGCCGTAGAGATGATCAGATCATCAGCAAACGCTACCAATGATCGCGTTTGCGAGACGTTAAAATCAAAGCCGTTCAATAGCTTGCGAATGAAGATTGGAAAGAGCAGAGGCGCAGTAACTGTTCCCTGCTGTAGACCATTCAAGACCTTGAACTCGCGCATGGTTGTCAGATTTCCATCAGTTACAACAAACGATTTCCCGTATAACATATTACACATCATGGCGACAAGGTGTCTGGGGAACTTGTCCTGAAGGAGTTTAAAAACTAGTCCATCTAACCACACCGTATCGAAGGCTTTCTCCATATCAATGAGACATGCTCCAACACATTGTCTATCATTTAGTTTCCAACAGATGTCTGAGGTTACTTTCGTTATTGCATGTGTGGTCGAATGCCTGGCACGAAAACCAAATTGGCAATTCGGCATCAACTCATATTCCTCAATGTGGGCGTTTAATGCTCTGTTGAGTATCACTCCAAACACCTTGCTGATGTTAGGCAGCAAGCTGATTGGGCGATAGCTTTTGGGGCATAAAGATTCTTTTCCTTTCTTCAAGATCGGAAATACCTTAGCCTTTTTCCACTCATTTGGGAAATATGAATTGCTCAACATGTTGTTGAACAATATGCAATAATTCCTAATAGCAACCTCCGGCAAATGTCATGACATGATTTCTTGTTGTTTATCCCCTGAAATATGAAACACAAGTCTTCATAGCTGACAAAATAATCAATAAGATTCAAGCTCGGTATGAGGTCAGATGTTAATGTTTCATTGAAATGAAGAATTGATTGGCCGTTCAGGCTTGATTTGAAGTCGGAAACTTTTGCTTCAACGACCTCTGAAAATATTTCATTCCCTCTCTCAGGGTTTGGTAGATGAACCAGTTCAAAATGTGTTCCAATCAGGGCAAGTTTATCCAATCCTTCACAAATAATCCTGGAATGAGGAAGAAATCATCCCTGTGATGATTGATTTCCATTACGATTGCGTTATGGTCGCTATCATAAGGAAGCACCTGCAGTTTTCGTTGAGGACCATTAAAGTTGAATTCGAGTCTTGCGTCAGCAATGCAAAGGTCCAAATATGAATTTGTCCTAGGGTATGTTGGGAACTCCGACCCATATAGATTGCACCTGTATTCAATTTAGATCTCTGTTATCCACGATTTCAGGAATACACCTCTTGGATTATTGGTGGCGTTCAGCCATGATGTATGCTTGGCGTTCAGGTCACCAGCAAGAATATAATAGTTATGCAGCCTGTTCAATTCGAGTATTTCGAACAAGGAATTGAGCTCCTCCTTGAGCTTGAGAACAAATCCACCAGTTGCATAGGCAGAGATAACGAAGAGGTTATCCCCACCTGGCAGTGAGATTTTGATAACGGACACTTCAAGAGATTCAAAGCTTTTGAATTCGACTTTTTCAATATTTTGGAAACAATAGGGTCTTCGAACCAATATCCCGGTGCCACCTCCCCCATCACCTGTCACCCTATCGTTTCTTGCGAACTCAAAATCCTTGAATCTCATGGAGTGCCATGAACTAAGGTGGGTTTCGGTGAGAAGTACGATGTCAGGCTTTTGTCTGGTAATGAATTCAAGGAGATAATCACACCGATGTAAAGTAACAATGGAGTTGACGTTGATCGAGATGAGACGAATCCCATCCGTGGGAATGTGGCTGGATGACAAATTATTTTGAGGCATTTGAAAGCCCTAAATGCTGAAAAACAATGTTAATTTTCGAATCTTGTTTATCGATTCGCTCCGATAAGGAATTTAGTTGCTGATAAATTTTAAGGAGCAGCAGCTAATCTTTGCATCTTGATACCGGGGGCATCCTCGATATGATGCTGGATGACCAAAGGCACCGCAGTTCACACAATATAGTTTTTCTTTCGGCTCCGCCTGAGCCAATTTGCACTCGCCGGGAGCATGAATGTCTTTGCATTTAACACACCTATATTTCATGGCACAATTGGCAGCCGAATGCCCGAATCTTTGACACCTGTAGCACTGGTTGACCTCACTTTTCTGGAGGCGTTCCCACCTCACTACGCGGAAGTTCAAGTACCGTATTTTCTGCAGGGCACTCGAACTACTTTTGCTGGAAATCTGGACTAAGTAGTGAGGCAAGTTTTTGCGCTCCACAATCGATCTTCTCGTTGCAAAGTTTTTGACTGTAATAAATTGTATTTCTGGTGCAGCTTCTTGGAGCACCTGAAGGAGATTGACTGTGTCCTCACCACAGTCCAGACCCTTCAACAAAAAGGTTTGGTTTTTTTCGCTTTTCGGGGTGTACGTGAAATGCGGAACATCTCCAGAATTTAAGGCACTTTTTGTTGCCTAGAAATCAACCAGCGACTTAGTCCGTATTGTCAATTTACCAGCATGGACTCTTTTTATCTGAAAATCTTTTAGCTTATTTTCGGCTGCCAAAAGCCGAACCATATCTTTGCCCGTTTGCCCAAATACATTGATTGGTGGGACTTTTTCTTATTTTTCATTAATCTTAACAGACGGACCAACAGACGGACCAGCAGACAAACCTTTTGGTTTTTTCTCCCGATTTTTAATTTTAAGATATTCAATGAAATCATGATCTAATTTTGACGTTTTACCTGTACCCTCTTCAATGTTCATCGTTTCTTCAAGACCAGCTAGCGCTGCATAGTAATTTCTGCTGTCATTTGCGCCTCCTGCGCTGAGGACATCCTCTTGATTAGCTTCTTCCTGTGGCTTTTTAGTTTTCTTGTCTTCAGATTTTGAGTGTGCTTGTCGGCCTTTTTTGATATCTTTATCCTTGTTTAACGTTAACGTTCCAACAACTGCTTCTAACGATTTAACTCGAAGCTTGAGTTCTTCATTTTCTTTTTCGATTTTTTCAGCTTTCTCTTTTTCTTGGATAAGCTGTTCGATTTCGATAACCGAAAGGATTGTCGGTTTTTCTGCTTTATTCTCGTAACTTCTTTTTAGTTTTTTTCGCCCGTCATCATTGGCGATGGGCATGATACTTCTGATTGATGGCAGAAGCCATCGGGCTCCTCCATCTCGTTGCTTTTGCAGCGAGACTAGAGGGAATGTTCTCAGACCGGGACTTCCCTTGAACGTATTTCCACTTTTGATATTTCTTCAGGAAATGAATTTCAGGTATTCGATAAATGCTCGAATAATTCGACGGTGATGGTTTTCCCAATAAAATCAAAATTTACTTTTGACTGGCTCGCAAAAAAATATTGCAATTGTTTGAAACTGACTTTTGCGAAAAATTTAATTCGAAACTGTAGTGTCTTGTTCGATTGAAAGCCCGAAAAAAAACTGTACATTGTTTTTGTTGTACTCGGAGAGCTTTCAAATTGCTATTATTTCCGGGAATGCTGTTTAGCTTTATTGAAACTTTCAGACAATAAGGACCTTTCTTGAAGTACCATAATTTATATTTAAAAACACCCGCATGAAATCACAGGAAAAGTGTTACATTTACGAGTTCTACCACTATTAACAAAATTATAAGGTATTTGTTATTGTTGTACTCATGAAAACCCACCACTAATAATTATTCACCTTTAAAATGTATGCTTTCATCAATAGTTAGCCGGACTTTCAATGCTGAAGTTGGGGAATATAATAATATTATGTACTTAATTCCCGTGAACAAGGGGCTAAAACAGGGACTAAAAGGGGCCTAATGTACATCAGCATCTTATCCTTCTAGTTTTGGGTATAAGTTATATTACTAGCACTCCCAAGCTATGTTTCACAAATCCATGTACAATCCTCGATAGGAAAAAAGAAAAAAAAACCCCACTTTCACTTTACTTTCATAATTTACGCGGATCTGTTCTCAGAGCTCTCGTTGACAGGAGCGTCTGGTAAACTTTTCGCTTGTTGTATTCGTCTTTGCAACTTCAATGGTCCAGAATGCAAATTCCGCAAAAATCCTAGCCGTTCGATTTCTTGCTGGCCACGGCTGGATCCTCGTGCTCTATTTCCTGTTTGATTAACTTTCGCAAGCAGCGTGAATATCAGAGTAATTAACGGTAACTCTTCCAGGCGTGCACTTTTCGAAACGAAACCATTATTTCTAGAAAAGCTGATAAATAAACTAAAACAGAAACTCAGCTAAACGTTTCTTTCCATCGCTGCCAATTTTTGGATTTTTTCGCAGTTGTTCCTTACTTATCGAATATTAATCATACGCCCCAAAAGCAAAATTTATTCTTCTCATGAAAACCTCCTTCCCACATGGGTTTCTGAAAAAGAAGAAAGCTCCTACTTCATGGTCAGCTCCATTCTAGCCTTGGGTGGGATTTCAGCCCCGTTTAAAACCTTTCAGTGAAGTCAGCCACAAATTTCCTGGAATCATGGATTTCAGCGCCACCATCGAACTTTTGGATCTTTAACTACATATCTATGACTCCAACATTCTTTGCTGCAAAATAAAGGTCATATATATTCACTGCGAGCTCTTTCCCTGTATTTTTTTATTTAGCTGATTTCTTTTAAGTCCTTCATTATCAGCAGCTCTGAGTTGACAATTTTGATCGCTGATTTGATGTATTTTTTGTGGTTGTGAGGTGAATGTCACTTACGCACAGAGTGTGGGACTTCCATACTCGCAAGCAACTGAACTACCCACTAAACACCTCTCCTGTTAATGAACCGTTTGACACATTACTTCGGATCAGGTTTCGGTTTTTTAAGCTGGGGGATCCATTTTCTAGCGGGAGGTGAGAAGGGGAGAGAAATTGCCAGCTAAGTGATCCTCGAGCCCCAACGTCTGTGGCTGATATGAGTCCCTTATATTTTTTAGGACTGCCCGAACATACTGTGCCACCTGGTTCCATTTGCCAACCAATTAGAGCATAGACTATACTATCCAGAATGAGCTCTCACGTCTCTCTGTAGAGGTCCCTTTGCAGCTTGTCCCATTTTATGCACGCAAGAAAATATGTGGCAGTCATTGTTTTCTTCTCCTGGGTTAAACTGATAATTGGGGGATCGTGACCTATCAATCTAAGAATAAAAACACCCATACCCGCTCAAAAGCTATCCACTTTCCCTTCGTGCAATTCACCTAAGACTGCTCCCAGTCGTTGAGTGACCACTATCTCTCCTCGCGGATAACTATCTTTTTTTGCGGCAAGGAAATAACACCGCACTCTCTAGCAAAGGGGGCAATAGGTATCACGCCTGCAATAACTCTCACCGTCGAGTTAGAGACTATCAGATACGAGGATGCAATCCTCAATGCTCCTCTTCTGTGTACCTGTGCCTAGCGTTTTCGGTAAAGCTCCTTACTGAGAATATCATCTCATATTTCTGCTCCGTGCAGTAGCACTGAGCTTACAGCACTCATCAAGAGGCATCTTCTTGATGGGCTAGGTCTCCCTACATTGGCTATAAGTTGACTCAGAGTCAATACTCTTGAAGCTGTCTTCTCAGCCGTTGCCCTGATTTGCTCAGACAAACTCATCTTTAAGTCGATCAGTAGCCCCAGGTACTTCACCGTTGGCTTCAATTCGATTCGTATATCTCCAATACTGATCATCCTTACTCTAGGGTTTGTCATTTTTGTCAAGATGACTACTTCGGTTTCCTCCACTGCTAAACTCAACCCGCGAGCAGTCATCCAGTCTCTCACTTGGCGCATCAGCATACTTAGCCTAAGTTGCGCTTGTTCAACGGTGCGTCCAGTGACCAGAGCCGCAATATTATTCGCATAGCCGATCAAGCGCGATTCATCTGGCATCTCCAGTATCAGCAGCCCACCGTAAGATACGTTCCCTAGGTCTGAACTAAGTGAAATAAATTGGGATTATCGCGGAAAAGATTTTTCTAAATTTTAATAGAAACGAAATTTCGTTAGTTTTACCTGATGGAGCAGTTGGACTGCAGATAGAATGGCGTGGAACTCATAATAGAATTCTTGGCCGTGGTTACTAACCTGTAGTTGATCGCAGAGAGTCAAATGCAAATTTAAACACCAGAAATTATTTATGGAATTCCAGCGATATACAGTGGAATTCTCTTCAGTGGTAACACCAGCGTTTAGACTTCAACAAAAATGATTTTATTTAACAAATTCATTAAGCTTAAATACTTATTCTTTAATCTAGTTCTTACATAAATTGTGTCATCAATATCTTTTACTTCGATTTTTCCAATTTAATTTTTTTGTCAAACGTTGACACATATTTTATACGCGTAATTGGACTCATGTCATCGTTGTCGAATAAAAATAAACAATATGCAAATCCATGAGAAATCAAGGCGTCAAATTGTCTCTTTGTGCGCCATAAAGAAAAAAAGAATGAGTGTTACAATATAAGTTAATGAAAAACGTAAACATTGAATGAATATATGTTATGCAATATAAGCGATGTTGAATGACATTGAACATGCTAGTGAATATACAACACAAGGACAGATCTCTGGGGAACACCCGATGTAGCTTCCATCTGTCGCTGGCCCTATGCTGTGTCGTGTAGCAAGCTTCGGTCCTTCAGGCAGTCCCTCAAAAGCCGCATTAGATATTCTGGAACTTGAAAAGCGTTTTTCAGCATATCCAGAATATCTACCCATCTGGCGCAGTTGAAGGCATTCCTAATGTCGAGTGTCACCAACAAAACAGAACGATCCGTCACTTGTTGTGGCTATATGCCTCTAATTTTTGGACCACACTCACTACTTCTGAAATCCTATCAATGGTGAAGCGGCCTTCTTTAAGCCCATACTGCCGAGGAGATAGGTCCCCATTAGCATGAATCACGTCAGTAAGTCTTCCCTTGATGCCGCGTCTAGCATGCATAACGGGCGATATGCAGATGGCAATGCGGGATTTCCCTTCCTCTTGTTGATCAGCACGTGCCTTGCCACCTTCCATCGTACCGGGCAAACCCCATCCCGTAGACAAGCGTTGATTGTGCTGAGCAGCAAATCAGGACAATGGTGATAGATAAGTTGCAACGCCTCAGCTGGAACATCCTCTGGACCTGGAGCCTTCCTCGCTTTCAGTGCAAAGACTGTCTCTTCCAGTTTTGTCTGCGTGAAGAGTGGGCACTCGACTGCTGTTTTACCATGGACAGCGTCAACATGGAAGGGATGGGCAGAGAAGAGTGCCCACACTATCTCGTTCATCTTTCCCGCATCATGCATGCAAGGTTTCTGGAGGGCAATACTTCACATTGTCCACTAGATCTTGCCAGCAGCCATTTTCTATCCGTCTTATATGTGGCTGCCCAGTTGCATGCCTCATGCCGAAGCTTGTAACACTCCTTTCGCTTTTCAGCGATTTCAGTCGACCACCAGTACACTGGGGGCTTACCATGCCGGGGCTTCCAGCGGGGCAGAGAAACGTTGCAGCAGTCGTGATGATGCTCACAGTTGAGTTCACCATGTTTTGAGCTGCCAGCTCTTCCTCCCCTGTAAATCGCCCTGCAGCGGAGCACCTGCTGTGAGCACCTCGACGATCCTCTCGACGTCCATCCTTCGGTAGATAACATCGCTCGTCTCAAGCAGAATGTACTAATAATCACTGGATTTCTAATTGTGTATCCTCCATACTAAGGACTCCGAGGCAAACGTCACGTCTGGTATGATTCCTTCACAGCCAATACGGTGGAAAGTTGGCGTATTTCTGGAGCTTATTACGATGCACGTCTGTCCTGGCCACCATTTCTAGGATTCGTTTTCCCCGTGGATCTGTTTGAGGCATGCCCCATTCGATTGCTTTAGCGTTGAAGTCTCCCCCAATGTGCACGTTGCCGTCTGCGTTGGATACAGTGCCGTCCAAAGCAATAAGCTTTGCTTGTAGAGATGATATCGATTCGTTGGGTGTTAGGTACACACTAAAGAAGGTGGTCCCTGAGCATTGAATGGACACAAAACCATCCCCCTGTCCGCAGCTCTCTGCTTGAAAGTCACTGTTCCGAACCCTGATGGTGGCAGCACCAATTTTATCAGGATACCATGATGCAGAACTTTTATAATGTGGTTGCTCACTCAGCAGCATAAAAGTGGCTTATATATCCCTCGCAAACTGCTCAAGCAGGTTTTGGGCGGTTGAACTGCGGTGTAGGATTCACTGAAGGATGTGAGTCATCGAAGTTTTGTTTTTGCCTAAGCTAGGGCTTCCTGGAAAACTGGACGTTTCCCTGATCACAAGACGTACCCGAAATCCGGTCTTGGATCAGCATCCTTGCAAGAGTACAATGTGCCTCTTTTGTACACTCTTTTCTTTTACATCTCATTTCACCGCATTTTTAACATAGGGAACTCCTATTGGTCCCTTTGCATGCTTGTGCGACGTGACCATAGCCAAGGTATTTGAAACATTGAAAAGGCGCTGCTCTTCGCCGCACCCTGCAGACAACCTACCCTATTCTGCTTTGTCTCCTTTCAGAAGCTGTTCGGCGTTTTTTTCGGTCAATTCAATGATGGTCATGCGCTGTCCCCTTCGGTTTTCTGCTGTCAGCTTAGCTTTGATTCTGCTCACGCTAGGGAACTCCCTTTTGGTGGCCTCTTCTACCTTGGCATGGTCCAGGATGCAGTCAACATCTCTTGTTTCGATCGTTGTCATCAGCTCGAGTGAGGCTATAGTTGCGCTTTTGCTGAAGACTTTTTCACTGCGTTGTAAAATGCTTTTTAAGGTTTTGTACTGAAATACAAAACCCTATTGCAATCACGACCTGTGTCCGTCTGCCCGTCCGTCCGTCCGTCCGTCTGTATGTCACAGCACTTTTTCTCCGAAACTATAGAGGCTACAGCCATGAAACTTTGTGGAAAGGTCAGAAGTGGTGACTTCTTGAAAGTTCAATGGTGGAGAAATTGTTCAAAGGGGTTTAAGGGGGGTCTCCCCATATAGGGAGGTGACCCCTCAAAAAAATTTTTTCACCATTGGTAGTTGAGTAGGGTATCATTGGAAAGGTCTTAATGAGATCTTATCAAAACAAGTCTTAAAATTGCCTTATCGGTACCAAGGGGGGCAGTAGAAGGGGAAATGTACGAACTTTTCGCGTAACCCCCCCCCCCTCGCGATTACACACCTTCCATGCGAAAAATCTGAAAAAAATCATGAATGTAGGCCTTAATGAGTACAACAACAACAAACACATGAGAAGTCAAAATTCACTCAACTTTGTTAGTAATAGTATGATTTATCGATTTTATGTTTTCTTGAATAAGATCTAAATGGTACTCTTAAATTCCATGAAATTTAGCGAACAGATGATCATTTATAAGATTAATCTTTCCTGAAAGTTTCATAAAGATTGAATGGTATTTGACGAAGTTATAGCGATTTGAATTTTCCTGCATTACTATGGAACAATATGCCCTGTATTATTATGGAAACATATGGCTATGGAACCATATGCGCTTTTTACCGACTTAGACACTACAGCTTTGCTAGGATTTGCATGTAAATTGCAGGAATGATATGGATCATGAAGATGAGTACATACAATTGAAACAAGTGGAAGAGGCAGGAGAAAGCTCCTAGCAAAAGGGCTTTGTAACCATTCTAGGATTCGAAAAAATAGGCCATGAATCGATGATTACAGTACATAGGAGTGACCCCTGAAAAAAATTTCATGAAAGGTAGCCGATATGAGTATCAACTGAAAGTACTCTATGAGAGCTTTTCAAAACAGTTCTTGAACTGACCGTTTTTGCTTCAGTGGGGCACAGGGGGGGACTACATGAAAAATATGTTTCCTCCCTCGCGAATGGACACCCGTGATCTAAAAAACCTGTAAAAATTATCAAGGGAGATATTTATGAGTATAACTATAACAAATACCTCAGAAGTCAAAATTCTTTCAACTTAGTTAATAATAGTATGATCCCCGAATTTCACATTTTCTCCAATCAAATCGTCTTTGACATGTTTCTTGATTTTATTTGTTGCTGGTTACTGCATTTTGTAAGTTGAGTACAAAACCCTTCTGACATGAGCATAGGTCTGTCTACCCAACTTGTTTACTGTTGGTTTCCGCTCCAAATTTGACGAGTATGTGGCCCAACCACGTTGGTTTTACTGCTTTAATGGTAGTGTTTGTGTCTTCGGGCCTTACATTGACCCTGATATCTGGCAGCAATACTGCGTAGGATCAGACATCTTGGGGTTTCACGAGCAGTACCTACTGCCGGGATCTTTACCAGGGCTTCTTTTTCTCATATTTCGCATCAGGTCTTTTTACTTGTTGCGCATCCATCCGAACTTTATTTTCTGGAATTTTGTGAACGAGTTGCTTCGCAGCCTTCTTTTCTCCTTTTGTCAGCACTATCTCGAGCCCTTGGTCTTTCATTCCGTGCCTATCAAATGCCTCTTCCTTCCTTCTTTTATTCCGATCTCCTTCGATCGATCTAGACGCCATTCTTTTATTGATGTTTGATGATGAAGCTATCAGCACGTGCCCTTTGACTCAGCCATCAGCACTTCTTTAGCCTTCTGCTCTTTCTGCTTTCTAGTCCTCCTTGGCCTTAAACCAGCTCCTCCGATAATGCCCTGTGCGGTCTTAGACCTCCTGTAGTTCAAGGAGCCCAATCTATACTACTTTGTTGATTTTTGGCGAGTTAGATGCAGATTGTATTCTTTTCAGAACATCTCCTGCTTTTCGGGTTAGCTTTTCTTCTTCATGTCACTGGGTGGCAATTGTGCTTCCGCCACATTTTCGGCGATAGCAATGAAATCACACAACGGGACTTCATTTGTCTGGTCACTCCTTTCATTCCCTGCCCTAATCTCATTGTGGACTTTAGGATGGTTCGTTATTATTTCGGAATTTATGGTCCTGGCTTTGCTCGCTTCGGTTTGGATTGCAAGCAATAAGCATCGAATCCTCCTTCTAAATAGGTTTGCAACTTTTCCACTAACTAAAGTGTTGTTAAGCAATTTCCTCTGTTGTTAAGTATTTTCTCTTTGCTTTAGTTGAGCTGCGACTAACGTAGCAAACTATTTCCTCATTCTACACAACATATATGTACAAAGCACCAGTCTGCACATTGAAGGGGCTGGTGAATTCAGGCCAAGTAAGTATATATGCTCTGGGTAGCTTCATTCTGAAAGCATCCTGGCATTGACTCTACCACTGAAATTTCCCATTTACTTTTAGAATTTCCCCACTGTCGGCACCGGTTTCATTATATATGTTAATGGGAAGCTAGGGTAAAAAGCGATTGCGGTTTGCCATTAGGACATGGCCAGAGAATATTCATGATCAGTCTGAAGGTGCATTACTTGGAATGTTTTTCTAAAGTTAGACCTGAGTGTTTGTCTCCTTCATTCTTCAGTGTTGATATTCCGGATCAAAGATGAGTAGAATGAGTGTAAGGCGCCATACCGCTAGAAGCTGAAAAAGAAGACACAAAGTAATAAGCACTGAAAACATGTATTGTACTTTAAAATACTTATCGGATATTGCTGATTGGGTGAATTCCCGTCAAGTGTCGTCGATGGTTGTCATTACCCGTAAACATCTGACGTTAAGACGAGTAGAATCATTCCGCGATGCAAATGCATATTGGTGGGTACTATATGTAAATATGTTACTAGAATATTAAAAATAGTATCAGTGAGAACGGTGGAAAGGTACCAGAATGTCTGGTTCATACAAAAGGAAACAACCGAAATTTTCAAAACAGTTAGTTGTGGATTCAGTTAGAGAAAGATTAATTGAGCATGTGTAAATTTTGAAATTGAATGTTTTGAATATCGAAATCAGTTTAAATTGATTGAACGCGTGTAAAATTTGAAATTAAAAGTTTGTACATCAAAATCAGCTTAAATGAATTGATGAAACTAAAGCAACCCGAGTTTTTACTTTTGGTTCAGTCATTCGTTCATGTTGGGACTCCGGAGATGGTGGAGAAGGGAGCAGCTAACTCCTGAAATTAATAAATGTTGAAAGAAAAAAAACAACATACGAGTATAGTGTTTTAAATGATAAATGAAAAACTTAAGTATATCAGGGAAAGTATTTGCATCCCAAGAGCTGGTTATGAAAACCATCGCTTCCAAAATACGTCCCATAAATATAATTTTTCAGCTAATTCTCGGTGAATTGCACCCTTATTATTATCGCGACAATATGTTCTGCGCACACATCATATGACAAATTAAATTCTAAATTGATCAAACTTCAGAGTCGTGACGTTATTGTCGATTCTGTAATAAATGAAGACACAAAATGATCATGTTATCGTAAATTGTTATCATCTCTGTCGGTTCTTCAGACAAATCCTGTGTCAACTAATTTGTGCCGCCCCAACAACCATCCCATCCATTCCTTCAACGATCCTCGTTGGACTAGAAATTTGTGCACTATTGGGAATTGCGTATAGCTCGTTAACTGCATATCGAAACGCTTGCGACGTAACAAGCATTGAATTGTTTTTCTGCAATCTTAAATTGATACAAGAACAAGCTATAGAAAATAATTTAGTAAGAAAACGAAGGCACGGCGAACAATATGTTTGTTAAGTCGAAGGAGGAGGATGAAAACGCGCTAGAAAATGTCGCGATAAAGAACATCCTCCAGCAACGTGACCAGGTAATTGTCGATATCTCATGGGGGGAAAGCTTTGTCGGCACATGCTCTTTATAATTTCACATGGTTGTAAAATCATTTTACTTTTGCCGTTTGTTGTAAGTTGGACGTTTTTGTGATAAAACTAGAACAGAAGAAAATGATTCTATCGAAGCAATAATTACCATAAATAAATTTCCATTGCCGGAAGACAAAATTTTAATGGTAGGATGTAGGCAAAACAAACCATGATTTCCAGCTGCTATCCTAGAATGCATCAACCACGTTCTATCCTGGCTGAGCCACAACTCTGGGCTAATGCAATCACCCATTTATCTTGAGTAATAAATAATTAGCAGATTAGCGTGGTACTTTGAATCTCGCAACGATCAGTGCTATGATTAATTACGCTTATGATCGCGCACTAACGTGAGATTCCATTAGACTTTAACTTGGGCAACCCATGGTGAGTGGTGGGTTCACCTAACCCGCGCGTAACTGTGTTTTTCCATCCTTAACTTTCTTCAGCGATCGTGACTATTCAATTAACACGACTTTAATTGCACCTAGAAGAGCAGCCGTGCCGAGAAGTTGCGCATACAAAAACACCAGGCCACATGTTGTCAACGGTCTCAACTCAGTCAGTAGAAATTTAATGATAGTACAAGCTGTGGCAATAATCAATGAATGATCGGTGAATAGGAATAAGATATTAACTTTTCTGTTCTAGTAGCGTCGAACTGGCCGCGCAAACAGATGAGGTGGATGCAGAGGATCAATCAGACTGCCCTTGGGGCAATCATTTGATTATGCGGTCCAACCGTGTTGACGCAGCTAAAATATATGCAAATAGCTGCTGAACTATTAATCAATCGCAATGATCGTGATCATCAGCTGGGAAATATTTCGACAGTTACAATTTTGTACAAATGTTAGCTTGTATGGCTACGACGAGCACATTAGCAACACATGATAATATCAAGTGCAGATCAAAATCTACTATGGTCCTGTATGGTATCTATAAAATCAAATGAATTCTCTCATCAATCATGAACAGAATTTGAAATTTGCAGACTTTGATTGTGATGAATTCGACTAGTTCCAAAGAGAGCTGCATAAAATTGATTACTTTATCGAAACACAACCATAAAAGTTTACACTATATTTGAATTTTTATAACAAAGAAATCAATAAATTTTTTTGATCCAGAATAAAATTATTAATTGTTTTACATGCAATCTGAATTAGTTAAATTATTAGATTGTAATCATACTTGTAATACAAAAACATGCCTATTAGGAGACAAGTAACTTCAGAAAGAGTGATAATGGTGGCGAATATTTTGTTATGACTCCGATATGTTTCAAAACCCTGTTCCGAATGAAATAAGGTCCTCATGCCTTTCAACAAATAGTGTAGTTTGTTACAATTTTTTTCGAATAAATCAAAGGTAGGATCATCTTTTTGGATTAAAATTAACCCTTTGTCATACATAACACTTATTACAAATTCACTGACTGTCATACATACAAATTTGATTTGATTAGAGTAGGCAATGTAAGAAAAATAAGACAAGTTGGGTAGACAGACCTACGCTCATGTCAGAAGGCTTTTGTACTCAACTTACGATATGTAGTTACCAACAACGAATAAAGTCAAGAAACAAATCAAAGAGATGTGCGTGTCTAAAAGAAAATCCATTGTTTCTCTATTTTTAACGGTTGCCATTTTGTTGAAAAGTAACAAAAATATTCCATATAATGAATTCCCAGAAATATGTATGTTATTGATCTCTTATATAAAATCAAAACTGCAGTGTCTGATTCGACGGAGAGTTCATAAAGTAGCAAAATTGTGTGTTATTGTTGTTGTAATGAGAGAAACTTCAAATGGCTATAAGTTCCGTGAACATGATTGCATTGGCTACTCCTCTACATGGAGAAGCCTCCCTTAAAAACCCTGTAAAAATTTCGTTGTTGTGGAACTTTAAAGAGGGCACCACTTTACACCTTTGTGCAAAATTTTATGTTTGTAGCTTATACGGTTCGTGAGAGAAACTGCTGTGATACACGGACGGACGGAGGGACAGACAGGCACAATATTAGTAGAATTTTGTAAAATCATTTAACAAAACCTTATGGAGAAAGTAGGGAGAAAAGTCAGTGTAGATTTGGAACTCGGTCGAAGCCAAACTAATTCGTAGTTTTCTGTGAGAAGGAAAATCGTCCGCTTGTGAAATCCGATTTAAAGTAACAGCAGACTGCAGAAAGTACGTCAAATTCGCAAAAACTGAGTCGACGGTGAAGTTTTTTGGGAGAATTTTGCATTCACAAGTTTCCATCGTGCGTTTCCAGTTCAAGAGGAAATTTGAAGGAAAACTCATTCGCGAAGTATTGCAGCGACATGTGAAGTTCGTATTGGAGTTGTGTTGTACTGGAAATTCAATGAATTGATTTTGCATACCGAATTTCACTCGTTGTCAAATAATTGTGTGTTTTCGTTATCGCATCCAACCTGTTTGAGGGTCTAGTTGAGTATGCAGTTACGGTTTTGGAACCCTGCCGCGATCGTTTGTGTGTTTTGTTTGCTTGCAGCCACGACCAGGATTTTGCGAATGAAAAGTGCAAGGACAGAGCCAAGCACGTAGTTTTGTTCTAGTTTTCCACTTGCCTTCGTGTGGAAATCTGTCCGACATAGTTTTAACTTAATTCCGTTGTAAATGGCTATTCCGCAGGTTTATCTTGTTCTCACCTCTATTGAGTTATAGCAGGCCCAGCACAAACAAACTAGAAAACCGGGAAATTGTCAAATCAAAAATATTTTCATACGTAGTAACTGTAGAAATCTTTTGGGTATTCTTTTACGAAAGAAAAACATAATAAAATCTACTAAAGGAGGATCGAGTGAGGGTGATTTATTATTTTGTCAATTGTTAGGGGTTGCAGTGCTAAGAAGAAGAAAAAGATATTTCCCTTCGTCGAATATTCGTATATTTTATTCATCAGTGGATAATATATATAAATACTGGATTATTGAATTATCATTAAAATTATATAAAATCTAACTATAGGTAATTTTTTATTTATTATGATTTCACAGTGAGTGAAATTTTCAGGAGGTGAGATCTGACTCACCGCTAGTGCTAGGTGTCGCTCTGACAATAGAAAATCCCTACTTCTGGTTCTCTTTTAGTCGGTGATTCAAGAGAGTTTATCACCCTCGCAGATGTTTACAAGTTTTATTTTATTCAGATAATTTTATATTTTTTAAATTATAAATCAAAATGTGAAAACAGAATCACTCTGTTCTACTATAAGTGCCACCAAGCCCTCTTGAGATGTTTGAGCTTGGTGAAACTGGTGGAGCTTATTATTTGAAGCATGATGGTAGATAGCCTTCAAAACAAGTTTTTGGAGCAACCAAATGCTATAACAACGAGAAGTAAAACGCAAGCTAAACCTGCAACAAAAAATAGCGCTAACCTGTTGACCAGCAATGATTCAGAGGTTGTATTTCAATCATCACCTGAGCCCTCATCTTCTCGTCGAGGTGCTATATCGAAAAATCGGCCCACTTCACCCAACACTCTTGTAACGGTTATTCAACCAACGCCAGTAGCTGATGTTTCTAATTCCGCTCTTAATCTGTCAGCACCACAGAAAGTTCCATCTCTTCATGTCGTGGCGCCACTGAAGCAAATATTTATATCTCGTCTGGCTTATGAGACATCGACAAATGACATTTGTGATTATGTCTCAACGAAATTTGGACCTTCAGTAAAGATAATCAGCTGCCACAAACTGACAAAAGACAACATTAAGGGAAGATTTATAGCGTCGTTTAAGCTCACTGTGCCGTCAAACTGTAGCAAAGTTCTTCAACCATAATACTGGCCCCCTGGAACACTAATTAAACCGTTTGAGGCAACCAAAAGAAGAAATTTTCATCGTGTGGTAAGCTCTCTTCCGAAACTTTAACAACCGGTCACCCTACAACTTCTTCAAATATTAATTTAAATTTTGATATTCAAAACACTTCTTGTAGCTTCAATCTTTATTACCAAAATGTACGTGGCATGCGAACCAAGCTGGAAGCTATTAAAATTGCCTCTACCATTCCGGCGATGATTTCATTTGTTTTACCGAAACCTGGCTAACTCCTGATATCGCCAGCAGTGAAATTTTTCCACTATATGATGTCTACTGAACTGATAGAGATCGTTTGATTTCAGGTAAATCTGACGGTGGTGGTGTACTTATTGCTACTCATAAAGCCTTAGACAGCAAACTCTGCTCTGACTTTTTACCATCTCTTCCAGTAGAATGCATCACTGTCTTAATCAATTTCTCTCAAGCAGTGACTTTAGTATTGCTTTGCGTGTATATCCCTTGTAATGCTCCTTTCCGCGTTTACAACCGTTTTTTCTCTGAATTATCTTCGTATTTCAACCCTTTATACAATATTTTAATCTGTGGTGACTTTAACATGCCTTGCCTAAGGAGGGACTCAAGCTCTCATACCCTCTCATCCTTCAATGATCTCTCGATCCTGTTTTCTACTTTTTTATCGCTTTGCTACCTAACGCAATTAAATATGATCCCAAACGCAAACAATCAACTTCTCGATTTCATCCTTACTACCAATCCTGCCTCTATCTCTTCGATCACAAAATCCCCCTCCGAATATGTAAAACCTGGTCCCCACCATCCTCCGCTTGAGGTTCGTTTATCTTTTCTTGCACCTCAGTCCAAACGCACTATTTTCTCCCCAAGATTTAATTTTCGCAAAGCCAACTATGCAGCCATTCAGCTTGAGCTGGATAATATTGACTGGAATTCAATGCTACAGAAGCTAGATGTTAATACAGCGCTATCAACTTTCTATGAAAATCTCAGTAGCATAATTGCAAACCATGTACCTATCTGCCGATCCCCTCGGAAAAAGAGCCCCATCTGGTTTTCCGCTGAAGCCTCAGATGCTCTCTATTTGAAGGACCAGGCGCGCAAAAAACTTCATTATTCCAAATCTAACACTGACCTCACCAACTACCGACTGCTTTGTAAAGAAGCCAAAAAAGTGGTTAAGAACGCAATGCGATCTTATTATTATATGATTGAAACATCATTGAGATCTAATAGTCCTAAGCCCTTTTGGACATACATACATTCTCTGAAAACAACATTCCATATTCCTAATATCTTCTCATGGCGTTATTGCCAAGCTTCTGATGGGCAAGCTATCTGTGACCTTTTCGCTTAATTTTTTTCCTCCACATTTAAGGTTTCGAACCCCACGATGTACAGACATGTCCTTCTCCTTCCCATATTATGAATCTTATCGTGACCTCTCCATCAGAAATTGAAAATGTACTGCTTACCTTTGACATTAATGGTGGTCCGGGTCCTGATGGAATACCAAATCTGTTCGTTAAGTCATTATCTTCTTCATTATCTACCCCACTATCAATTATTTTCAATATTAGCCTTTCTTCCTCCTGCTTCCCTGACGTCTGGAGGCATGCTAACATCTTTCCGATCCATAAGTCCGGAGTTCAAAGTGAAATCTCTAACTATCGTCCGATTTCTCGCTGTCTTGTTTTGGCAAGCTCCTTGAGAGAATTGTGCATAACAGAATGTACGATGATATCAGTATCCTGTTTGCAAAGGAACAACATGGCTTCATTAAAGGTCGTTCGACAGTAACTAATTTGTTAGAACTTACGAATACCATCTCTCTTGCTTTTGAAAAGAGTCAACAAGTCGATATCATATACACCGATTTTGCTAAAGCCTTTGACAGTGTTGATCATGGCCTTTTGGCGAACAAACTCCGATCTTTCCGTGTTTCCGACTCTGTCCTCTCTTGGATCTTATCCTTCTTATCCCATCACTCCTGCACCGTTACATGGAATAATTTTTTATCGTCGGGCTCATTTAGTCCAACATCTGGTGTTCCTCAAGGATCAATTTTAGGCCCTTTGCTATTCAACATTTTCATCAATGATCTTCCCCAATGCCTGTCCTCTAATTGTCTTCTTTACGCTGATGATTTAAAAATTTATCGCCCCATTAACTCCAGCAAAGACTGCTTATACCTCCAAAATGATCTTGACAATCTTCAAAATTGTTGTCAAGGTAATTTACTTCCTCTTAACATTTCTAAATGTTGTCACATGAGATTCACCAACAAAAGTCATCCAGTTTTATATGAATATCAAATTGATGGATCGGTGCTCGCACTTGTGGACAAACTTAAAGATTTGGGAGTAGTATTTGACCCTGGTTTGAAATTTAACATCCATGTTTCATCCATAACCACAAGAGCTTCACGTGTCGCTGGTTTTATTTTACGATCCTCTTGCAAGTCTTTAAGTATTTCAACCAGCGTCCATCTATATGTACTTCTAGCCCGGTCAATCCTTGAGTATGGTCTCCTCACTATACCAATCTATCGGATGCTGTTGAAACTGTACAGCGTAAATTTACACGATCTCTATTCTACAAATATAACCTCACTTACTGCTCCTACGTTGAGCGCTTACAGATCCTAAACATTCCATCACTCAAAAATACATTAAACCAGATTGACCATGCTTCATACAAAAACGAGCGACCTTCAGCATTCTCAACATGCGCTTATTCCACAACACTGTTTGTGATTTGGACCACTACCTTATAAGGGTCAAATTCCGTATCCTCCCGTCGTTCCTCAATGAGATAGCTCATTATCTGCCTTAGCGTTCACCCAGAATTATTTTTGTGTCGTTTGTAGGCAATGAGTCAACTAGTCCAACTAGGTGATTATTGAACGTTTCCTTCATTTTTAAGTCTTTTTCCTTGGTCGGGCTGTACATTTATCAGACAAATTTTAAAGAACTTCACTTTTATACAGATTACACACAACCGTTCATTGTTTGCCTTAAAATCAATAACGTGCCATTTGATTTCCCTGCCCATAGTAAGGCCACTCCAAACAATTGCTTTCCAGCAGGCTTTACTGATATAGTAACAGTTTCGCGAGCTATTCCCTAGGTAGTTACAAGGAAAAGGGGAGTGAGCAGATGCATAAGGTATTTTACTTTCAATTGCACAGAATGTTAGATGTAATTTTTCAATTTCATGCACCGCCAGTTATTTTGAAAAAAGTTAAAGAAAATTTAAATATAAGTAAAGCTAGTAGGCTTACATTGGATAATTACTAACCTGCCAATATTGTATTTACTTCACGTAAAACAAAAGGATTGGAAAGTATTCTCCGGAAGATTGGCGCATTTAGAGAATAGCTTTACCATGGAAAATTTCAATGCCAGTTATAAATCGTTCTCAAATGGGATCCGGAATGACAGCACACAATGCACACAATTTTAAGCAACTCACCTGGAGACCAATGGCAAATTCAATACAACTATAAGCTTTATGCAATTTGGACGAGCCGGAGATCTCAACGATTGAAAGACTGTAGCAGCTGCAATGAGCTGGCCACGTGAATTCTATAGATGAGCAACTCTTACACATCTATAGTGTTTGGGTCTTTTGCGAACGTGTATTTACATAGTATCATGTGTAGTGTGTAGCTCGTTACGGCTTGATTTTTATGAAACTTTCAGAAAACGTTTTTCATCTGAAGATTAAGATACGAATTTTTAGAAAAATTTAAGGATCATCCTTCGATTTTATAGTTAAAAATGTTTAATTCATAAAATTTACTATTATTGACAAAGTGGATCGAATTTTAACTTCTGAGCTATTTGTTAGCCTTGTATTCATACAAGCCTACTTTCGTGATTTTTTTCAGATCACGAGGGGGGAGGAGACAAATATTTCGTATATTTCCCCTCTTCCTGCATCGCTCCTTGCGCCTCTTTAATGTTTCAAATGCCTTGGCTATGGTCTCACTGCGCAAGTATGTAAAGGACCCAAAAGAAGTTCCATTTGCTACAAATGCATTGAAATGGGCCATAAAAGAAAAGAGTTTACAAAGGAGGAAGTACTGTATTCTTTGCAAGGATGCTGACCCAAGACCGGATCTTGGGCACATCTTGGGATCAGGTAAATGTCGAGTTTTCCAGGAAACACTAGCGAAGGCAAAATCAGAACTTAAATGACCCACATCCTGCAGCTAAACCTAGACTGCAGTGTAACTGCTCAAAACCTGCTTGAGCAGTTTGCGGGGGACATGACTGTCAACTTATTGCTGCTGAATGAGTAAAACTACGATAAAAGTTCTACATCATGGTATTCTAATGAAACTGGTACTACCGTCATCTGAGTTCAACGCAATGATTTCAAAGCAGATGGTTTTGTGCTGGTTCAGTGCTCAGGAACCACCTTCTTAAGTGTCCACTTAACCCCAAACGAAGCGATATCATATTTCCAAGTCAAGCTCAATTTCTTTGGAGGGCACTGTACCGAATGCAGATGGCAACGTGCTTGTTGGGGGGAATTCAACGCTAAAGCAATCAAATGGGGCATGCCTTGAAACAGATCCGCTGGAAAAACGAATCCTAGCAATGGCAGCAAGGACAGCGCTCGTTGTAATACCGGAAATACGCTGACTTTCTGCCGTATTGGCTGCGAAGGAACCGTTGCAAACGTGACGTTTGCCTCGAGGTCCTTTATATGGAGGATACACATTTGGAGAGTGTTCGGTGACTACTCAACCAGTGATCGTCAGTGCATTCTGCTTAGGATCTGTGACGTTGTCTCCCAACATCCGTGCTCTCGAGTTTCGGAAGGATGGGCGACGAGAAGATCGTCAATGTGCTTACAGCAAGTGCTCCGCTGCAGGGAGATTCACAGGGGACGGAAGGACTGGCAGCTCAAGACGTTGTGAACTCAACTATGAGAATCCTCAAGACTGCTTGCAACGCTTCTATGCCCCGATGAAAATCCCGCCACTGTAAGCCCCCAGTGTACTGGTGGTTGACTGAAATCGCTGAAAAGAGAAAGTTGTGTTACAAGCTTTGGCGTGAGGCTCAGTGGGCACAGAATTGTACTAGGCATGTAACGGGATAGCAGCATATATGTTAAGTATATAGGCATATAATTTGAGTTTAGAAACACCTTCAACTCTGCTAGATAGGTAGATATTCTGGAAACACTGGAAACCTTTTTCATGTTCCAAAATTTCTTATGCGGCTGGTGCTTTATGACACAACGCAGGGCTAACGAAGGATGGTAGTAGGATAAGTGCTACTATACGGAGCAGAAATAATAGGCGACGCTCTCAGTAAGGAGGTACAAATATACCGAAAACTTTTTTGACACTGGCACAGAGTAGAGGGGCACTGAGGTTTCCACCTTCATATCCGACAGTCTCTGATTTAGCGGTGAGAGTTATGGCGGGCGCGATACCTGTCGCCCTCCTCACTAGAGAGAGCGTCGCGCTATTTACTTGTGTTGAAGTGAGGATGCAAAGGAGATGGTCGCCCGCGAGCGGAGACACGTTTTTTGCGTGCAAAAAATGGAATAGGCTACAACAGGACTTCTGTAAATAGAGGTCAGCCCGGATAGTATAGTCGCGGTGATGCTTAAATCGGTTGACACATTATGTTCAGGCAATCTTATAAGATAAAAGGGACTGGTCTGGTGATTCCTCTTGCCCTCACCACTCCCGCTAGAGGAGAGATCTCACAACTTAAAAGTTCCTCACGACGTAATAAAACGAGATCTGGCCCAAAGTGATATGTCAAACGTTTCTGGGCTGGGTTCTCGGGTTGACAGGGGAGGTGTTTGTTGGATAGTCTAGTCAGTTGCGAGCATGGGAGGCCAACATTTTGTACGTAAAAGATTACCTTACCTAAATTAAGTAGTTAGCTATATTAAAATTAGCTTTTCATAATTGGATATTACATGTAGATGTTAAAAATAGGATATAAGATTACCTGCAATTAGTTTAAGTGGCTAAAGGACAGTCAAATTTGTTTCCCAAAAAGTAGAACGTATAAAAGTAAGCTCAAGGATTGTGAATTTATAAATTAATTTGTTCACTGATGAAGGAAAGATTTACCTTCCGAAAAGCGCGTATGCGTACATAAATAAATTTATTATTTTTTTTAGGTGAATTTCTCGAGAAAAATTTACCTATTGCGGAGAGTATCATATATATATATATATATATGGGATATAACGAAATTCGTGACCACGCTAAAGGTTGCAATTTTGCTCCGATTTTCACCAAATTTTCAGGAAAGGTGTATTGGGTTAATATCTCGGTCAAGTTCGTGAACCAGCTATATCGGCTGGGCAAAACAAAATGGCGGCCATTTTAGACGAAAAATCGTGATTTCTGTTCTGACCAAAGTATAGCTCCGATTTGGATGAAATTTGGCATAATGGTTTACTGATGTATGTGATGAATCTCACAATAAAAAGTCCAAAGTCGGTACGGCAGAAACAAAATGGCGGCCGCTCAAAGGTCGAAAAACGTGCAAAATTTTGTTCTTGTAATAGTGGTCAAAGCTTTCACCAGATTTTCATGGAATTCGGCAGTTAGATAGAAATTATAAATATCTAAAGAATTACGTAAAAAAACTGGAGGTCAGGTAAAAAAAAAAAATGGCGGCCAGTTAAAACTCAAAACTTCAAAGGCTTCTAGAAGTCGCAATTTTTATCCGATATATATAAAAATTGGTTTCAAGAAAAGCAGTCTTTGATATTTTGGTGATCATGCATGTGCAAATTTCAAAATGGCGGTGGTTTAAATATGCGTTTTTTCAGGTTTTTGTGGCCCTCTAGCGGTCACATTTTCCAGCGGATTTTTAAGAAACTTGAGATTATGGATCTCTGTACTATGTGCTTATATTATGCAGAAAATTATTGAAATTGAATGTAAAATAAAAAAAAGTCGAAAATTTAAAACCCAATATTTTTAAGCTGCCATTTTCACTAAAAATTGAATTATTTTGCCTTGTCTAGGGTGAAACTCCGATTTGAACAAGATTTGGCACATTGATTGATGAGGTCCTAGCCCACGAAGATTTAAAATAGTCCAAAATCAAATGCATGCATTCGAAATGGCGGCCCCCAAAGGTCACGAGGCAAGCGCAATTCGTCTTTTTTAGTAGCAACTGAAATAATGAATTTTTTTCATGGAAACGTTTTAAATGACTTATCTTGAACGTAGTTATAAATTAGAATATTTTTTAAATATTGTAAAATATTTTTAACAATACCCTGAAAAATTATAAAATCGCGACTTGTCTGTCTGCCCGTCTGTCCGTTTGTTCGTGCGTCACAAGTTTTCTCGCAAACCACATGATCTAGAATGAGGAAGTTTTCTACGTAGGTCAAAAGTGGTTCCTCTTGAAATTTGCAGTGTAAGAAAATATTTTAAAGTGTTTAAGGGGGTCTCCCCATATGGGGGGGGGGGGGGGTGACATAAACATTTTTTTTTATTTCTGTAGCCCTCTAGCAGCCAAGTTTCTCAACAGATTCCGATAAAACTTGAAGTTAGAAGTTACTAAGGCAAGTTAATTTAATTTAATTATGCAAATCAGATGACAAATAAAAAATTCGAAAATTTACAGCTTAATATTTTTAGCAGCTGTTTTCAATAAAAATTCAAAATGACAGAACCTGGTGGTTCAGAAAAGAATCGAAAATGTATATATTAATGGCAATGCAAGTGGTGATTAAACTTTTATGGAAATCTTTTGAAGTTAACTATTTGAGCTATTTAAGCCGACAAGTTATCACCTTTGTGTGGTAGCCACTGTGAAATGTATAAACAGCAATTGTGAGAAGGGCGAAACGAGTATAAATATGTTTATAACAATTTCTTACCCGCCGATTTTCAATATGTGATCCATACGTGTGCAACTCAATTTAATTAGCAAAATATTTGCGCCTCTATGAAGGGTCTCCAAATACAAACGGCGGCAGATTCTTTTTGTTAATAAATACCCATGTAGTGCAACAGAAATTACAATAAGAAGTCCAGTAGTAGGCAAGCCAAATTCTTTTTCGAAACCTTACGCTACATACGAGAAATTTACCTTTCCGGCTGGTGCAGCCAACGGGGATTTTTTTTTGCTTTAGCACTGCAGCCCCTTTCGCGATTTTGCCTTGAAATAGTTAGTGACCTTTGGGAAGGTGATATGGTCTCTACCAACCAAATCGTGTGTCCATCCACCCGGCTGTGATACGTTCTGATTTCAAACCAGTATCATAACTGAACGATCGGAAGAATTCCTTAAAACAAATTTCGTTGGGATTTGAAACAAGGTCTTTTGGCTTACGCAGTGAGTGTTCTGACAGACACACCATTCAAACAACCTATATAAATAATTAACAAGACTGTAAATGATAATATAGTTGCTTACACAGTGAGCATTGTATTTAAGAAAAAGAAAAATAGATATTGTGGATCAAATAGCAACCGATAGTATTTAATACATTTGGATATTTGCATTTAAGTTTGAGAAAAGAATTTTAGAGTCTATTAGGTAATGACAAATTAAAGCAGAGTACGGAACTGGTGTGAAATTAGGGCATTAGTGTAGCATTTGTATAAAAAGACTGATTGAAAATAAAATTCAATTTCGTAATGCACTGTATGTATATATGTTGTTTTATTTACGCGAAAAATTTAAAACTGTCCTTTTCACTGCACCTCTTTCCAATATTTTTAGGGAACACCACCAATAACCTTAATATAAGCGATGCCATATTGCCTGCAGCTTAGTTGCGGTAGGTATCTTTATCAAAGTTAAAATTCAGATTTAAACAAATAAAACTCTTGCTAACTTAGCGAAGTGGACAAAAACCGATCAAAAGAAGACTAGTCCATTTCAGATGAAAGGTTTTTAGGGTTTTGTACTGAAATACAAAACCCTATTGCAATCACGACCTGTGTCCGTCTGTCCGTCTGTCCGTCCGTCCGTCCGTCCGTCCGTCCGTCCGTCCGTCCGTCCGTCTGTATGTCACAGCACTTTTTCTCCGAAACTATAGAAGCTACAGTCACGCAACTTTGTGAAAAGGTCAGAAGTGGTGACCTCTTGAAAGTTCAATGGTGAAAAAAATTTTCAAAGGGGTTTAAGGGGGGTCTCCCCATATAGGGAAGTGACCCCCCAAAAAAAAAATTTCACCATTGGTAGTCGAGTAGGATGTCATTGGAAAGGTCTCAATGAGATCTTTTCAAAACAAGTCTTAAAATTGCTTTATGAGTACCGAGGGGGGCAGGGGAACGGGAAATGTACGAACTTTTCGCGTACCCCCCCCTCGCGATTGGACACCTTCCATCCGAAAAATCTGAAAAAAATCATGGATGTAGGCCTTAATGAGTACAACAACAACAAATACATGAGAAGTCGAAATTCACTCAACTTTGTTAGTAATAGTATGATTTATTGATTTTATGTTTTCTTGAATAAAATCTAGACGGTACCCTTAAATTCAATAAAATTTAGCACACAGATGACTATTTAAAAGGTTGATCTTTCCTGAAAGTTTCATAAAGATCGAATAATATTTAACGAAGTTATAGCGATTTGAATTTTCCTGTATTACTATGGAACAATATGCCCTGTATTACTATGGAAACATATGGCTATGGAGCCATATGCGCTTTTTACCGACTTAGAAACTACAGCTTTGCTAGGATTTGCATGAAAATTTCAGGAATGATAGGTATCATGAAGATGAGTACATACAATTGAAACAAGTCGGAAAGGCAGGAGAAAGCTCCTAGCAAAAGGGCTTTGTAACCATTCTAAGATTCTAAAAAACAGGCCATGAATCGATGATTACAGTACAGAGGAGTGGCCCCTGAAAAAAAAATTTCATGAAAGGTAGCTGATATGAGTATCAACTGAAAGTTCTCTATGAGAGCTTTTCAAAACAGTTCTTAAACTCACATATTTTGCTTCTGTGGGAACATGGGGGGCGGGGAAATACATGAAAAATGTGTTTCCTCCCTCGCGAATGGACACCCGTGATCTTAAAAAATCTGAAATAATTATCAAGGGAGATATTTGTGGGTATAACTATAACAAATACCTCAGAAGTCAAAATTCTTTTAACTTCGCTAATAATAGTATGATCCTCGAACATGACATGTTTCTTGATTTTATTCATTACTGGTTACTGCATTGTGTAAGTTGAGTACAAAACCCTTCTGACATGAGCATAGGTCTGTCTACCCAACTTGTTTGTTTTTTCCTGGGGGTTTTAACTCTGCCCATTGAAACTTCTTAGCTTTTATTGGAGATATCTTAGAGTTGCTTTGCTAAGGGAGAGTTGGTTCGGTATTTAAATCATCTATAAAGTTTAACAGACCTCCGTTTCATATCAATTGCTGACTAGATTCAATACGAATACAATTTTTTCTTCTTGTAACACACAATGGTTTCCTCTTGTTTAAAAAAGTCATTGGGATAAATTTATCTTTCACATTGAATAATAATAAAGAGACATGAAATACGGTCTAACAGCGTTTATATTGAAGTGTTGTTTTCTTATATATCCATGGTAACCATAAAAGTGTTTTTTTGAGGCAAGTATTCTCAAGTACAAATTGCCTTTAAGCTTCAAAAAAGATAAATGTAATGGTATTAACACCAATACCTTTCCCACTCAATTTACAAGTTTCACAGAAAATTTTATTTTAAAAGCATCGTGTCCTCATAACAACTCATTTAAAAAGTAAATCTGCTACTTAACAGACAAATCACTTGGTCGTGTTGTCTGTGACTTACCTGAAAGTTAATGAATTTATAAACATCAGTATCATGATGCCACTTGACATTCGTCTAACGTACATTACATCTCTTCATCGCCAGCAACAACGACGTAGTATCTTTACTTCATGATCCCATTTTCATGTTGCATTTTGTTAAAACAACTGAATGAATGGAAACAGACAAATGCATTCATTGAATTTCCTCTTACCAAATTAAGATACAAGTAGGTCGTGACATACCCAAAATAATACAATTCCTACTATCTACAAATTTACACTGACTGAATGATAATTAGACGGTGAATGAGTAGGTTTAAGACTTTTTTGGCGCATAAGCACAGTCGTGTGAAAAAACGAAACAAATTCATTGGTGAAAAGGGTTTCAGCTGTATAGTTTGCTTTTTAAAAGGCTTCTCAGTCTTTAAGAATCAAATTTTTCTGTTTAATTGGTTTTGAATTTGCAATTAAAAGCAAAATTAATAGTTTTTCACTAACTTCCTTTCAAAACTAGTTTGGAGTTCTCTCCTGTGGACTTAAATGGATAGTCTAAGTCAAGTTAGTTACCAAAAACTATTACTTTAAATGATTTAGTAATACGGCTATTTTCTTATCAACTAAGAGCACATCTGATTCACTGAAGATCCATTCAAAAATAATACTTCCTAAGTATTCAATTTTATCCCATTTTAATTAAGATATTAACCAAATGTCCACTTTCCACTAATCTTACCGAAGCAATAAACAAAAGACTTAAGCGAGTAACTTGAAATAAGGCGCACTATGTATGAAATTTGTAATATTTCCACTATGCAATAGTACAACGGATGAACTAAATGTTCTATTTTCTTAATTTATGCAAAGTGTGCATTGGCAGCTAACATTCGACCTTAGGTAATGTTCGGTTCTCACAGTTGGGAGGCTCGAGAGCCACATTTGCACACAAACTAAACTTGTACAATTACGATGTAGAACAGCGGCAAATCAGTATCACAGAACTAAATATTGCAGTCGTGTTGCGTTTTCTTACTTTACCACAACTTTGTGCCCAACGTTCTAAGCGATCCCTTGAAGACAATTTACTTAAGATAGTGCCAACAGGCAATGCGTTTTTCATAAGGTGCATGCGCGATAAAGTCAGCGCGACATGTAGTGATACGATAAAGTAACATACATATGAGTACTCGTATGTGAGGTGGAGGAGCCTCGGAATCGGCATAAAAGATGAGATGCGAGATAAATGCAAAAATCCTCAGCTTAATGTCGTTTTTATTTCATTTTAAATGTTTATCTACTTGCACTATGTAGCGTAATTGCATTTTCTGCAACCGGAAAATTACCTTTGGGATAATCGTAACTGGCACGAAAACGACGACGATGAAACTGATGATGATGATGATTCTGGTGATATGAGACTGGAACAATGTTTTTATGTATGGACATGTTCATTGATGTTAAAAGTTTTCATTAGCTCAATAAATTACCGGACGTAATTTTAATTTTTTTATGTGTAAAATTTTAACTAAACAAACATTTCAAAATGCATTTGACATATTTAAAGTTATCAAAGTTGATGCAAATTGATTTGAAGTTTACTTATTTGCTTTAATTCAGGAATATTCAACCATTAATTTTGTTGAAAATTTGAAATTGTTTAGATGTTTGTTCAGCAAAATTTAATGGTTACTTCTTATACGTCGTAAAATGAGCTTTGTTCACGTATAACACCTCCAAATTCTACAGATATCTTAAAATAACATTCAATTTCTTCTTCTTCTTGGCTTCCTGCAAACAGCCCCTCCATCTGTCTCGTTCCATTAATCGCGTCCTCCAATATTGAAATCTGAGCGGCGGTGAACTGTCTTCGTCGACCGAGTCAGACCAGCGTTTCCTCAGTTTCCCCACTGGTCTCCGGCCTTCAGTTCGCCCAACAATATCTTTTTGGGTATCCATTGTTTGTCCATACGATTCATGTGGACAGCCCATTGCAGCTTCTGCAGTCTTACAATCGTTGAAACCTCCGGTTCGTCAAAAATTTCATACATTCAATTTGTTCTTTCTGAATTATCATGTTGACGCACAAAAAATAACACTTCTTAGTATTCAGTATAGCATTTTCAAAGGATGCTAAAGAGAAAAAATTTATATGCAGTGACTTGCGAATTTTACAAAAAACTAGTGTCATAGACATGCTATAATGTTCCCTCATTTGTCAGTTGAGTTTTCTTTGGACAAATTCTGGGAAAGTCTTACAATTCCCCATAGTAAGCTGATAAAGCTTGTATGGATGTTATTCGCAATGAGAATAAAAATGGAAGTAATTAACGACAGGAGTAGGATTCGATTTATTCCATATGAAAAATGATTAATTCACGCAAAGAAGTAGGTGTTATCTAATCTAATAAAATTAAAGTGAGATTAAGAATTAGATAAATTATCATGGAACTTAAACTGATTTTTCTTTGTGAGCAGCTTTTGCTTCTCCATCGGGATTACCGTTATTTGGTGCATAGGAAAATATTTTAATAAAGAAACGTGAAAATTTATCAGCAGCTTCGCAAAAATAGTCAAACAGGTGCACTGAACAATTCTGCCAGTATTATATGTTTAGGAAAAAGGAAAATCGTCTAGGATATGTAGTAATTGAGGAGTAGGGCTCTAAAAGCCAGCGCTGCCACAGGCACACAGCACAAACTCAATTTAACAATGAGTAACCATTCAGTCACCTTCCCCATCGCAACACTCGCTCCTTTTTTTTCGCATGAAAAATAAGTCAAGAAAATTTCTTTTGTACTTAACTTCCGGGAAACAAAATTCTAAAACTGTTTAATATTTTTAATGTGTAGTGATTTTATTACAATATCTTTTGAATATAATTTAACGAATTGCGGTGTAACGCGGTATACAAATGCTTAGAACGAATCGGTTAACCCCTTAAATTATATGAACGATAAAATGATTGTATCATTTAAACCCCTCAAAAATTGTCAAATTGTACCCATTCCAACCATAATATTAATTAAAAATTGTTTTGTTTGTCGGTAATTAACGCGTGCCTGTCTAATTCTTCCGATTTTTTTTCCCACTTAATTACGCCTAATCATTATAAACGAAAATTGCTTTCAATTGATAACTTAATCGAATCTACAAAAGACAGTGAGAATGGAAATCATCATTCTAATCATAAATACTAGCAATCATCTAGCCGTAACGAGAAACCAAGCGATGTCGATAGAAAAGAAAGGAGACACAAAGATAATGGAAGAGATGATTCACGTAATCATAGTCAACGACTTGTCAAAAGGAACAAAAGTAAATTTTTTGTGCGTGTTTGCTATTGTGCAAAGAAATTTACATTCCTGCAGCATTTTTCCAAGTGGAAATTGCAAATACCGCCTTCATATACTACAAATGATAAGGAAAAAGTACATTTCATAGCAACAAAAACCTCAAATCGTGTGATTTCCCCCTTTCTGAATGTGATCGTTGTGTTATACTTGTCCATAAAGTGTCATAGTTGCTTGAGTGTGGAGAATATTAAATTGTGCTTTCGAAACTTGCGTGCTATTGCATCGTAAATCGTGAAAAATGGGTGATAACTACATAACAACATTGAAAATTTTAACTATCGGTGAGAGTGGCGTCAGCAAATCGAGTCTCATGCTTCGTTTCACAAACGAGGAATTTGATTCAGATCAGGCAATCACGATTGGTGTTGATTTCAAATCCAAGCTGATCAACGTCGATGAGAATGACGTAAAGCTAGCAATTTGGGATACGGCAGGCGAGGAACGATTTCGCACTCGAACACGAAGCTATTACCGTGATGCGCGAGGAGCAATACTTGTCTATGATGTGAATAAACGGAGTACATTTCAAAAATTAGATTCATGGCTGCATGAGTTGGAAATTTATGAAAAGAAAACGGAACAAACGGTGAAGATAACAGGGTAGATGGGGAGTGAATTTGCGCGCGCAGAAGATCTCGCGGGGAGGTCGCGAACATAATATCGGAAAGGCCGGTCGTTGCTCGAATTATTAAACATTTTGTGGATTAAGAAAAAGTTCGAAGATATGTGTGAAATATTGTTGCAGAGAAGAAAGAAAAAGTTCCGAATCCTGTGCCCATGTAGTGCATACAAATTTCAATTGTGTGTCTGAAAAATCATCAAAAAAGTGAAAAAACGTGCGCGCCACATACAACTCGAGAAGCGATTCGTAAAATATAATTAATAGGAAGTGGAATTCCTTAAATATTTTCGTGCAAAGATCATAAGATTGAGCGGCGAGAAATCTTTCGAGTGAAAAGCATGAGAAAAGATTTTGCAAGACGGGACCGTAAATTTAAAGTTGTGAAAAGTGAATCTTCATAACGGGAAAACAGTATTTGAGACGGCTTGCATCTGCTGGTTTAATGAAAAGTGTGAAGATAACGGGTGTTTTGATTTATTCGGGAGGAACGTGGTGAACGGAGGTTATAAGGAATAAAAATGTGGCAAATTGCTCTATACGAGTGAAATGAAAGTTAAAATACATGTTAGAGTCCTCTCTTGACAAGAAAAAAAGAAGAGTGTGGTGCGGTTGTGCGATGTGTTGGTGGAATTTCTCCCGAATTTAAGTTTTTTGTTTACAATGCATATCCAATTCGTAACATTTCCACCTACGCTATAAGTACCGGAAGAAATAAAATTTGTTATGACTACAGTGCTCTTTGGTAGAATTGCTCTGGTACTAGTTCCAGGCATGAATGTTCTGCAATTTCCTAAAAAGTTGAGCCTTTTATGTGAATATTCCCATTATATTCGTGATCGTTATTAAACGGCTTATTGATTTTCGCATTTTTTCCGGAGAACAAAATCAAAAATTGTGTTGTTCGTCTCCGAACTAGATTTGAATGGATGAAAAGCCACTGAAAGAGTATTTTATTAGCATCCTGATAACGTAATCGATTTGAAGTTTTTCAGTGTAATCTATGTATACCATAGTTGGTGATTTTTTTAAGATTGATGAATATGATAACTCTTTTTTTTGTGTGTCTAATGTACAGCTATGTAAAGGATACCTGCACCCATCGAGCGCTCGACGGAACATGCAGGTGAGTACCGTTTAAGTTACCTAAATTATTGAAAGATTTTATTATAAAATTTAATTATAAAATTTAATTAACCACAAATTTTTTCTCTTATACCTTTTCCTTAACACGTATTACATACACATTAGAGTAAACTCACCTAGAGATCGGATGAATTATTATTGTATATTACAGTATATTTTTTTTCGTTGAAGAATAAAAGAATGGATTAATACTGTACCCGATGGTCTTTCCTTTCTCCAACTTCTAACTGGGTATAGGATCCGGTACGGTGGCAGGCTTCTACCTCAAAATATGAGCCAGCCGCCGGGTACTCACTAATTCCTTTTTCTGTTTCAGGTGACGTTTTGGGTTGAGTGGCCCAAGCAGAGTGCCTTTTTATGGCATAGATTTATGCAATCCAATTGTATAATTCTATGACATAAATTGGTCACCGGGGTACTCCCCTTCTGATGGGAAAGTTCATACAATTCAAGTTGTATGAGTTTTCCACTCAGAAGAGGAATACCTGGCCACTTCAACAAAGATATCTATGGATTTATTCCGGTTGGGTTGGTATGAAGGGGCTCCACCACCACCCGGTTGCCCCTCTTTCATTTGTGGGCCATGAATTTATTTGGGTAACGACGAGGTCACCCCAAGTTCGCCTTTCTTTTCAGGTTTCACTTGTTCTCGTAACAAGTTATATTTCCCTCTGTGTAGTTATCTACAATTTTTGCGACTTCGGTCGCCCCTTGATCAGCAGTCCAATTCGTGAATGCGAAATATCTTTGTAGTGGGTCCTCGTGCTGGGGAAATGAACCCGCCCCACGACACCGCAATGTTAGCCTGCCAGCGCATTCACTCGTCTCCAGACGAGGGCATTCTCGGCAGATACCTCCATCTTCTTCTGCCGGGGCAGCAGACCATCGCTGCAGTCCTTTACGGACTTATGGAAACTCTTCTATTCACTACAGATAGAACTGATTAGAAGGCCTTTAGAAGTTGAACTTGTTGACTCTTTATCTAGAAGCAGTCTTTCTTTAGAAAATGTTTTGTCATAAAGTCAGGACTCGAATACTACAGAAGAAAGATTACATGACTATCCTAGAAACAGACAATTTTTGAGATAGTGTCAAAAACATGTTGCTACATGGCCAAACCAGTGCATGAGTCACTTCTGGCAATAAATCGAAGCAAACATATCATGCAAAATAATCAAGATGGATGGGTGGAGTTAAGGATAGAATTAACAGTAAACACATCATCCGTCGTTTCGTTGACATCTGTGCCAATCTCCTAGTGGACCCAAATATGGAGAATGCCGTCGTAATTGACCCAAACCTGGAGCACGCAAAAAGAGGCCCATTTAGTTAAGGGCTTGGTCTTACTTTGAAGTTTCAACTCCTAGCCAAACCAACCAATGTTGGTCATAGGTTCATTGGAAATTTCAACAAATGTGATAGAAGAAATCAAAAATTCTACTGGAATAAGTGTAAAGACTTGAAATGCTTACATTTCGATTTATCAACCAAATTCCAAAAAAATCGACAGTACAAAATGAACGTCACGGCAAGCCTCATGAATCAAGGAATCGGTGATGAAATGAATTGCAAAGGGTGGTCCAATGATAATAACTGTAAGTCACACCTTAACGTCAAGTTTTTCGCCCAAGGTTGTTGAAGCCTTTTATAAAAATGAGCGTTCAAATCAAAATGCATTTTGTGAACTTCGTGAATTTTTCGGTCAGCATAATTGACCAAATGTGTCCACAATCGGGAGAATCGTGCGCAAATTTCAGCAAACTGGATCTGTAGGAAATGTGAAATCATCTGTGTATGCTCTCCTAGCTCGTTTTGCGGAAAACATTGCTGTTGCTCGGGATAGTGTGGCAGAAAAGCCGTCAACCTCGACTCGTCGTCGTGCCCAACAATTGAACACCTCGCGAACATCACTGATGCGAATTTTGAATAAAGATTTGAATTTACCCGCTAACAAGGTTCAATTAACTCAAGAGCTGAAGACTACCGACCATTTCAAGCGTCGGTAATACGGTTGGTTGAAACGACAGAAGGAAATGGTGACTTTACAAAGAAAATCATCTTCAGCGACGAGGCACACTTTCACCTTAGTGGATTCGTTAACCAGCAGAATTGCCGCATTTGTGCAAATCAGAATCCACGAGTGATTGTTGAAAAGCCGATGCATCCACAAACAGTGACTGTTTGGACCGGCGGCGTCATCGGGCGTACTTCTTCGAAAACGAGGACGCCCAAGCAGTTACCGTGAATGGTGCTCGCTAATGCGAGGTGATAACGGGCTTCTTGTGGCCGGAAATTGAGGTTATGAACCTGGAGGATATGTGGTTCCAACAGGATGGTGCCAATTGCCACACAGCCAACGAAACAATGGCTCTTTTGCGCGAGAAATTCAATGGCCATGTTATCTCACCTTGTGGCGATGTTAATTGGCAGCCATGATCAGGCAATTTTACGCCGTTGGACTTCTTTCTCTAGAGATATTTAAAAAAAAATGTACGTCAATAAGCCAAGAACAATTCAAGAGCTAAAGGATGAGATGATTCAGCACATTAACGGTAGAAGAAATATGCCACCGTAGTCGTGTCGAGCATTTGAACGATATTTTGTTTTACACATAATTGTCATAGATTGGTCTGTTATAATAAAAAATATCAACATAATTCTCTGAAAACTTTTTGTTTCATTTATAATTAATATCTTGCGTTTTGGTTGGACCACCCTTAAATCATTTAGTCACCAACCGTGGTCAGTGTATAATGTATAAACCGAAAATTGGTTAATGACAGCGGAAAATGATTTAAAATTTATATTATACATATATGAAGTTCGTGAAATAAAGGACCTATCCACGGATAGCAACAGCATCTAAAATTATAAACGAGAAAAACTTCGGCAGATTGTGATATGAACGTAGCAAACAAACGAAGTACAATTCGAGCTAATTTCAGATATTCCCGCTTATATCTTAATTATTGAAAACATATCAGGTCGTTTGGATGACCGTATCGGTTGGAAAGAATTTGAATTTTGCCTAAAACTTGCAATGAGTCAAATACATGGTATTATGAAATTATTGGATCACGACCCCATAGGTCGTCTATGAAAATTAGTTCAAAAGTACGAATTCTTCTTCTTGGGCTTTTGGAATTTACCAATATAATCCAAAATGATGTAAAGTTGGATACAAAAATCAATTCGTTCAATTACAAAACCGTCAAATTACATCACATCAACAGTTTGTGCAAACTGTCTCATTGTAGCCAACAGAAGCTTGCCAAAGAATTTTCTACGTCTATTGCATTCTAGTCTGGTTGCATTACCTACATCAATAATGCCAGCCAACTGGGAAATGGAACGCGTTGCATGAACACCACCACTGGAATTGATTAGCCACTTTGAGAAACACTGGTGAAACGCGCGTATTGCAATCAAGGTCAAATCGACTGGGAGAGAAGGAGAAACCAAAAAAAAAAAAAATAACGGCGGCTTCAACAAAGGCAAAGTGAAAGCTGGAGGAGGTGTTCAAACCCTCTTTCGGCGCATAGACATCGAGGAGAACAAATCTCTCGGAGCAAAGAATAAGGAAAAAAACGGACACTGAACCAATCAAAGAAACAAGCGGATAGTCATGGGCACCCATAGGCTTGAGATCAAATAGCCTAGTAGATAAGCAAGAATCTTTAAAAGAAATTGTGTTTGACCGGATTTACTGTGGAAATATAGTGGTTAGTAAATTTATCTTTTATACTCGGATGCGATGTAGTAAGTCAGTATCTTTTTTTGTTTATTCGAGAAATAGTTTCAGTTTCCAATAGTGCAAAGGTTCTGGTGGAGTGCAATGCTAGTGAATGAATTACCAAGTGTTTGGTAAAATTTTAGAAGTGGTGAGGAAATTCTCATTTTTTAGGGTTGGGGCAAGTCGGTTGGCGAACTCGAGAATTGTTGGTGCATTGGATTGTGGCCCGCTTTTCGCTACTCTCTCAGACTTCTCATTTCGACTTGTTGTGAATTATTTGTGGATTCGGGGCTGTAGCGACTCTTAGCTTCAGTCGACGACTCTTGGGGCCTCATAGGGAGCGAGTAGCGCCACACGCCTGTCTCCAACGAGCAATTCGGTCCCAAAAAACCCCGCCTTAACCCCCGCTTTGTAGAACTATTCCGTAAGAGCATAATTTATTTCGTGGGTAACGGGACGTGAAATTAATTTTTTCTTTTCGTAATGACAAGTTCTCATATACTAATTTGCTACATTAGCTTTTTTCCCCGCATCGGAAAGACTTCACTAATGAAAAAAATCACACTAAAGAATCTCTGAATTCGACTTTGAGTGCCTCGTTTCGCCATAAACTTTCTGTTGTTGACACTAGACACTAACAATTGCTACCACCAAGTCCCTACCGAGTAAAGTTTTTCACCGACTAATGATGAGAGGACCATGCTTTGCTGCTGGATGCAACAACAACAGTTCTGCATCCATAAGAATGCTAGGTCTCGTAGACCAGATACAAGCTTTTTTTTTATTTTTGGTTGTGATTGGGAGATACTGGCTATTTACGTCCTGAGTTTGCAAGTCTCAGACGTTCAAGATGTCTGACTACTCTCGAAAAACTTGCACCCTCAAACAGAGAATCTAGTCTGGAACCATCTGACATATTACTTCAGCTGCTGTGAATTTAAGGATAAACAATTCGTAACTTGCCATACAAAGAGATCTAATCTGGGTTTTTCTGCAACATACAATCTTGAGCCAGCTGCAACAATTACGGATTATCAGTTGACTCAAGCTTGTCCTGGTGCAGATAAAAATGTCTCATCTAGCATCAATTTTGGATGCCAATATCACATCTGGCACTTTTTTGCTCTATAAATGTAGGACGAACAACGTAGAAACTCTTTGTATTTCTTGAGGCTCATACTTAATTATGGCTTTTTATTGCTGGCCAAGTGTGAAACAATTCATGTTGAAAGGTTGTTCCTTATCTCAAGAGACTATTAATTTAACATTCCCCTGCCTACCTGCAGCAGTCTACTTTAAGCCTTAAACTTCCGTAAGATCATTGCAGTGTGTAATTTCCCCTTAACTTTTTTCGGGATCATTTAACTTGTTCTTGACTTTATGTAGATTATACTGAAAAACTACACACATTTTCTTTACTCTGACTTTCATCTGGTTTTTTTAATCAGAAAATCCCTTTTCTCCAGTAGATCCATATTATTCTGGCCGTTTTTAAAATACGTTTTGGCATTTGCCATGAGGACGCGGTCAATGGACCGAGACAGTTGAAGGTACTATTTGAAGGAAGCGAAGGCCTGAGAGGGGCTATAGTGCTAAGAAAAGAAGAAAATTTGCCATGAGTAAATTGAGTTGCATCCTATTTTTTTTTCAAATTTAACCCAAAAACTAAGGTTCATGCACGTCTTAGGATTAGGAACATGTTAGGTTGTCCAGAGAGCAATAGCCAAGGTATGAGCAGAACTTCGAAGATCCGTACCCTGCAGGTAAGCCTGCACCGTGGAAAAACTGCTCAACATCTGCTTTACCTGTCCGCAAAGGATATGAAAGCCGACACCATGACAATAGTTCGTCATCATGGTACCCTAACAAAACTGTTACTGTCACCACCTTAGACTGGAAAAATGCTGATTTCTTAGTGAAATGCTACGGGTAGAGGGATGGTTTCATATGGGTTTGTACTTAATGCTGAACAAGTCGATATCATCATCCCAAACCAAGTCTATTGCTGTGTTGAACGCAGATGACCACATACTTGCTTGAGAGACTTGAAAGCTAATGCAATCGAATTGGACATCAAGCCCACCAATGGGAGAAACGAGTCCTAGAGATGGTGGGTGCGACAGGGCTCATCCTGCTGAACACCAACGAAATGCCAACTTTCTGCCATGTGGGCTGTGAAGGAACCATACCCGACGTGATACTTGCCTCGGAGTCCTTAGTACGGAGTGTACACATTTGGAGAGTATTATAGGACTACTTGGCTAGTGATCATCAGTGCATTTGATGCTGTCCCACAACACCCCCATTCTTGACTTTCCACAATTCAGGTGCACCGTTGCTGAAAGATTCATAGGGGACTGACAAGCCAGCAGCTTGACATGTAGTGAATTCAACTATGACTACCATTCCGATTGTTTTAAGTGCTTCTAAGCCCCGTCAATTATTTAATTATTTAAAAGCGAAGATAGTCTCACAAGTTTCAAAATGAAACTCAATGGGCATGGAACTGTGGCGAGGCATGCAACCGGTTAGCAACAGATCAGCTAGTCAAAAATTACTGCAAAAAAATGATTAATGGCGTAACGCTCGTTGCTGGCAAGATCTAGTGGACAGTGTGAACAGGGATCCGCTGAACCTTTGCTACAAGCTAGTTTTGTGGAAGTCCTATGCAGACCCTGCATGTATGAAGCCAAAAAGATAGACGAGACAGTGCGGGCAATTTTTCTGCCCATTCTGTCTATGTTAATACTGTCGACAGCAAAGCAGAAGTCAAATACCAACTCTTCATGCATCTGGAGCTAGAAGATGTAATCTTTTCACTAAAGCCAAGGAAGGCTCCAGGTGCAGACGGCACTCCAGCTGAAGTATTGCAGCTTGCCTTTTACAATTGTCTAGACTTGCTGCTCAGCACACACAACGCTTGCCTGTGAGAAGGGGTTTTCCTGGAATAATGGAAGACAGCAAGGCTCGTGGTGATTAACAAATGAATGGAGAATCTGATGTCACCGTCTGCATACCGCCGGTTATGCATGCTAGGGACAGCCGGGAAAGCGCTGGTGAAACTTACGTGATGTTATGCATGCTGCTGAAGAGCTCTCTCCTTGGCAGCACGAATTTAGAGCAGAACGCCACTATTGATGCAATTGTAGTGGTGGTAAGCGTGGTCCAAAAGTGGAGGCACATAGCTGTACCAAGCGATGGAAGTTCTGTTGGTGGCACTTGATGTTCGGAACGCCTTCAACTCCGCTAGATAGTGGATATTCTGGATATACTGGAAACTCTTTTTAGGGTTTTGTAAAATAATTTTACAAAACCCTTCTAAAATCGCGTCCTGTCTCTCCGTCTGTCTGTCCGTCCGTCCGTCCGTCCGTCCGTGTGTCACAGCAGTTTTTCTCGGAAACTACTTAAGCTAGAAACATCAAATTTTGTATGTAGGTGTAAAATGGTGTTCTATTCAAAGTTCAAATACAAATAAAATTTTATAAGGTATTTAAGGGGGGTCTCCCCATATAGGGGAGTGACCCCCCGAAAAAAAAATTTCATTGAAGGTGGCCGATATGGGTATCAAATGAAAGGTCTTGATAAGAACTTTTCAAAACAGGTCTTTTTTTGGCAAAGTTTCCTTCGAGGGGCGCACAGGGAGGGGAAATACACGAAAAATTTGTGTCCCCCCCCTCGCGATTGGACACCTTTGATCCGAAAAATCTGAAAAAAATCAGAAATGTAGGCCTTGGTGAGTACAACAACAACAAATATGTTAGAAGTCGCAATTCACTCAACTTTGTTAGTAATAGTATGATTATCGATTTTATGTTTTCTTGAATAAAATCTTAACGGTACCCTTAAATTCTATGAAATTCAGTGCATAGATGACTATTTATAAGGTTGATCTATCCTGAAAGTTTCATAAAGATTGAATCATATTTAGCGAAGTTATAGCGGCTTGAATTTTCCTGTATTACTATGGAACAATATGCGCTGCATCTATTACTATGGCAACATATGGCTATGGAACAACATGCGAGTTTTACCGACTCAGCCACTACAGTTTTGCTAGGATTTGCATGAAAATTTCAGGAATGATAGGTGTCATGTAGATCTTTGAGAAACGGTTCACCTAGTGGTATCAGTAATCGTAAAATAGAATAGTGGCTGTTTTAAATGCGAAGATTGAATAATTTTGAGTTATTTTTTCCCAACTTCAACGTTTAAGGTGCATGCTTTGAACACTTGATTCAATTTAATGAATGACTGAAAATGAGTACCTACAATTAATACTCATAAGCGAAGCAAGTCAAGGAGGCGGGAGAGAGCTCCTAGCAAAAGGGCTTTGTAACCATTCTAGGATTCGAAAAAATTGCCCATTAATCGATAATAACAGTACAGGAGAGTGGCTCCTGAAAATAAAAATTCATCAAACGTAGCCGGTATGAGTATGAAATGAAAGTTTTCATGGGAGCTTTTCAAAACAGTTTTTAACCTGTCAGTTATTGCTTCAGTGGGGGCACAGGGGGGAAATGCATGAAAAATGTGTTTCCTCCCTAGCGAATGAATATCTGAAATAATTATCAAGGGAGATATTTATGAGTATAACAACAACAAAAATCCCAGAACACGAAATTCGTTCAACTTTGTTAATAATAGTATGATCTTCGAATTTCATATTTTCTCCAATAAAATCGTTTCTTGATTTTATTCAATCTGGTGACTGCATTTTGTAAATTGAATACAAAACCCTTCTGAAATGACCGTAGGTCTGTTTACTCAACTTGTTTGGTTGTAAGGTCACTGCCGTGAGTTCAATCCATTCTAAGGTTCTATTGCAGGTTTCGAAACAATGTAGGATTTCACAGTGACGGGGGATTAGCCTGCCGCCCAACCTCCATTCCGGCGGCATGGTTATTACTTTCGACTCCATTCCGAAAAGAATTGCCTCCACCCTCTCATGCCACTACAAAGGACATGTGAGTAAGATTTAGTAGCAGAGCTGCAGGCGTCTTTGCAATTAAAGGCATTTCTCGGCATTAAGTGTCCCGCAATGGGGGTATCAGTAAAAATAATGTGTGAACTCAAGACCATTTACTACCATTTGTTCGTAGGGCTCACGATGAGGAATCGTGGAAGCTGAGGGCTAGGGATACAATGAAAAACCCTCCTCCTTTCTCAACCAGGCTTGGGACCGTCTTTGGTGGAGTTGATTTAGAATTTACAAAAAGAAATGTCTTCGAGCATGTATTGGTCTATGCAGAAAGCCTAAGAAGGATTGGAAGCACTATATATCGAATCGAAGAATTTATCAAACTACTAAAGTGAATAGAGTTGACGTCTTTATTTTGAAATTACTTCGAATCATACCGTAAAATCGGTAACTGTAAGCAGCTGTTTCACCCTATAGATGGGTTCATTAAGACTTGTCTCCACCACTGGCTGCATTTCTCTTGAAGCGTTCATGTATTTGGATATAAATCAGTGGTTCTGACAGCGTATGCTCGAATTAGAGCTCCAGAGATCAAAAATTCTAATGGAGATACACATTTGCTAAGTATGTTGAGGCAGATTGAGCTGGAACTGAGCAATCTAGGTAACATATTCGTGGCTGAATGACAGTTGCTAAATTATTCGCGGTTTGTGTCTTTTCGTGTCTTGTTTTTGATTTTCAGCTCATTATTGCTACATTTAATGTTGTTGTTGGCTTGTGTTAGTAGTTTTTGTTTTTAATCAGAGACCGGCTTTAACATATATGTTAGGAATATTGTGATGTTAATATATTAGGATAAAATAAATTTTTCGATAAAAATGAAGTTAGCACATATAACATATAAGCTAACAGTTTACTATTCCGCTGTGTTCTTTATATATATTTAATTTTTAATAGGTTTGGTTGATTTTCTCGAGTTGTTTCTCCTTTTTTAGGGTACTGTAAAATCATTTTACAATACCCTACAAAAATCGCGTCCTCTCTGTTCGTCTGTCCGTCCGTCGGTCCGTCCGTGTGTCACACCACTTTTTCTCGCAAACTACATAAGCTAGAAACATAAAATTTTGTAAGTAGGTGCGAAGTGACGCCTTCTTCAAAGTTTCAACACGAAAAAAAATGTATAAGGTCTTTAAGGGGGGTCTCCCGTTATAGGGGAGTTGCCCCTGAAAAAAAAGTTTTCATCGCATGTAGGCAATATGGGTATCAAATGAAAGGTCTTAATGAAAACTTTTCAAAACAGATCTTAAAATGACAAATTTTGCTTCGAGGGGTGCAGGGGAAGGGGAAATGTACGAAAATTTTGTGTCCCCCACCTTTGACCCGAAAATTCTGAAAAAAATCATGAGTGTAGGCCTTTATGAGGACAACAACAACAAATACATGAGGAGTCAAAATTCACTCAACTTTGTTAGTAATAGTATGATTTACCGATTTTATGTTTTCTTGAATTAAATCTTAACGGTGCCCTTAAATTTAATGAAACTCAGTAGACAGATGACTATTTATAAGAATAATCTGTCCTGAAAATTTCATAAAGATCGAATAGTATTTAATGAAGTTATAGCGGTTTGAATTTTCCCGTATTACTATGGAACAATATACGCTGTATTACTATGGAAACATATGGCTATGGAACAATATGCGCTTTTTACCGACTCAGATACTACAGCTTTGCTAGGATTTGCATGAAAATTTCAGGAATGATAGGTATCATTAATTTCTTTGAGAATTGGCTCAGCTAGCGGTATTAGTAATCGTAAAGCAAAATAGTGGCTGTTTTAAATGCGAAGATTGAATAATTTTGATGTATTTTGCCCCAACTTCAACGTTTAAGGCGCATGATTTTAACACTTGATTCAATTTAATGAATGCCTGAAGATCAGTACCTACAATTAATACTCATAGGTGAAACAAGTCGAGGAGGCAGGAGAGAGCTCCTAGCAAATGGGTTTTGTAACCATTCTAGGATTCGAAAAAATTGGCCATGAATCGATGATTACAGTACGGGGGAGTGGCCGCTGAACAAAAAATTTCATCAAGCGTAGCCGATATGAGTATCAAATGAAATTTCTTTATAAGAGCTTTTCAAAACAGTACTTAAACTGCGATTTTTCCTTCACAAGGGCAACAAATACCTTAGAAGTCGAAATTCGATCAACTTTGTTAATAATAGTACATTTTATAAATTATGGTTTTTTGTCTCTAAAATCAAGATGGGACCCTTAAATTTCACAAAATCTAAAATTCAAGTTTTCTGAACAATAAACAGCGAAGTTACAGCCGATTGAATATTTAACAATTACAACAACATTGACACGTGATACTAGGGAGATGCACGCTTGCAACGGACCTAGACACTACAAATATGTAGGAATTTTGATAAAAATTTTAGAAATGGTTTGTAATATTGATGTGTTATCCTGACTAATCAAGCGAAGGGGTCAAAACACTTAAAACATAATAGTTGCGAGCTTAAAATCATAATAACCATAATAATTTTTCGAACTCAATTTATGGAATCTGTTTATTAGTCAAGTTTTGATATGCAGGATATATTGTTTGATTTACTAATTGTTTTACAATACCCTTCTGGCAGGAGCATCCTCCTGCTACTTCAACTTGTTCTAATCAATAATATGTTATAGTTTTAATTTGATGAAGAAACGATATTTTTTTTTGACATATTTTTTTGTTTACCATATTGTTTAAATTTGGAGTGTCCAGGCCATTAAGTCTTCGATTATTTTAATGTTTTAAAGTACAGTAGAGCCCCGCTAATCTGGATTAATTAAAACCGACCCAATCCGGATTATACGGAAATCCGGATCACCAAAGGCATACTCAAATTATGAAAGAAAAACATTACAAAATGCTTATATATATATCGTATATATTCTGACATAAAATGAAGATATTTCCAAGGAAAAACAAAACAATCCATTCAAGATAAATGTTAGCAGTAAGTATAAAGTAATGGAATATCCATCAACTAAAAATTTATTTATAAAAATCGGTAACTTTTGTTTGACGAATGCACCCTTGCTTAGCCTCCATCGCACGCTGCTGTGACGTTCTTAGAATGGTCAAACTCTACAATTCAAGTTTATTTTCCTCTGCCCATTGTATGCAGGTTCTGAAGTTATTGATGGCGTCTTCATGTTTAACTTTTGGTTCATCGTTGTCAACTTCTTCGACGGAGGAACTGTCGTCACTGTCAATGGGTAAATTATTTCCATCTCCAACGAGCCATTCATTAATTTCCGATTGTGATGGTTGATTATTTTCATTGACTTTTTGTAGTAAAACTCGGATTTCTGTTAGTTCCTGAGCATCTTCATTCTCTGACAACCATTTTTCCTTGAAAATTGATAAAAAGATGTTATCATCTGGATCCTCTTCAGGATTTGAATGGTTTTCCATATTAACCGAGTTGCTATCTACTGAATAGCTAAAAATATTTTCCCAACATTTTGCTACTGCATCAGGCGACAACCTATCCCAAGAATTCGCAAGCAAGAACACAGCATCTCTAATGGTGAGATTTTTAACGACTTTCGAGATGTCATTTTCTTCCAAAGATAAAACGTGTACCAGGCGGCTTTTCCGATAATGCAATTTCGTTAAACGTATTGCGTTTTGGTCCATTGGTTGGATAAGTGCCGTGCAATTTGGTGGAAGAAACAATGTCATAATTTTACCATCATCACTTTTTAGCTGCGTTTCCGATGCGTGGCATGGAGCATTGTCGACTAATAAAATTGCTTTCCCATTAAGGTTGTTCTCTGCTTGAAATTGCCGTACTTATTTGTCAAACGACTCGTGAAACCATTTTAAGAAAAGAGTTGAAGTCATCCATGCATTTTTCGTTGAGTAGTACTCAACTGGAAGGTCGGTGCAGTTTTTAAATGCTCTAAGATTTTTTGTTTTTCCAATGACCATCATTTTCAGCTTATGTGTGCCATTTCCATTCGTACAGGCTAGAAAAGTTACTCTCTCTTTTGAGATTTTTCTCCCTGGAGCGGCTCTTTCCGTAGCAGACACCAAAGTTCGTTCAGGAAGTAATTTCCAGAATAATGCAGATTCATCCGCATTATATATTTGAGACGGCAATATATTAAGCTCATTAACTTTTTCAGAGAATTTTCGTAGAAAGAGTTGCACACTAGATGAATCGTTAGACAGCTTCTCTCCGACTACTTTGAGGTGACGAAGACCACTTCTTTTTTTAAATCTATTGACCCATCCTTTGCTCGCAGTAAATGATTTATTCTTATAACATTTGGCATGAATTTGAGCAGTTTTTGCTCGCAAAATATCCGTTGTTACAGTTGCATGCCTTTCTCGCTGCAGCAGAAACCATTTATACAGTTTATTCTCCATTTCTGGATATTCCGGTTCTCGCAAGACTTTCCTTCCCTTTGGAGTTATGACGCAATTTGCGATGAAGCTAGAAAATCAGCATTTAAAATTACCGATGCACATTTAAAAACGGAAAAATACCTTTTTATTTTTTCTTTATTTTTCTTTATATCCGAAATTGTTGATGTACCGACACCATATTTTTCTGCTAGTACTTTTCCGCTAGCGCCATTGTTCAGTTGCGTTAAAATTTTTCCTTTTTCTACGAGAGTTAACGTTGTATGCGACCTTTTTGGTGCCATTTCAATCTGAAACTGACTAAAAAATTTCCTTCTATTGCTTTTCATACTTATAGGGGATTCTCCATTCTTCAATAGTGAAATAAAGCGTACGCAGAAATAGTCAATATAAGGTGTATGAGCGAATCATATAAAGTGTGTAAGTGAATATTCGGGAGTTCCCCGTGCTACAGACACACACATGGCAAAAATGTGTTACGTCCATAGTTCAATATAGTGACCAATATGGTATTTCACTTATATATATGTACATAGGCCACCGTACATATAAATAGGACCAATAAAGTCTACAAACAAATATAAACAAGTTGGGTAGACAGACCTATGCTCATGTCTGAAGGGTTTTGTACTCAACTTACAAAATGCCGTAACCAGCAACGAATAAAATTAAGAAACACGTCAGGTTCGAGGATCATACTATTATTAACTAAGTTGAAAGAATTTTGAATTGTGAGGTATTTGTTAAAGTTATACCCATAAATATCTCGCTTGATAATTTTTTCAGATTTTTTTAGATCACGGGTGTCCATTCGCGAGGGAGAAAACACATTTTTCATGTATTTCCCCTCCTCTGTGCCCCTACTGAAGCAAAAACTGTCAGTTTAAGAACTGTTTTGAAAAGCTCTCATAGAGAACTTTCATTTGATACTCATATCGGCTACCTTTCATGAAATTTTTTCAGGGGCCACTCCTCTGTACTGTAAGCATCGATTCATGGCCTTTTTTTTCGAATCCTAGAATGGCTACAAAGCCCTTTTGCTGGGAGCTCTCTCCTGCCTCTTCGACTTGTTTCAATTGTATGTAGTCATCCTCATGATATCTATCATTCCTGAAATTTTCATGCAAAACCTAGCAAAGCTGTAGTGTCTAAGTCAGTAAAAAGCGCATATGGCTCCATAGTCATATGTTTCCATAGTAATACAGGGCACATTGTTCCATAGTAATACAGGAAAATTCAAATCGCTATAACTTCGTTAAATACTATTCGATCTTTATGAAACTTTCAGAAAAGATCAATCTTATAAATAGTCATCCGGTTGCTAAATTTTATTGAATTTAAGGGTACCGTTTAGATTTTATTCAAGAAAACATAAAATCTATAAATCATACTATTACTAACAAAGTTGAGTGAATTTCGACTTCTAATGTATTTGTTGTTGTTGTACTCATTAAGGCCTACATTCATGATTTTTTTCAGATTTTTCGGCTGGAAGGTGTCCAATCGCGAGGGGGGGGGGGGGGTACGCGAAAAGTTCGTACATTTCCCCTTCCCCGGCTCTCCTCGGTACTTATAAGGCAATTCTAAAACCTGTTTTGAAAAGATCTCATTGAGACCTTTTCAATGACACCCTACTCGACTACCAATGGTGAAAAAATTTTTTTGAGGGGTCAATTCCCTATATGGGGAGACCCCCCTTAAACCCCTTTGAAAAATTTTTTCACCCTTGAACTTTCAAGAGGTCACCACTTCTGACCTTTCCACAAAGTTTCATGGCTGTAGCCTCTATAGTTACGGAGAAAAAGTGCTGTGACATACAGACGGACGGACGGACGGACGGACGGACGGACGGACAGACGGACACAGGTCGTGATTGCAATAGGGTTTTGTATTGTTTTGGTTTTGTGTGTAAGTGAATACAGCACAATTTCACTGTGTTATTAATCATTGCGCTATATGACACGCGATCCAGATTAGCGAAACTGTGATCAGTCCGGATTACAAGGGACATAATGGAAATAATAAATTTTTCCACTCAATCCGGATTACAGAAGGATCCGGACCAGGCCATATCCGGATTAGCGAGACTCTACTGTATTATGTTTTTATAAATTTTATGATTCATAAAATAAAGTGCAATTACATTTGATCATTTTTGCATGAAGAATTGCATAGCGAACAAGTAAACAGAATTTCGTTTTAAAACCAAATTTTTTTTTTACAAAACATGAGCAAAATTAACTATATGTTCTATTTCATTCAAACCTAGTCCTAAACAAGTTGAGTAAGCAGGAGAGTGCTCCTACCAGAAGGTCTTTGTAAACATCCTAGGGTTAGAAACAAGTTTTCTAATGGCGTGAATCGATAACTTGAGTTATTCATCCAATACTTAGATATGAAATCGTTCAAATTTATACAAAAGATGCACAGTTTCTTTCATAAGCACAGTGCAGCCGCCATTTCGATGTAGCTTAAATGATTTTTCTGAATGCTCGGCCGATTGAACATGTTCAAGTTAAACACTATTCCTTAAATTTTCATGAAATTTGAAAGAAAATAAAAGTGCCTAAGTCAATTTTAAATATATATAGGGTTTTCCAATAAGAGGTGTTATTTTGAATAGATCTTCTGATTTAACACCTTGCGACTTCTTCCTTTGGAGCCACTTGATAGAGAAGGCCTATGCCGATAGCCCAGCGTCGATTCAAGATCTCAAAGATGAAATTCGTGAGGCTATCGAGGACATAGGGCAACCACTTTGCGATTTGGTTATGGAAAATTTCATGAAGAGGATATGGTCCTGTAAGCGTGTTGTAGTGGTTATTTGCTCAATGTTAATTATTGCTATTAACGGCATATCTTCTTCTTTATAATGAAATAAACATTCGATCATTTGTATTAAAAGTGGCATTTTTCTTTTAATATCAAAATAACACCTCTTATTGGAAAACCCTATATCAACCATAAACACGTGTTATTGTTGGTGTAATTGAAATGGCTATAACTCACTTGATTATGATTCGATCTCAATTAAATTTTGTGAACATATATATCTTATGTCAGTCTATATAATTGCGAAATTTCAAGAAGTTTAAAGGTACCGTTTTGATTTTATGGGCAAAAATGTAAAATCTACAAATCTTACTATTTTTAACAAAGTTGAGCGAATTTCGATTTCTAAGGTATTTGTTGCCCTTGTACTCATAAAGGTCCACGTTCGTGATAATTTTCAGATTTTTCTGCTGAAAGGTGTCCAATCGCGAGGGGGGGGGACACAAATTTTGGGTACATTTTGCCTTCCCCTGGACCCCCTAATTTATAAAATGATTTTTTTATTTCAGATTCTAAAAGTTCCTGTCAAGACCTTTGATTTGATACCCCACTCGACTACCTTTAATGAAAAAAAATTTTTAAGGGCCAATTCGTTATTAGGGGGGACCTCCCTTAAACATTTTTTAAATTTTTGTTGAGGCATTAACTTTTGAGAGACCATCACTTTTGACCTTTTCACAAAGTTTAAGCAGTTGAGGAAATCAGCTGTGACGCACGGACAGACGGACAGACAGGTCGCGAAACTAGTAGGTCTTTGTAAAAAAAATTTTTACAAAGACCTAAAAAGCTTCAATGTCTTCAAAATGAGTTTCCTAAAATCGTCTCGATTTACCATTCGAAACATTCTAAACAAATCACGCTTATAAAAACTTAACCGACGTGCAACAAAATTGACTAGTGTAGTTAAGGTTGCCATAATACCAGCGCAACATCTGCAGAAGCTCATTCAACTGAAGCACCTTTGCGGCAGTGCGAGGAACCTCTGTCTTGTGAGGAGAAGCCAAATCCACGAGGAAGCATATTTTTCGCTTAAACTGAAAATTTAACTCCCAGTTATGGATGGTGATAGCATCAAACATCGGTAACCAAAAGTGGACTTGTTGTTAATCACTTTGGACAAGTCTCGTGTTGAAATTTTCTGCTCTGTTAGCTCGATTTGCCGATTATCTGGCCACAAGAACTGAGTTCCATGACACGATTGCAGATTGTATGACCAGGTGTAAATTACATTCATGCCACGCTGAGGTCTCCATGCCCGAAACCGAGTGCACTTACCACTCTAGCCACTTCGATGTCTATAGTTGGGTGCTGCTGAAGAATGCTAAAGCCTATTGGCTGCTGTTTTGCTAGTAATACGATTGCGGTGTGGAGGAAGCTTTGCAGCAGAAGGGCGCAAATTATGCTGACTCCTATGACCGCTGAAAATCTATTGGTACAGAAATTTGTTCGCACGAGTAGCATACCTGCATTCTGCTAATTAACACTCCCACAAGGAGCAGGTTGTTGTAGCCTGAGATGTAGCAGTTTGTCTTGCCTTGTCGAGTTGCCAATTGCTACGGATAAACCACCTGTTCCTTATGGTAAGTTTTGATTTCAGAGGAATCGCTGTAAGCTTTTTAGCGGGTTCCGTGTACGGCACCCCAACCAATCCACTCTGGCATTGAGAGGTGGAACCATAAACACTATTTCATATCTATCGTATTTCGAAAGTGCTATCCCATGCCCATAAATCTATCCGCGATGCGATTCCAATTGCTCACTATCAGGAGTTAATCTCACATGTTCCTCGCTGCTGTTCCTGCCAGCGTCGTCGCTTTGCCACCTTTCGCTTCGACGCCTTCCTTATATTGGGTCCCATTGGCGGGACCATCGTCGCGTCATCGGGCCGTCGGGAGGATCTTAACTCATTCCTCTTGAAACCAATACACTTGGTCTGATATTAAGGCCCAAGATATATGAGGCTGATTCACATCGGACAGGGTATAGCATTTCGGTGGTTGCGCCTTCTGTAAATACTGAAAAATATTTATTGACTCGAAATGAGACTCAAAGTGAATGATATCATATTTCTGATGCCGTCGACGCTTATCCGAATTCAATTAATATGAAATCGGAACATATTTTTAATTAAAATGCATGAGATTAGGAGAAACGTGTTTGGAGTATCATTTCGAAAGGATCGCTGATTGGTTTATTGCTCTTTGAGTGTTATAAAAGGATTTAATCGGAACCTTTTTTCTCTATCGAAGAAAAATGTGTTGCATTACATGTACCTAAAACGACTCAGAAACAAATGAACATCGTTGCATGCATTCCACTTTTTCCCATATCATATACATAATTAATAGTCGCTCGAATCAAAAGTGTCGATCAAATTCCTCAACATTCCAAATAAAAAGCTCGGCTAAAGTGTTTCATTGGAAATCCACCTACCTGTTGCTGATAAACGCCGACCGCAAGTAAACGCTGAAAAAGAACAAAGCCCGCAAAGGTAGCACCAATAAATTACATTAAACGGCCTCCATGGACAATTGAACCGCCAAACCAAACTGTACGGGAATCGAAGGAGCAAATCTAGAACTGGAAGTCAAATAGAGTAAAAGATTATTACCATTGAGGTAAAAGCGCTCAACTGGATCTGAATCTGGATCTAGAGTGGCAGCGGTGTTGCTGCGACGAGGGTCTTGGCTAGCCACAAAGTCTTTGCGTGGTTACTTCATGACGTTCTCATTTCTTATTCATTTATGCACGTAATGATGTGGAAATAGCATAAATGATGATGGCTCACTATTATTCAGAAGTCGAAGAGATTTGTTCTTTTGAATGTTAGATAAACAACTCTTGAACTTTAGTGGTTTTAATGTTGTACAGATGCAGATAGAAAATAGCAATAGAGCAACAGATATCGTTAGAGTTCGATAAGCGTACTTGGGACTGTTTTGTTGGTGTATTTGCTGCTGCTCTTCTTCAGCTGGATGGTCTTTTTTCCGCTGCTCCTCAGCTTCATTCATTGAATGTCGCTGTCGTCATCGATGTGGTCGTTTGGAAGATTGATGATACTTTTCAACGAAACAGTTGTTATCCTACACATTGTAATGCGAATACGATTCATGGGACTAAACGACGAGAAAATTTTCCTTGATTTTAGAGATTTTATTAATAGATAGAGCGGTAATGTATGTGTTCAGGCTAGAAGTCAGGAAATGAATTTATGTGCTAAATATTGTTTGAATAATAATTAACTTTAACTTTAACAAGGCTAGGTCTTTCAAACATTGCCTTTATATAAATGGAGCAGGGAGAAAATGATGTATTATTGGTCTTGATAACTTTTTGGAAGCCTAAGTTTCATCGTTAAAGAATGGTATGAGTACTTTCTTATTCTTTCTACATTTGCTAGATGGTAGCTAATTTTACGGGAATTATTTACCATACCACTGGCGTGAAAGGCAGACAGGCCATGACCAAGGAACAAGGGCTACATTTCTAACAGGATACAAAGACTGTTTGGAGCAAGAACTCGATTTGCGAGAAATATTATCAATAAATAAATAATAGCACGAGCTAACATTGTGTGATAAGATAACTTAACCTTCTGATATATGAGTCCATCTTAAGGCGCAGTCCCCAGTAAGACTGCCAATTTGGGTAAAGTTTACAGCCGTCCATCTCAGAAATCTTACGAATATTTGCAAAATTTTTCAAAGTAGAAATTAGAATGAACTTTTGGCTATTGAATCAGTTCATTACATTTTGCAAAATGTTTGATGCGAAAATTACAAAATTCAAACAAAATAGAATGTTTTCGTTATAAATGTAGTAAATCGCGGAAACTATTGGGTCTATAACTGAATTCGTGCGGTTTGCTAAGAGATGGTGTAACTTGTATAATATGACATCGGTCCAATATTCCGAACCTGCGTTGCAAAGCTACTGTCATTGTACGTGTTTTCAGTGTACGCTATTCATTTGAAGCGTTAACAACAATAATTTTTTACACTCAAATATGTCGAATTTTGTTCCTGAAAAAGTGTTTTTGCGGGGAATTCTTCTTCATTACTTTAATATGAAGAAAACTGCTGCCGAAAGTCATCGTATTTTGGCGGAAATTTATGGTATACAAGCTCTAGCTGAGCGAACCTGCCAAAATTGGTTTGCACGATTTAAAAGTGATGATTTTAGCTTGGAAGATGATGAACGTCCTGGGCAGCCAAAAAAGTTTGAAGATGAAGAACTGGAAGCATTCCTCGATGAAGATTGTTGCCAAACACAAGAAGAGCTCGCAGAATCTTTGGGTGTCACTCAAGCAGCCATTTCAAAACGTTTAAAAGCAGCTGGATATATTCAAAAGCAAGGAAATTGGGTTCCACATGAACTCAAGCCGAGAGACGTCGAAAGGCGGTTTTGCATGTCCGAAATGCTGCTGGAACGCAACAAAAGGAAGTCATTTTTGCAACGGATTGTTACTGGTGATGAAAAATGGATCCATTACGACAACCCCAAGTGCAAAAAATCATATGTGAAATCCGGCCAACCAGCCAAATCAACGGCAAAGCGCAAAGGTAATGCTCAACGGCGCGAAGGTAATGCTCTGTGTTTGGTGGGATCAGAAGGGTGTGCTGTATTATGAGCTGCTAAAACCGGATGAAACCATCAATGGAGCACGCTACCAAACATAATTAATCCGTTTGAAGAGAGCAGTGGCCGAAAAACTTCCGAAATATGCGACCAGACACGAGGCAATAATTTTCCATCATGACAACGCTCGGCCCCAGGTTGCTTTTCCGGTTAAGAACTATTTGAAAAACAGTGGATGGGAAGTTTTACCCCACCCGCCTTGTAGCCCAGACCTTGCCCCTTCTGACTACCATTTGTTCCGATCGATGTAGAACGCCCTCACTGGAATACGGTTCACATCAGAGCAGGATATCAAAAATTGGCTTGATTCATTCTTGGCTGCCAAGCCGGCGCAGTTCTTTTGGGATGGGATCCACAAATTGCCAGAAAGATGGGAAAAGGTCATAGAGTCAGATGAGCAATACTTTAAGTAATACTATTGTACAATTTTTTTCTTAAATAAACGTTCAAATTTTGAAAAAAACGCACGAATAAGTTATAGAACCAGTACTTAACGTACCAAGTTGATTTAAGTTATGTTTGTTCGATCTAAATTATTTACAATGAATTTACTCATAAAAAATTAAAAAGGATTTTTGCAAAAAATTTCCTAGGTCAAAATGTGTAATTTGCACACACTGACCAAATATCATGCATGCACGTTGATTTGTATCAAATTTTCACATTTTATTCTAGGAAATTTTTTCCAAAAAGCTTTTTTAATTTTTGATGAATTGATTCAATGTCAATGATCTAACAAACGTAGCTTAAATCAACTCGGTACGTTAAGTAGTTTCCGAGAATTACTACATTTTTTAACGAAAACATGCTATTTTGTTTGAATTTAATAACTTTTGCGAAATGTAATGAGTTGATTCAATAGCCAAATGTTCATTCAACCTTCTCGCTAAAAAAATTTTTGCAAATATTTGTACGGTTCCTGAGGTGAACGGCTGTAAAGCTTACCCAAATTTGCAGTTGTACTGGGGCCTGCGCCTTAAGGCGAGGCTCATTCAAAGAGCTGCTATTCACGCATAAGTGTGAACTATGCATTTTGCCTAGCTTAGAATGTCAAAAGCATGCATGGTTTTTAGTGCAAAAAAAATTTACGGGATTTTTTGTGCCGTTTTTAATGTGAAATGATAGATTTATACCTTGGAATGTTTTAAATAAGGTGAACCCCCTCGTCATTATCAAAAATATCAATCAGATACCTAAGAACCTTGTTGTAACCCCGGAAATCAACGCAGTTGCAGACATTAAGTCCTAGCAGAGGGGTGTGTAGCCCGGGGCGACATACTGAGGCCGGCTAGCGCTCAGTCGTGTCGTGGGTCTTCCAAGACATCCTCTGCTCGTGCTGAGCCACTTTACATATAATAACTAGCACAAAGGGAAAGGGAGAGGTCATCTTGAGAAATGAAAATCTAATATTATTAGTGTTTCATGGCCGTTTTTAGGGTTTTGTAAAATAATTTTACAAAAACCTACTAAAATCGCGTCCTGTCTGTCCGTCCGTCCGTCCGTCCGTGTGTCACAGCAGTTTTTCTCGGAAACTACTTAAGCTAGAAACATCAAATTTTGTATGTAGGTGTAAAGTGGTGTTTTCTTCAAAGTTCAACTACAAAAAAAAATTATAAGGTTTTTAAGGGGGGTCTCCCCATATAGGGGAGTGACCCCCGAAAAAAAAAATTCATTGAAGGTAGCCGATATGGGTATCAAATGAAAGGTCTTGATAAGAACTTTTCAAAACAGGTCTTAGTTTGGCAAAGTTTGCTTCGAGGGGTGCACAGGGAGGGGAAATACACGAAAAATTTGTGTCCCCCCCCCCTCGCGATTGGACACTTGTGATCCATAAATCTGAAAAAAATCAGGAATGTAGGCCTTAGTGAGCACAACAACAACAAATACGTGAGAAGTCGCAATTCACTCAAGTTTGTTAGTAATAGTATGATTTATCGATTTTAGGTTTTCTTGAATAAAATCTTAACGGTACCCTTAAATTCAATGAAATTCAGTGATTGTTTATAAGATTAATCTATCCTGAAAGTTTCATGAAGATTGAATCATATTGAGCGAAGTTATAGCGGTTTGAATTTTCCTGTATTACTATGGAACAATATGCGCTGCATTTATCACTATGGCAACATATGGCTATGGAACAACATGCGCTTTTTACCGACTCAGACACTACAGTTTTGCTAGGATTTGCATGAAAATTTCAGGAATGATAGGTCTCATGTATATCTTTGAGAATTGGCTCAGCTAGCGGTATTAGTAATCGTAAAGCAAAATAGTGGCTGTTTTAAATGCGAAGATTGAATAATTTTGATGTATTTTGCCCCAACTTCAACGTTTAAGGCGCAGGCGAAGATTGAATAATTTTGAGTTATTTTTTCCCAACTTCAACGTTTAAGGTGCATGCTTTGAACACTTGATTTAATTTAATGAATGACTGAAGGTCTGTACCTACAATTAATGCTCATAAGTGAAACAAGTCAAGGAGGTGGGAGAGAGCTCCTAGCAAAAGTAACCATTCTAGGATTCGAAAAGATTGGCCATTAATCGATGATAACAGTACAGGAGAGTGGCCCCTGAAAAAAAAACATCAAACGTAGCCGATATGAGTATGAAATAAAAGTTTTCATGGGAGCTTTCCAAAACAGTTCTTAAACTGTCAGTTTTTGCTTCAGTGGGGCGCAGGGGGGAAATACATGAAAAATGTGTTTCCTTCCTCGCGAATGGGCTACTGAAATAATTATCAAGGGAGATATTTATGAGTATAACAATAACAAAAACCTCAGAAGTTTAAATTCGTTCAACTTTGTTAATAATAGTATGATCTTCGTATTTCATATTTTCTCCAATAAAATCGTCTTTGACATGTTTCTTGATTTGATTCGATCTGCTGACTGCATTTTGAAAATTGAATACAAAACCCTTCTGACATGAGCGTAGGTCTGTTTACCCAACTTGTTTTTGTTTGAATTTAATAACTTTTGCAAAATGTAATGAGTTGATTCAATAGCCAAATGTTCATTCAGACTTCTCGCTAAAAAAATTTTTGCAAATATTTGTAACGTTCCTGAGGTGAACGGCTGTAAAGTTTACCCAAATTTGCAGTTGTACTGGGGCTGCGCCTTAAGGCGAGGCTCATTCAAAGAGCTGCTACTCACGCATAAGTGCGAACTATGCATTTTGCCTAGCTTAGTATGTCAAAAGCATGCATGGTTTTTAGTGCAAAAAAAATTTACGGGATTTTTTGTGCCGTTTTTAATGTGAAATGATAGGTTTATACCTTGGAATGTTTTAAATAAGGTGAACCCCATCGTCATTATCAAAAATATCAATCAGATACCTAAGAACCTTGTTGTAACCCCGGAAATCAACGCAGTTGCAGACATTAAGTCCTAGCAGAGGGGTGTGTAGCCCGGGGTGACATACTGAGGCCGGCTAGCGCTCAGTCGTGTCGTGGGTCTTCCAGGACACCCTCTGCTCGTGCTGAGCCACTTTACATATAATAACTAGCACAAAGGAAAAAGGATGGGAAAGGGAGAGGTCATTTTGAGAAATGAAAATCTATTATTATTAGTGTTTCATGGCCGTTTTTTATTTACAAATTTTAATCGTGCTTTAACAATATCACCTCAATAATAAAAAAATAATTATAAATGGACACATATTAACTTCTTTTTTGATTTTTTAATTAATTCAAACCCCCTCTTCAGTGAAACTAGTTCAGAAAAATTTAGTTAAAAACAAATTATAAACAAAATTCAATTTCTTAAATAAAAATATAATTACTAACCCTTTCGTTTGAAGCTGCGGAGCGCTCTGCCACTGGAACGGGGGACTGATAAAAAATTATAAAAAAACAAACTACTTTTTCTTCTGCACAACTAATGAAACATTAAATAAAAAAAAGAATGAACGGCCATCAATCCACGTGTCAGCTTCTTGATCTTGTAGTATAATCCAAGGTTACTAGTTTTTGGTCTTAAAATATATTACTGTCACTTTCATTAATAATTCACAACCAAAAGAAACGGTTCGTCTGGTCGCCAATAAAAGCAAAAAATGAGGTTCTTTAGCACGACCACAAATCACACTATTTTTCTTTTCACTTTAATTGTCCTAAACCGTCTCCCTTCTCCACTTTATTCGTTTAGAATTCAAATTCTTTATATTTCGTTTTTAGGGTTTTGTACTGAAATACAAAACCCTATTGCAATCACGACCTGTGTCCGTCTGTCCGTCTGTCCGTCCGTCCGTCCGTCCGTCCGTCCGTCCGTCCGTCCGTCCGTCTGTATGTCACAGCACTTTTTCTCCGAAACTATAGAAGCTACAGTCACGCAACTTTGTGAAAAGGTCAGAAGTGGTGACCTCTTGAAAGTTCAATGGTGAAAAAAATTTTCAAAGGGGTTTAAGGGGGGTCTCCCCATATAGGGAAGTGACCCCCCAAAAAAAAAATTTCACCATTGGTAGTCGAGTAGGATGTCATTGGAAAGGTCTCAATGAGATCTTTTCAAAACAAGTCTTAAAATTGCTTTATGAGTACCGAGGGGGGCAGGGGAACGGGAAATGTACGAACTTTTCGCGTACCCCCCCCTCGCGATTGGACACCTTCCATCCGAAAAATCTGAAAAAAATCATGGATGTAGGCCTTAATGAGTACAACAACAACAAATACATGAGAAGTCGAAATTCACTCAACTTTGTTAGTAATAGTATGATTTATTGATTTTATGTTTTCTTGAATAAAATCTAGACGGTACCCTTAAATTCAATAAAATTTAGCACACAGATGACTATTTAAAAGGTTGATCTTTCCTGAAAGTTTCATAAAGATCGAATAATATTTAACGAAGTTATAGCGATTTGAATTTTCCTGTATTACTATGGAACAATATGCCCTGTATTACTATGGAAACATATGGCTATGGAGCCATATGCGCTTTTTACCGACTTAGAAACTACAGCTTTGCTAGGATTTGCATGAAAATTTCAGGAATGATAGGTATCATGAAGATGAGTACATACAATTGAAACAAGTCGGAAAGGCAGGAGAAAGCTCCTAGCAAAAGGGCTTTGTAACCATTCTAAGATTCTAAACAAGTTGGGTAGACAGACCTATGCTCATGTCAGAAGGGTTTTGTACTCAACTTACACAATGCAGTAACCAGTAATGAATAAAATCAAGAAACATGTCATGTTCGAGGATCATACTATTATTAGCGAAGTTAAAAGAATTTTGACTTCTGAGGTATTTGTTATAGTTATACCCACAAATATCTCCCTTGATAATTATTTCAGATTTTTTAAGATCACGGGTGTCCATTCGCGAGGGAGGAAACACATTTTTCATGTATTTCCCCGCCCCCCATGTTCCCACAGAAGCAAAATATGTGAGTTTAAGAACTGTTTTGAAAAGCTCTCATAGAGAACTTTCAGTTGATACTCATATCAGCTACCTTTCATGAAATTTTTTTTTCAGGGGCCACTCCTCTGTACTGTAATCATCGATTCATGGCCTGTTTTTTAGAATCTTAGAATGGTTACAAAGCCCTTTTGCTAGGAGCTTTCTCCTGCCTTTCCGACTTGTTTCAATTGTATGTACTCATCTTCATGATACCTATCATTCCTGAAATTTTCATGCAAATCCTAGCAAAGCTGTAGTTTCTAAGTCGGTAAAAAGCGCATATGGCTCCATAGCCATATGTTTCCATAGTAATACAGGGCATATTGTTCCATAGTAATACAGGAAAATTCAAATCGCTATAACTTCGTTAAATATTATTCGATCTTTATGAAACTTTCAGGAAAGATCAACCTTTTAAATAGTCATCTGTGTGCTAAATTTTATTGAATTTAAGGGTACCGTCTAGATTTTATTCAAGAAAACATAAAATCAATAAATCATACTATTACTAACAAAGTTGAGTGAATTTCGACTTCTCATGTATTTGTTGTTGTTGTACTCATTAAGGCCTACATCCATGATTTTTTTCAGATTTTTCGGATGGAAGGTGTCCAATCGCGAGGGGGGGGTACGCGAAAAGTTCGTACATTTCCCGTTCCCCTGCCCCCCTCGGTACTCATAAAGCAATTTTAAGACTTGTTTTGAAAAGATCTCATTGAGACCTTTCCAATGACATCCTACTCGACTACCAATGGTGAAATTTTTTTTTTGGGGGGTCACTTCCCTATATGGGGAGACCCCCCTTAAACCCCTTTGAAAATTTTTTTCACCATTGAACTTTCAAGAGGTCACCACTTCTGACCTTTTCACAAAGTTGCGTGACTGTAGCTTCTATAGTTTCGGAGAAAAAGTGCTGTGACATACAGACGGACGGACGGACGGACGGACGGACGGACGGACGGACGGACGGACGGACGGACGGACGGACGGACAGACGGACAGACGGACACAGGTCGTGATTGCAATAGGGTTTTGTATTTCAGTACAAAACCCTAAAAACAGGCCATGAATCGATGATTACAGTACAGAGGAGTGGCCCCTGAAAAAAAAATTTCATGAAAGGTAGCTGATATGAGTATCAACTGAAAGTTCTCTATGAGAGCTTTTCAAAACAGTTCTTAAACTCACATATTTTGCTTCTGTGGGAACATGGGGGGCGGGGAAATACATGAAAAATGTGTTTCCTCCCTCGCGAATGGACACCCGTGATCTTAAAAAATCTGAAATAATTATCAAGGGAGATATTTGTGGGTATAACTATAACAAATACCTCAGAAGTCAAAATTCTTTTAACTTCGCTAATAATAGTATGATCCTCGAACATGACATGTTTCTTGATTTTATTCATTACTGGTTACTGCATTGTGTAAGTTGAGTACAAAACCCTTCTGACATGAGCATAGGTCTGTCTACCCAACTTGTTTTCACTATATTTCATCGTCTTTTACACTTTTCTTCAGCTCCTCTTCGTTACCCACCGCTTCCCTCACAAAACTCTCCTCGAAATGCAAACGAATTTTATTCTCCTTCACAAGCCAAAATCTGCTTTTATCTCCCAAAGTCCAATATTGACCCCAGTCAAATCCCAACTGCCCCAATCCCATGCACTCAATCCAGCATCTCACCTTCCGCAAATCAGAACCCGCAATCCTTTTTATTTTCAAATTACCGCTGCCGCATCTGGGTAACGTAATCGAAGTTCATTACACTTCGATTCCGCTACCCACACATTCCGTAATAGTATCCATTGTTTTGCATATATGGCAATTTGCACAATCCAAGAAGCGCTTGATTAGATGCAAAGTGTCACAGATACATATACGAAAACTATTGATTTTGCCGATACCCCAAAAAGAGTGCTTCTCTGCGCTCGGGGAAGTGGAACTCAAGGTTCCAGTAGACCCCCGGTCGAGAACTCGCGACATAACCAATGCAGCCATGACTTGACGATCTCCCATTCATCAGATTAGCAACTTCAACTCTTACTTGATGGGCAAGAAATGGAAATTTGTTAAAGGGAAACGTGAATAAATTTTTGTTAGTATAAAAATATGAAATAGTTTGACAGGTTCGCTTTAAGGTAAACTTGTGCACTTAGTGGAGCAGATTATGGCCAAATTTATTGCATAAAACAATGAAAGCTCATTATATTTCGAAAAATCAGCGAATTAGTTTTGTGATAAATTCGCAGATTTGGAGCCATGGTGTTTCATGAAAGAACAACATTAAAATTGTTTCTCATCGGATGAAAAGAGCACTAGTCATGTGGAAGAAATTGGTTTTTTTAGCGACAAAGAAAACTTCAAGCTAAATAGTGAAGCTGATAATTTGAATCTTCATTCCGAATCAACGAATCATCTTCTGGTTCCGAAAACTTCTCTTCTTTGTCTGTTTGAAAGAATTTCAAGTATTGTGGCTAGCAGTTCGACAACAGAGTTTGGAACTTCAAATGTTTCTTTCACGTAATATGTGACAAAACAGGAAAGTGGATTCGATTTGGCCCGCCAGAACTTGAAGAAGATGAAGATGGTCCAAATTCACCTACAGCGGGTAAGTTTATTGGGAATGTTTTATCATTGGAAAGCAGAGACAAGTTGGAAAAATTCCAGTGGAAGAAAAAACAGGAAAGACATGTAAATGAACTAGTTTTTAAAGGGGAGGAAGAGCTTCCAAATGACATCAAAACACTAAATAGGCCATATGATTGCTTCCATTATTTTGTAAATGATGATCTTGTAGATCTGTTGATGGCTCAAACAAATCTGTTAGCGCGACAAAAAAATATTTATACAAGATTCAGCGAAAACTCTCAAGAGCTTCGAAAATATATTGGAATCCTCTTCTGCATGCCTATTTACAGATATCAAAATATGGGGCCATATTGGGGAACACATTCATTTGAAAGTTTTTAACTGGTAGTACCAGTGCATAAGTTTGAAGAAATACGATAATATTTATATTTTAACGACAATTCTCTAGCATTGAAAAAAGCCAACCGGCATATCACCAGCTTCACAAGGTTAGAACAATCATCAAACATTCCTATGACAGATCTTTTGCTTCAGCAACGTTTCTGCGTGAATGAACAAATGAGAGCCACAAAAATGTCAAAAACATTCCAATATTTAAAAAACAAGTCCCTTGAATGGGGTTTGACATATTTAATACTGTATGATAATGATTCATAAAATCGAAACTCGAAACGGTCATTTTTCGGAATCTGTGAATGCTCTTTACGAAGCCCTAGCCTGTATTCAAACTTCACTGATCAATCCAGACTAAATCTTGATTTTGATTTCACTTCTTCATCCATTAGCTTTGGTTCCAGTTCGAACATGCATTTTTCATTGTTTTTGTAATGGTCATTTTTTTCTTATTACCTGTTCAAGACTTCCACCACAACCTGAATTCATGTTACGCGGCAGCAATTGTATTTTTAATTCAAATGCTATTTAGATTTTTTCGATATATATTTAAACCGTCACTATTTCCTTTCGGATTCACTCCACTTAATTTAGTTTTTCTGTTTACTTAGCCCATTTAAACCCCACCCTCACGCAATTCCCACTCTCCTATCAATCCAGCAAAATTGTCCTTTTTCGTTTTCAATTTCACACTTCCGTCACCAACCTCCCGATGAACTCAAAAACCAATCCAAATCGAAAATCTTTTGTTCCTGAGTTGTTCCTCTAAAATTTACCCCCCGAATTCAAAACTTTAGCTTTTTTCCGTCGTCACCAAAAACTCGCTAAAACTCACTCCCTCTCAAAAAACCAAATCCAGACTGACTCAACCAATCCCGCAATCCTTTATTCCTAATTATCCCTGCCGCCCTAAGGTAACGTAGTTTAAGTTCGATACACTTCGATTCCATTTCCCATACATCTTTTGCATTTCGACAAATACACCAATTTCCATTTGCATATAGGGCGATTTGCATAAGCATGATAGCATTTAGTTGTACGCAAATCGTCATACACACGGGAATAATTGCTTTTTTAAAAAGAGTTTTCCTATGTCCAGGGGAACTTGAGCCCAGAATGCAAGCAGCCCCCAGATTGAGAAACCACCGCACCAACACCGGAGCCACCTACTGATAATCTGCCACTCATCAAATAACAAGTAAGTTCACATGTCCACGTGGATGTCGATACAATGGGCACAATGTAGAGGCTTGTTGATTTTGGGAAAGAATTCAATTTGTTGGTAGAAAGGAAGGAATGAGATTTTGTTAGTAAAAGGTATAGAATGAAATTTTGTTAATGGGAAGTAATGAATGAAATTTTGTTGGTGAGAAAGGTAAGATAATTTCTTTTTGTAGTAAAAATTCAGATGGGAATGGTAAATTAATATGACGGGGCAATAAAAAAATAAAGGTAAATGTTTAATGTTTTTATGTGTGCCCAAAAGAAGGTAGATATAATAAGTGGGCGATTTGAATTTGTGGATGGGAGAATGCCGGTACAGTAGAAATTCGCAACAGCATTCGATTCAGTACATCTTGGAGTTATATCTTTCCACAAAGATCTCGGGATAACCGTGGGTGATCAGTTTTGCTTTGATCTCCACATTTCCAATATTGTCATTCGCGGTGCCCATGTTTATAACTCTATAATTTTTTCTAAGGGTAATTTTTTTCGGATTGAATCGGGGTGGAATTAAAACTTATTCCAGCGATTATGTGGTAACCAATAGCACGATTGTATTCAAGTTTATCCGTTTTTTGTGTTGCAAGAATGGTTTGGATTAGAATATACGTGAATGATAGGGCAGCGCAGAACGAAATTTACAAATTCATGAGTTCGGAGTGGCTTTCATTGTTGACAGCATATTTGAAAAAATTGTCACAAACTTTAAGCGCTTTAACGAAAGGATCTGTAAAATTCGGTTCAAAACAAAATTCTTTAATATTTGGCTGGTCAACTGTCACGTATGCATAGAAGGCAAGGAGGAATTGATCAAGGACAAATTTTACAGCACCCTGGAAGCCACGGTTGGTGCATCGACATCGAATGGCATTAAAATTATTATGGATGACTTCAATACAAAAGTTAGCCAAGAAACGGCACGTAGAAGATCAACCGCAGCCCACAGCTTCCATACAGTAACTAGCAACAATAGATAACGATTGGTAGACCTCCGTACTAGTATAGGCTTCACAGGAAACTCCAGACGGTTTCCGCATCGAGACATCTATTAGAAAACGTGGGCATCCCCAGACGATCACACATTCTACTAGATCGACCATGTTCTCATATAAAAACGAGCAACCGCAAGCATTCTTGAAACGCACTCGTTCCATGACGCTCTCTGCAATTCAGACCTCTGCCTTATAAAAGCCGGCCAACTTCCAAAGTGGCATCTCTAAGAGCTGTAAACAAGGAACATCAATTACCCTAAGGTACCAGATACAGAAGCTGAGTGAAAGCTCAGTTGTGTCCGCATACATGTTAGCGCTGGAAAATGTCAAATATTTCCGCAGGCAGGAGAAAGTAATGATGACATCAAAACCATGTGAAGGGCACTAAGATGTGCGATAACAAAAGCAGCTGAAGAGATCTTGTCGTATCAGCCAAAGAAACAACTGGTACGATGAAGAAAACCAGGAAGCGGTTAAAAAAGGAACCAGGTATGCAAAAAGTATATCTAGTGATCTACTTGAGCCAAAGAAGAACAATACAACATCCTTCGACGACAAGCTAAGCAAAAGTGCCGAAGAAGACGTAACTTTACATGAAATAGATGCCTTTATCAAACAGTTAAGGGACGGCTTCAATCCAGAAACTAGTCTTTGCAAAAGTGCACAAGGAGCAGTCATAGGCAATCCAGTTGAAATTAAAACAGAATGCTGCAATATTTCTAGAAGCTATTCACAGCGTCCGCAAAAACGATTAAAACTGTGAACATTCCGGAAGTAGAGGAAGATATTCCAGTCTCACCACCAACCAAAGACAAAGTACTGGCAGCAGTGTCTGACCTCAGAAAAAATAAAGCTCCTGAAATAGATGGAATACCAAAAGAACTGCTCCAGAGGGGAGTCCCCATCCGAAGTAAACTTCTGTATCAATTCGTATGCAGAATTTAGGTAGAGTAGCAGTTAACAGAGGACTGACGAAAAAGTATAATATGTCCTGTACACAAAAGGCTGGCACGTTAAGGTATGAAAATCATAGGGGCATCGCTCTGCTAAAGCGTTCTCCAAAATCATAGAAAGAAAATTAAAGGCGTACTATGAAAGGATTAGAGGAGATTATCAAGGAGCCTTTTGAAGTGGTCAGTCTGCAATAGACCAAATATTCTCAGTTAAGCAGGTGCTCAAAAAGTGCTTAAAATATAGCATTGATTTGCACCAAAATTTTGTAGACTTCAAGTAAGCATACGACAGCGCCAACAGAAATGCGCTGTACAAAATAATGCTTGACTTTGACGTCCCAGCTACCCGCTTGGTCAGAGTCACGATGAAAAATACAATAACCTTGCAAGTGTGGATAATATTGTTTATTTTGGGCCAACTGGAATAGGAGAGGCACCAAAAAGGACCAGGTTAGGTGCCTCAAATAAAGCCTATTACTCTGCACTTCCCATTCTATTGTCCAGAGTTATGCAAAGGTAAAATAAGCTCTGTGTTACAAATCATTAGTCAAACCTGCGCTATTATTGTATATGGAAGTGAACATGGACCCTGAAAAGCAAATCTAAAAAGGTAGTGGGTATATTTGCACGCAAAGTGCTCTGAAAAATCTACGGCCCAATGAAACAAGCAAGAGAATGGACACTGCGTTACAATGATGAATTGTATGCATTATTTGACGATCCACTTGTATGCACTTGCGTGAAGTTCCGCAAATTGCAAAGGGCGGGCCATGTCAAAAGAATGGAAGAAAATTGGCTACCTAAAAGAACATTACGAGATCGTTGAACTGTAATGATTGGCGGAGATTAATCCTGGAGGCCAATGTATATATATATATATATCTATGCAATAAAACCGCACCAAACAATAATTTTTTGCAGATACAATCTCAAGAAGCACATGTGGGCTTGTTGCTGAGAATCAACGCATATTTTGCTTATTAACAAAGCCGTTGAGCCAGAAATGAGGTTCATCGCTGAAGATGATTTTTCGATAATAGTAATGAATAGTAATTTTTAATAATTTTTAAAACGTTGCTGGTTCGTGAACTTTACCACGATGAAAATGTTGACTTTGACTCACGCTGTGACATTGACAGTTCATTAAAAAAGTTTAAGGGTGTGTTCATATAAACATACAAAATTGTTATGTCCCTAATGCAAAACCCCATGTATGTAAACGTAATAGCAATCAGTCATGTTAGCGTGTCAACACTGTAGAAGCGGTTCTGGGCATTTGGTCGTGCCTTTGATCAGACAGTTGATTTTCCGACGTTGCGGTGCTAAGGTCGTGTGGGCTATCTTTCCCTCAGTATTTGTGGATTTAATTACTTTTTAATTTATAATTCATTTAAATAACTCATCGTTTAAATAAACCTGAACTTTTCGTTTAAATAAACCTGAACTTTAATTTGTTGGACTTAAATAAAACAAGTCATTTTACAATTCTTACATTTGGGGGCTCAATCGAACCAAATTAATAAGAAGAATTAACGGTAGTGTACAAGTGCGGAAAAGAAATCGATCGAATTTTAAGAGATAAAACTAAAAACTAAAAGTGCTGATTGTTCAAAGTGCCAGCATATTCATCGTGCAGTATCCGCAGAAGTAATTCTTAAAAAGTTATCGACGTAAAAATTATTTGGCGTACAAATTCAGGAAAATGTGCATTTTATCCCTTACATGAAGTAATGCAACGGGATACACACACAAATCAACCAACTGAAAGAAGTATACGATATAAAAACCGCATAAGAAAACGGTGATCATCAGAAAGAGACGTATACAGTTTGTGCAAAGAAGAATACGTGCATAATTCGAGTAAAGGTACAAAATCCGATCAGAATTTTGCATGTGAAATAAACCACAAAGAGTCAGCGCGAAAAGAAACACCAAAAAGTAGAAAAGAAGGTGAAATTGACGGTGAACAGTTGGAAGGAACATTTGAAAGAGAACAGACAGTTGATAGTGTTTCAAGTTCGTTCGAAAGTGGTTGCAATACGAACAAAAAAGTTGGAAGTGCCGTAGAAAAAATCGGATAAGTCGAAAGAACAATAAACGTGGAAAAAGTAGAAACAACAATAAGAATAAAAAGTGCAAAAGTTGATAACGATTACGAGAAAATGTCAACATCTCAGCCGGTATCATTTGAGTCATTTAATAAAGTGATCAACAAATTTGATGGTATCAGCATTCCGGTTAGGTTATGGCTCGAAAACTTCGAGGAAAACGCGGAGGTTTACAAACTCGATAAACAGCAAACGTATGTGCAAGCTCGAAATAAAATGGTGAAAACTGCTCAATTATTTTTAGACTCAACCCCGGTTTATGATTACGATAGTTTAAAATCAGAACTTATAGATGAGTTTCACAAAGAACTTAATAGTGCCAATTTACATAAAAAATTATGCGAACGTAGCAAAAAAGAAAACGAAACATTTCATGAGTATGTCTTACATATGAAAAAATTAGCGACCATGGGAAATGTTGATGAGAAGTCAATTGTGCAGTATGTAGTCGATGGCCTAAAAGTGAGACAAGAAATTAAATATTCGTTTTATTCATCTACAAGCTTGAGAGAGCTATAAGAAAAATATGAAATTTTCGAAGCAGTAAAGAACAGTGAAAAGTGGAACAATAACAAAAGCACGAATTTTAGAAACGAGAAAACGAACGATGATGCAAAAATAAAGAGCGACCATTGTTTTAATTGTGGGGCGACCGATCATAAAAAAGCGCAATGCAAGTCGGATGTGAAGTGTTTCAAGTGTAATTTGCACGGGCATATCGCCAAAGATTGTAAAGACAATAACAAGCAAGTGAACCTTATTAAGCACGAAAAACGTTTAAAAGACATATTAATAAACAATAAAAGTGTAATTGGTTTTTTCGATATGGGATCTGATGTGAGCATTGTGTAAAAACATGTGTTAAAGAATAGCTTGAAAAATGTTGCAATGGACAATAGTGTTACGACATTGTATGGACTAGGAAATGTGCCAGTAAAAACAAAATGTTTTATTATTGCGAAAGTTAAAATTGATAACCTTGAAGTTGAGCAAAAATTTGTTGTTGTCGACGTTGGCGTTTTAAAACATCCGGTCATAATTGGCAATGATTTCTTGGACAAATTTGAATATATGCATAACGAAAAAGGCTACAAATTTGTGAGCGTAATAATTCCAGAAAGTGAACAGTTTGCAGATATATATCAAATTTCTGAAAATGAAATAGACCTTGGTAAGCTAGCACTACAAACTAAAAAGCGTGTTGAAGCAATGATTGCGGAATACAACGATCAGCAAGCAGAACTCAAGTGTCCTATCCAACTGAAAATAACGGTAGGCAATGCAGTTCCGTTTCGTCAATCGCCAAGCAGATTGCCGTTGCGTCAACAGGTTGCTGTAGAGAATCAGATACAAGAATGGCTGCAAAAAGATATCATACGCAAACTGAATTCGATGGTACTCAAAGATGCTTTTCCTGTACCATTAATCGACGAGGTACTAGAGAAACTGCAGGTGGCAAAGTATTTCACGGTCATGGACCTAGAAAATGGCTTTTTCCATGTACCCGTTGAAGAAAACAGTAAGAAGTTTACGGCGTTTATGGTGAAGAGTGGCATTTACGAGTTCAAACGTGCACCATTTGGATTTTGTAACTCGCTAGCAGCGTTTATACGATTTGTCACATGCGTCTTTCAAGAGCTTATAAACGAAAATGTAATGGAGCTTTACATGGACGATAAAGTGGTTTACAGCGCAACAATCGAAGAAGGTATCTATATATTACAAAAAGTATTACAGTTGTAAGCTAAATATGGGTTGAAGATCAAATGGCAAAAATGTTCCTTTTTGAAACGAAAAATTGAATTCTTGGGTCATACGGGCGAAAACGATACAGTAAAACCTGGAGCAGAAAAGACGAGAGCCATTGAGAAATTCCCGATGCCTAAAAACCTGAAAGCGGTCCAATCATTTCTCGGACTGACTGGGTACTTCCGTAAATTTACCAAGGGTTATGCTTATATAGCTCGTCCGTTGACACAATTATTGAAGAAAGGTGCCGAATTTGCTCTGAATGCAGAACAAGTACGAGCTGTACACCAGTTACAATCACTATTAACGAAAGAACCGGTGCTCCAACTTTATAACCGTGATGCGAAGACCGAATCACACACAGTCGCATCCCAGTATGGTTTTGGAGCCGTACTTTTACAGCAAGTAGGCGGTAATCTCCACCCGGTACAATTTTTGAGCAAAAAGACTTTCGAAGCAGAATCGAAGCAACATAGCTATGTCTTAGAGGTTAAAGCGGCGTTTTTGGCAATGAGAAAATTCAGATAACTGAACAACAAGTAGTTGGGCATTAAGTTTAAATTGGCAACAGACTGTTCAGCGTTTAAGCAAACAATAGCAAAGAGAGATGTTCCACGCGCAGTAGCGCAATGGATTTTTTACATGCAAGAGTACGATTTCTTTTTATAAATTCTGAAATAACAGCGCGTATCCGAAAATTACAAAGACAAGATGAACACTTAGTGGTAGTGGCAGAGATATTAAGAACAACAGGGTATAAAAATTACAAAATGAAAGTCGAACTTATCTACAAGAACATCGACGGATATGATTTGCTGGTGGTGCCCAGGGTAATGGAAGTTGAAATTATTCGCGGGGCGCATCAAGTTGGTCACTTTGCAGTGCAGAAGACTATGCACTCAATTCAACAGACATATTTTATCCCACACCTGGAATATAAAGTGACAAACTTCATTAAAAATTGCGTCAAACGTATCATAGCCAACAAGAAGCTTGGTAAAAAAGAAGGCGAACTACAGTGTATTGGTATAGGAGGTCAACCACTAGAGACGTTGCACGTCGATCACATTGGGCCAATGGATGCAACAGCGAAAAAGTATAAATATATTTTTTCTGTTATCGACGGGTTCACGAAATTCGTATGGTTGTTTCCAACAAAAACTACAGCCGCCGACGAAGTTATAAGCAAGTTATCGTGGTGGTCAGATAGTTTTGGATACCCACATCGCAAAGTAAGTGACAGGGGTGCAGCTTTTGTGCCGCAACCCTTTGCTGATTTTTACACCGAGTATGGCATCAACCATGTATTAACAACAACGGGCGTTCCTAGAGGAAACGGGCAATTCGAGAGGGCAAATAGAGTGATTCTATCCGTATTATCGAAGCTATCAGCAGATGAGTCATCGAAGTGGTATAAGTATATTAGTCAAGTGCAGAAAGCGATTAACTCAAGCGTGCACAGTTCGACAAAACGTCCACCGTTTGAGCTCATGTTTGGCGTTAAGATGAAGTTAAATATCAGCAGCAACATACTCAACATGAAACAAGAAGAATGGCTATCATTGTTTGAAGCTAATCGACAACAAACCCGCGAAGAGGCAAAGCTACATATACGAGTACAAAAGGCGCAAGATACATACAGAGCAAATTACAACAAACGACGCAAAGAAGATGTTATTTACCAACTAAATGATTTGGTGGCAATAAAACGAACGCAATTTGTTGCTGGAAAGAAATTAGCAACTGCATATTTGAGACCTTACAGGGTGAGCAAAGTCAAGCGCAATGGAAGGTATGATGTTGTGAAAGCAGCTGATTTTGAAGGTCCGTGTAAGAGCATGACCAATAGTGACAATATGAAGCTGTGGAGATACGCTGCAGACAATGAAGACTTTTTGTCATCTGGGACAGATGACGAGCAGGATGGCCGAGTGTGAAGGTATTAGCAATCAATATGTTAGCGTGGCAACACTGTAGAAGTGGTTCTGGGCATTTGGTCGTGCCTTTGATCAGACAGTTGATTTTCCGACGTTGCGGTGCTAAGGTCGTGTGTGCTATCTTTTCCTCAGTAGATGTGAATTCAATTACTTTTAAATTTATAATTCATTTAAATAACTCATCGTTTAAATAAACCTGAACTTTAATTTGTTAGACTTAAATAAAACAAGTCATTTTACAATTCTCACATACATACATATATATATATATATATATTTATATATATATATATATATATATATATATATATATATATATATATATATATATATATATATATATATATATATATATACTCGTATATGCAATATATGTTTCAGGAGCAAATGTGGTTTTTGTTCTTCAATCTCTGAAGAAAAATCAGAAACACTGAAAGAGGGAGCACATTTACTACTGAAATGTAAATACATATCATTCACAAAAAAAATTCTATAGCGTCTTATTTCATCTTTTTTTAAAAATTAATAAGTAAATGCTAAAAGGGAAGGCATTCAATGAATTTTATAGTGCTCAAATGAACTTACGCCAATCATTTGGGCCTAGTTCGACCCACTTTTAAGCTCTAAATATTTTGCCCATATTTATGTGCAATCGTTCCAAGTTTAGGCCATTATCGCCGATACGCTCCCATTTTGCAAATTTTTGGGCCAATTTAATTTTCATTCAATATTTCGGGTCACATTTAGCCTGAAAAAGCCAAAAAAAGTAATAAGGACATGTTTAGAGCTTGATTATGTTTAAAAGGGTCTTATTATGTATGAATGCCTAAAAGGGTGCAATAGGTTAATTCAATGCCAGCGAAGGGTAAATGTATGAATTTTTCCCTCCTCGCGATTTGACACCTGTGATTTAAAAAATCTAAAAAAATTATCGAGGGAGATATTTATCAGTACAAAAGCAACAAATAACTCAGAGGTCAAAACTCATTCAACTTTGTTAATAATAGTATGATCTTCGAATTTCACATTTTCTCGAATGAAATCGTATGTATGCCTTTAAACTTAAGAAAATTCGATATTTAAATAGTCTTACACAAGGTTTTAATAATCTGCAAGTTTGATAAAATTCGTATCATATTCACGAAAGTTATATCCATTTGAAATTTCTCCAATTGCAACAACAAAAACACACTATTTTGGTATTTTTCACCAGACACTGCAGTTTTGATTTTATCTTCTTAAAATTTTTTGACACGTTTTTTGATTTTATTCGTTACTTTTGAAGTTGACTACAAAACCCTTCTGACATGAGCGTAGGTCTGTCGGCCCAGCTTGTTTTTTATTGGTTAAGTGAGTTGCAATTGTTTTCCCGGTTTCTATTAGTCTAGTCATTGAAACCTTTCCACTGAAAAATCTTTATAATTGCATATAGGGGGTAGTTTTTGGTAGCTTTTGGAGTTGAAGATAAGATGAGTTTGATTGCAAATTTTCAGCAAAATCGATGCAGTTAAACGGATTTTCCAGGTAATAGTCTATTTTTAGCTTCAGTGACTAGACATCTATAATATCCTTTCCTTCCCATTTCTTCATCTTCTCTATAACGACTGTATAACCGTTTAAAATAAAGAGTAAATGACGGATATATGCTGATTCATGCATAAAAGCATCTCTCAGCAACGTTTCAAATTTTATCTCATCACTTGGCCATTCATAATTTATCATTCGCTTCTCGATTGAGATCCCATATCCATTCTTCTCATTTTTACGCTATCGCACGGCTTCGTACATCCTGTCATTAAATCTTCTATCCTGTCTTGTATCTTTCCCAATTTAATTACTTCTAGTTAAACTACTGAAACGTTATTGGCAGCTTTACAGCGTCTGTACAACAATTATTTATTGCACGTCAACTACAGGCTCTACGTAGGAGCATGTGTCGCTATTTATATGGATTGTAGATACATTTAAAAATGAAAGGCATTTAACAAGTGCGTCTACGGATTTCTGTTCTACTGTCTATGCGTAACTACGATCTTATCGTAGTGTACCGCCAGGGCTTTGATTGACTTATGTTTCAGCCCATCGTTAATTGAGATTTGTTCGGTAATTAACGGGATTAAGAATGTATCTTGAGTGCTAATTGTAAGGAAAGATACAGGATGAGATTGATGAAAATTAACATTCACTTAGCTGAGAATATCTGATGATAATAGATGTCACCGGGCATCTAGCCAATCTATTTAAGCATATATTCACTTCTTGGTTTACTTTCTTTTTGCACTACGTTCAAATGCTAATGGGCTAAATTTTGAATTCGATTAACTCGAAGCTTTTTTCTTCTTTGCTAACCCAACTACGATTGTATGCATTTGTTCTTGTATAGAATTAAACAGGTTGCGAGTCATTGCCTCTCATTTCTTGTGTCCCTGGTTTCTACTACACAGGCTGCGAAGCATATACTAGTATAATAACAGCATCCAGTTAGCAGGATCAACGTCATCTATGTCCGTTGTGTCCAGTTAGCATAAGAATTTCACAAGTGGAAAAACAGTTTTTTTCTAGATTCTCACATAATTCTTTTGCTGCATTGTGAACGTATTTGTATTATTTATAAATATGTGACCACCTGTTATCACATCATACTTTGCGAATAAATTTCATCAATGTAAGGCTTGAGTCTGCTAAATCCACTTAGGTTGAGATACAGATACCTATTTCTAGATTGCACCGTATAGAAAGGTAGACATACTTTCCCCCAGTAACACATTACATGTGCTAATAGATGTTCTAGTTAATATTTGCGGACATGTACAGTTTTTTGCAGCAGCATTGATGGAATGTAATGGTTTTATTGAAAACCTTAATGAGTTTTAATCGTCAATTGAATTTGTTAGCATTCAACAACGATTTGTTGTGAAGGTAATGAGCTGCTTAAGTGAAAAAAAAAATAATAGTTTCTTTGAAAAGTAATTAATGGGTTGTATCTAGGATTTTGTGAAATACTAATTGGAACAAGCTGTGACATGGTTTCATATTTAATTAAGATAGTTAAAATTGGATAGCATGATATTTATATGAAAATATGCAATATTTTATGATTGGAATATTAATGTGTTATCTGTCTGTGACATATTTACAATCAGTAATATGAAGAGTTTTTGCAACTTCCCCAATATGAAAATAATTTAATAGCTGTTTTTTATTTTAATATAGTCTTTCTAAATTATTGCTGATATCACCGATATTCTTCAGAATCAACGAAATATGATTTAATTTATTGTTGCATGTGCGTACCGGCTTACAAGTTACTGTTAGCATGCCGTGTTAACACTATAAATAATTGCATCATTATAGTGAAAAAATTGCATGGAAAACAGTGAATCGTTAATGAATTTTGGTAAAATTTGAGTTTATTGATGACGGTTATAAAGGGTTTTCCATTAAGGGCATAACAATTTTATCTATTAATAAAACACAGAAAGACTCAAGAAATTGAGTTTAAATTTATTATGGGTCTAGTGCAAGCACCAAGAGCCCGTTTACAGCGGTCGATTCTTTGGACCCAATTTCACACCACTCTGGCATGCCTTTCAACTGGAACGTTGGCAGTTTCGCTTTGGATGTTGTTTTTGAGCTCGTATAAAGTTGCTGGCTTATTGGAATATACCAATCACTTGATAAAGCTCCTTAAAAAGAAAACCAATGGCGTTAGATTGCATGCCTCTTTCATGCGATCTAACGCCATTGGTTTTCGACGGGACCATTTCTCGAGATAACACGTTCACCAAATTCGCCTTTCAATAAATCGATTGTGAGGCGTGTTGTGTGGCTAGTGGTAACGTCTTGTTGAAACTACATATCGTTGATGTCAAGTTTCCCCATATGTGGCCACAAATAATCTTCCAACATAACACGATGGCGCTCTCCATTGACGGTAACATGACGCTCGTTTTCATCCACGAAAAAATACGTCCCAATTACACCTCCGCATGTAAACCAGGCCAAACAGTAATTTTTCGTGGACGCAACGTTGTCTAAGAAGCACATGTGGGTTTATTGCTGACCAATAATGCATATTTTGCTTATTGACAAAGCCATTGAGCTGGAAATGAGTTTCATCGCTGAAGATGATTTTTCGATGAAATTCTTCATGTTCTTCAAGCTTTACCAGAGCCTAATTGGAGAAGTTTAAGTATTTTGAATGATCAAATGGCTTTTATTTTTTAACCATGTGGGCCACGATATTTTCGCAAAATATGCCACCGTGTCATTTGAGCGATGCCCGATTCTTGAGTACGCTGTGGAATTGACTGGTTTAGCTCATTTTGAATCTATGCACTTACGGCTGTGATATTTCCTTTGCTTCGAGTTGTACGACATTTTTTTGGCACCAGAACGTCCAATAGTAAATATCTGCACTCGAACTTATCCCCTATAGCATACACAGCCTATTGGATGGAACGATAATTACGGCCGAAAATTGGAGTAAGCATTCTTAAAGTTTCGACCACCGACTCAGAATTTCGGTAGTAATTTTGAATAATTTACAAACGTTGCTAGTTCGTGAGCTTTTCCATGATAAAAATGTTGTTTTTAGCTGACGTTCTTACATTGAAATTTTATTAAAGAAGTTTAAGGGTACGTTCATATTAAGATACAAAGTTGTTATGTTCCTTAGGAAAACCGTATAGCTTGTGATTGATGATGGTTATATGCTGTGATAATTTTTAGGCTTTTGAGCTCACATGTGTCCAATGGTGGAAGGGAGGAACTCAATTTATCTCTTTTTCTGAACTCATCGTGGTTGACGATACAATTTTAAGACTGAATATAAGAAGATCCAACTAAGACCTTCCGTTCGATATGTAATGATTTTGATATTACTCATTCGCTTGAGAAATTTCCCGAAGGAAATCTAAACCAACCTCTCATCGGTTGTAGACCTGAAGTCTTGGAACGTGACAATGGACTGTAGCCATTAGGTCGACAAGTCCGGACACTTTTAGTCTACTCCAAGGTGGCTGCTGGCTGACTAGGAGGAATTTTGGTCGTAGATCTAACGCGAGCAGACTAAGCCTGAAATATAAAAAAAATCAGCCTCCGAATCAAATGCCCGATTTAAAACGCCTCGAACAACTTCCACTGAGTCTAATTTAATCCACGTCACTTCCGTTCTTTTTCCCTTCGATCTGGGGAAAAGGACCACAAAAAAAAACCGCAAAACAAAACCACACGCTCCCGAACTTCACCGACGTGGTGCCCGAAATAACCTAGTCGAATCGAAAAACGAAAAAAATTTACGCCAACAAAAAAAAAACGCAAAACTCAAGATATGGCACCGCGAACCGACCATTAGCGGAACCCTACCCTGTCGGCGGCATACTGCATTAAGATTCTGAAAGGGAACGGGTTTGCTGGAAAGGAAAGACGTGATTAATTTTAGCAATTCATATTTATGTATTTAAGAATTACAATTATTTTAGATAGTGTATGCAACTTCTAACTCGTATTTTAAATTTCATAACTAATACTTTGAATTTATTTAACTTGAAAAGAGCCTTTTTATTAACAATATAATTGCATTTTGTTACGTTCTACCGAAATACAACAATGGACGTTTCAGGAAAATATGCGTTTCACTATATTACATGTAATATGTTGCAATTTACAAAATCAAAATTCAAAATAATATTTGTGTGGCGGTCATGACATATACGACAAGTAGATGTCACTGACTATAGCAGTGGTGTTGCAGGATCGCTGTCAGAAGATCGTTTCAAGTCACTTTTCATCCAGATTTGGTCGAGTCCGGTCGTACCGAAAGTATTCTGTGATTATTCATATAAATGGCGTCAGCCATCTTGAAGTCGTATTTAGTTTTGTACCCTTTTGTTATTAGTTAAATAAAGTTATATACAGAGACGATGCTCTATTGTATTGCGTTATACCCAAAATTGGTGACCCCGAGTTCAGTGACACGCGGAGTTTCATCGGCATTTAAAGAAATCATGAAAAAGAAAGCTAAACTTGCCTGGTCCGAGCAGGCCAACGATTCTTGCATGCGCTGCAAAGAGGCTATAGCTCCTGCAACAACCACAGCTTTTCTCTCATCCCACTCAGCGGCTTGTTTTACGTACGGATGCGTCCAACATGGATAAGCAGCTAACTGATGGTACCTACGTCTCACTAGGATTCTTCTCGAGAAAGCTCTCAGATGCGGAGCATAAATATTTGACCCACGATCGGGAGCTTCTGGCCGTATTCGCTGCAATTAGGCATTTCTAGCGCATTTTCGAGGGCAGGCACTTCAGCACCTATACATATCATCGGCTGCTCACTCATGCACTCAAGCAACGATCAGAAAAAGCATCGCCTCGGCAAATTCAGCAATAAGGTTTTAAATCGCTGTTAATACTCAGCTGGAATACACACCTGGGGAAGAAAGCACTGTAGCTGTAATATTATCAATTTACTAAAAGGCTACTACCGTTCTGGGTTTTGCTCTCTCATTATCTTTTCTCGTAACAATGAATTCATTTTATACAAAGCAGTCTAAAAGTAGAGTTCAGACCGTGAACATCACCGCCGCCATTTAATTATATTATCCATTTATTCTTAAAATACACAGTACTTATAGAATTGAATCCGGCGTTTATTTCTTATTTTCAAAACTGGTACCAAAATCCAGGACCTTAACCAAGAAAAAATGTATATATCGGAACGGACGGTATATCGCAGCGAATCAATGAATATGTCAAAGGTTGCTAGTGAATATTTATCAAATCGGGACTCAAAACGTGAAGACTATGAGGCTTTGGATGAGGTCCAAGAGGAATTAGTTTCCTATATCGAACGAATAACAGCCACAAGTTATAATCTCAAACGCTTAAATAGCGAGTTTAAGCCTTTAATAAAACCTGAAGTGGGGCAAAAGGAATACGAGTCCATAGTAGAGCACAAAGACAAAGCAGCAGGCATATTACCTCGACTAAAATAGTGGCTTACGCGTGTTTGCAAGCTTTCGTCGTCGATGAGGGGTCAACTTCGGACCTCCTTTATGCCGGAACGTGCTGTAAATGTCGCGAAGCTTCCTAAATTAACGCTAAAGGGTTTCAGTGGTGAACTTCGTGATTGGTTTCCCTCTTGGGAACGCTTTCGGACAACTGCTCATGATCGATCAGATATAAATGGCTTCGACAAATTTAATTATCTTGCGAACCATTTAAGTGGGAAGGCTGCAGAACCTATTGCCAGCTTCACCCCTACCAACGCTAACTACAATTCGGAAATCTTTTTATTGTTGGAGAATATGGTGATACATTTTCTTGACGACCTAACGAACCTACGGAAACTGTCCAAGAATATTGTTTCACATACCAGATCGTTGACAGCTTTAAACGTCCCTTCATTCAATACTCCATAATGTTAAAGAGCTTATTTCTGAAACCTCTCCCTCGTGAGCTTGTGTTAGAGTTCAACCGACAGAAACCGCGCAATTGAGAGCATTTTGATAACACAAGTGACGATGATGAACTAGAAAATGATAATATTAGCTCTCCCGGTAACAGTAAAACTTGTTTTTGACGTAATGTGCATTGTGACAAATTAAGAGAGATCTTATTTTTTTCTAAAAAGGGAAATCAATTCTTTAGCAAACGTCTCTTTATTCACAAGTAGCTCTAGAATTCACCTAGCAACGAACACAGTTAGCCTAAAGTACACAACTGCGGCAACCACCACCAACGCGATGCCATGTCTGTTTTGTAAGAGAACACTCACATAGCCGAATGCTGTTATGGCTCTTTGAGTTTGTCGGAGAAGAAAATTATTTTGAAGGATTCTGGTTGTTATTTTAAATATACTAGGCAAGGTCACAATGCTAAGAGCTGTCATAACAAGCGATTGAAGTGCATTCCGTGGAACAATAACCACACATCTTCGATGTGTGACCCTGCGTATAACGCATTAGTGCAAAAACAGAAAAGTCATGACGCCAATAAAAACAATTCTACTATTCTTTGTTCTCCTTCCATCCATGAAATTTCCCAAAGTCTTGCTACCTTCAGTGCACGTATCTGCTATAAACAATAATCGGTCTGTTACTTTACGCATACTTCACCACAAACTTATATAAAAGAGAGAGTCGTTCAAGAACTGAGCCTGAATACATACGATACGGTAAAGCATAAAATATCTCATTCGGATGTGCAAAACATTTCCAAGGGAAAAATTTTAATCGTGTCAAAATAACATTACGTAGTTTACATGAAGAATGGTTCATTAACGTTCTCCCGGTAGTGGTACCGGACAGTTGCCTTGATGTTTTTATACACTACTAGTATTGATTCGGAACTCTTGAAAGGTTTCGTATAAGCGGATGATGGCTCGATCGCCGCAAAATCTTTTGGTGGCATCGGGATTCTACTAGGGGCCGATATATATTGGTCCATCTTAACCAATGAATTTAAATGAATAAACGCAATGTCTAATATCGGCAAATGTTATTCTATGTGCTCCCTATGAAGTCCTTACAAATTTCTCACTCAATTTACAAGAGGTGACAGATCAAATCGAACATCTTTGGAAGCTTGATTGTATTCCTTCTGGCAAAACGAACATGCAGGCCGATTTTAACAGCCTGATCGACGCACATATTTTCAAAAGGGAAACTCGGTATGAAGCCTCTTTATTATGGTTAAATAGGGATTGCGTTCTGAACGATAATCACCAGGGAGCTTTGGTGCGTTTGCTAAAGCTAATGGATCGCTTTATTCGTCAACCGAAAAAGAATTTAGAAGAATACCACGGTATTATACAGGAATTAGTCTCTACAGGTATTGCACGACGCTGCGATGACAATAATGAATCTCGCTCCTATTTCATGCCTCAACGACTAGTATATCAGGAGGATAAAGAAACGACTAAAATCCGTGTAGTATTTGACGCTTTGCAAGATAATGCTTCACTGAATGATTTACTATGGTCAAGGCTAAACTTACTGCCTGAAATTTTAACTATGCAGCTGAACTTCCAAGTTAGAAAATATGCGATCATTGCAGACGTTGTAAAGGCCTTCTGGCAGGTTAACCATGCCCCTAAAGACCGTTTAGTTCACCGTTTTTATGGCTCAAAACATTGGGTAATCTTGGAGATGGTGCGTGTAACTTTTGGCGTTAAGTGCAGCCCGTTTGGTCTTTGTGCCACGTTGAAGAAGTATATAAGGGTAGAGCTCATAAATTTTCCAAAAGCTTGTGCAATACTTTATCCTGCCTTTTATATGGATGACTTAATAGTCAGTTTGAACAAATTCGAGGATGCAATACGCTTATTTTATGAAACATGCGAAATCTTGAACCGTGCATCTATGCATATTCACAAATGGCGATCGAATGAGATGCGATTGAACGGAACCTATAACTTACAGCCTGAAGTTAACGCTAAACAAAAGCTACTAGGCCTTTTGTGGTGTTTGTTTGTTGGAAACGGATTAATTAGTGTTGATTTGGAGAATATCTACAGTTCGCTAACGATCAACGTCACTAAACGAGATGTATCAAAAGAACTTGCAACTATCTACTACCCCATGGGATTGCCCTACGTGGTGAAAATTCAAATCATCTTTCAAGAGACTTGGCGAATGAACTCACCATGGGATCAATCTCTTCCTCCTGAATTGCAGAGTGAATAGTGTAAACACACTACCGATCTCCATCTGTTACAAGAGCTATCAATACAACGCTATATCTTCGACTCTGAGTCACCAGTGGAACAGCAACTACATATCTTCGCAGACGTAAGTCCGAAGGCTTATGGTACTGTTGCGTATGTTCGAAGTATTTTTCCTGATGGGCAGACTTTTGTCTGTTTTCTATGTGCCAAAAATCGAATTTCTCCTCTCAGAAGTAGAGAATCCACGTCTATTACTCTTTCGAGACTTGAACTTACTGCTCCCTTACAATCAGCTAAACTAATAAACTATTTGAAGGGTAATATTCAAATAAAGTTTGCAGCGGAGTATCTCTCGACAGATTCTATGATAGCTTTGCACTGGATTCGAAATGAAAACCTCAACGCGACGTTTTCGTCAACAATTGTGTGCGAGGAATAAAGTGAACAACGGAAGTAAATAATTGACGGTACTGCCCAGGATCTGTAAATCCAGCAGACTTTCTATCTCGAGGAATCAACGTTACTGCACTTCTTGAGGCGAAAAGTTGGTTTAATGGATCCAGTTGGCTGTTAAACGAATTAGATTGGCCATCTGGTGAAGACGACTTATTAAACGTATAGCCTTTTAATTGTTGTTTTCTGTGAGCGGTAGGAAACGAAATTCCTGATAAAGAAAGTCTGTTAACGGTAGAGGATTTTAGCAGCCATCGAAGGTTGCTACAATTAACTGCTTACATGTTTCGTTTTATTGATCGTCTTCGTTAAATTCCTCTATCCAGCTAATATTTAACTGCTTCTTAAGTTCACCGCGCGGGAATCTATTGGTTGAAACTTAGTCAGTTTAACGCATTTAAGAGGGAAGTGACTGTATGGTCTAGCAATCAAATCTACCCTAAAAGTTCTCGAATATTATCGCTAAGCCCCTTTATCGATGAGAATGGGATTTCAAGAGCTGGAAGCTGACTTTGAGAATCAGGGTTCAATTTTGATGAGATTTATCCAATTTTAATGCCTGAAAGATCACATTTAACAAATTTGCTTATTATGTACGCGCACGAAAAGGCACTACACGGAGGAACAAGTGTTACTCTAGTATTTCTTCGTTAACAATTTTGGGTCATCAGTGCTCGTCAAGTGGTGCAATTTATGTTGAATCGATGTGTCATTTGTAGACAGCTCAAAGGAAAACCCGCAGACCAGCCCTTTGCGCCAATACATAAGGAGCGATTGCTTGCAACACGTCCTTTCGAACCATTGGGGATCGATTTTGCTGGTCCCTTATACGTTTGATCAGGATCAAATGAACGAACGAATCGAAAAGTATATAGTTTATTCTTCTACCAACACGTGCAGTATTTCGGGCAGTTCATTTAGAACCGGTGCTCGCCTCACAACGGAATCGTGCGTTTTGGCTCTTAGAAGATTTTTTGGTAGACGCGGCGTACCCCGTCTTATCATTTCTGATAGCGCCAAAACCCTCAAGTGATCTGTTAAAGAATTCAAGGAGTTAGAAATGATCATACATTCAGAAAGCTTCCGAAAATTTTTGACCAATGAGCACATTTTAGCTTTTATGAGCGATTAGTAAAAAGCGTAAAGGAAATCCTTAGTTTCGATTCAACGAACTACGCTAACGTTTGGTCATGTAAATACTTACATCATAGAAGCTGAATTTGTTATCAACGCTCATTCTTTGACGTATGTAGGTGACGATCTTCAGGATCTATCGGCTCTAACAACGGCTCATTTTATAATCGAAGCTTTTCCTTCAAACTTATCTCCATCATCTTTACGAGGTGCCGATCAACATATACGTGCTAAGTGGCAGTCGAAATTTCGATACACAAACTTATTCTTCAAACGCTTCCGAACCGAATACGTGCAATCGCTCAGATTAGCCCACCATACTTTGAAACAATTCTCACGTGAATTAAAAGTAGGCGTGTCGTAATTGTTCATGATCCTGCTAATCCTCGTCTTTTCTGGAAGTTAGCTGTTGTACAAGAAACATTTCCTGGACGGGGTCTCCGAATAAGGTCTTGTGTTGTTAGATTGCATAATGGCACAATCCTCAGGCCTGTGCAGCATTTGTATCCGTTCGAAATTTCTTAAATTTTTACTCTACGAATTTGGCGGCGGGAGGTTGATGAAACTATTTTGCCTATTTTTCTCTTGTATTATAACTGTTTACTTTTTTGCTCTCTTAACAATGAATTCACTTTATACGAAGAAGTTTATAAGTAGAGTTCAGACAGATCAATCAGACCGTGAACACCACCACCGTCCACTTATTTTTATAATATATAGTACTTGTAGAAGCGAACACTGTCAGTATTAGCAAAATTTTTAAAGGAATACGTGTATGGTAATTGGTTGGACGAACATTTATGATATGAATTTGAGATACTTATGGTGGCACTTTTTACTTATGGCAAACTGACTTTTCTAAACAATTCTTGACTCACCGACTCTATTCACGCGTAAAACTTCAGAAGTACATGATTGAGTTGGTAATGCTCATGGAAGCCACAAAGCCGATTACGAAAGACTGCTGTTATTTTTTTTTGTAAATAGAAGATCTACACTTTGCTGATACAGAAGAGCTTGATCCGGTTGTGCAAATATTTCCAGGCGGCTTAGAATTCGGCACAGGATGCCAATCTTTTATTTTCACTGTCGATGCAATAAAGATTTGCTTGGCTTGGCTAAGTGCTCTTAATCGACCCTGCCAGAAGCACTGCTCATTACTATCGGTGGTGTGACACAGTTACTGTCCAACTGCGAGGCACTTTGTCCTGAATGGAATGTTTAATTAGGCTTAGGTTATGTTGCTAAATAACGAATCTTTGCAAATACCTTAGTAAACTCGTCCAAATGTGGATATTCATCGTTGCTTATGTAACTAAGGCACTTGAAATTACCTCACCGCTTATAAGTTTGCAATGCTTTGCAAATTGTGACGGACAAACGCGCACTATAAGCAACGCGGTCAAGACGAAACCCCTCACATACGTCGTTTTGATCACCTCTTTATTCGCCAAGGGAATAATTCTGAGGATAACCAGCATTCGCCACATTTGATTACTTTGTCCGTTTACTTTAACTTTCACAATAGACTTAACACTTAGATATGAATTGGACTTCTTAACATTCTAGAGGTAAATTGCACCCGAATACATTTTCCATCGACCACCGTTACCCAATCCTCGCTGACGTCAAGCCTAGGTGCAGTCGCAGAGATCTGTCATCCAACCTTATCAGCTGGTTGGGAAATTTATATAGGGTGATAGATCTCCGCAGAATATCGGTCGGCGCGATCAACGGTTATTACAGCTACCTCATTTGACTATCCTTGCTAGACAATATATTTTATGGGGTCATTTGCTTGTATGAAGCGACCTCCATTAAAATTATTTGAATATTTTTCTACTGCAAAGTTTTCAAGAGAGCGCTTTTTGCAATGTTTGGTAATTTGAACATCTCCAGATCCTCCGGAAACTTGCTGTTATAGACAGACAATGGAGAGCTACCGATTCTAACTAAAGTATTGTTATATTTTTATGCAGAGCCCCGAAAAATATCTAAAACATAATTAGATATTTCCGCAGGTTTTGCACGAAAACAATATGATTGCAAACTTTTTTACCCAGTAGGATTTTACGTGTGCTTCAGCTCCAGAGATTTGTAATTACTTCTAATTATTTCGTCCTCTTTCGATAATGGTCCTACTTGGTTCCACCAAAAGTTTCAGTAGAAAAGAAAGCGATTCAGAGGTGAGTTCGCAACTCAGTGCTAGCGATTCTTTGCAGTCCGCCGGGTGTAGTGGTTAGAGAACTCTTCCCATAAGCTGAAGGTCCGTAGTTCAACTCCCGTTGGTGGCAACGAGATTTATTTTGAGTGATTCTTCAGATGCACTATAAGCCCGTTCAGTTATGAAACGTGCTGGTTTCAAAATCAGAACGAATCTCAGCTGGGTTAATGGAAACAGGGCCTAAGGGTGATACTGACTATATCACCTTGTGGAGTGTTGATTGGTTTGATCATGATAATGAGATACTCTAACCAACTCTAAGCGAAGGCTAAAAACGGGCTGTAGTGCTGCAACAACGATTCTTTATTGTAACGAGATTAAGTATCTTCTTTGTAACACTACAGTCCCTCTCGGGCCTTCACTTCCTGCGAAAAGTAGCTTCGAATGCCTCAATTCATTGATCGCGTCCTGCAATTTGAAAAGCTAAGCAACAACGAACTTTCTTCGTCGACAAAGTCAGACCAGCGTTTCCTCGGCTTCCCCACTTGTCTCCGGCCTTCAGTTCTTCCAACGAATAACTTTTTGGGTATCCGTTGTTCATCCATGCGATTTATATGACCAGCCCATTGCAGCTTCCGCAGTCTAACAATCGTTAAGACTTTCGGTTTCGTCGAATAATTTCATACAGCTCATGGTTGTATCGAATTCGCCATTGGTCCTCGTCTAGCTTCGCTCTGATTATTCGCCTCAGGACCCATGTTTCGAAGGCATTCAGTATATTTGCGGATGCTTCGATTAGGTTCCCTGCTTCACACCCATAGCATAACATAGGTTTTATCACAGATTTGTATACTTGGAGCTTTATTTTCTGGTGTATGCAGCTGGTCTTCAAGATCGTCATATCTGAATATAATACTTTATTTGCGAGCTGTATCCTGCGGCGTATTGCGTCTCTTTCATTACTGTTCCCATTATTTTGGCGCCTGAATATACAAATTTGCTCACATTTTTGATACTGTATTCGCCAAGTTTGATATTCTGTGTATTTGAAGTAGTTTTCCTCGATTGCGTCCTGTGCTGCAGTTGTTTTGATGTCATCCACGTAGACTACTACTTGGCTCGACTTGTACAGTATTGTACCTCGTATATCGACAGGTAGCTTCCTTATGACCTACTCCAGAGCAAAATTGAACAGCAATGAGGCCAGCCCATCTTCCTGCTTTAGTCCGATATTTGTGTCAAACGCATCGGTAAGTTTTTTATTAGTGTGGACCTGGGAGGTCGTTGAGATGAAAAATTACAACCTCTGCTTTTGTACACAAAAAACTTTTAGGAGTAACCTTGGATGAAGTGCCAGAATCAAATCAAGCAATTCTTGTCGCAGTTTTTGATATGTTATTTCTGGATGGTTTGCTTAGTGCTGTTATACTTAATAATATCTGCTTTTTTCAGTCTCCTGGAAATAAATTGGACCTCACATGCACAAAATCGATAAAGCTATATTAAATGTTTGCCAATTTCATAAGTCTGTAAGGTTGATTCCCTAAATTTTGTTATTTTCAACTTAATTCCCCTAGGTATATAAAGCATGCTTTAAGAATGTTTGGACTTTATCATTGAATACGAGTATGATGGAGTTAAAATCAATTTTTGACTCCAAAACAAGACAATGTTTAATGCAAACATTTTTAAAAAAGAACACGAAAAACGTCTATTGTCCTTTAATTCTGACCAAGCCTTCCTATAGTTCCTAAAAACCACAAATTGATTCTATAGCAACTTGAAATAAGCTTCCAAACCCTTTATCACTACCACATCATAGTTACTAGCAAACAGTAACTAACTGCCTTAAAGCCTTTACTTGTCGTGAGAACATGTCCCTATATAGCAACAGTAACACGATCATAATCTCGCACAACATTAAGTTATAAGCTGAGGCGTCTATAAGTTAATCAGAACATGTCACCTTCACATTTGGAATCTCAATCTTCTTCAGCTTCTTACATGTCACTGGTCGTGAAGTCTTGGAAAAGATTAAACGGGTACTACGTATATGTAGGAACAATGTTATCTGATTCACATGCAACATATGAGTTTCTACGTTTGTAGTGGAGAAGCGAAAACGACACTGAATGGAATTCTTCATAGACTTCTCTTAGTCGTCTTCGTTGTCGTTGTAGTAGATCTCCTTATTAACGTTTTTAATCAGCTTAGAGTCAATCAAGGTGCTCAGTCCTTACTTCTATTATTTTGTTATAACAAAAAGACGCACCTTTACCTCGTTCAGTGAATGGCAGTTTTAGCTATATACCGCCATTGTGACTAATATTTGGCTTAATAAAGACCTGCGGCACAGCAGGATATTTGAGTTACCAATATAATTTTTATTTGACTTGCATGCTTTGCAGAACTAAATTAACACGTCATGTTATGCTTACTATCCATTACGATTATTCAAAGCTTTAAAATAAATTAAGGAGTTTAAATTGTAGCACCTAATTAGTTCCTCAAATTTATAAATTTTATTTTGTCACATTATTTTCAATAGTTTGGTAACACTTTAATGAATTCATATGCTTTATCGAAAATTTGTTTGAAAGTGTTGAAAGCATTATATGAATTAAAATACTCGCACCCGCAGATTGCCTCCGTTACTTGAACCTACCGTCTATTTACAGTTGTCTTTATTCCCATACAATCACATATTATGTGGGATCAAGGAAAGATTATGTCGATATGATGTCGTACAATTTGAAAACATAACGTCATCTCTTCTGTGTGTTTCATGTATCTCGTTCAACTAATTTTTTCATTCAGAGTTCGACAGGGTTTAGAAGCTGATTAGGAACATCACGACGAAGTGGCGAAAAACCTTTTTGTGACGATTAAATTATCGATGGCGGACCTTTTACAAGATCAAAGTGATTTCCGATCAGGAAACGATAAATAAAATAAATAGAGAAATAATTGGAGGATTTAGATCCGGTTGATATTAAGTATTAGGTAAGGTATGAATCAGAAGCTTTTGAATGGCACTTTAAAATATCATTCACTCTGAAATTCAAGCGATCCCTGCTCATTTTTCTTGAAGTCTCAATAGTCACTAAAATACTCAAAAGGCATTTAATTATAAACTTATCACGCTAGTAAGTTATGTTTCCCAAGAACATCAAGCCTCTATTACCTTACGCATAGCGTAGACTTATTCCAGGTTACTCGCGTCAGTCTTTTGTTTTTGTTTGACTGTATTGACTCGATTGTTAGCTACTAAACAAATGTATAAATTATGGTTCAGGAAACTTTAAGTAATTTAAATAATATTCTGTTTTCATTCGCTTTGATCACAGTCATAAGTTAGTCTTCCAGTTACATCGCATCTAATACATTTTATTTAAATACACACATATGTATAACCTTTGGATGCATCATGGATATTCCTTTCAATGAAATGTAGTATTCTGTGCATCTTAATAATTGCAGATTGTATTAATTGGGTTTCTTATACTTCAACATTTACGGATTTATTTTTTCCAATTCTCATTGAAATATCTTCTTCCGCTTCTTCGTAGCACTATAGCCCCTCTCGGGCTTTCGTTTGGTACGATCACATCTTAAATTGTCACGATCTATCGACCATTCTCTCTGATTTCAAAGTCCGAGCAGGGATGAACAGTCTTTGTTGAATGAGTCAGACTGGCTTTTCCTCAGATTCTTACTGGTCTCCCTGGCCCTTCAATTCTCCCAACGAATACTTTTCTGGGTATGGATTCATGTAGCAAGCCAATTGCAACTTCCACGGTTTTACAATCATTGAGCCCTCCAGCTCGTCCAAATTTTTGTAGGGTTCATAGTTGTATCTTGCGTTTGATACATTTGTGAGTGCTTGGGTTAGGGTCCTTGTTGTGCATTCATAGCAATGCACAGGTTTGTATACTTTAAGCTTTGTTATCCTGCATATGCAGCTGGTCTTTAAGATTGTCAGAATATATACTCGTAATGATAATAGTAAATTTGAACATTAAACAATAACAAAAATCATTTGATTCAGATAGCATTCCAAACCTTAAAAAGGTAGTGTGACTCGCCCTATCCCCTTATTACCTTATTTTTCAAAACTACTAGGAAAATCGCCTACTTGCACCTTTTTCGGATTTTGTACTAAAATACAAAACCCTATTGCAATCACGACCTGTGTCCGTCTTTCCGTCCGTCCGTCTGTATGTCACAGCAGTTTTTCTCCGGAACTATAGAAGCTACAGTCATGAAACTTTGTAGAAAGGTCAAAAGCGGTTTTGGGGGTGATAAATTTTTCAAATGGGTTTAAGGGGGGTCTCCCCATATATGTAGGGAGGTAACCCTTCAAAAAAATATGAGTACAAGTCGAAATTCACTCAACTTTGTTAGTAATAGTATAATTTATCGATTTCACCTTGTCTTGAATAAAGTCTTAACGGTACCTTTCAATTTAGTGTACAAATGCCTATTTATAAGATCAACTTTTCCCGAAAATTTTCAGAAAGATCAAATTTTTATTTAACGAAGTTATAGCGGCTTAAATAATCCTGTATTACTATGGAATAATATCCGCTGTACGTGTATTACTATGGTAACACATGACTATGGAACAATATTTCTTACCGACTTAGAAACTACAGGTTTGCTAGGATTTGCATGAAATGAATGATAAGTATCATGATAGTCCGGTCATTTTAGACATAAAAATAGCGATCAAATAAAGAAAATTCTGACAGAGCCAAATCTTCGTAGAGACCTTAGGTTTACCACAAGGAATAAAGTGTCAAAAGTCCCCATCGGTCCCATGTGAGCTTAGGGACTTATTCGGGGCCCAAGGTCAAAATTTTAGGTTTTTTGGATTTTTCTCGAAAACGGTAAGTTTTATCGAAAAAGTACCTTTGAGCAAAGATGTAGATCTTAAAATTCTCTATAAAAATGGACCCCATAATTTTTTCTCTAAGACCCACTATTTCCCAGATATTGCGCTTGTAAGAATCACGTTCTACATAATATGCACACATTTCCAAACCACCTGTGAGGTAGTGTACTCGGCGCGTTTTTTTCAACGTGGTATCCCCGGTAGGCCTATTCCACGAACCTTTATGACGTTATTTTCAGGAACAATAATTATTTAATAGTATGAAGATTATTGATATGGGTTACTGAGTTTAACTGTGGTTCTAACTTTTTTTTATTACTTTAATCTGACTCATACTCTTCATATTCAACTTTAGCAATCATGTTTTCTTCAATTTCTTCTTGTTCTTCTTCTTCTCCTTCCTGTTGATGAACGCTTAGAAATTGTTCAAATGAAGATGAATCAGTTGTCTCTTCATCAAAATCACATGAATCTTCCTCTCTTGTATTTAATTGAAGATTTGAGCAAGAGACACCTTGGCAATTGGTACACGCTGGAGAACACTGCAACCCTCCTATTTTACAGCCACATTTGGCACTACAACCTTTCTTGCAATTGCAAAAAATAGTGTTAAGAAGTTTTTCTGGAGCAGGGGGCGGTAAAGTTCGAATCGGTTCCAAAGTATTATTTATCAATTTCCAACCCCAGTCTTCAGGGTTCAGTTCATTGCCTTGCCATGTCCGAACTTGATAGTATACTCGAAACAAATGTTGAGTAGCAGATGCCGATGTTGGAGGGAGACAAAATAGCTGTACTTGCTTTTTGTTTCGTGTATTTTTTACAAATGTTAAACATCTGTACGTATCTATGCAATCAATTTTTTTTGGAGCTCCATAAACCGCAAGAAGAAACCGAATTCCTTTAGTAATTAGTATTTGAGGTGAAGAATTAATTTCTGTAAATACTTTTGCGCAGTCAATCAAATCATTTTTAGGGTTTTGTAAAATAATTTTACAAAACCCTACTAGTTTCGCGACCAGTCTGTCCGTCTGTCCGTCCGTCCGTGTGTCACAGCAGTTTTTCTCGGAAACTACTTAAGCTAGAAACATCAAATTTTGTGTGTAGGTGTAAAGTGGTGATCTCTTCAAAGTTCAGCTACAAAAAAATTTTAAAAGGTATTTAAGGGGGGTCTCCCCATATAGGAGAGTGATCCCCCGAAAAAAAATTTCATTGAAGGTAGCCGATATGGGTATCAAATGAAAGGTCTTGATGAGAACTTTTCAAAACAGGTCTTAGTTTGGCAAAATTTGCTTCGAGGGGCGCACAGGGAGGGGAAATACACGAAAAATTTGTGTCCCCCCCCCTCGCGATTGGACACCTGTGATCCGAAAAATCTGAAAAAAATCAGAAATGTAGGCCTTGGTGCGTACAACAACAAATACGTGAGAAGTCGCAATACACTCAACTTTGTTAGTAATAGTATGATTTATCGATTTTATGTTTTCTTGAATAAAATCTTAACGGTACCCTTAAATTCAGAACATAGATGACTATTTATAAGATTGATCTATCCTGAAAGTTTCATAAAGATTGAATCATATTTAGCGAAGTTATAGCGGTTTGAATTTTCCTGTATTACTATGGAACAATATGCGCTGCATGTGTTACTATGGCAACATATGGCTATAGAACAACATGCGCTTTTTACCGACTCAGACACTACAGTTTTGCTAGGATTTGCATGAAAATTTCAGGAATGATAGGTGTCATGTATATCTTTGAGAATCGGTTCAGCTAGTAGTATCAGTAATCGTAAAACAAGATAGTGGCTGTTTTAAATGCGAAGATTGAATAATTTTGAGTTATTTTTTCCCAACTTCAACGTTTAAGGTGCATGCTTTGAACATTTGATTCAATTGAATGAATGACTGAAGATGAGTACCTACAATTAATGCTCATAAGTGAAACTAGTCAAGGAGGTGGGAGAGAGCTCCTTGCAACAGGGTTTTGTAACCATTTTAGGATTCGAAAAAAATGGCCATGAATCGATGATTTCAGCACAGGAGAGTGGCCCCTGAAAAAAAAATTCATCAAACGTAGCCGGTATGAGTATGAAATGAATGTTTTCAAGGGAGCTTTTCAAAACAGTTGTTAAACTGTCAGTTTTTGCTTCAGTGGGGGCACAGAGGGGAAATACATGAGAAATGTGTTTCCTCCGTCGCGGATGGACATCTGAAATAATTATCAAGGGAGATATTTATGAGTATAACAATACCAAAAACCTCAGAAGTCGAAATTTGTTCAACTTTGTTAAAAATCTGATCTTCGCATTTCATATTTTCTCCAATAAAATCGTCTTTGACATGTTTCTTGATTTGATTCGATCTGGTGACTGCATTTTGTAAATTAAATACAAAACCCTCCTGACATGAGCGTAGGTCTGTTTACCCAACTTGTTTTCAAATAATTTTAATACTGAATTTTTGCCCCTTCTAAACATTGCTGACGTAGTATCGCATCCGGTTATCGCGTGTAAAAATAAAATAAAGTTTTGGCATTTTGGATAAGCTGATAAACTTTTGTAAGAATATATTTCTGTCCGTTACGGCGCCTTCCCAGGTTTTAAAAAGTAAATGATTTTATCAGATGGAGTCTTTGCAGTGAGTAGTACTAATAAATCAACATCTTCACCCACTACAATAGTTGTATTTCTTGCATTAAATTGTTCTATTGCTGTTTCAATTATGAGGACATCGGCGTCATTCGGAGTTTGTTTCAGGGCAATATTTTCAGCTGTTAATTTGTTACTCAACATAGAAATAAAACGAGATTTACTATTAATGTTTGCAAAAAAATGTTGTTGATTAACTGGAACTGTCATAAATTCGTCAAACATTATGTCGGTACCTGAGGATGTTTTTGTAGCACGACGACATTGTTCTGCAGCTTTTATGTTCTTTGTTGTGTCACTATAGCCATCAAATACTACCGTAACTGTATGACCATAATGTCTACGTAAATACTGAACATATTTTTCAAAAATTACGTTAAAGGTTTCTTCTCGATCCCACACAACGTGATGTAGTAGATATCCTCCATCAATAACATAAGCAGCGTTTGTGCAATCAACCTCAGCATTGACTGATTGAAAGCAATCGTAAAGAGCCGACTTCATTGTTTTACGCATTCCAGCTGCATCGAAGAGTGACAACGGGTAAGGAGCTAAATTTTCTTAGAATAGTATAATGTATACATAAAAGAGACACGAGAAGGCATTTTTGCTTGCTTGAGTACCTAAATATGTATACACGTGGCATATGTGTGCATACTATGTAGAACATGATTCTTACAAGCGCAATATCTGGGAAATAGTGGGTCTTAGAGAAAAAATTATGGGGACCATTTTTATAGAGAATTTTAAGATCTACAACTTTGCTCAAAGGTACTTTTTCGATAAAACTTACCGTTTTCGAGGAAAATTCAAAAAACCTAAAATTTTGACCTTGGGCCCCGAATAAGTCCTCAAGCTCACATGGGACCGATGGGGACTTTTGACACTTTAATCCTTGTGGTAAACCTAAGGTCTCTACGAAGATTTGGCTCTGTCGGAATTTTCTTTATTTCAATTGTCTAAAATGACCGGACTATGAATAACTTTAAGAATTTGTTCTGCTAGTGATATTAGTCATCGTATAACAAAATAGTGGCTGTTTTAAATGCGAAGATTGAATAATTTTGATTTATTTTCCCCTAACTTCAACGTTTAAGGTACATGCTTTTAACACTTGATCCAATTTAATGAATGACTGAAGATGAGTACCTACAATTAATGCTCATACATGAAACAAGTCGAGGAGGTAGGAGAGTGCTTCTAGCAGAAGGGCTTTGCAACCATTCTAGGGTTCGGAAAAAATGTTCTGATGCCATTTATCAATTTTTTGGGCAAAATGTAAAATTTACAAACCATACAAATATTCAAAGAGTTGAGTGAATTTTGATTTCTGAGATGTTTGGTGCCTTTGGACTCAGAAAGGCTAACTTTCGTGATTTTTTCGGATTTTCGGCTCAAAGGTGTCCAACCGTGAGGAGAAGGGACACAAATATTGTTCGTGGATTTCGCCCCCTTCCTGGACTCCTAATGCAAAAACATGACTTATTTTTCAGATTCCGAAAATGATAAGACCTTTCATGAGATACCTTACTCGACTACATTTAATGAAATCATGTGTTAATGCCCACTTCGTTATAAAGAGTAACCCTCTTAAAAAATTTTGATATATTTGATAAGACCTAAACTTTTGAGACACCACCTTTTTTGACCTTTTTACAAAGTTTGAGCCTTGTAGCTTCTATAGTTTTGGGAGAAATTTCTTATGACGCACAGATAGATGGATAGATAGACAGAAGGACGGACGACCGCACAGACGGACAGACGTGCGGACATATAGGATGGGAAACTAGTAGGTTTTTGCCAAATTTTTTTTCAGAAAGTCGGTAAAATCATGGAGCTAGATCCAATAACAAATAACTTAGAGGCTGATTTTCATTGAACTACTACATGGGCTTTCCATCGAACCAGATACTACACTTTTAATTGAATCTTCTCCAAGTTTTCAGATAAGATGATCAGTCAATAATTTTAGTAATAGTGGAATAAAATGTTGGCGGGTTAAAATGGAGTTCTTTTAAAGCAAGAATATATTTGTTGTGCATGTAATAAAAGTTTTTCTTAAATTAAATCATTCTATCCACCCACATATTGTAGGTTAAGTGCAAAAAACTCTTGACAAGAATACAGTTCTGTCTACCCAACTTGTTTCACTTACTCATGATTTATTCGTTCCTGAACAATATGGCTTTATCAAAGGGCGATCAACTTTAAAGAATTTGTTCGAATTCATGAGTATTGCTTCGAAAATCTTGGAGGAACATTTATAAGTTGAAACCTTGTACTTAGGTTTCTCTAAAGTCTTCGACTCTTTGCTTCATAATATTTTGCTGAGCAAAGTTAAATGTCATAGCTTTTTTGATTATTTGTTCAACTGATTATCCTCTTACTTACCCAATCGTGTAAGTCAAGTATCTTTTCAAGGTTGTTTTTCCACTGCCTTCCATTCCGCTTCAGGTGTTCCTGTAGGATCCATTCTTGGCTCACTATTGTTCTTTTTGTTTATAAATGACTTGCCATCCATTGTCATCGACTCCTCCTGTCTTCTTTATGCAGGCGACGTCAAAGTTTTCAAAGTAGTCTCGTCTAACGATGACTGTGCTTTGCTTCAAGAAGATTTGGATACCATTTTATTTTGGAGTTCTTATAACCAGCTTACACGAAATGTTTCTAAATGCATCCATCTTTCGTGTTCTAATAACCCTTGCCCTATAAGCTTTCAATTTTCATTAAAAAGTTCGTGCCTAGGTACGGTGACACAGTTTAGGGACTTAGGTGTCACTTTTGACTCTAAATTGAAGTCTGACGTTCATACTCCTGAAATTACTTCTAAAGCGTCTCGCATTTTGGGCTTAATCTTAAGAAATTCTTATATTTTTTCCGATTCTTTATTGTGTGGTAAATTATATTTTAGTTTGGTTCTTCCCATCCTTGAGCTCGCCAGTTTGGCCACCTCATTTGAAGTGTTTAAAGTTCACGCTAGAAGCTGTGCAAAAACTACCCGGATCGTCTTCTTGAAGTTCCAGATATCATACATTTTTACGAATCACGCTTATTTATCCTCAATATATTTAGTTCATAAAAAATATGTCAACTCCCTTCTTCTTAATTCTTAGTAATTTCGTTCGTTCGTTCGTTTTTCCTGTTTTTATTACTTTTGTCTAGCTATTTGCATCTCTTTTTTTTTCTTCTTTCTCTTTGCTGTGCTTTTACTTAATCTATTTTGTAATTGGATTTATTCTGTAAAATAGAAGCAAATAAATGAATCAGAAAATGAATAAATGAATCAGAAAATATAGAAACTCAGTCTCTAGGACTCTTGTCATCATTGTAAATAAATGATTTAATTCTTTCTGCTTGAAAACCAGCCAAATTAGTTCCTTTGTCAAAATAAAGAGCAAATGGTGACATTAATAAATTGAGACCAATCTCTCTTCTCTCAAACCGAGGCAAAATACTTGCAAAAATTATTCTACGATCATTTAAAGTATTTTCCAAATCTCTCATTCCTATTGATGAATTTGGTTTCAAGGAAATAATTTCGACTGATCGCATGTTCAGTTTGATGAATTTGGTTTCAAGGAAATAATTTCGACTGAACATGCGATCTGATCCGTTCATGATAAAAATACTTCTGGTTGGTGAAAATAAGAAGTCACAGTGGCATGTACAATTGACCTTAAAAAGACTTTCAATGTGGTTTGGTTAAAAGGTTAAATCTACAAATTTTTAAATAGCAATCATCCTATTCCTTAAGTTTGCATTTTCATAATAAACAAAGGCGCATCTGTAAAATAACTAATAAATTTGGCTGTTGAGAGGAAGCACACTGATTTTTGCAGAAAAAGTTGTGGGATAACTTGTGTAACAATAATTGACTTATCTTCCTCTTAAAAATGACGGAAATATTAATAAATAAATCAAAACGTTTAAAAATTAAAAAAAACTTGATTTTTTCCTACTTTTATCGCTTCTAACTTTAAAAGGATTCATTTTAGAGTAAAATTGTGAGGAAATAAAAGTTGGGTAGTTAAATTTTCTATAAGAAATGATTGGTTGAAAATTTTAAATTTTTTTAACCTTGACGCAGAAGAGCAATAAATATTTAAAAACAAGGGAAAAAATTCTTTCTTTATAAAATTTTTTTTCACCACTTAAAATGCACTTGGGACCTTCAAAACTGAGTTAGGAAATCTCTACATAATAATAAAATAGCACACAAATTTTCACCGAAATCGATTTAGTAGATATCACATAATAGTATCTAAATTTAAATTAAAAGGATACAAATTTTTAAAACTTTGCAAGATAGAAACTGAAGGAAATAAATGTTTAAAAATCGCTTTACATATATGAGAGCAATTCACATATGAAACGCACTTTATAAAATTAGGATCGAATAATCAGGGCAGCCTTAGGAATTTGTGAAAGTTATGTAGTATACATATTTTTGATAGTAAATAAATTGAATATATTGCGAAGTATATTACTAGTTTAATTTAAGTTCACACAAATGTATTGGAAAGTACTAGGTACCGCCAACAAAATCCGGAGAATCTTTACATTAATTTGTCGCTGTAGTGGATCTCAACGACAGCGGTCATTCGTTGTCATTTCAACTGTGTGCATTCACACAACACAAATTATAAGGTTTTTTGGATATCCGGAATTCACAATTTCCAATATTTCTCAGAAGTATGCGCCCGCGGAAATTTGTGAGGAAGGTTTTGCTAGTCCAGCAAAAGAAAACTCATGCGAAGAAGAAGACGAGAAAGAGCCTGGAAGTTGTTCAAAGGGCCTAAGACCTCACTTTGGAGGATCCTGGGAGCTCGCTCAGAAAATAATCACAAAGCAGGTCTACCTACGGGTTTTAATTACGATTGTGAAGCCGTGGATTGAAACAGTGACCCACGGAAGGCCGTACATTTTTTCAGCAGGACGGCGCTCCAGCTCACTCGAGCCATTTAGTACAAATTGGCTCTCAGATAATCTGGACATGTTTTGGTCCAAAGAATTCTGGTCTCCCAACGGCCTGGACTATTACGTGTAGAGTGTAATTGAGCGGGTTACAAACAAGTCCAGACATCCTTATGTGGCATCCTTACAGGTCGCTGTTGAAGCAGCATTCATCAATTCACAACGACAGCAGTTAAGGAAGGCGTCTTCGCCATTCAGGCGGAGAATCGGAGTTGTGATTTGAGCAAGCTGGGTTCACAATGAGTTATAAATTTGAGAAGAATACCTATAATTAAGATATAATAAATTTTGTGGCAAATGTCAGTTTATAAGTACTAAATAATTATTATTATAAACTGCGTGTTCTTTCCGGATTTCGATGATGCGAGATCTCAGAAACGAATGCACATAAATCAATTTAGAGTGCAAATAGATTTGGGTGCATTACGGGTAGTCTCTGAGATACAACCTATCAAAGTTGACCATCATTTGCGAGAAAGTTATCAACAGTTGAATGAAAATGTTTAAACCTTTACCTTTGTATTTTGGAGCTGTTTCTCAATAAGAATTTCCAATTCTTTAAAATAACAACAACTTATATTTGAATAATAAAAACAATCAAATCAATCACTTGGTTAGGAAAACTGAATTTTAAGTTTCAAAATCAATATACGGAAAAGCAATGCATTTTCTCTTAATCCGATGTAACTCGAACAGAGAAGACTTAATATCGCATAACATATATGTTAATTCCAAATTTGCCCTTATTATCATTTCCTATTTTAAAGGATTTTTTTCTAGAAAAACTTTCCAAACATAAACTTTTCATTGTATTAAGTGCAATTGTTTTCATTTTAAGGCTGTTAACATATTAAAACAATCTTTGTTTAAGCAAATTAATTTTTTTTTTCTTTTTTAAATTATTCTTTTATAACCCATTAATAAAAATAAGAATTCATAATAATACTTAATATTTTTCATATTATTGAATTTAAAATTATTATTAATTTAGTATAAAAATTATCATTTTCAAACTTTTTTATTTATTCTTGTAAGCGTGCTTTCATACACTGTTGACTGGAAACGTCATCTTTTTCTTCAAAATCTTCATGTTGAAGTTGGCACTTACTGTCCAAATTATCATTTTTCAATTCTTAAGAAATATCATCGATGTCAACATCATTGGTAATTTCTTTTTCGAGATTTGTAATATTGTTGCTGTTCGAGTTCTTGCAAGTTTGCTTTATTTTCTTAATATTAAATAGTCCTTTAGAGTACATACCTTCCAGCGTCTATTAGAGCACTTTACAACGCATTTTTTTGAATTTAATTGAAATTAATAGTTGCCGAAATATTAGCTTAAAATATTTCTATAATTTTAAAAAATTCTTAAGGGCACCCCAATTATTTGATTTTAATTTTATGGTGCGCGTTTGAGACGTGAATTGCTCTTTTATATGAAAAAACATTTTAGTTTTTGTCTTGCAAGATTTTAAAAATTTTGATTTTTTATATTCAAATTTAGATTGCGATATTATTATGCGATATCTACTGAATCGATTTTGATGAAAATTTGTAAAATATTTTATTATTATATAAAGATTTTTTAACCCGATTATGAAGGTCCAAAGTGCAAAGTGGAAAAAAAAATTAAATAAAAAAAGACTTTTTTCCCCTTTTTTGAAATATTTATTGCTATTTCGCGGCAAAGGTAAAAATTACAAAATTTTTAACCAATCATTTCTCATAGAAAATTTCATTACGCAACTTTTATTTACGCAGAATTTTGCTCTAAAATGAATCGTTTTGAAGTTAGAAGTGAGAAATTAGAAATAATCGTTTTTTAAACATTATGAATTATTTATTAATGTCCCCGACTTTTTTGAGAGGGAGGATAAGTAAATTATTCTTATATGGTGTGCTCCTCTCAGCAGCTAACTGAAAACCATCCACCATTGTCTATAAGTTTTCTTATTAAAAATAGTTTACCGATTATTCTTCTTTAATAAGTGTATTGTCTAGTGTTCCTCAAGGCTCTATTCTTGGCCCATCCCCATTTAATTCCCTGCGATCATCAAGAAAGTATGAATGAAAATTTTAAAATGTTTTTTCACGAGACGATATTATCCTTCTTCCAAGCAATACAAGTCCCTTAATAGCTTTAAATAAAATTAATTTTCATCTTCAGGTACTAAAAAAACTATATGTTTGATTGGGCTCTGAGAACTAGCCCCGAAAAATGTGAGTTAGCCTTTTGTAATGCTTATGGAAAAGTTTGTAGAAATGCTCCAGCTGAAAGTAAATTACTTTCTTTATCAATTCATGGTCACAATATACCTGTCAAAACATTAATTCAATATTTGGGCATTCACTTATACCATAGGCTAAAATTGAATTACCATTTTCGGTCGATTCTGAAAAAAGCAGCTAGTGCATCTGGAGCATTGTTAGAAAATGCTTATCGAAATACAGAAGAAAAACTTTTCAGAAATAGTATGCTTTACAACGAGACCTAAACTAGGGCTATTATAATTTTCATGATCAAGCAGAGGATGAAGCGGCTCATCTCTTGGGGTTTCATCTAGTTGCATGGGAATTATTTAATCAAAACGTGCCTTTATAGAATGTTAATCGTTACATCTCACCTATCAAATCACTTTGTGTAGATAATTCCTCGTTAATTACTCCTTCCTCTAGAGATCCATATAAGCCATTAATTTTTTGACCGGGTTTTGCATATTATGCATTTGATCATGGCTGATAATTTAGTTTTTGTGTTTTATTTTCAATATTTCTTCTACTTTTCTTCATTGTTCAACTGCAAATAACATTTCTTAAAATTTTTATAGTATACGTTAACACTTGCTTCTAGTTTCATTCATAACTCATTATAGGAATTATTATTCTCAAATATCATATTTTATTTTGTAAGCTCAAAAGTGTTAGACTCATAAATATTCCTTTCCTGTTGATTTTTTTTTGCAAATAATTTTCAATTGTATTTCTTTTCAACTTACAAGACATTCAACATTGGTCTAGTATTCTTTTTTTACCAAATTTTTCAATCACATTGAATTGGTTATGACCGAATTATGTAATAATTGCTATCTTACTTTAGTAACGTTGTCAAACGATTTACCTTCTTATCATGTGAATAATGTAGATACGTGAAAAGATTCAATGAAATATCGATCTTCCCATCAGGATTGAATAAAATATTTTATTTGCGAGCTGTATTCTTCGGCGTATTTTGTTGCTTTTATCACTGGTTCTCGTTATTTTGACGCCTAAGTACGCAAATTTGTTCAAATTCCCAATATTGTATGGACTAAGTGTTATATTTTGGATATTTCAGGAATTTCGAATTGAGTTTTATTTTATTTTCATTGGTTTGTAGACCTATTAGTTTTGCTTCGCTGCTGAATTTCAGGAAAATTTCTTTGGCAGTTATTAACAACCATGAGGCAACTACTTGGCTCAACTTGTGTAATAATAAATGAAATATGTACTGTTCCTCAAACAGAAACACTTTCCGTAAAAAATTAATGATTTTTGCTGGCTTTAGGTATCGAAGAAGCTATTCAGCTAGGCAATAAGTTTCCAAACTGTCTTTTCTCCTCCAGTATTGAGCCCCGCATATGTTAGAAGATGTTTTGGTATTCCATCTGCCATTCTTCTTCTTAAGACCCATTTATCTAAGATGTTCTCCGAGTTTATGATGCTTTTTGCAAAATCCTGATAGGCCCTAAAGTTGGTTCTTTCCTTATTAAGGCCTTAAGGAATGTTTTCGATACTTTAACCCCTGGATAACGTTTAAGAGTTTGCTACGTTTCTTAGCTTCTTTTTCTGTTTGGCGTCTCTGAACAATATGCTTTTTGACCACATTGAAAAGTTAAAGACCAAAAATGCGACCTCTGATAATTTTCTTGCTAAGGCTGCGTGCCCGTAAGACACCGCTATTACATGCAACTAATGCATGTTTTTGGGGCCCAGTTGATTGAGGTTTGTGCACTAGTTTTGAACTACTTCCGATCTAATTGTTGATGATTCTAGGACGTCAATAGTTGCTTGGCAATCAGACATGGTGGCTATCGTTACACCCATGTATCTTTTGCTTAGGAACCGTTGCGCTTTTAGTGCCCCACTTTCATACACCTCTCCCGAGATATACTTGGTATAATTACGTATGGTTCATAGTTCTTATTGCTAGCCCTAAGCACTTCAATTCTTGTTTTCGTATACGTACCACTTGATTTAATGTGACTTTTTGAGATATACATACATTAGACTAAGAGCTCCAAACCCTCTTATTTCATGGTTTAATACAAATGTTGTACTCGTACTTAAACAAAGTCAGCACTCCATCGATTGATGCATTGATCGGTGGAAACGATTGGCTAATTTGATTTAGTCACTATGCTCAATGAAAAAACTATGCAAAGATAACCATAAAAACAAAAAGGCGACTATACGAGTACACACGAACGAAGATAGTGGCTCCAAGGGGGAGCCAATCAAACTGGAAAACTCTCAGTTAAAAAATTTGAAAACAGATTCACAAAAAAAAATTATAAGTAAACATATCAACAATGACGAGGGAGTCAACAGTTACAGCTACGATGATAATAGCACATTGAAATGGTATCAACGAAGACGAATACGATCACAAAGATGGAGAATAACGGACAGCCTTGTCACAATAAAAATTTATGCAGCGTTCAGGCGCAGCAATCAACTGATGCAAAAGCCAGAGTGTCGTAAAAAGAAGAAGAGCGGAGAATTCTGCAACACGCACTAGATGTTTGCGCTGAAGAACAAAAAATATAAATAACATTGAGAATTTAATAATTACTGCTGCAACCGCTACCGACGGCACCGAAGCAAGGGGCTTAAATGCCGAAATAATAACGAGCCATGCTAAGTTCGATAAACTGATCATGACAGCAAAAAGGAGTGAACAGACAAATGAGGAACCGTTATGTGATTTCACTGCCCTCGTTGAAAATGTGGCTGGAGCACTGTACTCGGAAATGGAGACCGATAACTTCTCCGAAGAAAGGAGATACAGTTCCTGTTCAGTAATACCAAGAAAAACAGTTAATCCGAAAAGTGGGAGACGTTCAAAAGGATAGAATCAGCATGCCACTTGTCAAAAATTACCAAGAGTGTAAAGAATAGGCTCCTTGACCGCATATGTTATCAGAGGAGCTGGTTAAAGGCTAACGAGGACCAGAAAGTTGAAGGTGAACAGAAAGCTAAAGAGGCGCTGAAGGCTAAGCCTAAAAGGCATGCGCACATAGCTCCGCTGTCAAACATCAATAGGCGGATGGCATCTAGACTAATTGAAGTAGATCAGGATAAAAGAGAGAAAGAGAAGGCACTCAATTCGCATGCAATACTACCCTTGGGGATCCAAGTAATGCTGATGAATGGAGCAAAGAAAGCCTTGAAGAAATTTTTTCAAAACATACCAGAAAACAAACTTCACAGGGACGCCCAGCAAGAAAAAGACTTGATGTGAGACAAGAGAGAAAAAGCCAACATGAAGACTCCGGCAGTAGGTACTGCACGAACATCTCAAGATGGTCGATCATACATAGGAATGATGCAGGATATCAGTGGAAATGTACGGTCGACGACACCAACAGTGCGATTAAAGTAGAAAAACCAACTTGGGCAAATTCGGTGCAGAGGTTGACAACAAAGAAGCATTCTGCAACGTAGTAAAGAAGGTCCTTGGCAAAAACACAATTGTAGCTTCACTTGAGCCAATAGCAACGATCGAAATAAGAGGCACTGACTGCATCTTGATTCCTGGCATCATGGTTCTAGCTAGGGTTGAATATGCCATTAAAAGGGGCCCCCTAGCATGGGTGAGATCAAAGTGAGGATGACACCAGAAAACTATGGGGGTCAACACATGCTCAACATTGACTTGACCAAAAAGGACACTGAACAACTTCTGAACAAGGGCAAAGTTAGAATATAGTGGCTCATCAGCAGGATATGGCACCAAGCAGTGCCTCTTCTATTTTTCAAATGCCTTGGATATGGCCCCACCGCACAAGTATAATAAGGACACGATAGGAGTTTCCTATGTCACAGATGTGGTGAAATGGGACATTAAAGGAAAGGGTGTACAAAGAAGGTACAGTGTATTCTTTGAAAAGATGCCTATTCAAGATTGAATCTTGGGCACGTCTTGGGATCAGGAAAATGACGGTTTTCCCAGGAACCCCTAGCCAAGGCAAAATCAAAACTTCAATGACCCGTATCCTGCAGGTAAGCCTAAACCGCTAATCAACTGCCCAAAACTTGCCTGAGCAATTTATGAAGAACATGAAAGCCGACTTTATACTGTTATAAAAGTTCTGCATCATGGTATCCTGATGAAGCTGGCACTCCGGCCATCTGGGTTCGAAACATTAATTTCTATGTAGAGGGCTGTGAACAGGGCATGGTTTCGTGTGGGCAGACCTTCTTTAGTATGCAAGTCATGCCAAATGAGCCGTTATCATCTTTCCAAGCCAAGCTGAATGCTTTGGAAGGCACTGTCTTGAGCGCAAATGATAACGTACTCCTTGGGGGAGACTTTAACGTTAAAGCAATCAAATCGGGCATGCTTTTAACAAATTTGCGTGAAAAACGAATCCTAGCAATTGCAGCTAGCATGGCATTCGTTGAACTAAACACTAGAAATATTCGAACTTTCCACCGTATCGGCTGTGAAGGAATCATACCGGAGTCCATAGTACGGAAGGTACATAATTGAGGAATATTAAGTGATTACTGAGCCAGTGATCATCAATACATTCTGCTTGTGACCCATGATATTGTCTCCTGACTTCCGTACCCTTGACCTTCTACAATTAGGTGGGATATTTGAAGGATGGACGACAGGAGGTTCCTGGAGGTGCTCACGGTAGGTGCTCCGTTGCAGGGCTATTCGTGAGCGACAGAAAAACTGGCAGCTCAAGATGTGGTGAGCTCAACAATGAGCATCATCACGACTGCTTGCAGCGCCTCCATGCCTCGTCAAAACCCCCCGCATGGTAAGCTCCCAGTGTACCGTTGATTGACTGAACTCACTGAAAAGCAAAGGGACTGTCAAAGCTTTGGTGTGGGGTCAACGGGTACAAAATCCTGATGGGGCACGCAACCACGTAGTGGCATATAAGTAGCCAGAAAATGACTTCAAAACTCGATTTATAACAGCAAGCTTCACTCCATGCCAGATCTAGTGGAAAATGTTAAGTAGGATCCATGGAGTCTTAGCTAGAAGCTAGTTATGCAGAAGCTTGGTGCCCTATGGACGCCTTGCATATATGGGGCAAAAAGGTGGACGAGATAGTGCAGGTACTCTTTCCCGCTCACCCTGTTAACGTTGATGCTGTCCACAGTGAAACAGCAATCAAGTGCCCACTCTTCAGACAGCCGGAATTGGAAGAGGTGGTCCTATCATTGAAAGCAAGGAAGGTTGTCTATCACCATTGTCTTGACTTGCTGCTCAGCACATTCAACGCTTGCCTTCAAGATGGTAGTTGTCGGTACAATGGAAGGTGGCGAGGCTCGTGTTCTGTAGAAAGGAGAAGGATAACTCCAGATCACCGACAGCATAGCACTCGTTATGCATGCTAGTTATGGCTGGGAAATAGCTCGAGAAACTCATGAAGGGAGGACTCATTGACGTGATCCGTGCTGCTGGGGACCTATCTTCTCGGCAGTAGGGTTTTAGAGCAGGACATTCCACTATTGATGCAATTGCAGAGGTGGTGAGCGTGGTTTGAAAGGCAGAGACATATAGCCGCACCAAGCAATGAATAATTTTGTTGATGACACTCAAAATGCCTTCAACTCCGATAGATGAGTGGATATTATGTATACACTTGAAAACCATTTTCAAGTTCCAGAGTGTCTGATGTGGCTTCTGAGGAACTGCCTGAAGGACAATACCTGCTTTATTATACGACACAGGGCCAACGCAGATAGAATTTGTATAGAGTGTTGATCTGGGATCCATCCTTGGTCCAGATCTTTCGAATTCGTTTTGATACGGGCTACTGAAACAGGAGATGCCAATGTGAGATATGGGTACATGAATTTTGCGCAGGAGCCAATAAAAAAACAAGTTGGGTAGTTGGGAATAAAATCAAGAAACATGTCAAAGAGATTTGCTCGATCTTATCTGAAAATTTTAAAAAGCTCAAATCGAAACTGCAGTGTCTGGTTCGATGGAAAGTCCATAAAGTACCAAAATAGTGTCTTATTTTTGTTGTAATTGGAGAAATTTCGAATGGATATAACTTCCGTGAATATGATACGAATTTTATCAACCTTGTATAAGACTACTTGAATATCGAATTTTGTTGGGTTTAAAGGCATTCATACGATTTTATTAGAGATATGAAATCCGAAGATCATACTATTATTACCAAAGTTGAACGAATTTTGCCTTCTGATTGTTAAACTCATAACTACCTTCCTTCATACTTTTTCCAGTTTTTTTAGATCACAGGTGTCCAATCGCGAGGAATGAAACACATTTTCCGTGTATTTCCCCCGTGTGCCTCCACTGAAGCAAGAACTGCTGTGAAAATCTCTCATAAAGACCTTTCATTTGATACTCATATCGGCTACCTTTAATGAATTTATTTTTTTTTCAGGGGCCATTCCCTTGTACTGAAATCATCGATTCATGGCCTCTGAAAATTTTTTCGAACCCTAGAATGGTTACAAAGCCTTTCTGTTAGGAGCTCTCCCTTGCCTCCTTGACTCGTTTCACCTATGAGTATTAATTGTAGGTACTTATCTTCAGTAATTTATTAAATTGAGTCAAGTGTTAAAAGCATGAACATGGAAAGTTGAAGTTGTTGAAAAATAACTCAAAATTATTCAATCTTCGCATTTAAAACAGCCACTATTTTGTTTTACGATTACTGATACCAATAGCTGAACCCATTCTCAAAGATATTAATGACAGCCATCATTTCTGAAACTTTCATGCAAATCCTAGCAAACGTGTAGTGTCTGAGTCGGTAAAAAGCGCATACTTAATTTCATGAAATATAAAGGCACGCTTATGATTTTACTCAAGAAAATGTAAAATCGATAAATCTTACTATTACTGACAAAGTTGAGTGAATTTCGACTTCTCACGCATTTGTTGTTGTTCATCATGTACATTCACGATTTTTTCCAGATTTTTCGGATGAAAGGTTTTCAATCGCGATGGGGAGACGCAAAAAGTTCGAACATTTCCCCTTTCCCATGGAACTGATAAGGCAATTTTAAGACTTGTTTTGAAAAGATCTCATAGAGATCTTTCCAATGACACCCAACTCGAATACCAATGGTGAAAAAAATTTTGAAGGTTCACCTCCCTATATGGGAAGACCTTCTTAAATCCCTTTGAAAAATTTTTCCATCCCAAAACTTTCAAGAAGTCACCACTTCTGACCTTTTCACAATGTTTCATGGCTCCAGCTTCTATAGCTTCGGAGAAAAATTGCTGTGACATAGAGACGGAAGGATGGACAGACGGACACAGGTCGCGATTGCAATAGGGTTTTGTTTTTGAGTACAAAACCCTAACAAAGCAGTACAACTGCGATGATTGCCAAAATTTGGTGAAAATTGTGGCCCAAACTTGCTAAAACAGATTGTAATGATTTTATGTCTAAGTGCGAACGCGGAACCGACCTCTCATCGGTTCTAGACGTTAAGTCTGAGTAGTGCCAACGGATGGTACCAACCGGTCAACCAATCCGTGCACCGTAACCCATTCACGCGGTGGCTGCTTGTCGGCCAGCTAGATCGGAGAGGATTTCGGTCGCGGGTCTCCGAATGGGTTACGCTCATTTACATATTTCAGCCACCTATACACGCCCGTTTTCAAACGCGTTACAAAACAAAACCATACGGAGAGGAAACCTATTCTACGTTACTCTGTATTTCTTCATTTATCAGTCAAAGATCAAAATCTAATTTTTACTTCGCGTTCCCGAATTTCCGACGCGGTACCGAAAAGTATACTACGTTAACTCATCCCGACGAAAGCTACTCTAATAAAACGGCAAAACAACAAAGGTACCGCGTACCACGCGCAACGCGAAACCGACCTCAGCGGATTTTCTCAAACCCTACCCTCGCGACGGTATACTTACCCCAACTACTGGAAAGGAAAGTCTATTTTTTTCGTTAGCAATTCATGTTGTTTTATTCATTTCAATATTATTTTAAATTTATCCTACTATAGAAAGCGTCATTAATGTACTATATATGCTGTGTTAAACATTCAATTTTTAAATTAAATTTGTAATGTTAATAAAATAAGTACATTCATTTGAAAGTGCAAATGCTTTCGATGTTAATCTAACATTCGCCTTATTAAACGATTTTTTTTTTCATTTGATTTTTATTTTTCCAACCGTCGCCTTTTTGAATTGGAGCATTTAATGCAACAGGTACAAACTAGTTTCCAGTGAAATGTAAATCTAATTTTAGCTATGCAAAGTAAATTTAAATGAAGAATTGGATTTGCTGGGCAATATTTTCAAGAAATTATTATAAGTATTCAATTACGTTTGTTAACTTTTTAAATTCGATAAAAAATCTTTGATTTGATGTAACGTCCAGCGAGGAATTATATATTCCTTTGCTTCAATTCGAGGTCAGCTTGAAAAAAAATTTTTCTTCAATAGAACTGCGTATGATTTGTAGCTTAAAAATTGGTAGCGGAAAATTTTGTTGATCGTTGGGTAATTTACTTTAGCAGATATTTAATTATTCAAGTTATATTGGAGAACATAAAATATCTTCTAGATATGCAGAATTAAACGCCACCTGACGAATATTTTCGCGATTCCCTCAAATAAAATGCCTACTTTTTTGATCAAATTTTGTAATTTCTAAGAATCACTAAACAATTTTCAGTTTATTATTTTAAAAGAAAATCTTCTCTCGAAAGTATAGACTCCACAGATGCCTATAGTATACTACGCAGGTTCAATTGCAGAACCAACTATATAAAAAAATATATATTGTTTTAGGATACACTCTATACTTTTAATCTATCCAAGATAGTTAGATTGAATCTAACTCAATGTTTAATGCACAACTGAGTCATATTTCAAATTCAAACATGCTATTCAATAACTTGCAAAAGTTTTATTATTCTGAATAAGTTTTGGTACGAAATTATTTCATTTTACTTTCAGATGTTCTTTTTTATCAATTTGTGCTTTAATGTGCGTACTGCAATAGTTTTGTTATGGTATTTTTTTTGCATTTGAAATCAGGCGGGCAAATGGACTTTTCACATTTTAATGTCCAGAAATTTTCAAATTGGTACCAATTTTGAATTTAATTAATTTATACCTAAGGGCTTATGCCACCATGTTACTATGAAAGTATTGTTAATTATTCTGACATCCCTAAAATTCCACAATATTTCAGAAATATTTTTCTCATTTGCTTTTTTCAATTGTAAATCGTATAAACAAGTTGCAAATGTTAAATAATTCTTCTCTTTCATACTAAAACAAATTTCGATGATGTTTTGTTTTCATCTTCACTTACAATTCCGAACGTATAAAATGTACAAATGAAATTTTAGCGCTTAAAACAGAAACGTTAACCTTCACGAACTCCTTGTGGCTCCTAAGTTCTCTTCTGCTATTTCACTTAAATAATTTACAAGTTGCAACAAATAATAATAGCAGCTTTCATAACCACTCATGTGTTGATTTTTAAAGAGACACGGATTTACCCAATTATAAAAAAAAGGAATTATTTGGAATAGTTTTGACTTTACAAAATTACTTACAATAAGATTGAAAATGCTATGAAATAAATTTACATGATTCGTTACTGAAATGAATACATTTCTACCTTGTGAAATGGCAATAGTATCTATTATGGTGTAGTGCAAAAAGTATTCTAGAATGCTTTAGGCTCTCTGAATTTTACATCAAAGATGCTTATGATACGGCGAACATTTAAAGAATAATCGGGGAAAATTTCTAAACTTTATACGTCTTACAGTAGTGGTGTCTAGAATAATAAATAATTTATAGCTGCATTATTTCAACTATTTACAAATTTCATTTTGATTTATATTTACACATTTAGTAAGAACGAGTATAGAAAAAAAAACATTTGCAATGAATGGCCATTAGTTGGAATGAAATGCAATTGGCTTAGGACTGTTTTTAGAATGGCAATCATCAAATTTATGCGTTGTGGACACAATGCATTCACGAGTAGAATCTTTCGCGACCTTCCAAAAATGTAGTGTGAATCGTAAATGCGAACGTTTTGGAATATTGGCAAAATATCTTTTTGAAAGCATTTCTCATTTTATTCCAGTGATTCACTCAGGCGTCCCTAACATTTGCATTGTGATCTTTCGGTTATGCATATTTTGTGTGTTTAATCATAGTAGTACCTTCCGATTGGATCGGATTTAATATCATGCAACATACTTACTGCGATATGGCCTTGTAGATACGGGGCTTACAAGCAAGCACCGTGTTTCCAGCTCTTTGAGGTGCGTGAGTGGTTCCAAACCGCTCAACTCTTGAATATTGCTCCCAAATTTTCTATTTGCGGTGTTTTGTATCCTCATTGCAATCGTGGCAGACATGTGTCGAGCGTATGGATTTCAAATGACGGATTGGCGAAAGCATCACAGATTTATCGCCTTTTTATACACGACCACTTGCGAAATGGCTAAGTATTAGCAGCGCATTGATTGTATCGGTCTGAACTGTTAACGTTGGGTTTAGGTGGTAACACAGAATTTTCACTTTATCCACAAAACTCACAATAGAATTTACACACTAAAATTCCGCTGCGATACAAGCAATTCCTTTTTATGACTCTCGCTACCCACACACTCTGCCACCATGTGGCTGTCAAAATTCTGTTGGCATCCCTCGATAAAATAGACGTAGGATGTGCACTGGTCGCAACCAACGTAAAATGACAAGCCACCTAGCAGCAAAGTGTGTTGGTAGTGGTCACCAGCGGCGTCGCATGATTCATTACAGTGCCGTATTGAAAAAATCAATAAGACCTCAAAGTACGATTTGCGAATAAAGCACTACGATTTAAGATGAATGGCGCTAAATTGTACTTTTTTCTAGTTTTTGAAAAAAAAAATTATTTCTCTGAATTTTATAAAATTTTTAAAAAATTTGATTGAATTTTATAATAAAACATTGCTTAACTAAAAGCTACTTGGAATCAAATTCAAATGACCTTTGTTTGTGTTAAGTTTATAAGGGTAAGGGTAATTTAGGGGTACAAAATAGCCAAGTTTACCTTACTTAAGTAGCATATACCGTTTCTAAAAATATCCAGTAATACGCTAAGCTGGCTAGAGCGTATCATACAAATTTGAGTTATGTTGAAAATGGCCAAATAAAAAATACATCTTGACCGTAATTTCCCATTACATATCTCAGAAAAATGATTTACCCCAAGCAGACTTATTGTCACCTTTTCACGATCCACATCAACCCATAACTAATTTCGAATAACTACCCACCAAATTTCATCTCACCCCAGGGTGCAAGCTTACCATAAGCCACTTCAAAGCCCACGCCCCTCAACAGTGTCGTCGTGATATAGCCATAATATGAAATCAAGATATTGATAACGAACTCATTTATTAATCAGCCTCGCCGTGGGTGGCTAAGATATTCCTCGTATATCGTCAGAATAATAACAATTAAAATGTTAACCGAATCGAACATTTGGTGAGCCTTTTTTATTCCCTTAAATGGCCATTGAATCGCTCAAGACACAAAATAAAAGCACATAAAATCGATAAGTGCATTAATATATTTGTCCAGCGTTTGTTAAGGTACAAGAACCAGTTTAAGATTACATTCTATTTCGAGAGACCCCTCAGGGTTCCAGATGATATCTCCTTGTCTTGTTAGTTGCCGAGCAGTTTGACTAGTGTTTTGAGATGTTATGTTGCTGTTTTAATTAAAATTCGATAATTTCCTTTGGTAGCATTAACCTTTGGCCGCACTTTCCTCAGAGCCAGATCTCGTGAACTAACGGAGCAGTTCCATTTCTCATGCATATGCATGTGTATGTATCTAATTGATAAACATGATGAATGACAGGCGTTTTAAAAGTGCTTTGTATTCGTAAAAGTGCACGGAAACGAGCCAATGAGGTCCAGTGACCCAATAAGAAGGCACAAACCATCCGGAGAAAATCTTCATAGTTCATTGCTTCGCTGTTAGACCTTTGGTGGAGCATGTAGTCTGTTATTTGATTAATCTGAAAAGCCCCTTCAGTAGACAAGTGCCCATCCAAGACTTCCACTCCTAGTTTCGGTTTTAATTATGATTTATTTGTAAGGCAGCACTGACCCGAAGCAATGAGCACGAATGTTTGAATTAGTTTCATAATGATGTGTTTCAGATTAATTTGGGCTCCAGTCTATAATTTGGAGTGCTAGAAATATTTAGATAATATCCAGTTTGGTAGAACGATTGTGTACATATTTGCCTGCGTTACGCGAGTATGCACATTCCAATTAAATATTTGCTCTTCTGGTTTATTATAGAGCGGTTTGGGTGAAAAGTATTGGGAAACAATCGAAAGTTTCTTGAAGGAAGACATTTGAGTAAGAGCAAAAGAAAAAAATGAAAGTGATAATAGCTACTTATAACACACGCGCAGAGCTAAGTTCCAAGAATTATGCTGGCAAAGATGCGCTAGTATCTTCCTACCAGCCCCTGAAATATCAGACAACAAGACTGCGCTGTGCAAAAACTCACAATTAAATTCGGTAATGATCGCCACTTACATAACTCACTCCAATATCTACTCCAGCCCATCATTTCGAATGCTCATTAATCACGACTGCTCCCAATAAATCTTAAAGACATTGTCCTCATTACCGATTCGAATGTTAAAATCAATTAGAAAGGAAATTACTCTATCCATGATTCTTCTTTGTCTTCGTTGGTTGCTTACACCCGATTCGTCAAGTCTCACGAAAATTGAAATTCTTTTCCGCAAGAATCATCACAATTTTTGGAAACAAACTCCTCGATGGGAATTTATTGCAACAGAAGCGACGTTTGAATTTCAAGTCAATTTGACGATGGTGGCGAGTCGGTTTGTTGCTAATGTGACTTAAGCACATAGTTTTGATAGTTACTTCATCGAATCTAGGTAAATTGAAATAAAACGTGATTTGAATTGTTACAAATTACAAAAAAGAGAATGCAAGGTTTCTTCTTTTTTATGCTTCAACTGAATGCCTACGATAGTGGAAGTTATGACGGTTTCTTTGTTTGAAAATCGCAAGTTGTCTCGATTAGTTTCGATTTGGTTGAACATAAAAAGCTCAGTTATACAACTATGAGCAATTTTTAAAGAATGAGATAAGATCTATTTATTTTAGATGCTAGAAGACTATTTCCTTGTTCTTAATTCGATACATCAAATCACTGAATTAGTTTACAGCAACAAAATTTTTACATCCATATTTTTTTAATGAAACATTATCGGCAAAATTGTCTTAAAATACTAAATGTGATTTGTGGATATAAACGCTGGTATCTGCCTTTAAAAATAAAAATAAATACCGAAGGAAATGAATGCTATTTCATTTATCTAAAAATTATCTTATTTGTATGAATTTTTAGAAGATAGGGACTATGATTTAATTCCATAGGAATGTTTCTTAACTCACAGCTTTAGATGGAGCATCAGATCCATAATTTTCTTTCCCTGGTATAGCCAATAAAATTAAGCCTCTAAAATTAAAGTCGCCTGCTCTACCGAAATGATTTATTTAAAAGCGAAAATATTTGCTAATATACGAGGTGGTCCCAAAAGTACCCGACTCAGCAAAGAAAACAGTAAAAAAATCGCAAAAATGTTTTTTATTTTTCAACATATTCTCCTTTCAGCTCCATACACTTTTTCCAACGATGTTCAATAGCTTTGATACCCACTTTATAGTATGAACCGTCAAGCTCCTCAAAATAGCTACTAACCGCAGACTCTACCTCTTCATTGTTGGCAAATCTTTTGCCGCCGAGCCATTTCTTCGAATTCGGAAAAAGAAAATAATCCGAGGGAGCCAGATCTGGTGAAAAGGGTGCGGGAGGAAGCAATTCGAGCTTCATCGCATTGATTTTAGACATCGCAATAACGCACGTCTGTCGTGATGAAACAACACTATTTTTTCGTCAGATGGGGCCATTTTATCTTGATTTCATCACTCAAACGCAGCAATACGGCTGCATAATATGCGCCGTTGATTTTTTTTCTTTTTAAAGATAATCAATAAATATTATTCCACGCGCGTCCCAGAAAACGGATGCCATGACCTTGCCAGCTGACTGAACTGTCTTTGCTTTCATTGGAGCTGGTTCTCCCTTTTCAATCCACCACTTTGACTGCTCCTTGGTCTTAGGTGTAAAATGATGGACCTATGGTTATGAGTCGATGCAAAAACTCGGCTTTATTGCTACGAAACATCGTCAAACACTCGATGGAAAAATCCTCACATTGCCTCCATTGTGAGCAAACGCGGCACCTATCTTGCGCTCAGCTTTTTCATACTCAAATTTTCGGTCAAAATGCCTTTGTAACTTTTTGAAATGCCTGCCATGTCTGCTATCTCGCGCACATTTAGTCGACGGTCATCCAATACCATTTTGTGGATTTTCTTCACATTTTCTGACGTAGTGACCTGACTTGGTCGACCACTGCAGTATTCGTCTTGGCAGTTCGTACGACCTCACTTAAGCTCAGCTACCCGATATTTGACCACTGTAAACGAAGGAACAAACTTCCCCAGAGTAGAATCCAATTCGGATTTGATATCGGTTGGACTTCCTCGTAGACCTTTCAAATAAAAGTATTGTATCACATAACGATGCCCGATTTTTTCCATATTTATAAATTCACTGAGAGCGTTCACTTTAAATGTCTTTAACATAAAACCGCTATGCATTTTTCATATTAAGTTGTTGAAAGATGGTATTGTCGATCGCAGTGATTGTTTTTTTAAAACTACCTGTATTGATAAGTCAGATTGGGTACTTTTGAGACTACCCTCGTAGAATGACATATACTAGTGTGCGTTGCTTTCAATCTAAGGCATCTACTAAATTTAAGAATATTTGCCGTCACGATTAATTTTTCAAACTTAATGGGGTTTGATATTTTATACCTCTTCTCCGCACCCCTCTACCATCGATTCAGCCTCAGGGATATTTAAGTATTGTGGCGATTCTGTTCGAGCAATTTATCGTTATACTTAACCGGACTTACTAAGCTGGTTGCTACACAAAATCACTCTATACGGTTCGGGTGAACTCTTAATTAATTATTCAAAGAACTTTCACTCCTTTCACTCTTTGACCTCATAGCAGTCTGTCCCCTATTAGATTGATCGGAACCTGTTTTTTGACGTTCTACTAAGAATACAACTAGTCTTTAACGACGACCGCCTTTCCGTTCAGATTATCGCAATATCAGGCTCAAATTGAATAAAATTTGCAGTCGATGTTCGTTTTTTACATGCGATCGCTCGGTTTTTGTTTAATGCTCTCCCCACCCGCCACGTTAGTGGCTTTCGGTCGCAGAGACCAGTCAAACAACCTTATCAGCTGGTTGGGACAGTTATGTATAGGGGTGGCAGATCTCTGCGGAATATCGATCCGCTGGATCGAGGTTACCACAGCCATCTTTGCAATTCCTACTATTATTAAAAAAGTTGAGTGAATTTCGACTTCTGAGGCATTTGGTATTGTTGATCCTATTACCATAATATCTTCACCTATAAAATGTATGCTTGTACTTTTAATGTTGAAGTTGGGGAAAAATAATATGAATTTACTCAATATTCTCATCTAAAGTTGTTGCCATTTTGTTTTACGATTAGTATTGTAACTCGTTGAATGAATTTTGAAAGATATTCATGGTATATGTATATCTTTCCTGAAACTTTGATGCAACTTCTTCTTATACGTAGCACTACAGCCCCTCTCGGGCCTTTGCTTCCTAAAACAAGCGCCTCCAACTGTTTCGGGCCATTGACTGCATCCTCCGATTTCGAAATCCGAGGAGCGATGAACTGATTTCATCGACAGAGTGAGACCAACGCTTCTTCGGTTTCCTTACTAGTCTCTGCCCTTCAGTTCTCCCAACGAATATATCTTCTCAGGTATCCGTTGTTCATTCATGTGGCTAGCTCATTGCAGCTTCCACAGTCTTATAATCGTTGAGACTTCGGACTCGTCAAACATTTGATACAGCTCATGGTTGTATCGAATTTGCCATTGGTCCTCGTTGAGTTTCACCTCAGTTATCCGCCCTAGGACCCAAGTTTCGAAAGCGTTCAATATATTTGCGGATGTTTGGGTTACGGTCGATATTTCACATCCATAGCATGCAAATCGTAGCAACAAATAATATCTCAGGGCATATTGTTCCATTGTCATGTGTAGTTGTTGTAATTCAGGAATATTCAAACCACCATATCATTATTCAATCCTTTTGAAATTTTCACAGCTGATGAGTCCTACAAATAGTCATCCAGATATGAAACTTCATTAAATTTAAGGGTGCCCTTATGATAATATTCAAGGAAATCCAAAATTCATAAATCATACTATTAGTAACGACTTCTGAGGAATTTCTGTTGTTGTACGCATAAGGAACTACTTTCATGATTTTTTTTCTAATTTTTCGTCCACAGATGTTCGATTGCGAGGGGGGGATACATTTTTTTCGCTTTACCGCTTTCCTTGCCTACACCGTCATCTATATTGCAGTTTTGACAACGGGCATTAAAAGATCTCATCAAGACATTTTACTTGATACAATACTCGGCTGTGTTCAGTGAAAAACATTTTTTATGGAGTTGCATCCTTATATGAGGGGGGGGGGGCTCTTTTAAAATCAAAAATTTCTGAGCTACTCATAAGATCTGTTGACTGTAGTTTCTCTAGTTCCGGAGAAAACTTGCTGTGACGCACAGACGGACTGATAGATGGGTGGACAGACGGACGTATTAGGTATCGATATTTATAGGGTATTGTAAACAATTTTTTTACTAAACCTTAAAATGGTAAGTTGGCCGTAGGAGGAAGGATCGTTGCTGACTGAATTAACGAATAAGAGAGAGGCCTTTCAACGAAAGCATCTCAGGTAGTTGTAAGTTCGTTCAAAATTAAGGAAAGATGGGCATCATATTTCAAGAACCTCCTCAACCCTCCACACAGCTCCAGAATATTGGAGCTTATAGATGTCTCCGGAAAATTTCCATTTGCTCCTCTAACTCTGGATGAGGTTTGTTCTACTATCATAGCCCAAAAGAATAATAGAGCACCGGGCATCGACGAGACTCCATTGGAACTGATCAAATATCGTAGTATTCACAAAGTCAAACATTCCTGAATTTCATACAGTTAACGCAATTAATTCAGAAGATTTTCGAACGATTATTCGGGTTTAGGGTGTTGAGTGAAAAATTAAGAATAATATTAGTGTGCTGGAGTATAAACTTGCTGATCTTCATTTCTTTGGTACAAAGTGATTGCATTTCAGGAAGAATTGTGCGCAGAACTCACCTCAGAAAATTTGGTTCTTTTTCAGTTTCAGAGGTGAAAATCGGTAAATCAACTGTTGTGGTTGCAAATAGTGCGGAGATAGATAATTCTCAATTTTGCTGGGGCTTATATTGCAAAAAATTGCCAGTAACAACTGAAGTTTTAGTAAACAGTGATCGGTAGTGCAAAATTGAAGATTCCAGCTTAAGTCAAGCTCGTCCTGACGCTCGGAGGAAAATTTGTGGGTAGATGAGTGGTGCCTCGCAATTCGACTATTAATGGTCAGCCGGAAGTTGATGAAGTGAGATCCATGTACTATTCTTTTTTCACCAGTAAATTACCCGACCCGCGTGCAGCAAAGTAGAAAGACTATCTTCCTTAAGGTATTATTTTCAGAATAAACATATGAAACACAGGAGAACATACGTTAAATTTGATCGAGAAAAAATAGTGGAAAATATAAAAGATTGTTTTCAATTTTTTGATAATTATAAATAATTCTTTAAATTCAATTTCATGGAATTTATGCGCAACTATGTTCTAAAAGCAATTTCTTTGTTTTCCTTGTCCATTTTCATTTTTAAAGTTTTGTGTAAAGAAAATTAGAGCTCGAAATTTATATAGAATATTAGAAATTTTTTGAACCCATAATTATCGTAGTAAACTGTTACGTTCATCGAATCGATTCTGGCTGGGAGCCTTGGGGTTCCGGCTAACCCGTGGAGACCGGGTTGGTAGGCGCAACTCGCCAACACTTGAACTGCCCCCAGGAGCGAATTGGTGAGCTTGAAGCTCCGCGGAATGCGTGGTTTACCCTAAAGACACTTACTTGTGCCAGTCTACACCTTCTTCCTTCACTCAACCGATCCAATGATTAATGTAAAAATGAAAGAATTGATCCCCAGTTTCAAATATTCTCTAACCACTAATTGGTTCTTTCTCGCACTGGTTAAATCCGCTTGCCCACACTTAACTTTGAAGCTCCTCTCGCAATCACAACCTACACACCTCGGAAACTCCATTGGGAAGAATTTCTGGTGCACCAGGTGTAATTTAATCCTTCATCTACACTTATCACTCCACGCGCGATCACACCATTGGCTGAAATCATAATTATATGCCAAAATCCAAAATTATAATAAATAATAAGTGTTAGTGTGCCAAATTTAATATGTTTTTTCTAATTTCAATGCACAAAATAGTACAAATATTTTACGAACTATTTTTTTGTAGCACTACAGCTCTTTTCGGGTCTTACCTTAAAGATAGTCAGAGTATCTAATTATCATGATCAAATGTATCGGCCCTCTACAAGTTGACATGGTCAGTATCACGCTTTGCCCGTGTGTCCACCCACCCAACTTCGACACGTTCTGATTTTAGACCAGCACATATCATAACTGAACAGATTTACAGTCCGTCCGAAGAATCACTCGAACTAAATCTCATGGGTGCTAACTTTTATATTTTTTTCCTAACGTTAGGGGCCCCATTGATGGTCAAACGGTAGCTTGAAGTTCAACACCTTTAAATTATTCCGCTTCCGCTTCTTCACAATTTTGCATTTGCAACGAAACTCCAACGCTGTTTCACTATTCAATTTTACTCCTCAATTTTTACTCCCGCGCTGTCCGTCCACTTTAATAGGAAAAACAAGTTGGGTAAACAGACCTACGGTCATGTCAGAAGGGTTTTGTATTCAATTAACAAAATGCAGTCACCAGATCGAATAAAATCAAGAAACGATTTCATTGGAGAAAATATGAAATTCGAAGATGATACTATTATTAGCAAAGTTGAACGAATTTCGTGTTCTGAGATTTTTGTTGTTGTTATACTCATAAATATCTCCCTTGATAATTATTTCAGATATCCATTCGCTAGGGAGGAAACACATTTTTCATGTATTTCCCCCTGTGCCCCCACTGAAGCAAAAACTGACAGTTTAACAACTGTTTTGAAAAGCTCCCTTGAAAACATTCATTTCATACTCATACCGGCTACGTTTGATGAATTTTTATTTTCAGGAGCCACTCTCCTGTACTGTTATCATCGATTCATGGCCAATTTTTTCGAATCCTAGAATGGTTACAAAGCCCTTTTGCTAGGAGCTCTCTCCCGCCTCCTTGACTTGCTTCGCTTATGAGTATTGATTGTAGGTACTCATCTTCAGTCATTCATTAAATTGAATCAAGTGTTCAAAGCATGCACCTTAAACGTTGAAGTTGGGAAAAAATAACTCAAAATTATTCACTCTTCGCATTTAAAACAGCCACCATTTTGTTTTACGATTACTGATACCACTAGCTGAACCGATTCGGAAAGATATTCATGACACCTATCATTCCTGAAATTTTCATGCAAATCCTAGCAAAACTGTAGTGTCTGAGTCGGTAAAAAGCGCATGTTGTTCCATAGCCATATGTTGCCATAGTAATAAATGCAGCGCATATTGTTCCATAGTAATACAGGAAAATTCAAACCGCTATAACTTCGTTAAATATGATTCAATCTTTATGAAACTTTCAGGATAGATCAACCTTATAAATAGTCATCTATGTACTGAATTTCATAGAATTTAAGGGTACCGTTAAGATTTTATTAAGGAAAACATAAAATCGATAAATCATACTATTACTAACAAAGTTGAGTGAATTGCGACTTCTCACGTATTTGTTGTTGTTGTACGCACCAAGGCCTACAACCCTGATTTTTTTTCAGATTTTTCGGATCACAGGTGTCCAATCGCGAGGGGGGGGGACACAAATTTTTCGTGTATTTCCCCTCCCTATGCGCCCCTCGAAGCAAACTTTGCCAAACAAAGACCTGTTTTGAAAAGTTCTCATCAAGACCTTTCATTTGATACCCATATCGGCTACCTTCAATGAAATTTTTTTTTCGGGGGGTCACTCCCCTATATGGGAAGACCCCCCTTAAATACCTTATAAAATTTTTTTGTATTCGAACTTTGAAGAGAGCACCACTTTACACCTACATACAAAATTTGATGTTTCTAGCTTAAGTAGTTTCCGAGAAAAACTGCTGTGACACACGGACGGACGGACGGACGGACGGACGGACGGACGGACGGACGGACGGACGGACGGACGGACGGACGGACGGACGGACGGACGGACAGACAGACGGACAGACGGACAGACAGGACGCGATTTTAGAAGGGTTTTGTAAAATTATTTTACAAAACCCTAAAAATCGAAAGATTAGATGATTATCGTATACGCTAAATTGCAAAAGAACGTCTTCCTCGTCGCCCAAATAACCCGCAAAAAGAGACCGCTTCAACCGTCGTTGGCTATTTTATTAACTTTGTTTGCGACAGATTTTGCACTTGGGGTGAAGAACCCAAGTTCAAGACCACAACAACCACTACTGCTGCTCAACCTTGCAGCATTTTCATGCCCAGTTTTTGGTGGCCATCTTCCTTTCGCGCAGATCATCTGCATTATCGTTGAGAGCAATATCAACTTATTTTGGTTATCAGAGTCATTCGTTTTGTTGAAAAACTGTGAAGTTTTCACTATGCTGGTGCGTTATTTAGGTTCGAAGTTAAAATTATGTGCAATATTACGTTATTTTACCAGTGGAGACATTGCCGGGAAAACGTTCAAAGCCCGCTGTATTTGCTGATGAACTGGTATATCGAGAATTCATAATAATCCATTTATTTTTTTTCCTGAGAATCTCTTCCGTGTCTAAGCAGTTTTAGTGAAACTTGGTCATTGCTAAAGTTTTCTTGTTTTCAAATACTTTTTAGGGCAACGTTATGTTGTAACGAATTTAGGGCAACGTTATGTTGTAACGAATATAAAAGTATGCACATTATGGTAGCAGAGTAAGACTGACCATGAAATGAACGGTGAAGACTTTCCCTGAAGATGTTAATGCTGGTGATGAGTTGCAAATGAATGGTGGCGTCAAAAATAGCGCAGCGGCGATGGTAGAAATATGAACCATGGCGACTCTAGTGGATGGAATGATGTTCAAATATTATTATATTAGTGCTTTAAGCTGGACAACCATTAAAAAACGAACATCACTCTCATCGAAATTAAAAATGCTTAAAGTGTGTAGCCCGGAATCATTCTTTGGGATGTTGCGCTTCCCCAGCTCCGAAAGTTTCGGCCAATCCTCGTCATGGGAGCTGAGATGAACTTCGGTGACGAAGAATAGATATAGCTGCCATGTACCCCTTCCCTTTGACTTTTGTCCTAACATTACTTACCACTTACAATTACATTGCTTACATCAATATCAAATCTACTCGATTAATCAACCCTCCTTATCAGTCTTTCAGCACGTGAAGCGGTTCCTTGACAAAATGTAGTGGTTTTAAGATATTAAGGAAGTCCGTTCAGGCTTGCAGTCGTCAGTGCTCGGTTGGATTGGCCTCGCCTGAAGACGCACGAATGCGTTGCAGTGTTTAGGGTGGGTTCTTTTCCCACGGTGCGAAGGCCAACTACAAATTATTTTCGCATTCTCGAATTAAAAAGGTGACCGGAGTCAAAAAGTTGAATCCATTGGTCGTTGTTAGAGGTGCCAATCGTCGAAGCAACCTACCGAAAGGGATTATCGACAGAAAATGCGACGTCAAATACTGATTAGCGCGTGTGATACCCAGGACGGTTTTGGCCTTGCCGAAGACGACCGCGGCGTATGTTCCCTCATACACCCCTTCCAAACGGATTGAAATTCAAAAATGCTGCCATGGCCCATACTGGGTGTAGAAGGCCAAGCAGCCCTGCGAGAGCACCTGTAACAATTAGCGGAGGGGCTAGGTAACGTGGCGAGTCTCATACCCGGTCAGGGTATAAAAAGTGAAAAGACCGAATTTTCGTATTCAATTAGCTAGACATTTTATTCCACTTATATTTTTTTAAACAATCTGTAAAAGAGTTTCGATAATGTGTAAAGTATCTGCAATAATAAACAAAATATTTTATATAAGTTAGGTTTCATATAATTCGCGACTTAGTTAAACATCTCATGATTTCTATTCCATATTCTCTTCACAATATTATGTCCAGGCATTCCATCTATGAGTAATCTCAACATACTCGTACATTCTCATGCAAAAATTTTTAATATATATATATATGTTTTTTTTTATCAAGAAGAAACAGAGGGTACTTACCCACTCCTTCGATGGGTTAGAGTTTTTTTTAAGTTTGTTAACTTATTTAATTTTACGAAAACTATTTTGAAAAGAAAAATGTGTGTTCTTATTTTTTATTTAAATTTATATTGGAATAAAAATATGAAAAATTAAATTAAAAAGACACAGAACATAATTGACTCAACTAATACATTTTCTTGCTTAGATTTTAGGTGCCAGTTTTACTCTAAAACTTATACTACATGATTATGAATATTATATTCGGGCTTTCCATTTTGCCCCGATCTTAGGCAAAGACACCAATGGTTAGTTCTCCCTACATGTTAAAGGTGCTCTTGGTTGCTAGCGTTAATTCAGCTAAAGTCAGTCGGTCCAGGGTGAATTCTGATCCACAAGCAGTGCGTGTCTTGCCATGGATAGTTGCGAACTAGCAAAGCTGTCAATCTATGAAGACAAAATCAGTTTAGTGGAAGATACTTAGGCACCGCTTGGTTTGTGGTGCAAATCAGAACCAGCCGCAAAAGATATTATATAACAACCTCCTAATACAAACAGGGACTCTAATTTTATTTGGCCTTACTAGCCACACAATGGTGGTAAACCACCAATGAATAATTCAAAAGCAGGTCCAAACGGTATTGACGTCCAAAGAAAATACAAAATTCAAAAGTTCTTTGGGATGCTGGGCCACGTTTAATACAATTTTTTTCGGCGGTTACTGACCTGCAAAAAATTTAGACACCTCGTGGGGGTGTCTCAGGCGCTCGACTGTTGATACAGCCGAGCTTTTTGGACCCCACGTTGGACGCCGTTTGTAGGGTTTTTAAGATGTTAAAGAAGTCCGTTCTGCAGTCGTGTTATGTTGCCTTTGCGAGCGAAATTAGTGCTCAGTTGGATTGACCTCGCCTGGAGACGTGTGAATGCGCTGGCAGGCTAGCGTTGAGGTGCCGTGGGGAGGGTTCCTTTCCCACAGCGCGAAGACCCACTACAAATTATTTTCGCATTCACGAATTAAAAAGATGACCGAAAGCAAAAAGTCCAACCCATTGGCCGGTGTTAGAGTTGCCAATGGGCGAAGCAACCTATCGAAAGGGATTATCGACAGAAATTGCGACGTCGGATAACCACTCTTATTTGTGGGGCGTAATGGTCCTCAGCAAAGACGAAATCGGCTGAAGTCTCGTGGGCGCTAATTACTTATTCGACGTCGCGTTATGTTTTATGCAAATTTTATAATTTGTTTGTTCACATGTTGAAATTTCGAAGCCAATAATTCATTTTCAATTTTAAATTTTTTTTTTCTGAACAGATTTAATTCATATGCTGTTATGAAGATTGTTCTTAACCGCTTGTGAAACTAGCAAAGGGAATTTCGATTTTTTCCGGAATCGAAACAGGCTAAAGAAATTGTACTCTGAGTTTTTATTACTAGTGACATTATTATGAATTGACTTCCTTATACTTATATGCTTTTCACCTACAGTTAATTTATTTTCTGCAAACCATAATTCATTAGAATTATGAAAGTGTGTGATTGTCCGTTTAGTATGTTCATTTGAATGTAAATCACTTGCTGTTAACACATATGCGCAAGTTAGAGTTTGAGTCGATTTCAGAACAGGAGCCCATTGATTTGATTAGATGAACATATCCCCTATGGCCTACTGAAGTTTAATTCAAAATTTATTGCCCATATAATAATGCTAACATGCAATTCGTTACTTCAAACATAATAATTTCAGTCAACTTTTGTAAATTGAAATGTTGGCAATAAGAAAGTTCGCCTCAAGTGCGCCGTGTCACCAGTGCCCGGGAAAAGATTATTTTCATAAATTGTACATGATCAAAGTGGCATTAGATCGAGTTTTGATTGCATCGTTTGTGATTTGCGATCGTTATCGAGTCAACGATATATGTATGTCCGACATATTATCGCGGATTCGTATCAGGTGATTCAGTTAGATTACTCATTTGCCATTTGAACAATTTCGCGATTCGAGCGATTAACAAGTGCAATAAATCGCCATTCGACTATCGATATATCAAATGGTCTTACATACGCTGGTCAGGATCTGGGCTAGTGTGCAGCCTTGGGGGCTTAAAGTAACATAATTTCGCGGTGTCTTTGGGGTAATGCTAAGACACCGTATAGGTTTAATGCTGAGCAGTACTTGACGACAGGATCCTGTAGCGTAATATTGTGGATGAATTATGTTTTCGAAATTTAATTTAATGAGGTAAATTAAGCTGCAACTAGATTAGTATTCAAGAACTATTCTGTATCTATATTATATTCACGGCCGCAATAAAACATATTAATTAGATCTAATCAAACTAAAACGGCCCAAGAAATTTTACCAACAAATTCAAAGAAAATCTGTTTAAAAGAATTGCAATTCTTCAATTATTTGCACATATGTATGTAATCATTAAATTCATTTTGCTACTGCACTGTAGAAATCAAAGCTATTACTTTGTAGGTATCACTAACTTCAAACTGAACAGTAGATAGCCGCAATGTAAGTTATATTAAAAACAAGTTTCAGTTTTCGGATCGCAAACAAATATCTGTCTCGTGTGTAACTACGCTGAGTACATTTATATGAAAATTTTAATGGACGTACGTGAATCTCGTGTTGTGAACAGCATAAAATAGACTAAAACACGCAGTACTATAAATTTTGTCGTTGACATTAATTGGTATAAAATCTCAACAGTATTTTGTTAATTAAGCGTGAGAAAATTTTTTCTATCCATAGTAAAGGGTACAAATGGTTTTGGTTTTTTTTTGTGGACACACGAGATGGGGGGTTACTTTTGAACGTTGCATGTCTGTGATTAACTGTTTCATGTTTAACACGTTTTTTGTTAAAAAAAACAGAAGTTTAGCTTTTTGATGACTATTTAATTAGGAATGGTAGATTTGTTGCAATAATGTTAATATTACGTAAACTTAAGTTTTATGCGGATTAATGCGCTAAGGTGTTTTATCATCTTAAAGTTCTCTGTTTTTATACGACGCGACATTCCGCCATTTGTAGTATTTATGGATGAATAGCAAAATAATATGAATGGCTATCAATAACGGGAGTTAAGTTACTTTTTTTTATAATTTCTTTATTTTGATTGCTACTATTTTAAATTTGAAAGTGTATATAGAATTACATTCTGATTGTACGAGTATACATCGTCTACAATGAGCTACACTTAGCACTGGACTGCAATTTACTTTTAAGAGGATGTTAGTGATTACTGTTTTAACGTAAAAACTGACAATACTAGGCAACAATTTTGCTTTTATGCATTCATATTTTAAATTTTTCCAACTTTAAAGCATACAAAAAAGAAGTTCGGTGTTTTCAAATGGATACAGACTTCATCAAATCAACCACGTCCTCAAACAGAAATGACTTGATCATTTTTAAAGATTTCATAAAATACAGCTTTGGCTAAAAGTATAAGTCCACCCCAGAAAAGTAAAATATCTCAAAGCGTATCCATATTGCTTGAAAGAAAATGGCTAATATAATTGTTTTTCATATTATTTAATCAAAAGAAGTCAATATTTGGTTGAACCTCTTTTAGCTTTAATAACCGCTGCAATTCTTCTTGGTACAGTGAAAATAAGCTCTTTGTAATTCGGAAGTTATTGCTTTACGCTCTTCTTTCAAGGCACAAATCAAACTTGTTTTGGAACTTCTGGAACGGTCATGCATATTTCTTTTCAGAATGCTCCATAAATTTTCGATCGGGCTAAGATCTGTAGACTTGGAGGCCATTCCAATAAATCTTGACTATTATCACGAAACCACTTCATAGCAACGCCAGACTATTGACAAGGTGCGTTGTCTTGCTGGAATCGGAGACTACGTTGGTTGGTTTTGCCAAAAATTGTTACTGCCGACTCGAAGAGTATGTTTTCAAGTCCTAAGATGTATTTAGAAGAGTCCATCCGACCTTCACACACATGCAAATTTTCCTACTTCGCTCGAAACCATTATGCTGCCCCTTCGTGCTTGGCAGTTGGTACCACGCACTGTGGCTGGTGCGCCTTAACAATTCTGCGTCGCACAAAGGTCGCACCCGGCGTTCCAAAAATCTGAAAATAGTAAAAAAACATATTTTGAAAATAGCGCATAACATAAAATGAATCTATCCCTGAATCGATAAGATGCTTAGAAATGAAAATACACAACATTTCAAAAACTTACTTTAAAGTTAGGTTCGTCTGACCAAATAATATTCGACCCATCTTCTTTGGTAAAACGTTGGTGCCTTTGAGCCCATTCTAGTCGTTGAACTTTCTTATTTTTTCCTGGCAACCACGGCTTTCTTCTCGCCTTACACTCTATTTTTCACATAGACGTCTCCTTACTATTCTGGGGGACGATTTTTTTCTGAGCGTGGCAGAAGTTTTTCCCGATCCTTCAAAGAAGCACGTTCAATCAATCTATCCTCTTGTACGGTTGTAACTTTTTTTCGACCGCTTCTTAGTAAATTTATATGTGAAACGGTTTTTCTAAACTGTTGGATAGCCAATCGAGCCACCCCACGAGAATATCCAAGTCGTCCGGCAGTTTTTTCAGAGCTGAAGCCTTCTTCATGTAGCAATTGAATTTGTGCACATGTTTCTGAATTTGTTTCTTTTGTTTTGGCCATTTCTGAGCACGAAAAAATCTATATCACTGAATGAATCAATGTTGACCGTTAAAGCAGCGTACGCGAACTTTAACAGGCCAACACAGTGCAAAGGTTTATATACGAGAATTCGGGCGTTTCTCATTATTACTAACCCTATGTTCGGGTTTTTAAAGAAACTGTCCAAAGTCATTTTATTGCAGTTAACATGTAGCCTCACAGACGAAGATCAACAGGTGAATTACTAGCAGTCAAGTTTTTTTAAAAATACAGCTGAAAAATAGGTTAAGCTTATACTTTTGGCCGAGGCTGTATCTGTGCAAGATCCTATTACTCTTGCGACCTGTCTATCCGCCTGCTCATATGTCCGTCCATATGTTCGTCTGTGCATCATGGCAATTTTGCTCGGAAACTTCTAGTGACGATATAAAACAAATTTATAAAGTTTCTAATTGGGTTCCCGCCAAACAAGCATGAGACTCCTTAAACAAATTTTTCTCATAGGAAGCTGACATCGATATCAAATGAAAGGCATTGACAAGAGCTTTCAGGATCAAGTGTCTGAAGAGCGGTATGGCTATTGAAGGGAAGAAGGAGGACTCAAAATATGTGAAAAATTTTATGCCGCTGCGTGCGATTGGACATCTTTCAGCTGCAAAAATCTGAAAAAAATCATAAATGTTGGTCTTTATGAGTATAGGGGCAAAAAATTCTTTCGAGCTAAAAATGTAGTAAACTTTGTTAGTAGTAGTACGATTTATGAATTTAAAATTTTTGTCCATAAAATCTAAACGGGACGCTTGGATTTGCCAAAATCTCATACGCGATTGTGTCGGTAATAGGTGCATTGTTACAAGTAACTAGGGCAAAGCCAAAGCCTCGTACTATTTTCGGAACCGAAATTAAATTTCTAGTTACCCCAATATTGAGTATTTGAAATCGACGTTATTCCGAGTCGAGGCAGTATAATCTTTGAAAATTAGTTTAGAGAAAGCCTTCTTGATTAATCCAGACTTGGAGCACACGAAAACAGGCCCATTCAGTCAATAGCTTAGTCTTACTTTGTAGTATACTATGAAATTGAAGCGGTAGCAACTCCTGTTCATACTAATGAATGCATGTCATACCTTCATTGAAAATTTCAGCAAATGTGATGGAAGAAATCAAAAATTCAACTGGAACACATTTTTCCAGGCTTGAAATAATCAAATTAAGATTTATCAATCAAATTAAAAAACGATAGCCAGTACAAAATGAACATAACGGTAAGCCTTACGATTCAAGGAATTGCTGATGAAACGAATCGAATATCATTTAGTTGCCAACCCATATCAGTATATGATGGAAAATTTGTAAATAATAGCGGAGAATAATTTAAAATTTATATTTTGCATGTAAAAAGTCCATTAAATGAGAGGCCTAACAACATCTGAGATTATAAAGGAGATATAAGCTTAGCAAACAAACGAAGTACAATCCGCCAAAATCTAGAGCAGCTAATTTTAGATATTCCGGCTTATATAATAATTGTTGAAAATATATCAGATCGTTTGGATGATTGTACCGGTTGGAAAGAATTTAAATTTTTGTTTTGCTTTTTTTTGCAATTTTGCTACGCATCAAGTAAATTATTAAATTATTGGACTACAAACCGGTATTACATGATCCCATCAGTCATATACAGGGTCTTTATGATAAGTAATCGGACTGAGCCTGCCCCGTACCGTCAAAGCGTCTGCTAACCGGTGTCTGGTGCTTGTAGTGGTAGTGGGGGTCCAGGTAAAGGAAACCGCGCTGCAGCAGTCCATGCGCTTGGAGAGATAGCATCGAGCGAGAGCGGAGTGCATGTTCAGTTACGTCGTCGGAGTGAAAATGGAGCGTACGATCGAGCAACAGAACCAGAGTTTTTTAACAACGTTATTACAGAAGACGAGACGTGGGTTTTCGAATACGATCCTAAGACAAAGCAGCAGAGTTCGGAGTGGCACAAACTGGCGTCACCACGACCGAAAAAAGCGCGCATGAGCAAATCGAAGGTGAAGTCAATGCTCATTGCTTTCTTTGGCGTGAAAGGCATTGTCCACAAAGAGTTTGTGCCACCCGGCCAAACTGTAAACGGCCAGTACTACAGAGAGGTGCTCCGTCGACTAACCGCCCGGGCTCGCCGAGTCCGTCCAGAGATTGCCGATTCGTGGATGCTCCATCTCGACAATGCTCCTTCGCACACCTGCCTGCTCATCACCGAGCAGTTGGCCAAACAGTTGAGGGCAACGTTGCCACAGCCTCCTTACAGCCCGGATATGGCACCAGCGGACTTCTTTCTGTTCCCCAAGATTGGAAAATCCGGTATCAGCGTGTACTTTGAAGATTTCTAAAGAAAAATTGTACATATTTTGCCAATAAAAAATTTCCTGAGGTCAGTCCGGTTACTTATTATTCTGACCCTGTATGCAACTTAGTTCAAAGGGATGAATTCACTAAATTATTGATCAAACTTGGGTTTTTGAAATCTATCAACATAATCCAAAATGATGTAAAGTTGGATACAAAAATGAATTCATTCAATGACAAAGCCATCAAATTAAATCACATCAAAAGTTTGTGCGAACCAGCTCATTGTAGCCAACAGCAGCCTGTAAAAGAATTCCCTACGTCTATTGATTCTAGTCTGGCGCATTACCTACGTCAATAATGCCAATCAAGTGGCAAGCTGAACGCGATGCAAAGTTACCCAAAGCGTGAGAATTCCTCCGGTTAGGGACTTCGGGCCCGGCTTGTCGTGGAAGACGGTCGTAGGAGGTGCCACTCTGTTATCCCATGGCTCCAAATAGCTACCAAGTGAGAAACGCGGCCCCAGACACCCGTCACACAGCTGGAAATAGACCCCACTATTTTCCTCTAACAGGGGAGGATTAGTCTAAGTCGGGGCCACCACTTTGCACTATTTCTCCGGTATCAGATTACCCGGCGTAACTCGCACTGGGAAGCCAAGTGAAAATCTAAAACACAGCCGCTAAAAACCAAAACACATACTCGTATAAGCTAAATTCTCAAACACACCCGAGCTAGGGGTACAATTTACTTCCGAATCCCTCTCAGTATTGTGTATTTGCTTTAATTCGGGCAATTGTGTAAAATATATTTTTTTCTCGTATTAGATTCGGTCTTTGCTGCCAAACTATCTGGGGAATAGTTAAAAAGTTATTTTACTCCCTTCCAATCATATTCATCGTAATCTGAAATGTAAGCTTTCTTTTTCCTTTTGTGTTGCAAATTTTGATTGAATAATCGTCACAGAGTGAATCAAATAAACTGCAGACTTGTTACTCTGGCGGTGTTGTAAAATATTTACTACAATCTAATCATCGTTGAAAGGATGAAAGAAAAGCAAATGCTTAGGATAGATTTCAATCAATTGGCTAATATTTTTTTACGCCGTTGATTTCCGGTAAGATATAATCAAGTATATAAAACTTGAATGCTTCAGATTGAATGATTTGTTTTATGCTTACTTCATCTCTCTTCATATTATCAAGTAAAGATTGTTTCTTGCTTATTTTTATGTTCTTTAATTTAATTATTTTCCATCTTTGTTGCGCCGGTTGTCTCGGCTGGTGTTGGATTTGCCTTATTACTATCACCTAAGCCATCTGTTAAGCTTGGTATATTCTCATAGTTGGAATCTTCCTCTTCATCATCGAGATTATCAAATGACGGTTCATCATCCTTATCAAGTCCTATATTTACTAGTTTATTTCATAAATCCATATTTTTGCCTCCTTGCTCCCTGTCCAAGTCATCATGCTTCCATTTATTAAAGCCTACTTTAAAGAAGTGTGGCTTCTTTTTGTCGTTTGGCAAAAAATGTCCTGATTCAGCATGGTAAACCTTGAATTCCAGTGACCGCTTATTAATTAAAATTTGCACTTTAACTGTATTGATGTTGCGAAGGAAGTTTAAGGTGACTTTATAAGGTGAATTATCAAGTACAAATTTCTCCTTGAACTGCATGCTATTTTCCGTGAATTTATAAACGACGTCTTGCATTCAACATTTATCGTCACATACAGCAATTTGGATTGCTGGGCCCATGAAACCGCTTTTGGTGCCACAACAGCTAGCGACATCGTATACGAGTATTTACAGTTTTATTATTATGATCAGGAGGCGCCGCCTAGAATTTGATCAAATAGCCAAGCAAGCCAAGCAAGTAAGAAAGCATTTTGGTAAAAATTGTAAGTGTTTGATTGGATTCTTCTTCTTCGTAGCAATACAACCCCTCTTGGGTGTTCGTTTTCTGCAAATGACACCTTCAACTGTCTCGGTCCATTGACCGTATCCTCCTATTTTGGAACCCGCGCAGCGTATTCCCCATTGGTCTCCGCCCTTCAGTTTTCCCAACGAATACCTTTTTCGGTATCCGTTGTTTGTCTATACGATTCATGTGACCAGCCCATTGCAGTTTCCGAAGTCTCACAAAAAATTTGATAAAGCTCATGGTTGTATCGAATTTGCCATTATTCCCTGTCTAGCTTCGCTGCAATTATTCGCCTCAGGACCCGTCACTTAAAGGCGTCCAATATATTTGCGGATGCTTGGGTTAGGGTCCATGTTTCATACCCATAGCATAATAAAATTATCACACATTTGTATATTTGGAGTTTTTTCTACCTGTGTATACAGCTGGCTTTCAAAACTCAAAACTGAAAAAAATATTTTATTTGCGAGCTGTACTCTTCGGCACATTTCGTCTCTATAATTACTGGTTCTTATTATTTTGGCGCCCAAATACACAAATTTACCCACATTTTCGATACTTTATTCACCAAGTGTAATATTCTGTGTATTTGAGGTATTTTTCCTCGACTGCGTCATGGGCTTTATTTTATTTTCATTGATTTGTAGCCCTACTAGTTTTCCTTCGCTGTCGAGTTTCAGGAAGAGTTCTTTGGCAGTTGTTAATGAACGTGATAAAATGTTGATGTCGTCCGCATAGGATACTACTTGGCTCGACTTGCATAGTAATATACCGTATGTACCGATAGGTAACTTCCTTGTGACATACCCCAGAGCCAAATTGAATAGCAATGGTTTTTCAATACCCAATCAATATCAGTACCTGTCTATCCGTCAGCGCGTCACAGAAAGATTTCTCTAAACGCGAGAAGCTCCATTCATCGAATGTTTTGAGCAACTCAGAAGTTTCTAGTTAATGAAAGTTGCATAGTTGAAAACGATTTCAAAAGATTTGAAGGGGGGCTTTTAATGCTCGTTGTTAAATTTGCAACATCGGTAACGAAGTAGGCAGGGGAAAGGAAAGAACACGTAAGAAGTATCCTCGACTGCCAGTGACAGACCCGGGGGCATCAGAAGTCTCCTAGACGTCAGTGGCTATAAATGTGAGTACAGGCAATGTTTAATGAAAGCCACCCAAATTTAGACAGTATTGTCAACGAAACTTGAGAAAAGGCGAAACTACGCTGCTCTAACGAGCATTTACGGCATAGCTTCAGTCTGGGCCTTCACCTCCAGTAGTAGTCACCTCCAATTATCGTGGTTCTGTGACTTCGTTCGTTGATTGAAGATCACTAGCAGGGGTCTTCTGCCAGCATCGGTTGAATCTTCCTATCGTTCCTCAGTTTTCTAAATAACAAGAGCTTGTGCACTTACATTCTCTCCACATGTCCTATCCATTGTAGGTTATGTGGCTTTACGCATGCAACTACAGGTGGGTCAACATAAAGATTATACAACTCAGTGATCATTATACCGGATCTCAAAAACACAGAACGATTGATGCACCAAGGGACGACGACAAATGGATAAATGAATGGAAAAGCTTAGTGAGCCTCTATCAACAGGTTATATTGACAGTATTTGGGTGGGAATCAAATGCCAAGAATCTTCCTTTTAAGGGAAAATCATACAATTTGATTGCACGGGATCATTAAGAGGAAAAAAAACTTATTGAAAAGGCAGCAATCGCTTCGAACAATCAAAAGCAACTTACCACAGCCAGAAAAATTTAAAACGGACGTTGAAAATGGAGTAGAGCACATTTTAAGTGGGTTTTCATCTTTTGCTGTCACCTCCCTAAATTCTCCGGGACCCGAGCATTTTATTCAACAATAACACAACAAGATAACCTTATAGAGCCCAAACTGTGCTGAAAGTTTATATAGTAGTTTAAATCGAAATTTTCAAAAAAATTTAAGTATTCTCAATGTGATTGTAAGAACGGAGTAGCCAGAAAATTTATATTATTGATTTTAATGCCGCAACCCAACATATTTTCATCCAAATAGCACTTTATCGAGAAAGGAGCGTAGGGTTGAAGGCAAAACCATTCTTGTTATGCCTAATGGCACCTTATTGCGAGAAGCAAGTACAGGATTTATGAGTGATTTGAGCACAAACAGAGCATTGAAGCTTATTGAATAACACTTTGACCACAAACGAAGCAGCCCAAAACTGTCATACGAGGTTTACGTTTCAACCACCATTTGGTTCCGGCTTAAATAATTTTTCTGAATGCTCGGCTGATAGTAGAAATTAAATACTATTCCTTAAATATCCATGAAAATTAGAAGAAAATAAAGGTGCCTAGTTCAATTTGAAATATGTATCGCCCATCAACACGGGTTATTGTTACCATACAATTGAAATGGCTATAACTCACATGATTATGATTGGATTTTCATGAAATTTGTTGACCATTAATGTATATAATTTCAAGAAGTTTAAAGTTACCGTTTTGATTTTATGGGTGGAAATGAGAAATCTTCAAATCATACTATTATGAACAAAGTTCGATTTCTGAGGTACTTGTTGCCCTTGTACTCATAAAAACCTACCTCTGTGATTTTTTTCCAGATTTGTCGCCTTGAAGGTATCCTATCGCGAGGAGAGACACACAATTTTGGTACATTTTGCCTCCCCCTTGACTCCCTGATGCACAAAATAATATTCTAAAAGTTCTGATCAAGACCTTTCGTTTGATACCCTACTCGATTACCTTTAATTAAAAAAAATTGTTAAGGGCCACTTCGTTATAACGGGGGACCTCCCTTAAAAAATTTTGAAATATTTGGTAAGACCTACAATTTTGAGAGATTACCACTCCTGATCTTTTCACAAAGTTTGAGCTGTCTAGCATCTATAGTTTCTGAAGAAGCTTGCTGTGGTGCACCGACAGATGGACGGGCAGACAGGTCATGAAACTAATATGACTTTGAAAAAAATTTGTTTACAAAGGCCTAAAAAATGAGTAGATACACGAAAAAATTCAGTCTTTACATTGGCACCCCGATTACGTATGGACCTTACCACTTTGGCTAGCCTCCCCGCTTATGAGGTGGCTGTCGGGTGAGCTCTCCCCCTTTTTCCTTTGTTACAGGCGTTCTCGCCGGGATGCTCGGCTTTTCACACCTAATATGGGCCAAGGAAGTCGCTTTACGTCTTGCGTGTGGTTGCACGGTTATTCGTCATCACTTTTTCTCGTAATCCCTTTCGGTTAGTAACTTCGGCCGTTCGCGCCTTTACACCAGCCAATCGGTTCCGATACTGTTCACCCTAAGGAATCGTTAGTAGGAAAATATTTTGTAGTGGAACCTTATGCTAGAGGAAAAGAACCCACCCCACGATACCTCAAAGCTAGCTAGCCAACGCACTTACTCATCCCCAGACAAGGCCATTCTCAGCGTAGCGCTAATTCCGCCTCGCTGAGATAGCAGATCACCGCTGTATTCCTTTATGGACTTGTAAAAAATATGGCTGTATTCCTTTACGGAATTGTAAAAAATATGGCAACGTCGCAGTGAGTCGGAGACTCTGCTGATGATCGCTGAGAAGTTAGTCATCGATTCGCTTTCTTCCCAACGAGATCAAATCAACCGAACCATGTTTTGATAATTAAATTAATGTAATACTGTATATAGATGTAAATATATAGACTAATCGGTTACTTGAATTGTGCTTCAACTACATCCCTAAGAACGAAATTATTACATGGTGCTGACACCCGGGAAGAAGTGATTAACGAAAAAATGGAAATCGCCACGTGCCGCGGACAAGTTACGCGTTTAGTGAAACAAATTGAAGAATTTGTTAAAGCAATTAACATGCAAACGAACGATATAAACGAAATTGAAAACGCAATTGAGGAACTTTCCATATTATACGATCGTGTAAATGCTGCGCTAGAAAATTTACGTGAAGCGAACAAAGCTGTAAAAAATACCGTTAAGGCAGAAGACTGCGGGAAAGAGTGCAGAACGATTGCCGAGTATGAGGACTCCGCAACAACGGCTTTAACTCGAGTTAAATATCGAATCGATAGATTACGAAGAATGCTACCACAGCAGGATGAACGAACGCATATTCCTAATTCAACGGATATACAAAGAAAAGAAAACAAAGGTATAAAATTGCCCAAATTGCAACTTAAGAAGTTTAGCGGTGGCATACGGGAGTGGATACAGTTCTGGGAACAGTTCAAGAGTACTGTGCACGAGAATGCATATCTCAATTCGAGTGAAAAGTTCAACTATCTACAAGCTGCTCTTAGCGGTAAAGGCGCAGAAACAATATCTGGTTTTAATCAATCAGAAGCTTGTTACAGTGCGGTTGTCTCTCTTCTGCAAGAAGAATACGGTGACACAGAGCGAATAGTTGATAATACCATGACACAATTGATGACGCTTTCTCCAATGTCATCTAGAAATGATGCAAAGGGACTAAGACATTTATATAATACTGTTACGGCTGCCATACGATCACTAACAGCATTAGGTGTAAACTCTAACCAGTATAACATTATGTTAAAAACTGCGATTTTACGTTCATTGCCACAAGAACTAAGAGTGCAGTATCATTGCAATATAACGGAGAGTGATTATTCAGCCGAACGCGGTTTAGAGGAAGAAGCCGAGTCAGCATCATCTGTAAGTCTTGATGTGGAAACTGGTGGCGGCAAATGTGTAACAAAGCTACTCTATTTAATCAAACGAGAGGCAGAGTCACTAGAAAAGGCTGGTGAAATGATGATGCTGCACCACGGCGATGCCAGTAAACGGTCAAAGGTAAATGCAACAGCTGCTGCTCTCTTCACAAGTGGAGATGTAATCAATTGCATATTCTGCAATTCAAGACATCATAGCACGGCTGAATGTAATTCAACATTAGGAATTGCAGAAAAGAAGAAGATTTTAAGAAGTGCGCATTGTATTAGATGGGGGTAGCCAAACAACATTTGTAAGGGAGGATATCGTGAGAAAATTAAATTTGCCCATAATTGAAACACAAAATATAAGTGTGACTCCATTTGGTGCGACGAAAAGCTTGCCGAAAAGGAACTATAGACGTATTAGATTTTGGTTGGAGAACCAATACAATCGTAAACGATATGAGTTAGAGGCTCTTGAAATACCACAAGTGTGCATGGATATGATGCCAGCTCCCTTATCTGACATATGTGAAAAATTACAGGGAATACAATTAGCCGATGCTACCAGAGAAGACATAGAGTTGGAGAATGGAATAGCTGTGTTGATTCGAGCAGATAATTATTGGAATTTCGTTACTGATCAAACAAAGCGTCTATCAAAGAATCTAGTAGCGATTAATACTAAATTAGGGTGGACATTACAGAAACCCTACAAAGATGTTAGGCAAATGAACTCCGTCGTAACTAATTAGCTTGTTGAAGATCACAGTGATTGCAAAATTCGAAAAATTTGGAGTCTGGAAGTGCTAGGGATTTGAGCAGACCTCGATATGAATGTTAATTTTGCAGCAGATTTCTCGCAACCTTCAGTCATTAAGAAGGAAAAAAGGTACGAGGTAAAATTACCATGGAAACACATCAACGAGATTCTTGATTACAATCGATCAAATGCAATGTCGCGGTTGCAATATTTATTGCGAAAACTACAACGAGATCCAACGAGATTGCGCGAATATGATGAAGCAATGAGACAAATGATCACAGCTGGTATAGCAGAGCATGTAACAAACGCAACATCAAACATTAAATATTACATGCCACATCAACCGGTTTATCGCCTTGATAAGCAGACAACGAAGCTTCGTATTGTCTTCGATGCTTCATCTCATTCACCCGGTAAACTTTCGCTAAATGATTGTTTGCTATCAGGAGATAATCTTTCACCAAATCTGTTAGAGGTTGTATTGACATTTCGAATTGGCATTATTGCGCTTCTGGCTGACATAGAGAAAGCTTTCCTGCAGATATCTTTAGCAGAAGAAGATCGTGATGCTCACCGTTTTATATGGGTTGAAGAGCCCATTTCAATTACAAGTAATTACCACGTTGGAAAGAATACCGTATGATCAGAGTAACCTTTGGTGTTACAAGCAGTCCATGTTTACTGGCCGTTACGCTTCAAAAGCATTTTAAAGAAAACGCAAAAGAGTATCCGTAAAGTGCAAGTATTCTTTTTAAATGTTTCTATGTCGATTATTTAGTCGTTAGTTTGAACGACATCGATACCGCTAGGCGTCTTTATAAAGAAGCAATGATTATAATGAATAAGGCAAACATGAATCTACGAAAATGGGTATCAAATAATATGCGCATGAATCGATTATTCAATCAAACAGAAGACGTCACATCGATCGTACAGAAGGTGCTTGGAGTTAATTGGTTTCCAAACTCTGATGACATTGCTGTGGATTTAAAGCCTGTGCTTGCTTTTATTGGGTCGGAACGAGAGCCTACTAAGAGAAGTATTCTTCAAATATTATCGAGAATTTATGATCCTATAGGTTTTCTGGGTCCGTTTGTGGTGAAACTGAAAATCTTATTGCAGAATTTATGGCGAAAGAAATATGATTGGGATGATATTATTCCGGAGGAATTGCAGAAGGAATGGAATAAATGCTGCAAAGGCTTACGGAAGTTAGACGTCTTTAGCGTATCAAGATGTATTTTTCTGAAACGTAGCCCAACTACAATTTAACTTCACGTATATGCGGATGCTAGCCTACAAGCATATGGATGTGTAGCTTACCTACGTACTACTTACAACAAAGCATGTACGCACACCGAATTGATCTGTGCGAAAAATCGGATAGCACCAATCAAGGAAACTGGTGAAAGGGAGTTAACGCTACCTAAGTTGGAGTTGAACGCTGCTTTAATGGCTGCGAGGCTAAGTAAATTCTTAATTAATCTATTGCACTTGGAAGTAGATTCGGTTTACATTTGGTCTGACTCAAAAATCGCCTTGTACTGGATAGCGGGTGATTCAGATCGACGGAAACCATATGTTTCACAAAGTGTTAAGGAAATCAACGCGATTACAAAGGGTGTTTCGTTTAAGCATTGTAGCAGTAGAGATAACCCAGCAGATCTCCTAACAAGAGGTATAGATGCTGACGAGCTAATACGGTCTGAAAAATGGAGATGGGGCTCCGCTTGGCTACCAGAGGCTGCTTTCAATTGGCCTATTGAAAATGATAATGACGAAGAATTAACAGGGATTTTATCTTTATCAGCACAGGCTGCCGAAAACAAAATTCACGTAATTAATGCAAACGGACGAATATTTCCAATTTTCAAATTCAACGATTATGGTAAATTAATACGAGTCACAGCGCTATCAATAAAATTCATTCGTAAACTACAACGACAGAAGGTCGACAACGAGTACATATCTGCAGCGGATTATAAATATGCCGAAGAATATTTGACTAAAGTCACGCAAATAGAATTTCATAATGCAGAAATAATAAATTTACAGCGAGATAATCCTATTACTTCCTCGTCTGAGCTTCGAACTCTTTCACCGACACTAAAGGAAGGGATTCTTCGGATTGGTGGAAGATTGCAACTCATGGACGGTGATGAATGTGCCAGCCACCCTATAATCCTGCCAAAGTCAGCACATTTAAGCAAATTAATAATTCAGCGGCTTCACAAGGATGCATTTCATGGTGGTTCTGAGACAGTTCTGACATTGCTGCGGAAACGCTATTGGATCCCCAGAGGTCGGCAGCTAGTAAAGTCGGTTCTACGAAGCTGTATTGTTTGCAAACGGTTTTTCAGCAAAGCTCTAACTCAACCAACGGCTCCGCTACCATATGAAAGAATAAACGCTACAAGACCCTTTAATACAACGGGGGTAGACTTTGCGGCTCCACTGTATATTATACCTAGAGGAGAGGAACGGCAAAAGGTATACTTCATGATTTTCACATGTGCTGAAATAAGAGCAATACATCTGGAGATGACATTGGATCTTTCGACTGAAAGCTGTTTATCTGCTCTTCGGCGTTTTAGAGCACGTAGAGGACCTCCGAGTATTATAATGTCGGATAATGCAAAATCCTACAAACGAGCGGCTCTTGAACTTGCAACCTTGGGAAAATTGATATGTTCCACGAATCTTCAAGATTTCATGAATCAGAGAGGAATAAAGTGGAGATTCATCGCCAAAAGAGCACCATGGTGGAGCGGCTTCTGGGAGCGTCTAATCAGGAGCGTAAAAAACGCTTTGAAGGTTTCTATTGGACAATCAAATAAGGTCATGCGAGCTACAGTTATCAAATGGCGTTATACGGAGACCTATCCAACACCTTTATCCATTGGAAATACCTGGAACGAATCCAGCCCGGCCGGAGGATGTAAAAAATATGGCAACGTCGCAGTGAGTCGGAGATTCTGCTCATGATCGCTGAAAAGTTAGTCATCGATTCGCTCTCTTCCCAACGAGATCAAATCAACCGAACCACGTTTTGATAATTAAATTAATGTAATACTGTATAAAGATGTAAATATATAGACTAATCGGTTACTTGAATTGTGCTTCAATTATATCCCTAAGAACGAAATTATTACAATCATCATCCTAAAAACACTACAATGCCCTCAAAAATGGAGACAATACTCAAATCCTTGAATATTTAGAGACAACATTAGAAACTTTAATTTAATTAATTAAATTTTTTTCCTTGAAAAGCCGTCGAGCCTTGCTTCTTTGAGTAGCAAACGCATTTTGACTCCTTTGAGTCATCTTCAAAGAAGCAAGGCCCGGGGGCTTTTCAAGAAAAAAGAAAATCGGACTGCGGATATCAAATAAACAAAATATTTAAACTATCCAATTACTCAGAAGAATGACGTAGCTTGAATAATTGCTTTGACGCATTCACACTCAGCAATTAATGAACAAGTTTGCTACAATATATCCTCCCCTATCATTTCCTCCCTTATTACTTACAATAATTTCTATCTTTTTAAGCACATTCAAATCGTTGCTCGATTGAATGAATAACTTCATTTGACACTGCCGCTAATCTGGATAAATATCAAGTAAGGAAACTGTTTTCCTTTTTCCAAGGCTCTTCCATCTTAGCTGCTTTTACTAAATTAAGTTGGTAACAAATTGCAAGATACATTATACATATGTGTATCTACTGATTTAGTGCTGCTGCAAGTGTAGCAACACGGTCATGCATGAACCTCCAAGAAATACACCAAGCACAGTACAAGTGACCATGCTTCCAAGGGACAACGACAACTTAGACTCATCAATATTCGCGCGGATTAAGTCAAATTTGTGCAGAGTATCCTGCTCATTTGCGCGGTGATTGTACGAGGAAAATTATTGATAGTAGGTAGATTGCTGCTTTGTTGCAATTCATTGCAATCCATTGCTTTGCAATGGCAATCGGTTGCGATGGTAAGATTAATCGAGTCTTTTTCTGTGCAAAGAAGCTTGAATACTATTTAACTTCGACTAAATCCCATTGAATGCTGTAAATTAAGCGCCATTTAGACGGGGAGAATGCTAAGATAAATGTTAGCCAATCCAAAGATCGGATTGGATTTAAGCACGGTGTGGTTATTTGTCAAGTTGCATGCTTGTTAATTAAGCTCTTAATTATGTGTTGCGAAACTATGTGGCAAAGTATAAGATTATAGACAATGCAAAAGTATCGAATAAAAGAAATTTGTTTTGTAATTGCAGAAATAAAGATACTTTTTATTGCTACATATTATTCTGAAAGACAAACATCATACTGGTATACGAGCATTGTTAGAATAATGAAGGTCTGCATCATCTTTTATTGTACTTGTTTTAATCACCCAAGCTCATACCATTGCATCACCTTGTTATCATCACAGAAACTGGGGTTTGCTGGGCCTGTTGATATAAGAAATATATAATATATATATATATATATATATATATATATATATATATATATATATATATATATATATATATATATATATATATATATATATATATATATATATATATATATATATATATATTTATATATATATATATATAAATATATATATATATATTTATATATATATATATAAATAAAAATATATATATATATATATATATATATATATATATATATATATATATATATATATATATATATATATATATATATGTATATATATATATAAATATATATATATATATATATATATATATATATATATATATATATATATATATTGTCGCGTGTTATTGGTTCGCGGCCAATAATTTTAATGTTCCGGGAAAGTGAAAACGCAATGTCTTTTAATTTAAGTTAAAAGAATTTATTTAATTACAAAAATGCACAATAAACAATTTAACACTTTCACTAATTTTAATTTTCACTTGAAAAAAAAATCTAACACTTGTCCATAAATTTCTTATCGCAATTGTCTTCTAAATCACTTCGCACTCAAACAATCAATCGTCTTTACTTCGCGTTCCACTATATCGCAGTTTTCTATCGCGGTTGTAATGAATGAATCCTCCCATTCATTCAGCTCGCCTTTATATAGGGTCTCTACCTATTCACCCATTTCTCGTACATTATCGAATGTTCTACCGAGAGGTACCTGGTAGATTCGAGCAAATTAATGAATGGAGTGACGTCACTTGCAGATGTTGATCATGCTTGTTGGGTTCTCGTGGGTTCGAGTAAATTCATTTGTTGACGTTGATTATGAAACCAATTGCGACAGCAGCTCGCAGAATTATTTGGACATGTAATTATTTGTACATGTAACACTGCCCCCACCTCAGTTCTTTTCACCCCGAAAAGATGTGTCGCTATTTGTAGTCAATTCTCCCTGGATGTAATATGGGGCAAGACGGTCCAGATGCACGATTTTCATTTTAGCTCTCGGCTTACGATGTTCCTGTATTCGGTATACGACGTCGTTGATTCGCTTTGTAACTCGGTATGGTCCCTCCCAATTATGTTGCAACTTTGGAGACCTACCCTTTCGCCGTTGCGGGTTATAAAGCCACACTAAGTCATCTTGCTGGAAGCCAGTAGAATTAGCCTTTAGATCATACCTGGTCTTCATGCGGTCAGTAGCCGATTCGAGGTGTTTTCGCACTGTCCGATGTATCTGGTTCAACCGTTGTCTTAGATCACTTGCGTACTCCGAGACCGTTTGGGGTTTCTCACGGGGTGTTCCGAACTTTATATCGGCTGGCAAACGAATAGTCTTTCCAAAAATGACTTTGGCTGGGGCTTGGCCCGTCGATGCATGTTCGGCAGCTCTGTACGCCATCAAAAATAGTGGGATATGTCGGTCCCAGTCCCTTTGGTTCTCGTCAACCATCTTGGCCAGATGTTTATTGAGCGTGCCGTTGAACCGTTCGACCATTCCATCGGATTGGGGATGCAGCGGTGTTGTCCTCCTTTTCGGTATTCCCAGTAGTTCACACATTTCGCCAAAAACTAGTGACTCAAAGTTTCGGCCTTGATCTGAATGTGATTCGCAAGGTACGCCGTACCTACTGACCCAATTTAACACTAGCTGTTCAGTAACGATAGTTGCTTCCTGGTTGGGAATGGGGTAGACCTCGGGCCACTTGCTGAAATAATCAGCTACAACCAGCGTATATCGATTTCCCCAATCGGATTCAGGAAAGGGTCCTGCGATGTCAACAGCAATCCTTTCGGATGGCACGCCTACGTTATAGGTTTGCATTTGTCCTCTCAGTCGTCGCTTTGGGCCTTTGACGGAAGCGCAAATTGTGCATCTGCGACACTAGTCCTCTACGTCTTCTCGAGCGTGGAGCCAGTATAACCGTTCCTGCAATTTCGCTAAGGTCTTGTTAACACCAAGGTGACCTCCCGAGGATCCTTCATGCATTTCCTTAACCACATCGTGGATTCGGCTTTTGGGAAGTATAGTTTGCATCCTATAGGAGCTACCATCCACCGTTTCCCATTTTCGCTTGAGTGCGCCACCCTCCACCTGAAGGGAGTTCCATTGTGCCCAATAGCTTTTCAGGGTTGCGCCATGCATTGGAACGTCTTTCCACTCAGGTCGCCCAGTCGTCTCCTTCCATACGAGCAATGGTCCGATGTCTTCATCGGCTAACTGGGCGGTTCGAATCTCCTCGTATGACCAACCTTCATCGAATTCCGCCGTTATCAATCGCAGATCAACGAGCGGTTCCTTTTCCTCAATCCGTCGGCAATGCTTGCAGTTCGGTGGACATGGACAACGAGATCGGGCGTCAGCATTTTCATGAACTCCGCCCTTCCGATGAACAATTTCGAAGTCGTATGACTGCAATCTTTCGATCCATCTCGCAACTTGTCCCTCGGGATTTTTGAAGTTGAGCAACCATCTCAGTGATGCATGGTCCGCTCGAAGAACAAATTTCTGGCCATATAGATACTTGTGGAACTGCTTGGTGGCCTCTATTATAGCCAATAGCTCCTTCCTGGTCACGCAGTAGTTCCTCTCACTTTTTGAGAGAACTCGACTGTAATAAGAGAGGACTCTTTCTTCGCTATTGATCTGCTGGGAGAGTACAGCTCCAATACCGCCGTTGCTTGCATCGGTGTCAACTACAAACATTTTTCCGGGTTTCGGATACGCCAGCACGGGTGATTCACACAGCTTTTCCTTCAGGGTCTCAAAGGCTCTCTGGCATTGTTCATTCCAGACATACGGACGATTTTTCTCGGTTAGTTGATGGAGACACTTAGCTATTTTGGCAAAGTCTTTGACGAATCTTCGATAGTAAGTCGCCAGACCCAGAAAACTTCGTAGTTGGCGCTTGTTGTTTGGTGTTGGCCAACTTTTCACGGCTTCAATTTTCTCAGGGTCTGTTTTGACCCCTTCTGCTGGTACGACGTGTCCCAGGTATTTTACTTCATCTGCGAAAAGAGTACACTTCTCGGGACTAAGTTTCAAATTTGCCAGTCGTAATCGGGAGAAAACCTCTTCTAGGTTCCGCACATGCTCTTCGAACGTTCTCCCGATGACGATGATGTCATCTAGGTACACCAAGCAGGTTTTCCAGGTTAGACCACGTAGCACATATTCCATCAAGCGTTCGAAAGTGGCTGGAGCATTGCAAAGCCCAAACAGCATCACCACAAATTGCCACAATCCGGTCCCAACTGAAAATGCGGTCTTCTCTCGGTCCTTCTTGTCAATTTGTACCTGCCAGTATCCACTCTTGAGATCGAGTGTAGAAAACCATTTTGCGTCGGCTAAAGTGTCCATGATGTCATCGATGCGTGGGAGCGGGTAACTATCTTTCTTAGTGACGTCGTTAAGCTGCCTATAGTCGACACAAAAGCGAGTGCTACCATCCTTTTTCTTTACTAGAACTACAGGCGCGGCCCATGGACTGACAGAAGGTTCAATAACGCCTTGTTTTTCTATGTCCGAGATCAGCGCGCTCACTTCTCCTTGTTTGGCTATAGGGAGACGTCTCGGTGCTTGTCGAGAAGATGTCACTGTACTTGGTGACCAGATCAGAGGCTCGTTTGAATAGCTGCACTGGCAATTTGACCTGCTTCAATATTGCAGACGTGGATTCCCGGGCTTTGTCTGTGTCTTGCCTCCTTTTCCAATGATGGTCGTGAGTAGCTTCCAAAGAGGTGATGGTGGAAACAGGCTGGCAGCTGCCGATGACTTCTCTCGCTTTGATGCTCGTAGTTGAGTCTGCGGTGTTAAGGACTCTAACCGGCACATATCTGTTCCTTAAAGATCTTACAAGGCATCGTCCTACAATCAAACTGCGTAATGCGGACGTCTTCGTTGGCTCTATCAGATAAGATCGGTGGTCTCCAGAATCACCATCAAGCTTGGCCCATACAATGCTTTCGGAAGAATTCGGTACATCAGTGTCAGGACATACCACTACATTCATCTTGGGAATTTGGACGCTGGGATCCTCCATCAGTACTTCTACATTCTGCCATTTCAATACACGTTTGCCCAAATCCAACGTGATTCCATGTGGTCGCAGAAAATCCATTCCGAGAATGCAGTCATCCATAATGTTCGCGACCAGAAAATTATGTCGGAACACAAGGTCTCCCAACTGTATCTGGAGGTTGACCTCTCCATGAACAGGTGCAGTTTCTCCCGTAGCTGTCCGTAGTGAGAAAATTCTGCCCTTGTGAAGTTGTTGCTGTCTAACTAGGTCTGGTCGGATAATCGATCGGGTTGCACCAGTGTCGATTGTTATGGTGCAGTGTTCTCCGTCAACTTGACCCGGAAGGCATAAGTCCGCTTCTCCATGATGTAGTCTTGACACGATGATGGTGGTGCTGGGGACGTCGATCCTCCTAGCCAACCTCTGCCCCACGAAGTTGGCTCTTACATGTTTCCCGACCCCTCTGTTTGAAGGGCTTCCATTCTGGGCTCCTGACTCGGTCTGGATCTCCTCCTAGCTGCACACCCTGGATAATAGCTCGGTTTTTGTCGCTTCTTGCAGTCTCTTTGCAGGTGCCCCTTCTCTCTGCAATTCCAGCATCTAGGCGCACCATTTACATGCGGATCTCGCTCAATTTCGACGCGCTCACACCTGCACTCGTCTGTCACTACCTCACGAACCCGGGCAGTGGTACGAGTCACATTTTTCGCTGCCTCAAAGTTCAGACTGTAAGCCAATGCGTCCTTAACCGTTTGCTTTTGAGCTAAACGCACGGCTTGTTGCAATTCCGGGTCCTTTAGTGCGCTGATGAATGCTTCTGTCGCTGCATCATCTCGATGTTCTGGGTCGTAGGCTGGGTAAGCCAAAAGTGCTAGTCGCTCAATGTCTTGGGCTAGCTGCTGTAGGGTTTCACCAGACTTCTGCACCCGATGCCTTAGCTGTGACCGATAAATCTGCTTTAGATGATCGTCTCCATAACGCATGTCGAGCGCATTCATTATAGCATTCGAGTTTGATTGCGATTCAACGGGGATTGTCTGCAAAAGCTCGGCAGCTGGTCCTCTTAGAGCAAGAATCAGCGCAGTTGCTCGGTCCTGTTCATTCCAATGATTTGCCCTTGCGGCAGCTTCAAACTGGGTCTTGTAAATACTCCAGACCGTTTGCCCATCGAATATTGGTGCTTGCACATTTCTGGATGTGCTTTGCGCTGCGGTTATAAGCGGGGCTGGTGAAGTGGTTGCTACTGCCTTCGCAGCTTCCAATTCTTTTTTCACTTTTTCCATCTCATGGTTCATTCTTTCTTCGACCTGGCTGACCTTTTCCTCGACCTGGCTGACCTTTTCCTCGACCTGGTCAACCTTTTCCTCGACGCCTTTAATTTGCTTGTTAAGACTACTGAGCTCCACTTTTATTTCGGTGGACTGTTTTTGAAAATCTGCCTTGATTTCGATCGCTTGTTGATCCAGCTTCACTGATTGTTCATTAAGCTTCACAGTTAAATTAGATGACTGTTGTCGCTGCTCTTGCTGCATCAGCATTAACATTTGCAATATCGCATTTTCTGGCTCCTTTGATTTGGGTGTTTCTTCTTCTCCACCTTCTGCGCCTTGTTCCGCATCTGAGGGCTCACCCGCATCCAGATTCCCGCCTTCCGACTCGATCGCATCACGCAAGCGTGCAATCAGTATGGCTTTTGTACCTTGTGTGGCCAGGTTTCGCTGTTCCAACTCCTCCTTGAGCTCCGATATGGTCAATTGATCAATTTTTAGATGTAAGTTTCCTGGCATTTTTATTGTTTCGGCTGTTTTTCTACCAGTTTCCACGTTAATTTTCACTATTGTGCACAAAAATGTTCAAAAGTTTTCACTTCCAAAATTTTTCTTTCGCACTTCTTGACACCACTGTCGCGTGTTATTGGTTCGTGGCCAATAATTTTAATGTTCCGGGAAAGTGAAAACGCAATGTCTTTCAATTTAAGTTAAAAGAATTTATTTAATTACAAAAATGCACAATAAACAATTTAACAATTTAACACTTTCACTAATTTTAATTTTCACTTGAAAAAAAAAACTAACACTTGTCCATAAATTTCTTATCGCAATTGTCTTCTAAATCACTTCGCACTCAAACAATCAATCGTCTTTACTTCGCGTTCCACTATATCGCAGTTTTCTATCGCGGTTGTAATGAATGAATCCCCCCATTCATTCAGCTCGCCTTTATATAGGGTCTCTACCTATTCACCCATTTCTCGTACATTATCGAATGTTCTACCGAGAGGTACCTGGTAGATTCGAGCAAATTAATGAATGGAGTGACGTCACTTGCAGATGTTGATCATGCTTGTTGGGTTCTCGTGGGTTCGAGTAAATTCATTTGTTGACGTTGATTATGAAAACAATTGCGACAGCAGCTCGCAGAATTATTTGTACATGTAATTATTTGTACATGTAACAATATATATATATATATATATATATATATATATATATATATATACATATATATATATATATATATATATATATATATACATATGTATATATATATATATATATATATATATATATATATATATATATATATATATATATATATATATAAGAGAATATTTGTTGATCAAGGACTCATTGGCACAGCGAGTGCGTAAACTTAACTAACATGGTTTTTGGAATATTTTATAATTTTGAGCTAAATTGAATACCCAAATGGCACTTTAACCCTTTCCTATCTGAAGCTACTAATTTATATTATACCGCCTATTATTTCGTCAATTATATTAAAAACGCAAAGTCTCTTCGCTCAAAATCGCTGATGATCTTTTATATTACCGTATATGTAGGCCGAGCAGAGTGCTTCATTCGGTCTCCCACGGTAAATGGCCAGTCCATTTGATTTGAAAGTTACGACCTTTGACGCAGTCTGCAAGTTCAATTTCCAAAACAAAAATTAGGAAAAAAAGTACCATGAGCAACGAATTCATAGCGTTTCATGGGAAACGTATATAAGGAATTTAGTACGTTTTTAGGGTTTTGTACTAAAATACAAAACCCTATTGCAATCACGACCTGTGTCCGTCTGTCCGTCCGTCCGTCCGTCCGTCCGTCCGTCTGTATGTCACAGCACTTTTTCTCCGAAACTATAAGGGCTACAGCCATGAAACTTTGTGGAAAGGTCAGAAGTGGTGACCTCTTGAAAGTTCAAGGGTGGAAACATTTTTCAAAGGGGTTTAAGGGGGGTCTCCCCGTATAGGGAGGTGACCCCTCAAAAAAAAATTTTCACCATTGGTAGTCGAGTAGGATGTCATTGGAAAGGTCTTAATGAGATCTTTTCAAAACAAGTCTTAAAATTGCCTTACGAGTACCGAAGGGGGCAGGGGAAGGAGAAATGTACGAACTTTTCGCGTACCCCCCCCCTCGCGATTGGAAACCTTCCATCCGAAAATTCTGAAAAAAATCATGAATGTAGGCCTTCATGAGTACAACAACAACAAATACATGAGAAGTCGAAATTCGCTCAACTTTGTTAGTAATAGTATGATTTATCGATTTTATGTTTTCTTGAATAAAATCTAAACTATACCCTTAAATTCAATGAAATTTGACAAACGGATTACTTTCTATAAGATAAATCTTTTCTGAAAGTTTCATAAAGATGCAATAGTATTTAAGGAAGTTATAGCGATTTGAATTTTCCCGTATTACTATGGAACAATATGCCCTGTATTACTATGGAAACATATGGCTATGGAGCCATATGCGCTTTTTATCGATTTAGACACTACAGCTTTGCTAGGATTTGCATGAAAATTTCAGTAATCATAGGTATCATGAAAATGAGTACATACAATTGAAATAAGTCGAAGAGGCAAGAGAGAGCTCCTAGCAAAAGGGCTTTGTAACCATTCTAGGATTCGGAAAAATAGGCCATGAATCGATGATTACAGTACAGAGGAGTGGGCCCTGAAAAAAATTTCATGAAAGGTAGCCGATATGAATATCAACTGAAAGTTCTCTATGAGAGCTTTCCAAACCAGTTCTTAAACTGACAGTTTTTACTTCAGTGGGGACAATGGGGGGGGTTGGGGTTTGTAAAAACATGAAAAATGTGTTTCTAAAAAATCTGGAAAAATTATCAAGGGAGATATCTATGGGTATAACTAAAACAAATACCTCAGAAGTCAAAATTCGTTCAACTTTGTTAATAATAGTATGATCCTCGAATTTCACATTTTCTCCAATAAAATCGTCTTTGACATGTTTCTTGATTTTATTCGATGCTGGTTACTGCATTTTGTAAGTTGAGTACAAAACCCTTCTGACATGAGCATAGGTCTGTCTACCCAACTTGTTTTATTATTTCAGGCAATAACTATGAAACTTGCTCTTCAATTGTCGACTTATTATATGTTCTAGATTCCTGGAAATGAATATTGCAAAAGATACTGCTCTCATCGAAGCTTTGTTACTGGAAGATCTTCCAGACTACTGCCATAAATCAGTCGTGGATTTTTCCGATGTAAACAACGAAAAAGATGGTCATTTACACTCTCCGAGAGGCTTGGATAACGATTTTGAGGAGGCTGTTGAAATAGTCCTATACGAAATTCAGTCGTTATTGCCTACAAATGAGGAATTTCCACCCGAATCTTCGGCTCATTACGTATCTCCATCCTCAGTTCCTGGCCCAACTGCTGAAATTGATTTGCTGTCATCAAGTGCAGATTTGCCAAGAGCTATCCATCAAAGGATTGCCGAGCCAATAACTAAGCGGAAAAGCGAGACTTGGAGACCAAATTATCAAAATATTCAGCAAACACTGAGGTACTAGAAGAACTTTTTGCTCATTGTCCCACACCGACTGAAACCTTTCTGGTATTCATTGATAGAATATTGGATACTATCATATACCAAAGCAACGTTTATTCTATACAGAATGATAAGGTGTTGAGTCTCAAAAAGGAGGAGCTTCTAGCATTTATAAGGATGAATTTCAACATGGGTTACAAGCACTCTACGGCGCCGAATCTAAACAATCCACTTTTATGTAAAAGTATGCCGAGAGAAAGATTTGCTGATATTTTGCAACGATAATAATCAAATGCGTATAAACTGCAAAGATAAGCTATGCAAAATCAGACCTCTTATGGATGAGCTAAATCAAAAATTCCAAGAATTGTTACGGAGTAACACAATGTATATTAAATTTCCGACAACCACGTTGGAATTTTGGCACGACTTTACGCAATCAGCCGCGAATAGATGCGATCCTCACGAGCAGAAAGCGTAAAGTAACGTACATGAAAATTTTGTAAGGAACAAATCGACTACTCGGATAATTTAAATTTAATGAGTAATAATAATGAATCTGAAATCGGTGCCTTATGTTGTAAATGTACAATAGAATTGGCACAAAACCCCACTATATTTATATCGGATTACGCGAATGTAAAGAAGGAGTGCGAGGATCAATTCGATTGAAATTGCAGAATACGACAAAGGCGAACTCGACAAATAATTCGTTACTTAAGGCGGCGAGTCCGATCAAACGGCTCCCACCGCGACGTGATTTATCCTTAAAGGGACAAGTTTCAAAAGAATTACAAACTCGAGCTCTTGCATCAAGAGGGGCCAAATGCTTTTTAAATTCACTTTCTTCACATAATCATACATGTGCACACAGTCTTACAATCATTAAAACCTCCGGTTCCTCAGAAATACAGCTCATGCTTGTATCACATTCGCCATTGGTCCCCGTCTAGCTTCTCTCCAATTATTCGCCTCAGGACCCTTCGCTCAAAGGCGTTTAATATATTTGCGGACACTTGGGATAGGGTCCATGTTTCACACCCATAGCTAACACAGGTCTTCTCACAGATTTGTATAATTGGAGCTTTGTTCTCCTGTTTATGCAGCTGGTCTTCAAGACCGTCAAAACTGAATAAAATATTTTATACACAAAGTGTGATATTTTGTGTATTTGAGGTATTTTTCCTCGACTACGTCATGAGCTTTGTTTCATTTTCATTGACTTGTAGCCCTACTAGTTTTGCATCGCTGTCGAGTTTCAGGAAGAGTTCCTTGGCAGTTGTTAATGAGCGTGACAAAATGTTCATATCGCCCGTAAAGGCTACTACTTGGCTTGACTTGTATAGTAATGTATCTCATGTATCGACAGGTAGCTTCCTTATGACGAGCTCCAGAGCCAAATTGAATAGCCATGGGGTCAGCCTATTCTCCCTGCTTTAGTCTGATATTTGTGTCAAAGGCATCGGCAAGTTGGTTATTGATGCAGACTTGGGAGGTTGTGGAGGTCATTGTCCCTTTGGTAAGACGGAATAATTTGGTTGGGATGCTAAAGCAAAGCATTAATTCGTACAGTACGTTACGATCAATATGGTCGTATGTTTGCTTAAAGTCAACACATTTTTCAAGTACCTGCTTGACTGTAAAGAATTGGTCTATTGTCGATCTACCTGCTCCAAAATCACCTTGATACTCTCCAATAACACTGTTGGCGTATGATACGATTTTATTTTCTAAGATTCTAGAAAATATTTTGTACGCCGTACAAAGTAGTGATATGCCTCTGTAATTTTCGCACTGTAGCTTGCCACCTTTTTTGTGGATAGGGAATATAATTGATTGGCTCCACTCTTTCGGCACATATTCTTGTTGCCAAATTTGCTGGATGGCTTTGTGAACAGCTTGATGAACACTACTGCCACCATATTTGATGAGCTCCACTGGAATTTCATCGATGAGCGGCGTTTTATTATTCTTTTAGGCTTTAATGATGGAACAAACTTCAACCAGAGTTGGTAGGTGCCAATGATAACTCTCCGCAGGCATCTATAGGCTCCTATGTTCTGGAGCTGTGTGGAGAATTGAGGAGATTCTTAAAATATGATGCCCACTTTTCCTTAATCTTGATTTCATCAGCGATACTGCCGATGTCATCACGACTGAGCGTGGTTTTGGGCTGATAACCACGTTTCAGGCTTTTCACTTATATCTATACTTCTCAATTGGTCGTCTGTATTTTCTTTTCTTAGTCCTAATCATATTATTCGCTGCTCTTCTGAGGTTTTCATAGTGTTCTCTCTTCCTGTTGGTTTTTCTACCTACATATTCTTTGTACGCCTGATTATTTTTATCTAACGCATTCTGGCACTCATTATCGAACCAATTATTCATCTTGCACCTGCCTAAATGTCCGATCGTCTGTTCTGCCACGGTCCTAAAAGCCACTTTCACCTCCATCCAGAGCTCGTTGCTCGTCTTTAACGATGCGTCTGATAAGATGGAAGCCAGCTGGTTGTCGAGGATCTCCTATAAATTTTTGGCCACAGACACCGTTTTGAGCCTTTCGATGTAAAATTTTTGAAGCGGGCTGGTCTTCGCTGAATATGCTTTTGACATACGACATCGATATGTTAGTTTGATCAAGTAATGATCTGAGTTACGATTGGCTCCTCGGTATGTACGGACGTCAAGTATACTCGAAGCCCAAGTTGTTGGATCAGAACATGATCGACCCGGTTTTGTGTGCTGCCATCCGATGATACCCAGGTCATTTTATGAATGCGCGGACGTGTGAAGCACGTCGAACGTATGACTAGATTTCTGTTACATGCAAAGTCAACCAGGTGCTGGGCATTGTCATTTTTTTCATTGTGGAGGCTATATCCCCCAGTCGTTCCCCGATGAGATAGCTCATTGCCAAACTCAGCGTTGAAATCACCCAAAAGTATTTTTGTGTCATTTGTGGGCAATGAGTCGATTAGTCTTTTCAGGTGATTGAAAAACGTTTCCTTCGTTTCTTTGTCCTTTTCTTTGGTCGGGGTGCTTTTATACGGATCGCACACAACCGTTCATTGACTGCCTTCAAACCTATAAAGTGTGATTTGAACTCCCAATGAAGTCCACTCCGAATTCTCTTTTCCCAGTAGGCTTCCCACTTTTGAATATTGTGTGCGATCTTGTGTCTTGAATGTCGTTTCCAGTCCAATTCATTACCCGGACTGCCAGTATTTTTAATTGATATTAACTGGCCTGTTGTAAAAGATCCTTCACAGCGCCAGGGTAATTGAGTGATCTGGCAGTCCAGGATCCAATACAATAGTCATTTTTTCGTTTGCGAGGTCTTTGCCGTGAGTTTAATCCATTCCAAGGCCCACCTGTAGGTTTGGAAACATTTAAAGGTTTTCCAGGGAAGGGACCTATCCTGTTGGAAACTTTGCAACATCTATTAATTGGCTTGTTTTCACCATAGATTGTGCAATGTTTACTTTCCACCAGTAATCAAGAATGTCTAGTAAATCTTGCTTGTTCATTCAAGATTATCCTGTTGGCAAGGTATGTAACTTTAACAGTACCTCTGAGGACGTCAAAAGCAAAGCAAGAGCTTATAATAGTCGTACGGAAGGCAAGTGATTTCATATGATGACAAGTTATGGAAATTTTGTGGGTCGTACAGGGATCTCAAAGCAAATAGCAAGAACTGTTTTTGAACGACCCCAACCTAAGTGCATGAGCATCGAAAATCGGACTAGAAACAACACTATTCGTATTCGAGAATCGGGCGCACTAGTGATGTGTATAAAGTTTTTGCCACCCACAGATTTTTAAATTCTTTAGCACATAGTTTGATGAAGCCTAGAACTTTGTTAGCCCTGCTAAGAACTTTATCGTAGTGTAAATGAAAGTGGAGTTTCTTATCTAAGAGGAGACCAAGATCTACTATGTTGTCAACTCTGGACAACTTTATATTGTTGAGGTGATAATCACTGAGCAGAGTAATATGTATCCGAGAAAAACTAATCACCTGGCATTTCTCAAGGTTCAGATATATACAGTTATTATTAGACCACTCTAGTAGGGAATTTATTTTATCATGTAAGAACAGTGAATCACTTTAGGACGCTATAACGTGGTATAATTTTAAATCATCCGCATAAAATAAATCTGGTATGTCAGACAACACTTCTGACAGGTCCGATATAAATATGTTAAAAGGAAGCGGTCCAAGAAGACTGCCTTAAGTTACACCGGAATATTTCATTCGATACATACTCCTGAAATTTAACATTTTGTTTTCGATTTTCAAGATAGGAATCTATCCAATCAAGAAGAGGGCTGGTGATTCTAAATTTACGCAGTTTGAGTGACGCTTTACTAAAGACAGTCAATATTGCGTCGACTTGGCGCCCGTTTTCCATTGTATAAAATATATTATAGGCCATAATTGTGAGATTTGAGATTGTGGACTGATTTTTTCTCTACCCTTGATGTCGGTCATTGAAACGTTGCTCTATAATGGGGGATATTTTAGAACACACTATTTTTTCAAATTATTTTGGGGTTGCTGATGTTATAGCAGTTCCTCTGTAATTTTCAACTGCCCGTTTGTTTTTATTTTATAGATTGAAGTCAAATGAGAAGATTTCAACTATGCTGGAGACACGCCACTCGAGAGTGAATTATTAAAAAGTCCTAAAAGGGGTAAAGCTAAATGATCTCTACGCTGAAATAGAAAGGATGGTGGAAGTAAGTCAGGACTAGGACCATGGATCAAGTCAAGTGTTTCAATTGCGTCAAATATATCTTCTTCTGAAACTGAAACTTCTTGAAGCATTGTTGTAAAATTTGGTTCTAAGTCATGTAGACGAGTTGGAGTGCTTGGCAAACAATACACAGATTGAAAGCGATCTGCAAAATAGTTACAAATTTCTTCAGGGAGAGAGGAACAGCAGTCTTTATAAGTCATGTTCTTGACATAGCCACGAGCTTTGTGCTTTATATTCACAAAATCAAAAAATTGTTTAAGGGTTAGCGATTATGTTCTCCCAAATTACACTAACATAGGTTTCATATGCCTCGGACGACTTTAATTTGAATTCTTCCGCCTACTCATCATATTCTCTTTTAGCATTTTCGCTCATGGGTACGGGAACTGAGCGTACACGAATCAATGATTAAATTTATGGGTAGGTATGTACTTAAACAATATTTACCAATAAAATCGATCAAAAAAGATTACGAATTGTTGTGTTCCGCTGAAAAGAGAGGTTTTATAAAGAAATTTGAAATTTATCCAAAAAGGATGCAAATTTCGGTGTTTGGCTGACTAGAGAGGTTTTATAAAGAAATTTTAAATTTATTCTCGAAAAGACGAAGTAATGAGATCAAAGCTTCAAAAATACAGCTTGGGAGAAAGAATAGTTTTAGAATTGACAAAACAAGAATGAGGCAAAGGAAAAATTGGTTTTTTTCACAATTATTTCTCGTCTAGTTCTTCACTCAAAATATTGAAAACTGAAAATACATTTGCTTTCGGAACAGTCAGAAGTAACAGAAAGGGACTTCCCGGAAACATGATTGCTAGTTCTAAAATGAAAAGAGGTGGACGTGATTATCGGTTATTGGAAATAGGAAAATAACAGAATAGTTCACTTAGTTTTAAATTTTCACGGAAGCGGAGAGACCTTAGTATCAGGCAAAGAAAAAAACGGATCAAAGTCTACAATGACTCGTCCTAGGAGAGTAAGAGATTAAAATACTTACATGGGGGGTGTTGATATAGCTTATAGGTTGAGAGCCCTATATTGTATAAATTCAAAATAACCTAAATTGTGGCATCGATTGTTGTAGGGTGTTCACGAGAAGAAATCAGTTTAGGCATGTCTAAATGGGCATTAGGGCTTAATGGGGAAAATGTGAGGTTTGCCTAAGCTAAGCATGTCTAATGCAGGCCTAATTAGCCATGCCTAACTTAAAGAGTTTTGGAAATTTCGCATTTTATTGCAATCTGGAGAGTGAAAAAATATTCAAATGAAAATTTCAAATTGAATGTTGGATTAGGAATTTTTCACAATATGTCAGTTTAAGGATGCCTAATGCGGGCCTAATGGGGTATGCCTAAGTTAGGCACGCCTAATATGGAACTAATGAGGGCCTGATTAGGTATGCCTTACTTAAGTAATTTTGGAAATTTCGCATTTTAATATAACGTGGAGAACGAAAAAAATTATTAAATGAAAATTTCGCAATTCAAAGTGAGATTAGCGAGTCTTTATTTTTGTCACCTTAGGCATGCCTAATGTGGGCCTAATAAGGCATGCTTAAACTTATTCAGTTAAGGATTTGTTTAGGAAAATCCCATTAGGCCTTAATGCTGAACGTCACGCATTACCCCATCAATTCCTAAACACAACAATTGGGCTTTCCGCATTAGGGAACTGATGGGGCTTTCCGCATTAGGGCCTAATGGCGTTTTCCTAAACAATTCCTAAACTGAAAAATCTTTATTGTGGAAGATAAAATCAACACTAATATTTCCTAGTAAAAACTCCGCATTTTACGAACGTTCGCCAAAAACGATAGTTTTATAAACATTTGTCAAAAACAATAATTTTGTGATAGTTAGGCATATTACGATCGTTTTACCAAAGTTTTACGATAATCTCATTTATTTTATGATAGTTTCATGAGAATTTTATGGTAGTTTTATGATCGTTTGCTAACAAAAAATCCGTTTCCTGGGCAACCATTTTCTTCACTTTACAAATAAAGTTCCAACTTAGATGGTGATGGGGCTTGCCTAAACAGTTCCTAACATAGGCAGTGATGGGGCGTGCCTAAACATTTCGTGATTTAGGCGGTGATGAGGCTTGCCTAAACTTTTCCTAAACACTAATTATTTTTTTAGTCTAAAAACAAACTATCCTTAAATTTATGGTAAGAATTTAAATATTTACAACTTTCTTCACTTCAGAAAAAATTTCAATTTTGGTGATAATGGGGCTTGCCTAAACAATTCCTAATTTAGGCGGTGATGGGGCTTTCCTAAGCAGTTCCTTTTTTAAGCAGTGATGGGGTTTGCCCAAATAGTTTCTTAACAGAAAATTTCTTGCTGTGTCAAATCGAACAAAATAAAATTTCGTGGTATTGTAATAAATTACAATTATGCGTAGAAGATGAGAATACAAAGCTTTAAATACTTTTAAGTTCGGATGTGGAGGATTTGATCACTTTCTCCCAAGTTAGGCATGCCTAATGTGGGCGCAATGGGGTCCTGATAGGGCATGCCTAAATAGAATTAAAATATTTCACTGCATATAATTTTTACCAGAGCCGTGTTGTTGAGGTTACATATATAGGTTTATCGCAAATGAAGATTTTTTTGCCCACAGTTAGAGGAAGTTCTAGTGTGGAGTTCTTAACACCGAGTCTGACTGTTTTTGGTTAAGCTGACCTTAAGAGTGAAAAAGGGTGTGAAACCTGATGTTGCAGATCCTCAACTTTTCATTCCATACAAGCAAATTGATTAGGCAGCAGTAACTTCCTGAAATTGATGAGGAAGTTGTTTGCATAGATTCAACCCTGGATACGATCATCTCAAAGACCTCCATTAAGAAATCTTCGACAAATTACTTTTATCGTGACTTACCGGAAGATATCTTGGAGTTTTATTGTAGACGTAGTCGGCTTAGAAAGCTACTTGTATTCACCTAGCGATTATGTCTCTAAGCCGAATGATTTCGAGGAGAGCCACGGCTTTTGCTAACAAGCGATTTGAGCAAGCTCTGGAAAGTTTCAAACCAGGCCCTTGTATGTATCCTCACATCAATAGGATAACGGACAGAAAAAGAATGGCTGGAGTCCTCACTTATGATGGATCCATGCTCATGGATGACAAAGCCATCGCTGACTCTATCGCAAAACATATTGCGAAAGTTTTTCAAAGAGAGAAAGCCAGTGAAGACTCTTCCACTACTTTGTTAGTGAACAGCACCATAACGAATTTCGACAGGAACAATGATCAATTGTGCTTGACTCAGTTCTCTGTTTTGAATCCCTTTGACGCACCTACTGGCCATGGTCTGTTTGTCAGCCCTGAGAGGCTCAATATGTTGGCACTGGAGCGAAATTCCAAAAAACCAGCAGGGGCTGATGGAATCTCCAATTATATTGTTAAAAGGCTTCCCCATGTTTTCTTTGTTTTGCTCGCGATTATTCCAAATAACTGCATTAATATTCCCTCAGCAATAGAAATGTGCAAAAATATTCGCAATACCTAAGAAGTCGGGCAGTATTGACATAGTTGATACTCGTCCAATTTCGTTGCTTCTAAATATTGGTAAGCTTCTTGAAAGGGTAATACTTGAAGGTATCCTACAATTCTCGGCTGGGGCAAGAATTGTGCCGGAAAGACCATTTGGTTTCAAAAAAGCTCACTCCACGATGGGTGCTATGAGCGTATTCTAAGCCGATATAACGAGAAGCTGGCGCAACGATAAGCTTGTTGTAGCTTGCCTGATCGATGTGGAGAAAGCCTTTGACTCTGTATGGATCAATGGGCTTTTCTACAAAATGATAAATCTTGGCATTCCGGCCCATATTGTGAAAACTATAGGTAGCTTGATGAGGGGATGAACTGCCTTTGCGGTGGCTGGTGTAGCTAGTTCAGACCCATTTAGCACTGACTCAGGGGGCCCACAGAGGTCTATATTAGGCCCATTTCTTTTTCCCATATTCAGCTCTGACGTCCCAGGCGTAAGAGATGAATATAAACCCGAAAGCCAGGTGAACATCTTCGCTGACGACTTGTTAGTGTGGTGATCTGAACACAATTTGCGCTTCGCTAGGATGCGGCTCCAAAGATATTTGAGATCTCTTACTGCCTATTACCAGAAATGGGGAATCAAGGTAAATGCAAAGAAAAGTGAATTAATTGTGTTCAAGGACCCCCACAAAAACTTCGGTCGTCATCCAAGAGGCATCTGTGACTCCAGGGTTAAGTTGTATGGGCAGATGGTGCACTGCTCTAGGCAAACGAAGTACTTGGGGGTAGTTTTCGACAGGAAAGCTACCTTTAGTGCTCACGTTGATAATATTTTGAAAAAAGTGACTTATGCCTTTTATCCTTTTATTTCTTTTCAGGAAACATTCGACAGCGAGCCTGTGAGTCAAGGTTTTGGCAGATAAAACCTTGATTCGTCCAATCATCACATATGCAATGATGATATGGATTGGAGCTCTGAAAATAAAATGGGGAAGGTAGGATTAGTTGAGCGAAAAATCCTTCGGGCTTGCACGGGACTATACAGACGGGAGGACGGACGGCCTTCCCACAAAAAGATGTTGTACAAGGAGACAGGGATGGAACCAATAAAATTGTATGCAGAAAACCTTGCAGAAGCGGGAATCGGGAGAGCCAAGGAGCACAAGGCGGGGGTTGTCAGGAGAGCGACGGACAACCATTCTATGGACGCAGCAAATGAGTAATTTTTAAGGTAGTCTTAAGGAAAAAAATGTACTTAATTTTAGGGAAATCAATTTTTAAAACTAGCTATTAGAGCAAATAATTTTTACAATCTTCTTTAATAATCCATTAATGTATGATAATATTGTGGATGTCAACATTTTAAAGTTTTCTTTTACCAAAAAGTTAATATTATAATGTAATTAAAGTAAATTATTATTGCACTCCGGGAAAAGCCCGAAGGCACAACCCGCATGTATATTGTTAGGTCAAGCTATTGGTTAATTATATATAAATGTAAAAAAAAGATCACCAAGTAAAGATCTTGAATCTTGGGTTTTCTTGAAAGATGTGATAACTGGTAAATATTTTGCAAAGTGGAGAGAATGGTAAGAATTATGAACAAATTTATATCTTATGTGTTGATTTTTTTGTTGTTTGTGTTTAGGAACAGTTCAGGAAACCATATCACGGCCTAAATTAGGAAGTATTTTGGCATCGCTACCTAAATTAGGAACGGTTTAGGCAAGCCCTATCAATACCTAAATGAGGAACTGCTTAGGCAAGCCCCACCACAGCCTAAATTAGGAACTGTTTAGGCAAGCCCCATCACTGTTTAAATCAGGAACTGTTTAGGCAAGCCCATCACTGCCTAGTTTAGGCAGTGATGAAGTAATGTGTTACCTTCGACATTAGGGCTTAATGAGAAATCCGCATTAGGCCCTAATACCCGTTTAGGCATGCCTAATTAGGGCCAAACGACTGCCTAAATTGAATTTCTACTTGGGTCTTGGATAAAGCATTTGTCAACGCCTTTGTGATCCATAGTCTGATCCTCGATAAAAGTACTGTAAAAAATGTTCAATGTTCTGTCTCTTAAGGCTTGATGACAATGAAATACCATAAAAAAAGACCCTATATCCAGGTCCTTCTAAGAGGTGCAAGTCCAACTACTCTACTCTGAGGGACGTACGTTTGGATTACAGAGGTAAGCATTGGCCTACATTTGTAGAGAATAGAGGAAGACGTGAGGTTTGTAGCATGAAGAATATTCAACCGAAGCCTCATAGTAAATGCTATCATTGAATGTGTTTTTGTGTTTAAATAGTTAAAAACTGTTTCGTCGAATATCAAGAAGGAAACGTTTAATACCATCATTTTAATTTGAGCTAAGTATATAACATTGTATTACATAAAGCTGCTGATGGTACAAATTAGTCCAAGTCCAAGAAATAGTACTTCTAAATATAATGAAATCTGAATAAAATAAGTGTTTTCTTTTACATACCTTATGTAAATAATATAACAAAATATAAAAAAAATCTTAAATATAAGTATCCCGGTAAGAAAGGGTTAGCGATTCGAAATAAATTTTTATCGAGAATTTATTAGAGACTCCTTTAATTTCAGTGTAAAACTTAATATTCAACAATTCCTGAACAATTTTAATAGTTAGATCTATTAAAATAAATGTATGAGTATGAATCGTTACTATTCATTGTTTTTATTTAAGTATCCTCACACTAATATATCAACCCTATCAACTAAATGAAGTAGTCAAATTTAAATATTTTCAGTTGTAATGGCACGCAATCGAACGTTCTTATGCCCAAATTCTGCAGAATCAGAACCATAATTGGTTTACTGCCTAATAAAATTCGAGCCTTTGCATGTAACAATTGGTCTTCGCACCACACATGTTAGTAAGGGAAGAAGAAACGTTTCCACCGATTCGTGATTGTAATTTCAGATTATAAAATCACATAAGAGCACAAAAAGAGGAGCACTAACGTGGTAACGTGGCCCCACGATGAACTTCTGATGAGGGCAGCGTGTAAGGTGGCTACACGGAATCTATATCAAATCTCTGGACCCATCCAATCTTTCGTCCTGGGTTTTATGCAACGAATACGCAATAATTCACCACTTAATCGCAGAGTACCGCACACTTAAGCGGATGGTAATTTAGATTAAAGTGCTTGCCATTGATTGGAATTGGAATTGCGTGCTCGCCTGCCTACCTTGCTGCCTGCATGCTCACTTACCGGGCTTCTCGGCTGGCGTTCCTGAAAAGGAGGACAAAGATACGAATGGACGTTTTCCGTTTAGAAAGATACTAACTTTAGGTATAAATTTAAAAGTCAAGAAATCAGGGGAATGTTTGTGGTTTGGCTGAGCGGTACTCCAATTTTTTTTCAAAATACTCTTCACGCTATATAATGATTCTGAAAAATTGCCAGATCAAATTTTAAGGATTTTTCTAATGAAATTAAAATTGTATATAGCTATACAGTAAAAATGAATTCTCTTATTTTTAAATTGTTGCCGTAAAATTCTCACTCCTGAAATTATTTTGTTTAATTTATAGTTAAAGTTAAAAATCGATGGGTTTTAAAAAGTACATTTTCAGCCGGCAATATTCCCCCCTCAATCTCAACATATTTGCAATTGAAGACTAAAGAAGGCGATAATGGCGTCTAATGACAGAATCCAATATTTGAATTTATTACTCATGGCCAGTAGCGCGACAAACATTATTTCCACTAAACTAAATATAAAATGCAATTGCGTTTTTGATATCTGATATTGAGATTGGCACCGAGTTCAACATGCATACTCCTAAATGGTGGTGACTCTATTGCATCGTTGTTGTATCGATAGGATCGTTGCCGTGCTCTGCATGATATGCACTAAGGAAACACTTAAATGAAAACTACTTAAGCGAAATTAACACTCGAGTTAAGAAAATATAATAAATATTTTTCACACTAAATGGACTATTAATACGTCTTGGAATCAAAACTTTCCAAGTTAGGCAAAAAGGACTATTAGAATCATTGCAGGTGGTGACTTTATGTGAACGGCACGAAGTGGACATTTTAGCGTGTTTTAGATAAATGAGTTAATTAAGGTTTGAATGAGAGCTGTATATTGGAAGGTTTTATCTATGGTAATTACACAGTTGGCTGAATATTTTTGATATCATATACGAGTATTTGCATCCAATTCCAAAAATATATTGAATGGGAACCAGTTAGATTTTTTTTTTGAAGAACGACTAAGCGTTCAGTTTAATTCGGTAAAGGCACGGAGTGAGTGGGGTATCTGGAGTTATTGTGATTCAGAATTTTAACATTGTAATGCTCACTCAGCCCTGGTTATCGTATCAAAAAAACTATTTTAATCTACAAATTATTTGGCGGATGTTAGGACATTATTGTTTTCTTTCATTTCCAAGTTCTTTAGGAACGCCAGGATAGTGTTATCGTTGTCAATTGGGTGAAGAAATTTGTATGATTCGTCCCTTAAGTATTTGTCAACTATGTCCAGTCTGAAGTCCTTGTAGATGTCTGTATTTGTAACATACCATGGAGTTTTTAGGACTCTTATTATTATACATACTATTTTGGATGGCCTGAAACATTTATGTCTTGGTCGTTTGTAGAAAGTGGAACTACTGTAAAGTAATGGTGACCGCATAATCTGCTTGTATATTAGAACTCTATTCTTATTGCTGAGCATCCCGTGTAGAAATTCAATTTAGGCAGGTATCAGGCCCTAGTTAGGCATGCCTAAACGGGTGTAAAACTTGGACCCTAAACGAAGCATCCGAAGCAATATATTGACCGCTGTCAAAAGACGGATCCTGAGGCGGATAACTGAGCAAAGCTAGGCAGGAATCAATGTTAAATTCGATACAACCATGAGCTGTATGAAACTTTTGACGAGCTGGAGGTCTCAACGATCGCAAGGCTGTGGAAGCTGCAATGGGCTGCCCACATGAATTGTATGGACGAAGAAAGGATACCCAAAAAGGTATTCGTTGAAAGAAATGAAGGGTGGAGAAACCGAGGAAACGCTGATCTGACTCGGTTGGCGAAGACGGTTTATCGGTGCTCGGATTTCAAAATTGGAGGATGCCGCCAATGGACCGAGATAGTTGGAGGCACTTGTTGCAGGAGGCGAAGGCTTGAGAGGGGCTGTAGCGCTACGAGTACGAAGAAGAAAAAGACACGGGCACTTGGGCCTGATACGGATTTCACATTAGGCCCTAAAGCCGAACGTTATGCATTTTCTCATCACAATGTAGCTTAGAAAACGATGAAGCTTGCCTAAACCGTTTTCAATTTAGGCAGTGAGAGAGCTTACATAAATAGTTCCTAATTTGGGCAGTGATGGGGCTTGCTTAAACATTTCCTAGTTTAGGCAGTGATTGGGCTTGCCTAACCAGTTTTTAAGTTTTAGTGTTTGAATGGATATTAATCTGCCCGTAAAGGACTGCAGCGGTGGACTGCTGCTTCAGCAAGCGCAAGATTTATGCTTAACTGGAGATGACCTTTTCTGGGGACGTGTCAGTACGTTGGCAAGTTAGCTTTTGAGTATCTTTGGGGCGGGTTCTTTTCCCTCAATATAAGGGCCCACTACAAAGTATTTTTCCAATTACAAATTACACGATGACTAGAGTCGAAACAACGAACCGATTGATCGATGGAAAGGTGTCAATGGCCGAAGTAACTGACCAAAAGGGATTACGAGGAAACGCTACGACGAATAACCGTTTAACCGTGCGCGAGAGATAGTGCGTTTTCGTCTTTGCCGAGGAAGATTACGGCCCACAAATAACAGTGGGGCATCCAAGCGATGGCGGTGCCTCCACGCACCCATCCCAACCGGATCTAAAATCCCAAAATATGATGCCTTGGCCCATATCGGATGTGGAAGGTCAAGCATCCCGGTGAGAGCCCCTGCAACAAAGAACAAGTTGGGTAAACAGACCTACGCTCATGTCAGAAGGGTTTTGTATTCAATTAACAAAATGCAGTCACAAGATCGAATCAAATCAAGAAACATGTCAAAGACGATTTCATTGGAGAAAATATGAAATACGAAGATCATACTATTATTAACAAAGTTGAACGAATTTCGACTTCTGAGGTTTTTGGTATTGTTATACTCATAAATATCTCCCTTGATAATTATTTCAGATGTCCATCCGCGACGGAGGAAACACATTTTTCATGTATTCTCCCCCTGTGAAGCAAAAACTGACAGTTTAACAACTGTTTTGAAAAGCTCCCATGAAAACTTTCATTTCATACTCATATCGGCTACGTTTGATGAATTTTTTTTTCAGGGGCCACTCTCCTGTACTGTCATCATCGATTAATGGCCAATTTTTTCGAATCCTAAAATGGTTACAAAGCTCTTTTGCTAGGAGCTCTCTCCCGCCTCCTTGACTTGTTTCGCTTATGAGTATTAATTGCAGGTACTCATCTTCAGTAATTCATTAAATTGAATCAAGTGTTCAAAGCATGCACCTTAAACGTTGAAGTTGGGAAAAAATAACTTAAAATTATTCAATCTTCGCATTTAAAACAGCCACTATTTTGTTTTACGATTACTGATACCACTAGCTAAACCGATTCTCAAAGATATACATGAAACCTTTTCATTCCTGAAATTTTCATGCAAATCCTAGTAAAACTGTAGTGTCTGAGTCGGTAAAAAGCGCATGTTGTTCCATAGCCATATGTTGCCATAGTAATAAATGCAGCGCATATTGTTCCATAGCAATACAGGAAAATTCAAACCGCTATAACTTTGCTAAATATAATTCAATCTTTATGAAACTTTCAGAAAATATTTATCTTATAAATTGTCATCTGTCTACTGAATTTCATTGAGTTTAAGGGTACCGTTAAGATTTTATTCAAGAAAACATAAAATCGATCAATCATACTATTACTAACAAAGTTGAGTGAATTGCGACTTCTCACGTATTTGTTGTTGTTGTACCCACCAAGGCCTACATTCCTGATTTTTTTCAGATTTTTCGGATCACAGGTGTCCAATCGCGAGGGGGGGACACAAATTTTTCGTGTATTTCCCCTCCCTGTGCGCCCCTCGAAGCGAACTTTGCCAAATTAAGAACTGTTTTGAAAGGTTCTCATCAAGACCTTTCATTTGATACCCATATCGGCTATCCAATGAAATTTTTTTTCGGGGGGTCACTCCCCTATATGGGGAGACCCCCCTTAAATACATTATAAAATTTTTTTGTAGTTGAACTTTGAAGAGAACACCACTTTATACCTACATACAAAATTTGAAACTGCTGTGACACACGGACGGACGGACGGACGCACGGACAGACAGACGGACAGACGGACAGACAGGACGCGAAACTAGTAGGGTTTTGTATGATTATTTTACAAAACCCTAAAAATGGGCCCTAGAGTTTAAAACGGGTTCTGCATCAGGCCCTAATGTCAAACATAATGCATTGTCACATCACTGCCTAGCTTAGAAAACGACGGAGCTTACCTAAACCGTTTTTAATTTAGGCAGTGATAGAGCTTGCGTAAACAGTTCCTAATTTGGGTACTGGTGAGGCTTGCCTAACCAGTTCCTAATTCAGCCAGCGATGGAGCTTGCCTAACCAGTTTTTATTTTAATTAAGGCAGTAATGGGGCTTGCCTTACTAGTTCCTAATTTAGGCATGCCTAAACACATCCTCATTCAGTTCCCAAACACAAAAAATTTCCTTGGAAAAATAAAATTTGTTCATAATACTTACCATTTCCTTCACTTGGCATAATACTTACCAGTTTTCATATTTTCCAAGATAATCCACATTCAAACCTGGATATATCAACTCAATAACATGTCTCTGATGCGAATCATATCCAGTGAAATATTATGATTCAATTTAGGCATGCCAAATTGCGGCCCTTTTAGAAATGCCTAGCTTAGGCTTGATACATAAGGGCCCCATAAGGCCCGCATTAGACCAACTTGGCAAAAAGTGATCAATTTCTCATCACATTCGAGCTTGAAAGTATTCACCTTCTACTATACATATAATTGTAATTTGTTGCCAAGAAATTTTATTTTGTTTCGATTTTGCATAAAAGAAATGTCTTCTTAGGAACTGGTTAGGCAAGCTCCATCACCGCCTCAATTAGGAATTATTTAAACAAGCCTCATCACCGCTTAAGTTGAATTTTTTTGTAAAGTGCAGAAAACTGTACATATTAAAACTTTTACCACAAATTTAAGGTTTGTTTTGTTTTTTTCTTCACTAAAAATATTTATGTTTAGAAACAGTTTAAGTAGGCCCAATCGTTACCTAAATTAGAAAATTTTTAGGCATGCCCCATCACTGTCTTAATTAGGAACTGTTTAGGCAGGCGCCATCACCGCTTAAATTAGGAACTGTTTAGGCAAGCATCATAACCGCCTAAATTAGGAACTGTTTAGGCACGCCCATCATAGCCAAAATTCGAAGTTTTTTTGTAAAATGAGGAAAATTGTGGCCAGCAAATTATATTTTTGTTGACAAATCGTAAAATGATCATAAAACTCTCATGAAACTATTATAACAGAATCAAGAAATTATTGTAAAACCTTGCTCAAACTATTGTAAAATCATCGTTGAACTATCATAAAACAAGCGCAAAACGATCGTTAAAATGTCGTAAATTTATCGTGAAACTATCGTGAAACTATCTTAAAACTATTATAAAAATATCGTACAACTAGCGTAAAACTATCATGATGCTATCGTTAAACTAACGTAAAATGATCATAAAACTATGATTACAACGATCGTCAAATTTTAATGAAAATATAGGGTTTTCCATTAAGGCCATAACAAATCGATTGTGAGGCGTGCTATGTGGCTAGTAGCACCGTCTTGTTGGAACCACATATCGTTGATGTCAAGTTCATCCAATTCTGGCCACAAAAAATCTTCCAACAATACACAATAGCGCTCTCCAATTGACGGTCATTTTCATTCAAAACAAAAAAAAATGACGGTCCAATCACACCTCCGGCGTGAAAACCGCACCAAGCAGTAACTTTTTGCGGAACAAACGATATCTTAAGAAGCATGTATGGGTTTGTTGCTGACTAATAACGCATATTTTGCTTATTAACAAAACTATGGAGCCAGAAATCAGCTTAAGATGAGTTTTCGATGAAACCGACTCAGAATCTCGGTACTATTTTTTAATACAATAATTTCCAAAAGTTTCTGGTTCGTGAACTTTCTTCTTCTTCTTCGTTGCACTACAGCCCTTTTCGGGCCCTCGCTTCCGGGAAATAGCACCTCCAACTCTCCCGGTCCATTGACCGCGTCCTCCGATTTCAAAATCTAAGCAGCAATGAACTGTCTAAGTTGACCGAGTGAGACCAGCGTTTCCTCGGTTTCCCCACTGGTCTCCGCCCTTCAGTTCGCCCAACGAATACCTTTTTGGGTATCCGTTGTTCGTGCATACGATTCATGTGTCCAGCTCACTGCAGCTTCCACAGTCTTAGAATCGTTAAGACCTCCGGTTCGTCAAAAATTTCATACAACTCATGCGTGCAATTTTCTAGAAAAACTGATGGAGAAATTAAAACGAAAATTCAGCAAAACCGGTGCTGCGCAATCGATTCTCCTCGTCGAAATCTCCTTCCCACTTGGGTTTCCAAACTAGTAGAGAGCTCCTACTCCATGGTCAGGTCCGTCCAAGCGTCGGGTGGGGTTCCAGCCCCATTAAAAAACCCTTCAGTGAAGTCTGCGACAAATTTCATGAAATCGTGGATTCTCGTGCCACCATTGAACTTTCGGATCTTTTATTATCCATGGCTCCAACCTTCTTTGCTGCAAAATAAAGGTGGACATACTGTTCACTGCGAGCTTTTTTCCGTTGTTTTTATTTAGCTGGTTTCTGTTTCAATTTAAATGTTGGTAGCAGTACGTAATATAATCGCCAACTCGTCTTCTGTTCGTTTATATTTTTTTTATTTATAATTACTTCCTTCATGGTTGGCAGCTCCGGGTTGACGATTTTGATGTATTAGAAGCTAGACTAGCGTCAATATCGTCTATATCGTAGCACACTAGGTCATCAAAGCTGCTGTGGCATTACACTCCTCTTAGTATTCTTTGATGCATCAGTTGGGGCGTCTATCGAAGGCTGCTGAACAAGGCTCAATTATTAGAGGTAATCGTTTATTAGTTATGGTTGTCCGATTTCTATGAGTTATTTTCTGGGCCAGCTTGTTGCACCATGGGCAGGGATAAATTTCAAATTTCAAATTCTGTCTTTTAGCAAACCGAACGAGGAAGATGAGACTTCTTCTTAATGTAAGTGTCGTCCCAACTTTGCCAACATCTGCTAGGTAGGTCTTTAGGGCATTGTAAAATCATTTTACAATACCCTACTAAAATCGCGTCCTGTCTGTCTATCCGTCCGCCCGTGTGTCACACCACTTTTTCTCGCAAACTACATAAGCTAGAAACATAAGATTTTGTAAGTAGGTGTAAAGCGATGCACTCTTCAAAGTTTAGTAAAAAAAATGTTATAAGTCTCCCCATAAAGGAGAATGGCCCCCGAAAAAAAAATTTTCATCGCATGTAAGCAATATAGAAACAGGTCTTAAAATGACAAATTTTGCTTTAAGGGGTGCAGGGGAAAAGGAAATGTACGTAAATTTTGTGTGTGTACCCCCCCCCCCCCTCGAGATGGACACCTTTCACTCGAATAATCTGAAAAAAAATCACAGAGGTGAGACTTTAAGAGTACAAGGGCAACAAATACCTTAGAATTCGAAATTCGATCAACTTTGTTAATGACAGTACATTTTATAAATTTTACGTTTTTGCCTATAAAATCAAAATGGGACCCTTAAATTTTCCAAAAACTATAATTTAAGTTTTTTGAAAGCAGTTGTATGCATTCTGAAAATTTCACAACAATCAAGCAAACTGCTCGAAAACCTTCTTAACACTTATTCGAAATTTTATTTGCAGATTTGGGAAAAAAATTTAATTTTTTCCATTTATAGTTGTAAATCATAAAATATTTTTTAATTTTATTTTAATTAAATGTCAATTTTATATTAGTCTTTTTCTATATTAAATTTAAACTTTTCTTTCTAATTATATTCTTTATGATATTTATCCTTTTATTATTATTTAAAATTTTTTCATTTTTAACTTCTATTAATTTAAAAATTCAAGGTGGCAATTAAAATTTGGGACATGAGAGCACTGAGATAATACAGTCATCCATGTATTGCATTGTTGAATGCAGTCTGTCTTGGCTGAGCTAGCAGCTTGTATCAATTTACCGGTGCGGCATGTTGATTAGCGGTGAACTGCTAGGGCGGATCGAGGAAGTCTGGTTTGACTCGCCACGGAGAGGAGACGTCTTGATGTGTCAATTTAAATAGTTGTGAGGGCGCTGTGCAACATTTACGATAGTTGAAATCGCGTGTTGTTGTTTGATACCTAAATAATTTATGGAAGGTATTGTCGCAAAAATAGCAAAAACGTTGCAAATATTACTAAAGATAGTTGAACTAAAATGCCCCCAGTCGGGTGAACGGCAGTGCCAGTTGGCATTTTCTTAGCACTCTTTGTGATAGTTATTATGGTATCATTTTATAAAATAAATTGAATGATCAAGGCCATGATTGACTCAAAGTGAGTCGGGCTGTGTTTAAAAGTCCATTAAATTGCTTACAAACTAAGAAGTGCATGACAAACTGGATTACGAAAGAGCTTGAGTGTGCCGAATTATTAGTAAAGCTATGTATCTTAATATGAGCGTGTTGCAATGCAAACCATATGTGTATTTTCAAGGAGAAATGTTTGATGTTTACCTTTTCGTATGAATTCGGTGTTAACTAAAGTTAATTGAAATCGAGATATTATCTAGTGTTCGCAATTTTAAAACAGACCTGAAAACGGTTATCAACAGGAAATGTCAGTTCCCGTCTTTTCAAGGTCATTAGCAATAATCGGTGTTGCATGGGAAAACATCACAAAACAACGACTCTGGAAGTAGTACTCTGCAATCGAAATGCACTAAAGGGGTCGTTCAACGGGACTGGATATTCGAGATTACGAAAGACTGGCAATAAATGAGAATTTTAGTCTAAGTCAAGTCACACATTTTCTAATTTTTATTATTATTCATCTTAACATAAAGTTATTCGCCCAATTGCGTGAGTTGTCTGTAAAGTGTTCATGTGAATTATAATTATAATATATCAATAAGTTAAAATTTAATCAAATAAGTTAGAGCAAGTGCATTTTTAGGTCTTTGTAAAATTTTTTTTTACAAAGACCTACTAGTTTCGCGACCTGTCTGTCCGTCTGTGCGTCCGTCTGTCCGTCCGTCCGTCTGTCCGTCTGTCCGTGCGTCACAGCTGATTTTCTCAGAAACTATAGAAGCTAGAACGCTCAAACTTTGTGAAAAGGTCAGAAGTGATCGTCTCTCAAAAGTTAAGATCTTGGCAAAAATTTAAAAAATGTTTAAGGGGGGTCCCCCCTAATAACGAATTGGCCCTTAAAAATTTTTTTTAATCAAAGGTAGTCGAGTGAGGTATCTAATGAAAGGTCTTGATTAGGACTTTTAGAATCTGAAATAAAAAAGTCATTTGATGAATTAGGGCGTCCACGGGAAGGCAAAATGTACCCGAAATTTGTGTCCCCCCCCCCCCTCGCGATTGGACACCTTTCAGCCGAAAAATCTGAAAATTATCACGAATGTGGACCTTTATGAGTACAAGGGCAACAAATACCTTAGAAATCGAAATTCGCTCAACTTTGTTAATAATAGTATGATTTGTAGATTTTACATTTTCGCCCATAAAATCAAAACGGTACCTTTAAACTTTTTGAAATTTTGCTATTATATAGACTGACATAAGATATATATGTTCACAAAATTTAATTGAGATCGAATCATAATCAAGTGAGTTATAGCCATTTCAATTATATGGAATTACAACAACGATAACACGTGTTTATGGTTCATATAGGGTTTTCCAATAAGAGGTGTTATTTTGATATTAAAAGAAAAATGGCATTTTTTAAAATAAATGATCGGATGTTTAGTTCATTATAAAGAAGAAGATATGCCGTTAATAGCAATAACTAATATTGGGCAAATAATCACTACGACACGCTTACAGGACCATATCCTCTTCATGAAATTTTCCATAACCAAATCGCAAAGTGGCTGCCCTATGTCCTCGATAGCCTTATGAATTTCATCTTTGAGATCTTGAATTGACGCTGGACTATTGGCATAGGCCTTCTCTATCACGTGGCTCCAAAGGAAGAAGTCGCAAGGTGTTAAATCAGAAGATCTATTCAAAATAACACCTCTTATTGGAAAACCCTATATATATAAAATTGACTTAGGTACTTTTATTTTCTTTCAATTTTCATGAAAATTTAAGGAATAGTGTTTAACTTGAACATGATCAATCGGCCGAGCATTCAGAAAAATCATTTAAGCAAGATCAAAATGGCTCCTGCACTGTGCTTATGAAAGAAACTGTGCATCTTTTGTATAAATTTGAACGATTTCATATCTAAGTATTGGATGAATAATTCAAGTTATCGATTCACGCCATTAGAAAACTTGCTTCTAACCCTAGAATGTTTACAAAGACCTTCTGGTAGGAGCACTATCCTGCTTACTCAACTTGTTTTATATAGTACAACGGTTCCAACGAATAGTTAACAATCCAGCATCATTGCAATACACCGACATCACCAGCGGGCGTCCGGCGAGGTTGTTGGGCAAGTACCCTTTTTCTTAGTTTTTTTGATTTTCGAAATCTATTCATCCTGTTTCAAGGCTCCAAGTAATGGACGATTTATTGCCCAAAATATTGACGTTACATTATTTATATACAGAGGTATGCGTCGCGACAATCCGAAACTATTCATTAGCGAAACATTTAATAATTTACTAAAACTGTTCATTTGCGAGGTATTCTCTAATTTATTGAAATTATACCTTTGCAAAATATGTAATACAGGGTGCGGCAGCATAACTTCCTTTTTTGAAATGCCCGCCCTTAAAGTGCTAGCTGTTATAGCGCGGTGCTAGTGGTCTCATTCGAGAGAGGTGATTTTAAAGTTTTGCTCATCCCTTGGTTAGTCGCTATCATGCGTTGGAACAGTGCGGAGCATGCATTTACCGTTGAAAAATTGAAAATTTGTTTTGTTGAATTTTGAAAAAAGGAAGTTATGCTGCCGCACCCTGTAATTTATTGCAACTGTTTATTTGCGAAACATTTAATAATTTATTGAAACTTTTCATTTGCAAAATATTTAGTAATTTATTGAAACTACTTTATTTAGAACTCACCGAGCTGCAATGGATTGAGGTAGTTACGTTTGAAATTTTGAGAATTGTATTGTTGAAATTGATAGAAAATAAATAGTAATAACAGGCCAATTGAAAAGTCCGTGGTCTGATACACAGATGGCGGTGCTGGTATTAAATTTAGTTAGTACAAACGATACATGTTAAAATTTGACAGCAGTCCGACCATTAGTTTGTGAGATATTGCGTTGTGAGTGTAGCTACTTTTGTTATTTGAAAAAAGATGGAAAAAAAAATTTCGTGTGCTGATAAAATATTGATTTTTGAAGGGAAAATACACGGAAGACGGCGAACGCAGTGGACGCCCAAAAGAGGTTGTCATCGACAAAAACATCAAAAAAGTTCACAAAATAATTTTGAATGACCGTAAAGTGAAGTTGATCGAGATAGCAGACATTGTGAAGATATCATCTGAATGTGTACATCATATCATTCACGAATATTTGTACATGAGAAAGCTGTGTGCAAAATGGGTGCCGCACGAGCTCACAATCGATGAAAAGCAACAATGTGTTAATGATTCTGAGCAGTGTTTAAGCGCAATAAACCTGAATTTTTGCATCGATAAATGACAATGGATGAAACATATCTCCCACATTTCACTCCAGAGTCCAATCGACAGTCAGCTGAGTGGACTGCACACGATTAACCGGATCCAAAGCGAGGAAAAACACAACAGTAACCTGGCAAGGTTATGGCATCAGTATTCTGGGATGCGCAAGGCATAATATAAATTGATTACCTCCAAAAGGGCCAGACCATCAACAGCGATTATTATTGGATCGTTTAAAGGATGAAATCGTTCAAAAACGGCCCCATTTGACCGGGGACTTTTCAATTGGCCTGTTATCTGTTAATTGAAAAGAAAACTCGGTCTTTCTATTTCATAGAACCTGACCGGGTATGAGACCCGCCACTTTGGCCGGCCGCTCCGCTATAATGAGCTAGCCATCGGGCGAGCTCTACCCTTTTTATGCGTTACAGGGGCTCTTGCCCGGGTAAGGTGGCCTTTCGCTCGCGTGCCTATTTCTGGCACAGTGTTATATGATTCCCTCATATAATATGTATTATCACATAAATTTGCCACGTTTATATTTCTCATTTAAAGGAAAAATTCATTCAAATTATGTTTGTAAGATTTTTTCACTTAAATGGGAAATATGGTCACGCTTACATTTAGATCTTGATCCGGCCGGAAGGGAGCGAGGGGGCACCGTTTCCACCTAGATGCCCCATTCTTATTTGGGGGCCATAAGTACCGTCGGTAACGACGAAGTCCTCTTAAGTCGGTCTGTTTTCTCCAGGCCCGGTTTGCCCTCCAAGTCAGCAATTTAATGACCCTTAGTAGGTTACCCCCTTCTCGAATCCGGTCGATACTTAATTACCTCTTTTGAAATTCGTGGATGCGAAAAAATTTTTTGAAGCGGGTCTTGTGCTGCGGAAAAGAACCCGCCTACGACACCGCAATGCTAGCCTCCCAGCGCATTAACGCATCTTCAGACAAGTCCATCACGGCGGATACTACCATCCGCTTTCGCCGAGGCAGTAGACACACGCTGCAGTCTTTTACGGCCATTTTTATATACACCCTTTCCACTAAAACCATGTGACTATTGCCTAATATTTCCGACACCAGCATCAGAAGGTCTAACACGATGTCGCCGATTTGAACTTGGGAGCTGCTGCGCTAGCGGAATATGCCCTAACCCACTGCTCCATATGGACTGTCATTTAGCTGTAAACTTTCCAATAATGTTTTTCTTCATCCAGCAAATACACCCTTTGACTGCGCAAAACAACTGCCCCTTTCTTTGGAGCTTAACGACAAACCCCAAAATAATAAAATCGCATATATATAATATAATAATAAAATCGCACGTAAGTAAATTGAAAAAATTAGAAAAATTTAGTTTAAGAAAATCCTCATGTAGGGCACGTACATAAAAGATCTATTTTAATTCCGTTTTACTTATTCCGTTGATAAAAGCTGTTAACTAAAGTTAACTTCTATAAAATTTAGTGAAAGGAAATATTTTGTTGGCAAAGATCAAAACCAATACTTAGTAGCAGTAGTTGCATTTTCAAATAATTAAAATAACTCAATTCATCCTCACTGCCCCCATCCTAACATATTCACGTGACAGATAATTGTACGCATCGTACGCAGATAAAATCCAATAATTTTGATTATCCTTAGTGAAGGCTATTCCAATTGGATGCAGAACTGGTTGTGATTTTTGGTCGTTTCTTGTATTCTGTATCGTATCCCATTGACTGGAATTGGAAACAAGAAGAAATCTGGTAATGGCACTGAACATGAAAATTCTTTTAATGAACTTCCGATAATCGCGTACAAACGAACCATACAACATCTTCAGTCTGTCAAGTGCTCGTGCGAAAGATTGCTTCAGTTATTGGTTTGCCTGGAAGCATCAGCGGCCACATACACCTGCTTATCGGCAGACCAGAAAACTCCTTGCGAAAATAACACTGCACTTTGGACATCGATGCGAACGGATAGACGGACGAATGTAAAATCTTGGCGAGGTGAATAAGATGAGCAATAAGAAAAGTCAAGACATTCCATGTCCAGAAGAACATGACCGATTACAGTAAAGTGCACTGTATCTTCCGCACTGTTGTTGGGTAATATGGTGATGGTGTTGCCAGTACTCGAAGGTTACTCTACCTCTAACTGATAAATATAAGCTCGGGAGTTTGAGAAGGAATTCAGCATGTTCTAGGAAATCCCAACAGTCCTTTATACGATTGTCATCTAACCTGTGCCTAAAATAATCAGGGATACCTGGCAATACTCGTTTACATGTAAACACAAATGCTCCACCGAGAAACCTTTAAGAATAAGGAAAACCGATTCAAGTCATTTTGCACACTGGTGCCTCACCATTGTGATAGCGTGGTATATACGAACGTGAAGATGTGGATGGATAGATGTAACTCGATGGAAAGAACGAGTTATGGTAATGTAAATCCACCTGTGCCTTGGCATATCTCAAGGGTTCTGACTACGAGGGAAAAATCAAAGATGAGTTGCAAGTATACACACACATCGTCTATCCATGGACCAGCGTTGTCTCGGTTTAATCAGCTCTTGGCAACCGTGTCTGGATGCATCAGTCGATGATGACATGTTTTTATTGTCTTTCGAATAAATAAGAGATATCGGTTCAACGTATGTAAGATTTTTGATCGATGTTTATTCTAGTAAAATTCTGATATTGCCAACAAAGTAACAAATAGTTATAATTAAAATTATGCAAATTAATATTTCGGGATATTACATGAGATTAATGTACCTACTACAAATACCAGTCAAATGATGATTTCAGCGATTAGGATTAACTTGAAAACTCTTTTAAAATTCTTATATACTTTCTGATGAATCCGACCTGTAGAATCGTCGAAAAGATTATGTTTTATTTCCAGTTCAAGACTGAAGTTTATTTTCACTCCATTATAAAACAAACATAAAGAGGAACGACATAGACTCGTTATATTATATCATATGACATAGCCATTGAGCAACGATGTAATATTGAATATTAGTTTGATTTAGATATAATATACAGCACCTAAATCGAGATTGAATATAATATTCAACATTTTAACATAAGATTGATTCTAGTTTGATCTTCGAAATTTTTAATAAAGATTCAATGCTCACATGTTAGATTTAGGCATTCGTTTACCAGATCTCGTTATAAAAGAAATTGTGGTGGCTTTGACTTGTTCTACGCTGGTGATCGTTTCGTTGAGAAGTGTTTAATTCCCTCTTGGTGAGGCTTGCAAAATTCGGTAGTTTACAAAGACTTGTATCCGGCAACGTTTAAGGTAATTTCCTGTCGAATAGCGTTCTCACTGGGCAATGCTATTCGGCTTAACAGCCGCTTCAAACTTCGCCGTAGATGGCCCCAAGCCCGGTTTAGAAAGGAAGAGGGATCCGCTTGTTCCCGCCACCTGCAGTTTACGTGATTTCTCATCCTAAATCCCAGGACTAAACGGTAGTAAATAGTCTCGGCGTCGCACATTGGGCTTACTGGTTCGCCAAAGATGCGGCACTAAATACCAAGAAATACCAATAACTGCAAACATACCTGTAGCTCTGCTATTAAATCCTACTTACAACTTCTTTGTGGTGACATAAGTGGATGAAAGCGAATCTTCCGCGCCTGATAACGGAATTGAAAGTAATAAGCATGCCACCGGAATGGAGGTTGGGCGATGGGCTAGCTACCCATCCCTGGAAATCCTAACATTATTTCGAAACCTGCAACAGAGCGTCAGAATGGATTGGATCTACGGCAATTACCTTGCAACCGAAAAAAGAACTATGGAATTGGATCCTGAAATGTCAGATCACTGAACTTCTTTGGACCTATTAGAGAATTTTTACAACAGGATTATCAATATAAATTAAATATACTGGCAATCCAGGAAACTAACTAGATGGGAAATGATATTCAAGATATGAGATTACACACAATATTCAAAAGTGGAAAGCCTGCTGGAAAGTAAGAGTTCGACGTGGCCTTTATTCTGGGTAGGGAGTTCAAATCGTACGATTTTAAGGCAACCAACGAGCTATTGTGTGCGATTCGTATGAAGGTAAAATTTTTCAAAATTAAGCTGATAAATGTACATGCCCTGACTGAAGAAAAGGACTAAGTAACTAAGGAAACGTTCCACAATCACCTGGAAACACTAGTTGACTCATTACCTACAAACACCACCAAAATTTTTCTGGGTGATTTCGACGCCAAGGTTGGCAATGAGCTATTTCATCGGGGGACGACTGGAGGATATAGCCTCCACGATGGAACGAACGGCAATGGCCTGCGCCTGATTGACTTTGCATGTAGTGGAAATCTAGCCATACATTCAACTTACTCCCCTCATCGGCGCATGCATAAAATGACTTGAGTATCACCAGATGGCAACACACAAAACCAGATCGACCATGCTCTGATCCAACATCGTTGGGGCTCGAGCAGACTTGACGTCCATGAATATTGAAATTCGTTGCATTCTTTTTCTTCTTTGTAGCCCTACAGCCCCTCTCGGGCAAAAAACGCCTCCAACTGTCTCGGTCCATTGACCGTGTCCTCCGATTTCAAAATCCCAGCAGCGATGAACCGTCTGCATAGATCGAGTCAGGTCAGTGTTTTCTCGGTTTCCCTACCGGTCCCCAGCCTTCAGTTCTCCCAACAAATACCTTTTTGGTTATCCGTTGTTCGCCCATACGATTCATATCTCCAGCTCATTGTAGCTTCCGCAGTCTTGACCCTGCGGCTTGTCAAAAGTTACATACAGCTCATGGTTGTATCAAGTTGATCCCCATCTAGCTTCACTCCGATTGCTCGCCTCAGGACCCTTCGTTCAAAGGCGTTCAATATATTTGCGGATACTTGGGTTAGAGTTCATGTTTCACCCGCATAGCATAACATAGATCTCATCACAGTTTTGTTTACTTGGAGCTTTGTTTTCGTTTGTATGCAGCTGCTCTTCAAGATCATCAAAATTGAGTAAAATATTTTATTTGCGAGCTGTATTCTTCGGCGTATTTCGTCTTTTTCACTGCCCGTTTTCATTATTTTGGCGCCTAAATACACAAATTTGCTCACATTTTTAATATTATATTCGCCAAGTGTGATATTTTGTCTACTAGAGGTATTTTCTTCGGCTGCGTCATGAGCTTTATTTTATCATAGCCTGATCGAATTAACGCATTGATATTGTATGTCAAAGACGTATTCGGCACAGACCAGCCCACTACAAAAATTTGACATCGGAAGGCTCCAAATGGCATCTGTGGCCAAAAATTTCAAGGAGAACCTCTATTACCAGTTGGTTCCCATCCTATCAGGCACATGGCTGAAAACAAACAACGAACTATGGGTGAAAGTGAAAGCGGCAATTCAGACCGTGGCAAAAAAGACGATCCGACTTCAAGTGTGGCGCAAAAGACATGGTTGGTTTGACGATGAGTGCCAGAATGCGTTAAACAAAAAAATGAGGTAAACAAAGAATGTGTAGGTAGGAAAACCAGGACGAAGACAGAGTATTATGAAAATCTCAGAAGAGTAGCGAATAAGATCATGAGAATTGGGAAAAGACAATATTATGAGAAACAATTGAATAGTATCGATGTAAGTCTTCTTCTTCTTCTTAACACTACAGCCCCTGTCGAGCCTTCGCTTCTTGCAAATAGCGCCTCTAACTGTCGCGGTCCATTAATCGCGGCATCCGATTTTGAAATCTGAACAGTGATTAAAGCCTAGTGGGCAATACCACAAGATAAGCGCATAAAGAAGTGAAGCCTGTAAGAAGGTTATTAGCCCAAGACCACGCTCTGCCATGATAACATCGACAACAGCACCGCTGATGAAAACAGGCTTAAAATGCACACCATATTGCAAGAACCTCTAAAATCCTCCATATATGTCTAGAACATCAGAGCTTATAAATATTCCCAGAGAACTTCCATTGGCCCCACCAAGTGTGGATGAAGTTTGTTCCACCATCAAAGTTCAAAAGAACTATAAAGCTTATTAAATATGGTGGGAGTGGTGTTCAGAAAGCTATCATAAAGCATATTTAGCAACAAAAACATATGCCAAATGAGTGGAGCCCATCAATTATATTCCCTATCCACAAAAAAGTGACAAGCTACGGTGTAAAAACTATATAGACGGATCACCATTCTGCATGGCATACAGAATATTTTCAAAGATGTCAGAGAATAAAATCTGATCATTGGTCAACAGTACTTTACGGGAGTATCAAGGTGTCTTCAGAGCAGGCAAATCGATGGCATACCAATTGTTCATAGCCAAGTAGGTACTTGAGAAATGCTGGGAGTTAAACATAGACGTACACCAAATTTTTGTTGACTTTAAGCAAGTGTACGATCGTATTGATCCTAGCGTACTGCACCAAATAATGTTTTTCTTTACTATTCTAGCCAAATCAGTCTGTCTTACCAAAATGACAAAGACATCGCAAACTCCAAAGTCCGCACCGATAACCAACTTACCGATGCCTTTGACACAAATATCGGACTGAAGCAGGGAGATGGGCTGGCGACATTGCTATTCCATTTGGCCCCGGAATACTTCATAAGGAAGCTACCTGTTGATACAAGAAGTACATTACTATACAAGCCAAGCCAAGTTATATCCCATGCGGATGACATCAGCATTCTGTCAAGATCACTAACAACCACCAACAAACTTTTCCTGAAACTCGACAGCGAAACAAAAGTAGTAGAGCTACAAATCAATAAAAATAAAACAAAGCTCATGATGCAGTCGAGGAAAAATACCTCACATTGTGGTAACCTCAATCCTGCGGATCGGTATTTCGCAGAGATCTGTTCTACCTATATATAAATGTCCCAACCAGCTGCTAAGGTATTTGTTTCTTGTTTGTGTTGGGGAGGCAAACGCCATTCACGCTTAGAGTGTGGGACTCCCATGCGCGCAAGACAAGGAGTACCCACCAAACACCCCCCCTGTCAACCCGAGAACCCAGTCTGGGACCGTTTGACACATTATTTCGGGCGAGGTCTCATTTTTTTACGCCGTGAGCCGTCTTCAAGCTGGGGGATCCCTCTTCTAGTGGAAGGGAAAGAAGAAGTGTCAGACAAGTGATCCCCCAGCCCAAACACCCCCGGGTGCTGTGAGTCCCTTTTATCTTTTAGGACTACCCGAACATAATGTGCCACCTGGTTCCATTTGTCAACCGATTCGAGCATCACCGTGACTATACTATCCGGGGTGAGCTTACCCTGTAGAGTTCTTTCGCAGCCTGTCTCATTTTCTGCACACAAAAAATGTGTGGCAGGCATTGTCTTTCTCTCCTGGGCAATACCGACAATCGGGGAACCGTGATTTACCAATCTTGTACAGGTAAGACTGAAAACACCCATGCCCACTCAAAAGCTGGGCCAGATAGAAGTCAGTCTCATCATGCCTTTGATTTAGCCACGGTCTCACATCTGGGATGAGGCGCGCAGTCCACCTTCCTTTCGTACAATTCACACAAACCTGGTGCCAATCGTTGAGTGAGCGCTGTCTATCCTCGCAGACAACCATCTCCCTCGCACCCTCATTTCACCACAGGTAAATAGCGTGGCGCTCTCTAGCAAGGACGGTGACAGGTATCATGTCTACAATAACTCTCATCACCGCATCAGAGACTGTCGAGTACGAAGATGCAATCCTCAGTGCTGCTTTTCTCTGTACCCGTGCCAAGGGTTTTCGGTATACTTCCTTACTGAAAGTGTCCCCACATACCTCTGCTCCATACAGTAGCACTGACCCTACAGCATTCATCATCTTCTTGATGGGCTGGGTCTCCCTGCGTTGGCCATAAGTCAACTCAGAGCCGATACTCCCGAAGCAGACTTATTAGCCGTTGCCCTGAGCTACTCAGAGAAACTCATCTTTGGGTCCATAAGCAGCCCCAGGTACTCCACTGCTGGCTTTGATTCGTTTACTATGTCTCCAATACTGATCATTCTTACTCTAGGGTTTCTCTTTTTTGTCAAGATGATCACGATGATTTTCTCCAGTGCTAAAATGAACCCGCGAGCAGTCATATAGTCTCTCTCTCGGTGCATCAGCATACCTGCCCTATGTTGCGCTTGTTCAATGGTGCGACCAGAGCCTCAACATCATCCGCATAGCCAATCGAGAACGACTCATCTGGGATCTCCAGTCTTAGTCATTCGTCATAAGATACGTTCGACAGGTCCCGACCAAGGATAGATCCCTGGGCAACACCCGATGTAACCACCTCTCTGTTGTATCGTAGAGCAGGCTTCGGTCCTTTAAGTAGTCCCTCAAAAGCCGCATTAGATATTCTGGAACTTGAAAAGGGTTTTCCAGCGTATCCAGAATATCCACCCATCTAGTGGAGTTGAAGGCGTTCCTGACGTCGAGCGTCACCAACAGGATGATCTATCACTTGGTGCAACTATATGCCTCTGCCTTATGGACCACCCTCACCACCTCTGCAATCGCATCAATGGCAGAACGTCCTGCTCTAAAGCCGTACTGCCGAGGAGATAGGTCTCCAGCTGCACGAATCGTGTCAGCGAGTCTTCCCGTGATGAATTTCTCTAGCACTTTCCCAGCAGTGGCTAGCATGGATGACGGGCGGTATGCAGATGGCGATCCGGGATTTCCCTTCTCCTTGCTGAATAGCACGATCTTTGATACCATCTATCATACAGGAGATCCCGGTCCCGAAGGCAAGCGTTGAATGTACTTAGCAGCAAGTCAGGACAATGGTGATGCAGAAGTTGCAACACCTCACCTGGAACACCATCTGGACCTGGAGCGTTCCTCGCTTTCAGCGAAAGGACTGCCTCTTCCAGTCTCGGCTGCGTGAAGAATGGACACTCAACTGCTGTTTCACCATGGACAGCGTCAACATGGACGCCTTCGAAGAGTGCCCCCACTATCTCGTCCATCTTTTCCACATCATGTATACAAGGTTTCCGTAATGCACCAAGCTTCCGCATAACCAGCTTGTAGCCAAGGCCCCATGGATCCTTGTTCACATTGTCCACTAGATCTTGCCACCAGTGAGCCTTGATGTTGTTGATCAATTTGCGAAAGCTTTTATGGGCCGACTTGTATGCTGCCACCATGTTGCATGCCTCGGGGGGCACCGCGTCGGTAATACTTGGGAGCGCGTATTATTTCAGCGGTTCTCTTTGTTCTTTTTCCTCGGAATGAAGTTAACATAATTTGAAGTAGATTCGTTGGAAGTCGTTCGACGCATTTAAATCGGGCATTTGAACCGGTGGCTTAGTTTTGTAATTGGGACCTAGTTGGCTTGCGTAAAACGTGCAACCGAAACTCCTGTCCGATTTAACTAACTAGCCAGCACCCTCCTTGGAGTAGACTTAGAGTGTCCTGACTTATCGACCGGATGGGTATAGTCCGTTGTCACGGTACAAGGATTCACGTCTAGAACCGATGAGAGGTCGGCTGAGATTTCCTTCGGGAAATCTCTCGAGTAAACGAGACGTAGAAAATCATTACAAAATACACAAAATGTGACATATGACGAATGAACTATCGAAAGTGTGGGCAAATTTGTAAATTTAGGTGCCAAAATAACCAGAACTGCTAATGAAAGAAACGAAATACGCCAGAGAATACAGCTCGCAAATAAAACATTTTATTCAATTTCGACGATTTTAAAGACCAGCTGCATACACAGGAAAACAAAGCTCTAAGTATGCAAATCGGTGATAAGACCTTTGTTATACCATGAATGTGAAACATGGGTCATAGCATAAGCATTCGCAAATATAGTGAACGCCTTTGAGCGATGGGTCCTGAGCCGGATAATTGGATGGAAACTAGACAGGGATCAATGGCAGCTCGATACAACCATTGAGCTGTATGAAATTTTTGAAGAGCCAGAAGTCTCAACGATTGTAAGATTGTGGAAGCTGCAATGGGCTGACCACATGAATGGTATGGACAAACAATGGATACCCAACAAGAAAGTCATTGGGAGTACTGAAACTAAGGAAATAATGGCCTGACGAAGACAGTTTATCACTGCCCAGATTTCAAAATTAGTTAACACGATCAATTGACCGAGACATTTGGAGGCGCTTGTCGTGGGACGCGAGGGCCTGAGGGGGGCTGCAGTGCTACAAAGAAGAAGAGACAAGTTAAATGGTTCCAAACTTAGCATTTTAGTTTGTTGGTGATGAGAAAGATTGTGGAAGTCTTCCTTCATCCTATCTTTCAGCCCAAAATCTGCAATTGGTTATTGTTCTTCTTTTTCCAGATTTTCTCGCCTCCAGGACTCCACTCTGACAGAAAACCATACTTGCAAACACACTACTTGCATTTAATAAATGCAGAGGATTTTTTGCAGGTGGAGTTCAATTTCGAGATCTATGTACTAAATTTTGAAATTTCGCTTCTCCGATGCAATCTTCACACTGCGTATTCCACAGGAAGTACAAGCGTGGCTTTTACAAATGTCCGCTTAGAAACTACCTAAAACTCAAATACAGCCCGTAGCACGCCTGTACACCCAGAAAAAATGTGTGGTTGATTGAAAAAAGTTATTTTCAGGTTTGCTAACGCTTACAATAGCTCTTCTAAAATTTGCAGGAACTTATTTTTAGTAAACGTTTAGGCAAATTACCCAGCTTCACGTCCAATCAACCATTAAAAGAAAAATGTTATATATACCATGCGGAGATTCCACTCTCCCTCGTTCTGGAGCTGTAAACTTACATCTTATTGGATAAATCCTCGTTTATATTTATTCCATCATTTATTCATTTAAATTCTTACCTTGACTTTAACTATCACAATTACAAGCCGGAAGCGCTTGCTTTGAGACATAGGACATGTTATACTAACCTAAATAAGTCATCTTTGCCGAGCGTGATCTAATGTGATTTGCCTAAGGTCATTTTTGGCCTTCCCTATTATTTACATCTTCATCTAAAAATAAGTTTTGTAGACAGAGCTACGCTCATGTCAAGTGGGTTTTGTGCTCAGCCTACGATATGCAGACACCAATAATGAATAAACTAAAGAAAAACTTGAACGACATCTACAACATATATACATACTCGTTTTAGAAGGGACCCATTATTGTACCATTTTGACTTACTGCCATTTTCTCGCAATATTACTAACAGCCATTGACTGAATGAAATATTAAAGATATTTTTTTTATTTATTTAATTTGAAAATTAAAATATCCTATTCAAAGTATACTGTCTGGTTCGAATGGTAGAAATACCGTGCATTGTTTTTTTTTTATACTCGGAGAGCTGTCAAATTGCTTTTAATTTCGTGAATGTGATTTAACTTAATTGAAACTTCCAGACTATAAGAACCTGTCTTTGACTACTCTAATATTAATTTAAAGGTGCCCATTTGAACTCATAAGGAAAAATGTTATATTTACAAGTTCTACTATTTCTGACAAAGTTGAGTGACTCTAAACTTCTATGGTATTTGTTATTGATGTACTTATGAAAAACTACCACAATTAATTTTTCACCTTTAAAATACAGTTTTCATCAAAGTTAATAGCCTGTACTTGCAATGCTGAAGTTGGAAAAAATAACTTAAATTTATTCGATATGCTCGTTTAAAATGGCAGCCATTTTGTTTTACGATAACTACGAGTAATATCACTCGTTAAACAGATTTCGAAAACTAGCATGCGTGATTTTGTAGAATTCAAACCTATGCAATACCGAGCCGCACTTGACTAAATTTTGTGGTAATATATATATATATATATATATATATATATATATATATATATATATATATATATATATATATATATATATATATATATATATATATATATATATATTGTAGTCATAGACAAGAAATATTAACATTTATTCGTAAAACGACTAAATGTCATATTACTAAAAGCAGGTGACGTAGCATTTTTTGTCTTTCAACGCCATATATTCAAACTAAAGAAGCTAGGTCACTTCCAGTTCACTCGCCACATTTTGGACAACAGTATGCTAGAACAATGCTTGCCCACCCCATTTCAGAGAGGTCATGGATAACTGCAATGAATTCAGTAAGAAAATGACAATAATCTGATGATATTTCGCTTCAACAAAAGATCGACGAACTTAGTCGTGAGAATAATTTACTGAAAACGGTTGAAGTCAAAGATTTAAAGGCAAAATTAAAAGCAAAGAAATAAACAAAAACATGGAAAACGAGCTCAAGACTCCGAAAACAACACTGCTGCAAAAAAGAGCTTCTCTCAGAATTAAGTCACCTCCAGAGGATAAGTGCAAACTCATCGGATTACAATGGTCATTCTAGCCAACTAAGCAATGCTTCAAAACGGGGCACCACTATTGCAACTGATACTCATATTGAGTAATTTACTCCAAAGAGGACACAAACATCGTTGATAATCAAACTAAGTTAGATTATGTTTGCAATTGTCAAACACCTTACTTCTGGCTAGTTAGCGACATCGTACCGCTGCATATCACAACCAAATAATTCTTCCCGTACAAGTTATCCACCACGGAAGGCATAAACAAACGTGACATTTTCAAAATATTGGGGAGAGAATGGGTAACCAAAATTGCGACAAATGGTTGGAAATCACCAAGCACTGTAAACAGTACAAACGTTAAATTCTCGCCGGGGTTGAGCTACACTAGGGAATTACAACTCCACGGCACGGAAAGGATTAGTGCGCAAGGATTATTAATGAAATCATTAACTCACATCAAGGTGGAAATAAACATTACTGACAGATCGAACTGTCTGCCAAATACCGGGTGGGCAACATAGTAGTTTCTTTTTAAATACATGTTATTTTGACGCTGACATCTGTTTTCCGTAACATTCTTTATTTTCATCAGGGATGCCACCGAGTGGAACTTACTGTAAGTGGAAACAAAGCGAGAGGAATTACTCCCACAAACGAGATAAACCTCTCCTAGGGGTGGTGAAGAAGTTACCCGAGGGTATTTAAATCTGGGAAGGTTTGCGTGTTTTTCCTTTTCGATTTTTGGATTTTTGGAAGGAGAGACAAAATGGCGCTAAACGACAATTAATTTTCCCAGTGGAAGTTGTGAGTTGGAGTGCAAAGTGGCCGATTTTAAGAGAACGCACCAGTGGGTAGACAGTAATAAGGGAGCATTGAAAAATTCGACGAGATGGTTGAAAGAAGTTCTGCAGGAGGAAACAGGTGGCAGTGGCTGCATTAAGAAGCGGCAGAAAGGGGCCCCTTGTTAGCATAGGAAGTTTAAGACAGTAAGTGGCTTTGCATTTGTTATTAAATGATTTTGTAGCTGAGAATTAAGTGAAAAAATACATTTGGTAAATGATTACTATTAACGTTGAGTTTATATTTTCTTTTCTCCATTTATCTTTAACTTTGAATTTACAGCGTGTGAAAAATATGGTTTGGGGATTAACTTCACGGGATGATAATCAGGCGAAAAAACCTGGAATATTATATGTTGTGGTAGTGTTCGGCGAGTTGACTGTTCGGTATTTATTTCTTTTGCGCCGGTTTAGCGGTGAGAGTGTCTAAAATTCCTTTCTTTTTCGGTGAGGAAAGCTACGCATTTTGTGGTGGTGGACCTGCGTGGTAGGGCTCAGGTATTCGGAAGGTAGCCATTGCGGTTAGGTTGCTACGAGCACCAAACGAATAAAGAGTAATAACATTGCTCCGGTCGGTCGTTTTTTCGTTTTGGCGACCTTTTGGAGGCTCGGTGGACCAAGCGAGTAGCACACACACCCATCTTTGGGTGAGTTGGTCAGGACTGGAGAGCCTCAATTGGAGTAACCCTCATAAAACGGTGGGGGTGGCAATGGAGTCAGTAATAACATATTGCTCAATAGTAACGTATTATTGCTGTAACACCGAAAATTTAAACCAGCATAACTTTGTTGAATACTATTTAATTTTTTTGATATTTTCATACTTTGTCAGCCTCATCAGTGTCCATACATACGTAAAATACAATTGATAAATCATACTATTACTAGCAAAGTTTAGTAAATTTCAACTTCTCGAGGATTTGTCGTTATTGTACTTATAAAGAACTAATCAATATTTTTTTTCAAATTTTTTGGTCCACAGGTATCCAATCGCGAGGGGGGTACATAATTTGTTCATGTTCATCCGCTTCCTCTGCCTACGCCGTCTACGGTATTGCAATTTTAAAAACTTACGTTAAAAGAACTCATCAAGACCCTTTTTTAAGGAGGCCCCCCTCAAAAGACTTTGAATTATTTTTTAAGGACGGGACTTTCATTAACCAAAATCTTCTGAGCTGCTTACAAAATTTGATCACTTTAGCTTCTAAGTTCCTGAAAAAAATTGCTGTGACGCACTAACGGACGGGTAACGATATTAATAAGTTATTGTAAAAGATTTTTTTACAAAGCCATAAAAATGTTCTCAAGTGTATTTAAGTGGCTTTACCCCGGTTTTTTCTCTCTGTGTACTCACTTCGGACTTTTTCGGAACTGCTTCTTACCGAGAGCATTGCTCTATATTTCTGACCCGCATGGTAGCACTAACTGTGCGGTACTTACCAACAGTGAGGTTAATCCTTTCAAGAACAAGGAATAATTCTCGAAAATATTTTGTTGCTAATTGCAAAACATACCACACTACCTAAACAAGCAAAAACAAAGAGCTCAATGAAACATTCATATCTTCTACGTCACAATATTGTCAATCCATCAGCTTCATGACTCTTCCTCTAATAAATGTCGGCTTGTTAAAAAATCTCACCATCCTTCATTATTCGATGTCTTGTTCGCAGCCTGTGTCAGGAAAAGTATCGTCAGTGTTCATCTTAAAGTGCAATCGTGCTATTATCACGCTGACTAATGACTGCCTGTTACTTTTAACACTTCTTCTTCCTCGTCATCATCATCGTCATGATCCACGATGCTTTTCATCTATGATGCAGATCATAGCGTTAAACTTTTCGTATGGCTTTCATAATTTGTACAACAAATTAGCAATCAATTCTTCTACTATCATCTATCCTAGCAAATTGTAGATTGCAGCAATCCCACTTCAGTGTGAGATGCATTGAACATCTTTAAAGAGTATCCAAGAAGGCCAATTGACATCTTCTGAACAGAAATTACCCTTTACGCCCAAGGTGGAGCCGTAGTAATGCCTTAGTAAATCGGCAGTGTTACACGATTATCCTTCTTTCAGTTTTCTCAACATGAATATGTTATTAAAGAAAGGTTTTATGTTTTGTCTTTGTTTTGCGATATGGGCGAAGTAGCAAAGTTGACGACTCGCTAATTACCTCACGTTTTATCTTCAAAGCTTTTTCGCTTTCGAACAGAAATTTTGCAGCTCATCCAAATGATGTTGAACAAAAGATCGACATATTTTTCAGTATGTTGTGTTTTTAAGAACATGCATGCATGTTAAAGGGCAGTGCTGCCGACTTTGAGGAAAATTCGACCTCTTAAAATTTTAGATGGGTTTTACCCACTTCGTTCATGGATAATGTTCGGTAAATCTTTGAATTCAATTTTACGATTTAGTTTGAACGTTCTGGGGTCAAATTATAGTATAAGCAACGTCGTAGCTAGGGGCTGGATGGGCGGCCGCCAGGGGGTGATAGATAAAATAAACATGCAATAAATTCCTAAACAATCCAGTGAGGCAGTTTAGAATGATGCATGTGGACTTACGTCTGCACACAATACAATATCTCGATTATATTTAGTTTTGGCATTGTTAATTACGAGAGCCTTAAAAATTATATCTTTAGTATAGGCTGCATTGCTACGCTTTCAACGTTAGAAATGAATGATGCATAAATTTATTCTATCAGCACTCGACGCATTATTATGACTTCCAAATTATAAGGGCTTTTCCCTGGACGACGTAAATTTAAAATTATAGGTACCCATATGAATTCACAGAGAAAAATGTTATACTTACAAGTTCGACTATTATTAACACCGTTAAGTGAATTTTAAATTCTAAGGTATTTGTTATTGTTGTACCCATAAAAACTTAGCACCATAAAATTTTCAACTTTGAAATGTATGTTTTCATCAAAAGTTAATAGCCTGTACTTAGAATGCTGAAGAAAATTAATTAAATTTACTCAATATCTTCACCATTTTATTTTACGCTATTTTATTTTATGATACCTAATACCACTCGTTGGACAGATTCTCAAAGATGCGCATGATATAAATCCTTCCTGAAATTTTCATGCGAATCCTAACAAGCCCGTAGTGTTCGAGTTGATTAGAAGTACATATTGCTCAATAGTCACGTATTGTTATGTTGTACTACTGTCAATTTAAACTACCATGACTTCGTTGAATACCATCGGATTGTTTTGAAATAGCTTATTAGCCTTATAAGTTGCTTTATATATGTATGGGTGTTAAACTAAATTTTTGCGTGTTCTTCCGCTTTCCTTGCCTACCCCATCATCGATATTGCAATTTTAAAAACAAATATTAATAGATCTCAATAAAACCTTTCATTTGATACACTATTCGCCTATATTTGATGAAGATTTTTTTATGGAGGGACCCCCTTTAAAGCCTTTGAATTTTTTTTTTTGACTACGAGATTTCCATAAATCAGAAACTTCTGAGCTGTTCGTAAAATTTGAACACTTTGGCTTCTATAGTTCCTGAGAAAAATTGCTGTCACGCACAGGCGGACAAGTACCGATATTAATAGGGTACTGTACAATTTTTTTACAAACCCCTAAAAAATGACACACTTTCTGACCCTTGAATAGAAAGATAGATATATAAGAATTAGAAGGAATAACACTCGCACCCCTCCCAGCCAGATCAAGGATGCTGATTGATACCTTGGCCTGTGTCTTGTAAGGAATGCCAAGCATCCCAGCGATACGTGTGCGAGGGGGCACCACCACTATCTAGATGTCCCACTCTTATTTGTGGGTCGTGAATATTCGTGGCAATGGCAAAATCACTTTGAGTCTCGCACGCGGCTAACCGGGCATTATCGTCACTTTTCTTCCGTCAATCGTTTCCGTAGGTTGCTTAAGCCATTGACGCCTATCCATGGTTTCGTTCGCTTTTCATTGTTGACTATCTTCTTCTTCGTAGTACAACAGCCCCTCTCGGGCCTTCGCTTCCTGCAAACAGCGCCTCCAACAGTCTCGATTCATTGACCGCGTCATCCAATTTTGAAATCCAAGCAGCGATGAACTGTCTTCGTCGATCGAGTCAGACAAAAGTTTCCTTGGTTTCCCTACTGGTCTCCGGCCCTTAGTTCTGCCAACGAATACCTTTTTGGGTATCTGTTGCACATCCATACGATTCATGTGACCAGCCCATTGCAGCTTCCGCAGTCTTACAATTGTTGAGACCTCCGGCTCGTTAAAAATTTCATACAGCTCATGGTTGTATCGAATAAGCCATTGGTCCCCGTCTAGCTTCGCTTCGATCATTCGCCTCAGGACACGTCACTCAAAGGGGTTCAATATCTTTCTGGATGCTTGGGCTAGGCTCCATCTTTCACACCCATTGCATAACACAGGTCTCATCACAGATTTGTATACTTGGAGCTTTGTTTTCCTGTGTATGCAGCTGGTCTTTAAGATCGTCAAAACTGAAAAAAATATTTTATTTGCGAGCTGTATTCTTCGGCGTATTTCGTCCCTTTCATTACTGGCTCTGATTATTTTGGCGCCTAAATACACGAATTCATTAACTTTTGCGATTTATTTTGTTGACTTTAATCATCTGAAAATTTGTAAGTGTGAAAAATATTTTTGTAGTGGGCCCTTGTGCTGTGGAAAAAGAATCAGCTTCACGACACCGCAAAGCTTGTAAGCTAGCGCACTTAAGTGTCCCCAGACAAAGCCATCTCCATTTGAGCATAAATCTGGGCTTGCTGAGGCAGCAGTCCACCGCTTAATTCCTGTACGGACATTTACATCCATTAAAATACTACACAGCATACTTGAAATCCTTCCACTTAAGGGGTTATATACAAAGTTGGGGCTAAAAAAACGAAAATTTTTTGATTGCATGTTCTAAAAGTGCATACTTTCGATAATATCTGTGTGAAATTTCATCCAGGCCGGAGCACCAGACTTCAAATGACAGCCGTTCGCAGCGTGCTGGTTCCATTTATAAGCAATTGCAAATGTTTGCACAAATGAAGTCAACACAAAAATTTAAACGCAATGATCTCGGAATAGAGTTTTTTTGAAAAATACCGTTGCGGGAAACATGATACCTCAAAAATTTTTCAACCGATTTTCATAATTTTATTTTTAAATTGTTCATATTTACAATCTCGTGTACTTGAACGGTTCCTTTTTCATCTAAAAATTATCAATGAATTTTTGTTTGAACACCTCAAAAATAGACTTTTTGTGAACATGGTTTTTATATTGGAAAAAAAAAATTTTCGGAAACCGAACCATTCCTCGATCATTTTTTTACGCTGTTGATTTCAGTTAAGCGGTTCACCTTGGAGAGGGTTCACCCCAATACTCTGCAAAAAAACGTGCTTCGGGGGAGGGGCCCTGACTCCGATAATTTTTAATATTTTTTTATAATTCAACTTGTTTTTTTTTCTTCGATAGTACTACCAACAAATTGTCTATCGCTTTTTCTAATAAAATTTGCATAAAACCCTTAAAAATCACCAACTTAGCTCACTTTTTCCCCTCAACTTTGTATATAACCCCTTAACTCCAATCATTAAAACCAATAGCAAAAAGGATGCTCAAAATTATAGGGGGATTGCCGTATTATCCGCTACCCCAAAATTATTTGAAAAAATGGTCTGTTCGAAATTCATTCGCGATAACGAACAGCACGGCAGTTGTGGTCCTTAACATATTTGTGCAATGGAAAATGCTTATCACTGGATGCAATTTTTATAGTAAAGCGTTTGACTATGTTGATTTTATAGTAAAGCCTTTGACTACGTTGAATTGACTGAACTCGTACATTAAAAATCAAACTCAAATTTCAAATGTATGTAAATTTCAAGGATATTTGTCGAAAGAAATTTATGCCTATTTTGGTGCACCTCAAAGCAGTAATCTCGAACCTCTTATCGTTAACATTTTTATGTCGACCATTCGGAAGCATTTGCAGATATTTCAAATTATTTCACGCGGACAAGGTAAATACTCTACAAAAGTGGTCTAACAACAAATTGGGTAGACAGACCTACGCTCATGTCAGAAGGGTACATCACCAACAACGAATAAAGTCAAGAAAAATATCAAAGAGATGTGCATTGTTTTTAGGGGATTGTGAAATCATTTTACAATACCCTACTAAAATCGCGTCCTGTCTGTCCGTCTGTCCGTCTGTCCGTCCGTCCGTCCGTCCGTGTGTCACACCACTTTTTCTCGGAAACTACATAAGCTAGAAACATAAGATTTTGTAAGTAGGTGCGATGTGACGCCCTCTTCAAAGTTTCAACACGAAAAAAAATTTATAAGGTCTTTAAGGGGGATCTCCCCATATAGGGGAGTTACCCCCTGAAAAAAAGTTTTCATCGGATGTAGGCAATATGGGTATCAAATGAAAGGTCTTAATGAGCACTTTTCAAAACAGGTCTTAAAATGACAAATTTTGCTTTGAGGGGTGCAGGGGAAGGGGAAATGTACGAAAAATTTGTATCCCCCCCCCCCTCGCGATTGGACACCTTTCATCCGAAAAATCAGAAAAAAATCATGAATGTAGGCCTTTATGAGTACAACAACAACAAATACGTGAGAAGCCGAAATTTACCCAACTTTGTTAGAAATAGTATGATTTATCGATTTTATGTTTTCTTGAATAAAATCTTAACGGTGTATTCAGTACACAGATGACTATTTATAAGGTTAATCTGTCCTGAAAGCTTCATAAAAATCGAATGGTATTTAATGAAGTTATAGCGATTTGAATTTTCCTGTATTACTATGGAACAATATGCGCTGTATTACCATGGAAACATATGGCTATGGAACAATATGCGCTTTTTACCGACCCAGATACTACAGCTTTGTTAGGATTTGCATGGAAATTTCAGAAATGAAAGGTATCATGAATTTCTTTGAGAATTGGCTCAGCTAGCGGTATTAGTAATGGTAAAGCAAAATAGTGGCTGTTTTAAATGCGAAGATTGAATAATTTTGATGTATTTTGCCCCAACTTGAACGTTTAAGGCGCATGCTTTTAATACTTGATTCAATTTAATGAATGCCTGAAGATGAGTACCTACAATTAATACTCATAGGTGAAACAAGACGAGGAGGCAGGAGAGAGCTCCTAGCAAATGAGCTTTGTAACCATTCTAGGATTTGAAAAAATGGGCCATGAATCGATGATTACAGTACAGGGGAGTGGCCGCTGAACAAAAATTTCATCAAAGGTAGCCGATATGAATATCAAATGAAAGTTCTTAACAAGAGCTTTTCAAAATAGTTCTTAAACCGACAATTTTTCCTTCACAAGGGCAACAAATACCTTAGAAGTCAAAATTTGATCATCTTTGTTAATATTAGTTCATCTTATAAATTTTGCTTTTTTGTCTATAAAATCAAGATGGGACCCTTTAATTTCCCAAAATTTACAATTTAAGTGTTCTGAAAAAGAAACAGCTAAGTTATAGCCGATTGAATATCTAACAATTACAACAACATTAACACGTGATACTAGGGAGATACACGCTTGCAACGGACCTAGACACTACAAATATGTAGGAATTTTGATAAAAATTTTAGAAATGGTTTGTAATATTCATGTGCTATCACGACTAATCAAGCGACGGGGTCAAAACACTTGAAACAAAATACTGCAAAGTTAAAATCATAATAACCATAATAATTTTTCGAACTCAATTTATGGAAGCTGTATATTAGACAAGTTTTGATATGCAGGATATATTGTTTGATTTACTAATTGTTTTACAATACCCTTCTGGCAGGAGCATCCTCCTGCTACTTCAACTTGGTTCGTTCTTCGCCGACCGTTCGGACTTCAACAAGGAAAGAGTGGGTAATTTGGATTTTCTATTTACATTGCCGTTAGTTCATATTATTAAATTAATTTTTTTGTTATCTTTTATAAAAGATTTTTATCGGATTGTTTTTACATAAAACTTAATGGGGCTTTCTTATTGGAATTACAATTTGTGTATTTTTTTTTAATGTTTTTTTCTTGTGAATTAAATAAAAAAATAAAGTTTTCTCTCTTCCCTCTCTCTTCTTTTCTCTTTCACTAGTCAGGAGATTTGATGACTGCAGTTCCTCTAGTTCCTGAGAAACGCATTGATGAACAGATGGACGGACGGACTGACAAACATTTTTACAAAATCCAAAAAAAGGGTTACCGGTGTAAATTAAAAATCCTCTTGCCATTTATTTTTGAAATAGCTTTCAATTTATACCGAGAACGGCATCCCCAACTGAAGTATTATGAACTGGAATTGAAATATGAAGGTGAGTAAAAAATGAAGCAACAACTTTATACAGGATATTCTTTGAAATTGGAATCCTATAGGCCTAAAACCTAATTGAAGTAGTTGGCGTTGGTTCCAGCCTCGTTGATGACAGTGAGATTTGTTTGCAGTGATCCTTGGGACGAACTACAGGTATACGCCTGTTCAGTTCAGATTTAAATTCAGAACTTGTCGCAGCTGGGTGCACGGTCATACGGCCAAAGCGTGGTACTGACCATATCACCTTCTGGAGTGCAGATACATTCAATCAAGATAATGAAATACTCTTACTCTCTCTAAGTGAAGGCCCGGATGGGGCTGTAGGGCTAAAGCAAAAAAAAAAATAATTGGTTTTTGTATCCATGAATAGTGGTACTTACAAGAATCAATTGCGGTTTACACCAATAGGATTCCAATTTCCAAGAATTTCCTGCATAGAGCTTTTGCTTTATTTTTCCTACTCGACTTTATATTTCAACATTTCATGATTGCTCAGTCCGAGGAATATTATCGATAGTTTCGATAGTGCGGTCGATAGTTTTCCTTCACTAGTTTAGAGTATCCGTGAGAGGTGAGTGCAAAGCATCCGCAACCCCTGAAGCTGCAGTTCTCTGCACCCTGATAAGATTCGTTTTTATAGACCACTTCTCTAATGCTGACCACTAAGCTAGTGAGGAGTGGACGCACTAGTTCTGTGTTCATTCAGAAAATCATTTTAGGTTATAGACCAAACTGCCTTCCAAAAGTTTTTTTTACAAGCGTGAAAGAGATCGTAGATGGGAGGACTTCTCGGCGCAGAAACTAGAAGGCTTCTAAGTGTATGCAATTGGAAGATGCGATCACAAGACCGAGAACACTGGACACGATGAATCCGGAAGGCCAAGTTCCGACTTGAACTGATGTGTCATCGAAGAAAAAGGAAGAATATTTCCTCTTCATTTTGATTGCATGTGGCAAAATCAAACTAAAAATGTTCTCTATAGCAGTGAAAAACTCAACGCAATTGCCAACCCTGCGCCGCTCTCCTCCAAAATACTATAAAAGTTACCACTCATCCCGAAGAAGTGTAGATTCGCGTCAATTCTGACTCACCATCACCAAATGGCAAAACAATCAACGAACCCTTTGAAACATGTCTGAAAACGAATCGAATCCGCGCCTTGTGTGCCTTGGCACCTTTCTTTGGTTTTCAGGTAATGTTTGCATTTAATTATTGGTCCTGTAGCAATGCTGCATTGGCCTCGCTGAACACCATCCAGCCGTGCCTGTAATGTACACAAGTACAAGATCTCTCGGCTTTGTGTACTACGAGTACCTGACCAACTTGAGTTTAGGTCTAAATTGCAATTAAATTTAATTGATCGTGCGTTAACGCAACCATCAATTAAGCGGGAAATTTAAATGAAGATTATCAGTAGCTGGTGCATGGATGCTGCGCACAAGTCGGACAAGACAAACTTCACTCACGGCGAACATCGGAAAGACACATGACTGCTCCCTCAAAAGACATGATCGTCTCAACTTAACCACAGAGCACAGTTATTTAACTTTAAGGTTTGGATTAACCAAAGCCATTTGGAAGACTTAACTGCTTGTGCTGGAAGGTTTATGGATTTATGTGAGGAGGGCTCGGATTGTCAGTTGCTGAAATTAAGCCTGGTTTTCGCGAAACGCGAACGACGTCGTATTCTATTTGTAAACACACTTAATTGCAAGTTTTTTCATCTTTTATTTTCCTTTTCTCGTGCACGTTTCGTCTTAATTTAGTTTTTCTGTGAGTCACATTTTTTATCGAAGCAGTGAAATTTATACGAGTGCTTTGTCGACGGTGATGATGGTTACATTGCAAGAAAATACTTGGGTTGTCATTCAAGTTTTCGGATTTCTCGCGGAGAGCTCCGCAAGCTTATTCAAGTATTGCAGGAGCAAAAAGCCCAGTACTGATTGGGGGGCATGTTTGATCTTCAGGAATGTGAAGATATCGCTATTAGGAATACAGGCCATCACCTATCAGTCACTCAGACCACTTGTAGGTCTTGTTTAAGATCTCCATTTGCATAAATGAGTCAGATTGCTGCCTGTTTCGCTGCTTCCGCAGACGGTAAATTGCTCGAGGAGACCTAGATAAACATGTAGCTTCGCTTCAAGTGTCTTAAAGATTTGGTACAGATGTTGAAATGTTTTTTGCATATCCGAAAACTTTCACTTTAATTTGTACTCGCTTTTTGCATGGATTGCGCTCAGTTCCAATTTGACTACAGTTTTAATTACTTGCATGGATGGATGGGAACCTTGTCTTATCAAGTAGCTAGACCGGTATAAAAACTAGGTTAACGTTTTGGCACTCAAAATATTTTCTTAAGCTACTTCACTCTTCCTTATTGACTTCAAGCCGTCGCTCAAAGTGCAGACAAGCAATAAGAGTGAATGAGTGATGTTCGCACTCGTGTGAGCTTTTGGAGGCCTTGCAGCAAACCGAATCATTTGATATACCATTCACTTTCTTGAAAAAACCCAATCTCAAAAATTAACTCCCAGGTCATAAATTTACTACGGGCAGAAATCGATTTGAAACTCTCATGAACTATGCAAGTCAATTCAAGCGTGAGAACTGAAAGCCACCTATGGCACTGTCGACGCATTGGTGACAATTTCATTCAACACAAAGAAGCTTGGGCACTTCTTGGAATGTGAGAAACTCAGCGCAATCACTACCTCTCTGTGCCCCTGAGCTCTGACTCATACTCCTCAATAAACGATACATTATCCGATCTCATATTGCTAATTCATATGAGACGCTCATGGAAGCTTATGCGCGATGATCATACCACAACCGCGACACGAGGAACCAGCAGAGGTAGCCAATGGCCCACAGTCACACCTGCTTGCTCTACCTTCCTCTGACGACGGCCTAGACAACTAACTAACGTGCCCGCTTGTTTGGACGGTGGCTATGCAAAAACGAACGCTTTCGGGCCCCACAAAGTCGAGGGTGTTGGGAAATAAATTATAATAATTAAAGTTTAAGAGCGATAAGATCAATTTGTTGGTTATAAATTGGATTAGAAACCCACTCATTCAATTAACATAATTAGCATAGTAATGGGGCAGCACACGAAATTATTGTTGGTGAATCAGGTTTGTTGCTGGTGGAGCTCTTCAAACTAACACATTCCTCGGTAACATGTGGATATCGCGGGCCAATTAAAATTTTTTACTTTAGACGCTTGTCCGACATGATAGTCGTGATAAGAGTAATAATTAAAATGTAAATATGGGGACATTGGAGCTTTTCCATTCTACTTATGAACAGGAATTTTATAGTTCTACGACCGGCAAATCAAAAAGACAAGGAAAAGAAAGTTTAGAACCATCAATTTTCGAAGAAAAGTGAAATGAATTATAAAATGCGGTAAGGCAGGTGAATTTATGTAAGATGATTAAAACTTTTGAGCCGAACGCAAGGCAATAAAGATGTTAAAGTGAATGATTGCTTGAATTGATACTAATCAGAACAATTCTCAAAGTGATAAAGTCTCAATAATGTATGACTTGAACAAACTCCACTGACACGTTCAGGGCATTCATTTTTGAGCCAATTTAGAAGAGCTCATAGCCTTTAGTTTATTGAACTCAAATCCTTGGATTTAAAAATAGAACTTTCTTTAAAAGCCGTCTGTGCTTATTGATAAATTTATAGATCACTGAAAGCGGATCCATTTAATCTGAAGAATATTAACATATTCATTAACTAAGCCCTTTTGCTATAGAGGTGAGCTGGGGCAAGCTGAGCAACAATTGCTGAAATAAGTAGGAAATTTAAAATAAGCTAAAGCTAATTTTATTTTCAGCATACACCGAAATTTTATAAGCAATCTACTTCCTTCCTCAGCATTTAATCCTAATTAGGGTATTGTAAAATCATTTTACAATACCCTACTAAAATCGCGTCCTGTCTGTCCGTCTGTCCGTCCGTCCGTGTGTCACACCACTTTTTCTCGGAAACTACATAAGCTAGAAACATAAAATTTTGTAAGTAGGTGCGATGTGACGCCCTCTTCAAAGTTTCAACACGAAAAAAAATGTATAAGGTCTTTAGGGGGGTCTCCCCATATAGGGGAGTTGCCCCGGAAAGTTTTCATCGCATGTAGGCAATGTGGGTATCAAATGAAAGGTCTTAATGAGAACTTTTCAAAACAGATCTTAAAATGACAAATTTTGCTTTGAGGGGTGCAGGGGAAGGGGAAACGCACGAAAATTTTGTGTCCCCCCCCCCTCGCCTTTGACCCGAAAAATCAGAAAAAAATCATGAATGTAGGCCTTTATGAGTACAACAACAACAAATACATGAGAAGTCAAAATTCACTCAACTTTGTTAGTAATAGTATGATTTATCGATTTTATGCTTGCTTCAATAAAATCTTAGCGGTGCCCATAAATTTAATAAAATTCAGTACACGTATGACTATTTATAAGGTTAATCTGTCCTGAAAGTTTCATAAAGATCGAATGGTATTTAATGAAGTTATAGCGATTTGAATTTTCCTGTATTACTATGGAAGCATATGACTATGGAACAATATGCTCTTTTTACCGACTCAGATACTACAGCTTTGCTAGGATTTGCATGAAAATTTCAGGAATGATAGGTATTAAGAATATCTTTGAGAATTGGCTCAGCTAGCAGTATTAGTAATCGTAAAGCAAAATAGTGGCTGTTTTTAATGCGAAGATTGAATAATTTTGAGTTATTTTGCCCCAACTTCAACGTTTAAGGCGCATGCTTTGAACACTTAATTCAATTTAATGAATGACTGAAGATGAGTACCTACAATTAATACTCATAAGTGAAACAAGTCGAGGAGGCAGGAGAGAGCTCCAAGCAAATGACCTTTGTAACCATTCTATTATTCGAAAAAATAGGCCATGAATCGATGATTACAGTACAGGGGAGTGGCCGCTGAAAAAAAAATTTCATCAAAGGTAGCCGATATGAATATCAAATGAAAGTTCTTAATAAGAGCTTTTCAAAATAGAACTTAAACTTACAATTTTTCCTTCACAAGGGCAACAAATACCTTAGAAGTCGAAATTCCGTCAACTTTGTTAATAGTAGTACAATTTATAAATTTTGCTTTTTCCTTTATAAAATCAAGATGGGACCCTTAAATTTCCAAAAATCTATAATTTAAGTTTTCTGAAAATAATTGTATATGGCTCGAAAATTTCACAATAATTTAACAATAAACAGCTAAGTTACAGCCGATTGAATATTTAACAATTACAACAGCATTAACATGTGATACTAGGGAGATATACGAGTTTTGATAAAAATTTTAGAAATGGCTTATAATATTTATGTGTTATCATGACTAATCAAGCGACGGGGTCAAAACACTTGACACAAAATGGTGGCGAGTTTAAAATCATAATAACCATAATAATTTTTCGAAATTAAGTTTTGAAATGCAGAATATATTGTTTGATTTGCTAGATGTTTTGCAATACCCTTCTGGCAGGAGCATCCTCCTGCTACTTCAACTTGTTTTTTGTTAACATCAGGCCCTAAATGCTTACCCTAAATAAGATTCTTTAACTACTTTTAATTAGTTTTACAGTTATTCATGTATTACGTAAGCAGAGTTTTATTAATTTTTGTTATTGAAAGTAAGCAAAACTCTCTCCCTTCTCTTTGATTAACCCTCGAACCACACAGGGGGTCCCTGTGACCCCAAAATTTTTTTCTACTTCCAATATTTTTAAATGAGTAGAAATATTCTACCCGCCCGGTGCGTGGTTGTGTAGACCTAACTTTAATCTAAACGTATCCTGAAGGGCAGCTGTCTGCCGTGTTTAGTATTGTCGCAACGCTCAGGCAAAGAGGACATGGGGTCACATTGACCGTGGTGTGTGCTAGTGAGTGTTTCATAAAAAAATATTTGTCTTCCGATGTAGATTTGAAAAGAAAATCTATACCATACTCAAACTTGAAAAAGAGTAGTTTCGCTAATGTCACGTCCCCATATGATTCATATACGGACGTGACATTAACACGACTATTCTTTTCTAAGTTCTATCATAATATTTCCGTACAGAATGACTTACAACCTCCGTGAAAACCGTGTCCTCAACTATTTATTAGAATCAGATAGTGAGGACAAAGATCTTTGCTCGGATATTGATTACGAAAAGGATGAATATGTGGTTATGAGCGAAGAAAATAATGAAAGTTATTCCTTGGATTCTAATGACGATGATGTACAGAATGCTACAAGTAAAAAACGCGCAATAGGAACAGCTTCACGTAAAACGGGACGACCTGTCTCTGTTCTCAGAGGAAAAAATGGATATACCTGGTTTCTTTATATTTCGAAGCGGGGTTCAGGTAAAAAAATTACCTTTATGTTTATGAGTGCTATAGCCAAGTGTACAAAATAGATAAATAAGTAAATAATAAAATAAATAAATAAAATAAAAATATATACGTAAATAATAAAATGGATGCTAACCTCACTGTTTATTACTAAATTAAATTATAATTTTTTTCAGATCGTCATCGATTGCCAAATCGTAGAAAAATACCTGGACCAATAAATGATGTTGCTCAATGCAATGAAATCTATGAATATTGGGAGACTCTCTTAACAGAAGAGATTTGTCGTTATAGTAAATTATACAAATTTGAAAATTGAATTAGTACTCAAAGTAATTACAGAAAAGGGACACATTCTTCAAACGTACCATCACACCACCGACCTTATTGAAATGAACGCTTTTTTGGATTGCTATATCATGCTGGAAATGTGGAGGGCTAATCGTGTTGCTCCTAAACAGTTGTTGTCTAATGAAGAAGGTTATAATTTATTTCGTTGTACTATGCCACTTAATAGATTCACTTTTTTGGCTGTGTCTCCGTTTTGATGTAAAATCAAAGAGACCACAAGGCAATAGGTTTGCATGCATTGAAGAGATATGGAACAAATTGATTGAACGATGTTGCAGTAACTAGCGCAAGAGCTATGCACAGTAGACGAGCAATTACTAGGGTTTCGAGGAAATTGCTCTTTTCGTGTTTATATAAAAGCAGACCAGAACAATATGGACTGAAGATTGTCACGTTAAACGACGCTAAGACTTCGTATTAAGTAAGTATTTTTCACGATGTAATATTAATTACACATTTTTTTATAAGAATAAAATTGTTTTATTTTATTTATTAGGTTAATGGTATTCCTTATAGAGGAAAAATTAAAGTCAAGAATGAACTTACCCCTGAATATTTACTCCGAGCAGTAACTGAACCTATTCATGGAACGCAACGTTCAGTTACCTGCCATAACTGGTTTACGACAATTCTTCTTATTGAAAAAATGCATAAAGAACCCTATAATCTAACAATTACAGGAACCGTTTGTAGCAATAAGACCGAGATTCCATTAGCAATGAAAATTGCTGGTGAAGAGAAAACGGCAAAGTATCATGATCCAATCACGCTTTTATCATGGACGCAAAAAAAGACAAGATCGTGTTGTTAGCTTCCTCTTACTAACAATCTACAGAAATTTATCCGGATAGTCAAAAGCCTTGTATGATAAAACATCATAATGCGACGAAAAGTGGAACAGACACTTTTGATCAATTATGTAAGACATATAGTGTCACACAAGCAACTAGAAGATGGCCAGTAAAATTTTTTTTAGGAATGCGTGATCAAGCAACTGTCAACAGTTGTATACTTCATGCTTGCAAAATTTCAGCCATTAAACAAGAAAAAAAAATTGTTAGCTCGAGAGTGTTACAAGCAGATAGTCGTCCATTTGACAAAACCATGGCTTTATAAAAGATTGGATGACACTTCCTTCTTAAAACAAGGTTTGTGGAAAGCTATTGAAAAAATTTTAAATCTTAATCAACCTTCAAATCTAAATAACTCTCGCCCAGAATCAGAAAAACGTGTACGTTGCATTCTATGTCCACGAAAAAATGACTTAAAAACAAAAACGTTATGTTCATCATGTATGCGTGCTATGTGTGACAAACATCGCTTGTATTTATGTAATGATTGTGGCGGAATTGAATAAATACCTTTTTATATTTTTTTAATGAAGAGAAATATTAATAATAAACAATATTTGTAATTATTATGATAGACACCTATGGATTCTTTCTGGTTTCTTACTTTAAAAAAATACTTATTTTCACATGAAAGAATAATTATACTTTTTTTCTATATTGAAAAAAAATAGATAAACTAGCTAAAATCTCCGCATTTTTTTCTTCAAAATCCCGGAACCCTTTTTTTAACGTATATTTAACGTTCATACGCTTTTTTTCTGTAAAATACCTCATTTTTGGAGATAGCTCTAACTTTGATTGGTTTTTTTTTTACTATTAAAAACTGCTTTTTTCATACTAGCAATGCATGTACTCGATCCAGATACATTGATCAAAAGGTCAAAATGATCTGTTACAAGACACTGGTTAGACCAGTTTTGACATATGGATGTCAGATCCGGTACAACCAGAGCGCTAGTACTATGGAAAAATTAAGAGTTTTCGAAAGGAAATGTCTTCGTGCATGTACTGGTTTGTACAGAAAGCCTGAGACGGATTGGAAACATTATATATCGAATAGAAGAATTTACCAAACTACTGAAGTGACGAGAGTCGATATCTTCTTGTGAGTGAAAACCCTTGGATTTCACAGCCGTTCCACCCTACAGACGGGTATATTGCGACTTGCCTCGCTACTGGCTTCATTCCTCCAGAAGCATTCGTGTATTTGGACATGAATCGATATGTTTTTGATTCTGACGGCGTCCCAGTCATATATCACATATATCGACGGGCCACCGATAAGAAGATAAAATATCCTCCGAATTTGAGTTCACAAGACCAACAGTTCCAATGGAGATACTCATTTGCTAAATTCGTTGAGGCTGATCGAGTTGAGACGGGGCAATCTAGGTATTGGTGGCTGAATGACAATGTCTAAATTATTCGTGTTTATTTTTCAGTTTTGGTGTTTTTCGTTATTTAGTTTTTGAGTTTCAGCTCATTATTGCTAAATTTAGTATTGTTGTTTATTTTTGTTAAAAATTAGGTATAGGTTAGGTTTATATTGTGTTTATTATATTAGGTTAGAGATAGGGTTTGACGCTTAGGTTAAGAACATTGTTATAGATTTTTTAAGTATAAGATAAAGTTTTTGATTGCATTTATTAGAATTAAGTTAAAACATATTAGGTGTAGGATCAAAGTTCACTGAAGTGTTAAGATGATAAATAATTTTAGAATAGTGTTGGTTGGTTTTTTCTCCTTTTTCCAATTGAATTGTAAAAATATGTAATAATTTTCACTGATTTAGATTTTCTTTAGTTTTATTTTTTTTAATGTGTTTAATGATAACGTACAAATTTAGAGAGCCATATGGGCCATTAAGTTTTTTATTGTTATTGTTTGGATTTTGCTTTATATTCTTTTAAAATTTATAACGATTAGTATTAAATAAAGCGCTTTTGATGTTATTAAATAAAGCGCTTCAGATGTTAAGCAAAACAAATTTTGCCAAACAAAGGCCTAAGCAGCAAAGCAAGACGGATTGTAGATTGTAGGCATTGTTGGTCTAACAATTGACTCAGCATCAGCCACTGGCAGCTCCAGTGGTGACAGCATCAGCCATTGGCAGCCCTAGGGGAACGTCGTTGCACAACAATCTGGCGGGTTATATGGAGAAATTTTCGTACAGTGCGGAAGACGATCTGACGTTTGAGTTATGGTACGCGCATTATGAGTCCATTTTCGTGGCGGAAATGACAAACCCAACAAAAGTTGACCTATTTCCAGCGAAATTATCAACATCAGATTACCATAGGCTCGTTATCACTATTCCCGCTTAAGCGGATTTTCGGTCATCAGGAGTCACAATTTTCGCTTAGATACAAATGTCGGAAGACTGAGAAAAATATAAAGGAAGATTTTCCAGAATATACTGCGCGAGTCAACGTAACGTATGCAAAATTCAACATCACAAAGTACAGTCCTGACGACTTGAAGGTTCTTATGTTCGTGCAGGGATTGAATAAAACACAAGACTCATTAGCCTTGGAAAAATTATTGACAAAATTAGAGCGAGGGGGAGAAGTACCGGCGTAGCATCGAATGGTATTGCCAAGCTTAAACTTCACGATTGTGTCAACCTTGTAAGCTGGCTAAGCGATTTAATAGCTGAAAAGTCCATGGTTTCGTGCCCGGAAAGCCTATCTAAGAGTAATATATTGGTAGTTCATGGGAAGCTGAAGGAGAACGTAAACAAGCTACGACCAGAAGAAAGAGCAATCAGAAAGCAGTACCCCGACGCTGTAAAAGCAAGATTTTTGTGCCGCAAGTGAGGTGTTATCCATTTCTACAGAGACTGTCCATTCCGAGAGAAAGATTGCCCCGACTGCAGAAGGGTCGGACATAAAAAACTATACTGTACGTCAGCATCGGCACGACGTCCCAGGCGCTGGCGAGATTTAAACGAACGCAAGAGCTTCAAAGTTAATACGATGGTTATTTCGACGCGCAAGGTTGAAGCTGAAATTACAACTTGATTTGGGCTCTGATTAGACGATTATCTCTTAGGCGAATTGGAGGCTATTGGCATCACCAACATTGGCCGTATGCGAGGAGCAAGCCGTGAGCGCATCGGGAGATCCAGTGAAGAGGCTGGGTAAGTTCAACACACGATTATAATTGCTCCGCATTTAATTTGAATGTACTTGGAAGTGACTGCATGGAAGCGCTTAACTTCTGGAACGTGCTTATTGATAAACTCCGCAGTACGATTGGGCAAGTGAAGGAACCGTCACTAAACAAAGAGGTGAAAGAGGAATTTTCGTTTTATTTCAACAATGCATTGGGGCGATGCAATAAAATGAAGGCATCACTCACACTAAAGGAAGCTACCAAACCAGTTTTTCGAAATAAGCTGCAGCGCTAATAGCTGACGAACTGAAGCGGTTGCAGCTGTTGAGGGTGATTAGCCCTGTCAATTACATGGAGTATGCAGCACCAATATTTGCCATTAAAAAGAAGGACGGCAGAGTAAGAATTATTCGACGAGTTTGAATGACTCGCTTGAACCAAACCAGAACCCACTGCCAACATCCGAAGATATCTTCTCGAAACTGTCCCAATATCGGCTGTTTTTTCGAATACGTTTCAGCAGGTCGAACACGACGATGAAGCGAAGAAAATGATGACGATCAACACATACTGTGGCATCTTTCGAGTAAATCACCTTCAACCTTAGATTAAAATCACTGCAGTCATTTTCCAGCAACTATTCGACACTACGATGAGCGGAGTAAAAGGTGCAATCCCCTTCATTGATGACTTTATCGTGGGAGGAGCTAATGAGGCCAACCATCGTGAAAATCTATTTGAAGTATTGAGACGTATCCAAAGCTACGGGTTCCACATCAAGATCGAAAAGTGCTCATTTGCAAAATACATTGAAAAATGCTTCTGGATTGGCAACACCGATCATGGCAGAAGAAAACTGGTGACTTGTCATCGAGGAGTCACAGAGTCAAGTCTAAGCTTACGGAGCTTATGTTGTAATAGCAAAGGATAATAACCTATTCTATATATATATATATATATATATATATATATATATATATATATATATATATATATATATATATATATATATACATACACACATATATATATATATATATATATATATATATATATATATATATATATATATATATACATATACATATACACACATATATATATATATATATATATATATATATATATATATATATATATATATATATATATATATATATATATATATATATGTATATATATATATTGACTAGTCTTGTATCATTATCTGTTGAAGAGACAGATCTATCAACTTTACATTTTCTTGAATACATTCTATCGTTCCTTTAAATTCAATAAAATTCAGAACACAAATGGTTATTTATAAGATTGACCCGTCTTTAAACTTCCTATATTACTATGGTACAATATGCGCTGTGTTACTATGGAAACATATGGCTATGGAACAATATGCGCTTTTTACCGACTCAGACACTATAAACTTGCTAGAATTTGCATGAAAGTTTCAGGAATGATAGTTATCATGAATATTTTCGAGAATTGGTTCGGCTAGTGGTATCTGTAATTGTGAAACAAAATATTGGCTGTTTTAAATGCGAAGAATGATAATTTTAAGTTATTGTATTTTTTTCCTAACTTCAACGTTTAAAGCACATACTTTCAAAACTCGATTCAATTTAATGAATAACTGAAGATGAATGCCTACAACCAATACTCATAGTGAAACAAGTCAAGGAGGCATGAGAGAGCTCCTAACGGAAGACCGTTCAAGTAAACCACTATTCCCTAAATTTTCATGAAAACCCGAGGAAAATAAAAGTGTCTTGGTTGATTTGAAATATTTATTCACTACCAACATGTGTTATTGCTTTTGTAATTCCATACAATTGGAATGGTAATAACTCACTTAGTTATGATTTGATTTTCATGAAATTTGCTAGGCATAAGGGTCTTATATAAGCCTACGTAAATGTAAGAGTTCAAGAAGTTTAAGGGCATCGTTTCGATTTTTGGTGGAACATGTAAATTTTACAAATCATACTATTATTAACAGAGTTTAGTGAATTTTGATTTCTGAGGTATTTGTTGCCCTCGGACTCATAAAGATCTGCCTCCGTGATTTTTTCAGACTTTCGGCTCAAAGGCGTCCAATCGTTTAGGGAGGGGGCACAAATATTCTTCATGAATTTTGCCTTCCCCTGGACTCCTAATGCAATAAATGACTTATTTTTCGGATTCTGAAAGTGCTAAGACCTTTCATTTGATACCCTACTCGACTACATTTAATGAAAAAAATTGTTAAGGGCCACTTCGTAAAAAGGGCAGAACCCCTTAAGAAGTTTTGATGTATTTGATAAGACCTAAACTTTTGAGAGACCTAACTTCTGACCTTTTCACAAAGATCGAGCTTTGTAGCTTTTACAGTTACGGAAGAAATTTCTTATGACGGACAGGTAGACTGACAGATGGACAGACGAATGGATATACTAACGGACGAGCAGACAGACGGACAGATAGGATTAGAAACTAGTAGGTTTTTTGCAAAATTTCTTTCAGAAAGCCCTACAAATCAGTAGTTGGATTAATATTTTTGTCAGTAAAAATGCATTAGTATCATTAAATTGGATAAAATATGCCGATGTTATAGCCATTTGAATTTTCTTCGATAACAACAATCATATACGATTTTTCTACTACATGGGCATTCCCTCAAACCAGATACTACACTTTTGAAATTTCCAGATAAGATGAATAATAAAAATACGTTTAAGATTGAGATCAGTCAATGATTTTAGTAATATTGGAACAAAATGTTGGCTGGATAAAATGGAGCTCTTTTAAAAGCAAGAATATATTTGTTGTGCATGTCATAAAAGTTTTTCTTGAATTAAATTATTCTTTTTATCCACATATTGTTGGTTAAGTACAAAACCCTTTTGACACGAGTGTAGTTCTGTCTACCCAGCTTGTTGAATGCATCTTCAAGACCCTTTTTTAAATCGAGAGGATGTAATTATCGCGGTACTTCCACGTTGTTTTGATGTACGAGTTGCTTGCTTTGTGATTGGCACAGGAATATTAAAACCAGCAGCCTTAGCTGCTGATATATCTTTGGATTTCCTTATTGCTAAGTCCGGATGACGCCACTTTATAATTGGAAGAAATAAAATCCCACTAGTATTCAATAAAGTTCATTACAAAATTTTGAAATCATGTCAAGTTGAGCCAAAATTCTTTTGAAACGCAAATCTGCTCACAATCGGTACAAATCTACGACACCTGTTGATTTGCTCATAAGGGGTCCCTTTGGAGTCTACTATAACAGATCCCGATGTCACCGATTCTTACTGACTTCTCGTAGACGATGTCCACCATCGAAAATATCGTTCGTGGATACCCTCTTCGAAGGCTGCGCTATTTTCTCCTGTTCGCCACTCTATTTTTCCTTGCTGGAATGCTTCCGCCGACGTCTTGTAAATTTCCTGCAATTCACCTGTGCTTCTTACTTGAACATCTTCCTTTCGTTGTCTTCACTTCGCAAATCCACACATTATGTTCGTCTGCCAAGCATTTGCCAACCGCTTCCACACCAGCTAGTCAAATAGGACTCGTTCTCTTTTCATCGAAGCTTATATCCCCTCGACCCAACGGATCACTGCTTTTTCCTCCGGTTAGTCTCGCAAAATCCACCTTCCCCGTTTCTAATTCCATTGCTGATTATTTCGTTGTTTCAGCATAATTCACCCCACATGGAACACAGCCAGCTTGACGTTTTGGAATCTGTACTATCTTCCCATGGTCCCACTTCCATCTGACGTTTGCTGGCAGTTGTCAGTTCATTGTTTATTTCTTCCCAATGTTTGCTTGGACGTATCGGAAAGTTTGTAGAATATTACTTGTGGGTTATTACCAATTCCCTCACTGCCCTACCGATATTATTGGGGCTACTCTGGTTGAGGCTCCGCCGACCTAACTAACTCAGCCGAAGAAGGGCGTGGGCACCACTCGTTTGATTTCCCGAGCCTCCCAAGGGGTTGTCCAAACAAGGAGGTGATCGTCCTGAGCGAAATTAACACTTGTACAAGTTTTGGTGCTCGCCACCCCTTAGCCGCGAAAATCACTTTCAAAAAGAAACCCTACCACGCAGAACGAGTTAGAATATTTCACCGCTACACAAAACTCGTAGTTTCTCCCACCCGGGAAACCGAAATTAATTGAAACGACACTACCGTTCCCTGCACCCGCTGAACCCTACCACCTTATTTAATTCCTGCCTGGTCAACGCCCCGGGAAAAGAATTGCCGAGCCACACCTTTCACAGCTGTAAAGGAATGTATTTATGTTGTATGGTAGCGAAGAAAAAAAAACTTGAAATTATCTTTACACGACTTTGAGGAATATTCTATATTTTATTACAAACTCGACCAATATAAAATAAATTTTAGCTACTTACATTCATTCACTGCCTACTCTAGTAAGGGGTCCCTTTCTTCCGTTTTCTTGAATATCACCGCAGCCGGGTCTCCGTTGTCTCATCCTAATTTATTGCTTCAAATCCAGAGGTCCTCTCCGATTCGTAGAAAGTGTTGTCGCTGAATTACACTCTGATTATTCCTCTGCCGGTTGATCAAAAACTCCCAAAACAAAGAGAAAGCGCGCCAACCTTCCCGGGCTTAAATAACTTCCGGTTTAACGTTTTTCCTCCCGTCCACCGGAAAAATCATATCTTCGGAGCGGTTTTTTCCATTTATTTGAGGAGTTCCCTTCGCTTTAATTTCACTCACAAGAAGTTCCACTCAACGGCGATTCTAGTAGGAATTAAGTACATTACGCGCTGAATGCCCTGAATGCATTTGACTGACAGTTCGAACTGTCAGTAATGTTTATTTACATCACGACGCGAGATGAGGATTTTGACAATAATCCGATGTTCATTTGTAATTATAATTTCTTGCAGTTTAGCGGATTTATCAGCTTCCTCTTGTTTTAACTTGTCGTAATTGGTGGTAGTTTTTTGTTGTGCTAAAGTAATTTTTTGGTTGACATTCAAAGCCTCTTGTTTGGCTGCGAACTTATCACGAAACTTTGCCAATTGTTTTGTGTTGGCATCACGTAGTTCATCCATTTGACTATCGAATATTGTGCGTAACGCTTCAGCCTTTTGTTTTTCATCTGCATTAATTGTTGAAACATGCTCAGCTGCTTTCAGTTACGCACATTTTTCCCTAAGACCATCGATTTGTTCTTCAAGAGTTCACTTTTTGCTCTCGAACTCTCGCATTGGTTCCTACAATGGATTCATTCAGGCTTCATGTTGTGAGCTCCACAAACGGCGTTTGCTTGGAGTCGTTTTTATATTCAGGAACCTTTTCATTTGAATCTGTTTGTAACACCTCCAGATTCTGACAAATTTGGCCGATATTTTTAGCTTAGGATTTCATTTTACTAATATATGGTCGAGCACAGTGAATCCCTCTTCAACCTTATCACCTGGATCTAGTGTACTCATTTTTATATCACTGGTACTATCCGTGCAAAAGGCTTGTCCAACTTTCGACAGATCACGCAAAAAATTTGAGAGCATTTCATAAATTCGTTTCTCTTGATGCGCTGACAAATCTTTCAATTGTTGCAACTCCGATGTAAAGACATTCAAGTGGCCTGTTTCTGTTGCAATTCCTCGTTCATAGTATCAATATCTTTGTTTTTGCTTTCAATTTCTTGTGATTTTTGATCGAAGTTAGCACCCTATTCTTCTAGAGCTAGAAGTACTTCTTTCACCTCTTCCTTTGCACTTTCGTTTTCTTGTTCTGCTACTTTTAATTTTCGTTGTACCTTGAGTTCACGCTTTACTTGTACTTTACTTGCCACCGATGAAGTGATAAAATCGCGAGTGTCTTCCTTCGGTATACGTGCCGTTGCTGCCTCAGCAGCATTTCTGGCTTCGTTACGCGGCTTGTTCCTCTTTGGTGGCATGTATGTATCATTTCTGGATCTGTGTGAGTGTGAAGATGTTTGCAGCGGTGGATCATTAAGCTTGTGTCCTTGGCTGGAAGCTCAGTGGCTGCACAACTGATAGGATTGCCGGCTTTAACAACAGTCTCACGTGTAGATCCGCACTCAAAATCGTTTCCCTGTAAATTTCGACAGCACTCAGGCTCGGATTTAATTTTTTTTTCGTAGCACTACAGCCCCTTTCGGACCTTCGCTAGAGATAGTGAGAGTATCTCATTGTCATGATCGAATATAACGGCACTCTACAAGGTGATATGATCATTATCACGCCTTGGCCGTGTGTTCGTCCACCCAGCTGCGACACGTTCTGATTTTAAATCAGCGCGTATCATAACTGAACAGGCTTATAGTCTGTCCGAAGAATCACTTGAACTAAATCTCTTTGACGCCAACGGAACTTGAACCAGAGACCTTCGGCTTACGGGCTTAGTGCTCTAACCACTAAGGCACGCGGACTATCGAATTTAAATTAGTCGAATTATATACTGCATCGAAATTCATTGTGAGTCTATGTCAGAAAGTAGAATCAATGAAAATACAAGCAGTATGAAACTTTGACTTGGGGAAATGATATAAATGTTCGTAAATTATCGCGCGTACCACGAACAACGCTTGTCGCATGGTGGGAGCAACGATTCAAACTCGCATTTCCTCCCAACGTTGTGTGTTATTTTGTTTGCGACGCAGTTTCGATTGTTTCGAGAGCTTATAAAGGTATTTTATGCTGCCGCATATGTTGAATGAATCGCTACCGTGTGATCTAGTCGCAGTACCGGGAATTTGCGTTTCGATTCGGGCTCGCGTTGGTTCTTGAAGCTTTGGCGCTTGTTACTGCTTGCGTTGCCCATAATGTGGAGTGTAAAGCGGAAGCAACCTAGCTACTTAGTCTCTTGGCTCTGAGTAGTTACTTTACAATAGTAATAATTATTAATAATTGAGAAATTCTTTCTATTTATGGCCCAATAAGGTAAAAATTGAACACTTTTATCGATGGAAGTTGAGACGATGAAAATGTACAATGGGGTTCTTGTAAAAATGCAGGTTCATCGCGTGAACCGAGAAAATATATCGTTAAAATATCATTTTCATCCACCAATGCACGTGCACGGCGTATTGTGTATAGTATTGTTGCTACACAAGAAAAGTCACTGAAAGCTACGTAACTCTGGAATTCATTTAAAAATTTCAGGAATTTGCAGATTTTCATGTCTTTTTGACGCTTAGAGGTCAACTCAATGTTTCTAGCATTTAACTCATAAATTCATAATAATGTTTTAAATACCAACACCATTTGGAATGTTTGTTCAAGTATTCTTTTTTATGCTCCTCGTTGCAGTATGACACACCTTCACAACTTGGGCAATTGGAAAATGTTTTGCGCTGTCCAAAAGGTTTTGTGGATGCCCCAATCCAAACGTTGATGGTCTCGATCTCAGTAGCGTATCAATTTACCCCCGAACAAAGATATAGTTAGGTTTTAATGAAGAGTTTTGCGATAATGCAAACGTTAGATCAGTGGGAGTTTATTCTGCATGGAGGCATGATAGAAATGACAATTTCAACTTGAAGGACACCTTTTTGGATACTGGTATTCCATTGAAACTAAATTTCCTAATGGAGCAATTTTCCTCTTATTCACTTATTTCACACATTCTACTAAGATTTACTTTTGTTTTTATTTTCTATCCAATATTCATAGCACCAGCTTTCTGATGTTCTACTGAATGATAATACACTTGTCTGCAATTTTTGCACTTCGATTCAGATAAAACACTGCACACTTTACATGTTTCATTTGAGAAAACACTGATAATCCTATGTGCAATGTCGTAGGCCAAAAAGTTCAGCAGAATCTTCACTAGCCAAAGTGTAGCTTGCCTCAGTCTCTGCGTTCACGCAAATTGAATTAGAGACGTGATTAACCGAAAACGGTGGAAGAAGGTCGGAACAGCACTAGGAGCACAACCCTTTGTGTTTTATGTCTTCACAATTTCTATAACATATTCGCGTATTTTCACTGTACGTGAATGCGGCTTCTTACAGCGAACCTTCTCCTACGTGCCTCACGTCCCACTGTCAAACGTGTGACATGCGAATTCAAATAGTCTTCAACTGCACACGTTTTTGAAGCTATTGAATGCAGAACTTTAGTACTTATCACAAAGTTTTCAACTATTATGGTTCTACCGACGAAATATAAAAATACCAATATTCCGTTTGCCCTTGATCTATCTGACAGGAGTTGGTAAATCCGCTACAGCAAACTGCAAATTTTCTTTTTCCCGTCGTTTCATTTAACGAATTTTCGAGGTGTCTGCTTCACTACATCGTTGCGACTTTGCGATTCACGATTTGACTTTCCAACACTCGTAACAACGTTCGCGGATGCATCTATGTGCGAACAGTGCCCGTAAACTCCTTCTCCGTTCTGAAATGCACAAAATTTTTTATGATCGATAATTTTCTGGGCAAATTTCTTGACAGATTTTCATTCGGAAGACCAGCCGGCCAGACCAAATAGAGATCCCCGTCTCGATGTCGTAGACCCGAAGGCGAGCACTTGAAATCGCACAAATCGAAACTTAATAAACGACACTGTTCACAAACTTATTATTGTGAAAATTAATGCCATGTTTGGATTCTATTAATTCTGAATCAGGGGGATAAGGATATTACAGAACTAAACACTACCCGTTTGATATAACATAAACACGGAACATCTTTTCGATCAATATTGAGTGTGATATTTCAAAAACCGAGCTGCGATCTCGTGAATTTATTCATATTTTTTTTCGAATCCATTCGCTAATCTGAAGGTAAACTCCGCGAACTAAGGTTACTTTCTGTGAAACTTTTAAGATCACATTCACACTCGTAGTCAGGGTATCACACCGTCACGATCCTCCCGACCTCGCTGCTTGGCGATTTGAAGCGGACTCCTTGATCCGTCCAAATCTCCTCTTGTTCATTTCTTTTCCTGTGTACCGCCAAATCGCCTCAGCTGCTAGCTCAGCCGAGTTCGCTTGCATTCCGTGATGTAATACACTGTTGGGCTGCACTAAATCAGTGTTCCCATATCCTAAATTTTAATGGACAGATTTAAATTTTTTCAAGAAAAATTGATTATGTAAAGAAAACTGAAAAAGATTCTATATAGTAATAAAAGTTATTTCTCACGAAGAATATAATTAAAGGGCACGTTCAAATTTATTAAAAAGGAAAATTGATTTAAAATTACATTTAATTATTATAATAAAAAAGAAAACAATTTTATAAATTACGATTATGAATGGAAGTAATTAAATATTTTTTTCTGAATCTGCCATTAAAATTTTGGATAGTAGAAAGGAATGTTTTCGAGCAGTTCACTTGTGTGACTGCTCGATTACTACAACCTACCACTGCTACCTTAATCGTGAACATTGGGTCGACCATTTTTAAAATCATTGTTCCTTGGCCATACATGTCACAAATCAAGCGATAAATTTCAATAAGCACGATGCGCAAGCTACCATGGCTGCTCGCATGCTGATTGTAGAAATTTTCTGAGGATTAGATGGTCGATTACGCCAGGTAAAAAAGTCTGTTACTTAATGGACAGCCCTCGTATTTTGTCAAGCAAACACTTGCTTTTGCCGAAGTAGGCTGACAGCTCACAGGAACTCATCCAAAATAGGCTGACATTTTTTTTGTTTTTCTTGAGCACTACAGCCCCTTTCGGGCATTCACTTGGAGTAAGTTAGAGTATCTCATTATCTTGATCTAATGTATTGGAGCTAGGGAAGATGTACCACGCTTTGGCGATGTATCCGTACATCCAGCTCCGATACGTTCTGGCTTTAGAACAGTATGTATCATAACTGAATGGGCTTATAATTGGTCCGAAGAATCACTTAAAACAAATCTCGTTGTCGCCAATGAGATTCAAACCAGGGACTTTCGGTTTACAGGGTGAGTGCTCTAACCACTACACCAATTACATATGCAAAGTGCTGCCATATAGCTTCTATCTGCACAATCATTTCATTGCTATATTTAATAGATTTAGTCTTTTTTTAACGACATAATTTGTAAGGCCTGAACTTTTTGAAAGCGCAATAGGCCAGGTTTGGACATTGTTTTCAACGCGATTATTTTTACTCCAGGCACTTTTGTTGGAAATTACTTCAAAATAGGGAGAATATTTTCTGTTGTCAATACAATTTGTTTGCTTGGAAAATGAGCTCAAATACAAGCAGAATGCAAAGTCTCTATGTTAAAATCTACTGGTATGTTAAAACTTGAATGTATATTTTTCCAATATTGGTTATTTCATACACTAGTGCATTTAATGAATTCACCACTTACTATAAATATCCTGTACACCAACCTATTGGCTCCAATTATATTCAAATTTTATACATTCAAGAAAATGTTATTCACAATTGCTTAATGATCAGCTCAATTCCACCCAAAATTAACGACTCATGTCGCATGTTGGTATTTCGTTCAATTTCAACCCAGCCACCAACTAAATAAATCGATAAAGCAATCTCCTAGATTACATTAAAATAATGCAGTACTTTTATAGTAATGTGTATCTTCAAATCGAGTGCGATCCCGACAATCTTCGTTCTTTTCAAACATTTGAACAAATTGCCTTTGAATTTATGGGACCATCGATGGTATTTATGTACGAGTATTTGCAGCTCTTTGCGCTGGATGGTGGCTCCGTGTAATTGGCTGCTGACACATTATTCCAGTGTGAAAATTGACCCCAAAGGAAAAACTTGGTGGCTGCCAGCAAACCTCCTCGTCTCTGACTGTAATCACGCAAATTGGCCAACCATTTAAGGAATATCCTCCTAATCCAGTTGCCTGGCACAAGAATTGTTTCGCCAATATGTAGCGCTCCTATGATGGGGCACGAAGTCGATCTACCCATCGATGACTGTGACGATGGAGTGGTACGGCGTGGAGACCAAGAGAGCTGGCTTATTGCTATAATCAGTAGTAGAGTAGTGTGGAATGCACGAAAAGCATACTGCCAACCTACCTTATGAAATAGCTGAGTGTCTCTTTGATTCTCGAATGGTGTATCAGTTGCGGCTGCGATGTCGTTTTCAATTTCAAGCACGTCACTGGCTGACATGCCGATTACCACGAAATGTCTTCATTTTGTCGATTAACCATACCAGATATGGTTCAGGAAGCTGAAGGAAATGGTGCTGTTGCTTGGCGTGATACATTTACTCGCTCTTGGAAAAAACTTTCCTCGGATGCGGCTACAAGACATGGCCATAATGGAGATGCCAATAAAACACGTAGAAGGTCCGAAGGAATGTTCTGCGTATTTGGTAATGAGTGCATTGATCAATTATGACCATTTAGTCAGGCATGCAATTTTTCCCTAGGCGCACTGTAATTATTGCCTTTTGCAGGATACCTTAATCTTCAATAAATGCTTCATCATTTAATTGTTAATTTCGCAGTCATGTTCAACAGATCTCCTTCACGTCGAAGGATACATGGCGACTACATCGATGACATCCCGATTTCAATATCAAACAGCAAAGCAAATACAAATAAAATCGAACAAACTTTCCTCCTTACAATGAGCCTGAAAAAACGGTATGGTCTCTTTGAAATTACTAATGTTCACCCTCCCAACCACTTTGCATGTACGTACGAACGGCAACATAGCGCACCGCGAGCATTGGCGAAGTCTAGGAATGATCCCATTTTCGTGACTTGAGGACTTGCCGGAAGCGATCAATTGAACAGAAGTGCCTTGTTATCGACTATTTGTTTTCTTTTCGAGCATCTACACAAAACACAAAACATTCTTCAGATCGAGATTATTTACTATGAGTTACTTTTGTCTGTCTGTCTGCCTGTACCAGACCAGAGAGTACATACCTGAGATGTGTCTTTTGCAAGGCGCAATACTTTAGAAGTCGTGATATGTTCAACATTCTGCATATATGCGCCGGAAAGAATGATTCGCAGCCTAAGATAAATTGAAAACGATCATCACCATTGTCATCATCATTGTTGGTTAAAATCATATAGAAATTCACAAACATAACTGAAAATTCCCATTGCAAGTATTTAGTTCAGTTTGCGCTATTTTTAGTGAAAACTATCAGTTGCCAAAAGTTCATACTTAAGAAATCATTTTGACTGCACATTGCGCCACGTCTTTTGATCCAATTTTAATGCAAAGATTCTTTACTGTTCGCAATTCTCTGCCTTTTTAAAGGCGGTGCAGAGGCTCCTCTGTAGCATGTTTTTATAAGATTTGCTTTTTTAAAATTAAAAAAAAACATCTAAATCATAGTTATGGAAAACTCCTCTTGCGATACTTGTAGCATGGCATCTTACGAATATTGACCCGACCAAACAACAGTTGCTGCAAAGAATTCTTGACCCGACCATTACTCATTCCCATTGCATGTCGGGAAGCTTGAAGATCTGTTACTAAAACATGATCGCTAATCACTCACCTGAATTTCATAAAGCGGAATTACATCAAATCAATCACAATTACGTGTGTATCTAAAAGATAGCTTCAAACGGAGTGAAAGAAATCGAAAAAAAAATTTTGAAACTCGAAGATGTTTCGTTGGAAAGCAATCGGATACAGTGGTGTTTAACATTGTCCTCGGAATGAGTGAAATATTGTTTCATTGTAAGATGGTTGAACTTCGACCAATTTCCATGTTTCTTCTACTATTTTGGACTGGACGGTAGACCCTAAATTAAAAGAAGATACAACGAGCTGAGAGGTACATATATTACGAATTTCGGAAACAAAATACTCCCGGAAGTCAATGAAAAACGTTTGAGTCCACTAACTATCTGCATAAGAAAACAGGAATCAAAACGTATCTTCTCAATTTCGTCGATTGTACAAATAAATTGTTATTAGTTGCACTCTATAATGAATAATTCCAATAAATTGGTTAGAGTCTAATAAGGAAGCGTGATTACAATTCGTCCTCGCCCGCTCCTTCTTCGTCTCATCGTTCAGACAACATAACAAGAAAAATATTCAAATTAGAATTCAAACTAGACAAAGAAAACGACAGTGAAGATGGAACTATTAAATTGCTAAATCATTCCAGGTAATAAAGTTTCCAAATAAAATTGGGCTTGACCTGTCCACAAGTCTTTCGTTCCCTGACCGCAAAGGCTGACCAGTTACCAATTATAAAAACAAATCATCTAAACGGCAACCGTGTCTTCTTTAAAGATAGATAAATTTCAAGTTGATCTGTTTCTTTTCTTTGGATCGAAGGCGACGGACGGCTGAAATTTAAGAATTGTTATAGCACCGCGATAGGTTAATAAATGACCCACCATTTGGGCCCTTTTTGATCAATTAATTTTGTTAGAAATGGGGAGTAATACGGTTGAATGGAGAAGCGTCTGGTGGTAAGTGTGATTAGGAAGAAGAATTGTGGTAAATAATTCGGTTGGGTTAGTTTTTATTAATTTTCTTAAAGTTCAACCATATCAGGGCTTGACAACAGCGGATGAGACAAGGAAGTTTATTTTAGCTTCTGTAATGTACACAACTTAAGAATAAAGGCTACGTATAGCATTCGTTGCGTAAAGAAGTGTTTTAAATCGCTCCTGTCAATAATTTTCAAAAATTAAAATAATTTTTAAAACGTCAATTCGAAGTTAATTTTTTAAATAGCTTATTAAGTCGTCAAATTATTAGAACAATTTATCAAGTTGTTACAACCGCGGAAATCACCGCAGTTGCAGACATTAAGTTTTAACAGAGGGTTGAGTAAGCCGCGGTGGCATACTGAGGCCGGCTAGCGCTCAGTCGTGTCGCGGGTTTTCCGGGATATCCTCTGCTCGTGCTGAGCCACCCTGCAAATAAAAACTAACACGAAGGAAAAGGATGGGAAAGGATCACTTAAATCAAATACAGAACAAAAGAATAATAATTAGCTATAAACACACATTAAATTCTGTAAATTAATTTAAACCCCCTCTTTTGTAGAATTAGTTCAAAACAAAGTATTTATAAAAATCGCCAAAAGAGAAGAAAAAAATCAATCACATGCAGCTGAATCAAAAAAAAAAAAAAAAAAATTACTCGCCCTTTCTTTTGAAGCTACGGAGCGCTCTGCAACTGGGAGCGGGACTAATAAACCTCAAAAAAAACAAAATTAAATTTACTTCAGCAAAAACAAAAATGAAACAAAAAATAACAAACGGCCACCAATCCGCGTCTCCTTGAAATTGTTGAATAATTCAATGAAAATAGTTTTTATATCAGTTACTGTTACTTTCACCCTTTTTTATGTTTTCGTAGATTTTGGTTTTGAAATAGAAAAAAATTCAACCCTGAAAAAGAAACCGCTCGTCCAGCCGCGAAATCTACACAGTTGTTTGAATAATTAGACTAACTAAATTAAACACTTTGTCGCTCACACATTACTTCTGATAGAAAGCAAACAATGGCTTCCTTTAGCACAAACACATCTGTTGATAGACTCTATATTATATCATTCAATTAATACCAGAATCATCAGTTTATCATATCACACTATTCTTTTTCCACTCTTTTTGTCTAAAATCGTATCACTCTCTTCTTTTTCCACTTTATTCATCTAAAATTCAATTTTCATTAGCTTTCATTTTTGCCCTGTATTTCCTTGACTTCAAACTTTTCTCAATCTGCTCATAAAACTATTTGTTTCCACCCTCCACTATCGCTAGCTACCGCTTCCGCCACTGCCAAAAATTGACCGAAAAAAAGGAAACTCCAAAATCGAAAACACTCCTTCGCGAATTGAAAATTCACTTCCCAAATCTTAAATCAAGACTTTTTCTCACGAATTCCACTTAAGAACTTTCACCGAAACCGCAAAAGAACTCCCTTGTCTCTGCAAGCTAAAATCAGACTCTCTTCCAAATCAAGAATTTCACTCACCCAATCCCGCAATCTTTTCATTCCCAACTACCACTACCGCATCAGGGTAACGTAATCGAAGTTGAATACACTTCGATTCCGTTATCCACACATCTTTTCCATATCGACAAATGCAACAATTTTCATTTCGCATATATGGCGATATGCATAATCATCCTAGCGTTTGGTTATATACGAATCGTCATATACACGTAAACGATAGCTTTTGGAGGGAGAACTTGAACCCAGGGTCCCAGCACTCTCCACCGTCGAGAGATGACGACGCTACCACCGGAGCCACTTTCTGCTGATCACCCATTTACTTATTTAGTAACTTGAACTATGAACCTTTCTTAATGGGCATTGAAATGAAATTTGTTGGTAGGGAAGCGAGAATGAATTGTTAGTATGACAAAGAAAATTTTTTTGTGGGTGCTACTGAATAAAATTAGTTAGTATGTAGGAATAAATGAGGTTTTGTTTATAATGTCTCGAATGAAATTTTGTTTATGAGAAGCAATGAATGGAATGTTGTTAGTGGGATAGATAAGATTAATGTAATTTTTTCTTTTTTAGGGTTTTGTAAAAATTTTTTACAAAACCCTACTAGTTTCGCGACCAGTCTGTCCGTCTGTCCGTCCGTCCGTCCGTGTGTCACAGCAGTTTTCCTCAGAAACTACTTAAGCTAGAAACATCAAATTTTGTGTGTAGGTGTAAAGTGGTGATCTCTTCAAAGTTCAACTACTAAAAAATTTTATAAGGTGTTTAAGGGGGGTCTCCCCATATAGGGGAGTGTTCCCCCGAACGAAAAATTTCACTGAAGGTAGCCGATATGAGTATCAAATGAAAGGTCTTGATGAAAAATTTTCAAAACAGGTCTTAGTTTGGCAAAATTTGCTTCGAGGGGTGCACAGGGAGGGGAAATACACGAAAAATGTGTGTCCCCCCCCTCGCGATTGGACACTTGTGATCAGAAAAATCTGAAAAAAATTATTAATGTAGGCCTTGGTGAGTACAACAACAACAAATATGTGAGAAGTCACAATTCACTCAACTTTGTTAGTAATAGTATGATTTATCGATTTTATGTTTTCTTGAATAAAATCTTAACGGTACCCTCAAATTCAATGAAATTTTGTACGTAGATGTCTATTTAAATTCTTGATCTATCCTAAAAGTTTCATGAAGATTGAATCATATTTAGCGAAGTTACAGCGGTTTGAATTTTCCTGTATTACTATGGAACAATTTGCGCTGCATTTATTACTATGGCAACATATGGCCATGGAACAACATGCGCTTTTTACCGACTAAGACACTACAGTCTTGCTAGGATTTGTATGAAAATTTCAGGAATGATAGGTGCCATGTATATCTTTGAGATTCGGTTCAGCTAGTGGTATCAGTAATCGTAAAACAAAATAGTGGCTGTTTTAAATGCGAAGATTGAATAATTTTGAGTTATTTTTTCCCAACTTCAACGTTTAAGGTGCATGCTTTGAACACTTGATTCAATTTCATGAATGACCGAAGATGAGTACCTACAATTAATGCTCATAAGTGAAACAAGTCAAGGAGGTGGGAGAGAGCTCCTAGCAAAAGGGTGTTGTAACCATTCTATGATTCGAGAAAATTGGCCATAAATAGATGATAACAGTACAGGAGAGTGACCCCTGAAAAAAAATTCATCAAACGTAGCCGGTATGAGTATGAAATAAAAGTTTTAAGGGGGCTTTGCAAAACAGTTGTTAAACTGTCAGTTTTTGCTTCAGTGGGGGCACAGGGGGGAAATACAGGGAAACTGTGTTTCCTCCGTCGCGGATGGACATCTGGAATAATTATCAAGGGAGATATTTATGAGTATAACAATACCAAAAACCTCAGAAATAGAAATTCGTTCAACTTTGTTAATAATAGTATGATCTTCGTATTTCATATTTTCTCCAATAAAATCGTCTTTGACATGTTTCTTGATCTGATTCGATCTGGTGGCTGCATTTTGTAAATTGAATACAAAACCCTTCTGACATGAGCGTAGGTCTGTTTACCCCCCTTGTTTGGTATTAAAAATAGGGTAAGAGGGTAGAATAAATATGATGTAGAAATAAAATTAAAGAGAAATGGTTAAATATTAATATAAATATATAAATACACCGAGAAAAGGAATACGAAGAGTGACAATTAAGTAATCAGACTGATTTTATTGCCGCGCTTGTAGCAAACGTATGACCTTGAAATTCCCTTTCTCTTTTCCTGCATCTTTCTTCTCTCTATTGATATATTTATTATTCCTCTAGCTTGTTTAGTTCGCTCGCTTTGTCTTGTTGAGTAGACGTGTGTTCGTGGTGCTCGTCACAAAAATGGAGAAACGGAATCAAGAGCAACACGTTGCGAAAAAATTTTGTGCCAGATTGGGAGAAAGTACATGATGATAGTGCTCTTAGTCGTGCCCAGGTGTTTCGATGGCATAAAGAGTTTAAAGAGGTGCGTGAAAGCGTGGAAAACGAGACGCGGAACGGGAGATCAGTCGAGGTGCGGACGTGCGCGTGCCCTAATCTGTGAAGATCGGCGTTTAATGGTTCAAATATTGGCCCTGGAACTGGGTATAACCCATGAAATAGTCAGACAAATTTTAACCGACGATTTTTGGATGAAAAAGTTGTGCGCGAAGATGTGTCCAAAGAACCTTTCTGAGGAACCATCAGCGTGTCCCAGTATTTGACCTCTAAAGGAATCGCCGTGTTGCAACAGCCAGCTTATTCGCTCAATATGTTACCCTGTGACTTTTTTATTCCCTAGGACAAAATCTGTGGTCAAAAGAACACATTTTAAGTCGATTACGGACATTCCGGCAGCCGTGACGAAAGTACTCGCGGACATCTCATCCGAAGCGTTCCAGAAATGCATGGAAAATGCGCTGGAATCGTTGTATGGTTGCCCAACGGGACCAGTTTGAAGGAAATGGCAGAGTTGTAAAATAATTTTTAAATATACAGTTTTCATGAAAACAAGCAATGATACGGCGGCAATTTGAAGTTGCGAATGGGAAAATGCCAGTACGCTGAGATAGGCAAATAAGTGTCTAAATTTTACTTCCGAGGAAGTCTCAAAAAGTTCAAAAAAGAAGAAACGTTTTTTCCCGGGGCATAGAAGAGCCCGACGGCTTCCCACCGCTGGGGGACCCGGGGCCAGGCATCGCAAATGCTACAAATGAAAAAATCATGAAACGAAAAACCGACGCTCAAAGCTTTCTTTGAGCGTATTCCAAGCGAAAAATCGGAAAGAGTAACCAAAGAAAACGCAAGAGTTACTAGAGAAAATGAGGAAATGAAACTCCGAATTTAAAATTTGGAGGAAGTGATGAATAAAAGTCATGACACCGCAAAATACGTCTGGAGTAGCGACAACACCAAAGACAAAAAAAGCAGCCACGAAAAAGGCTCAACAAACAAATAAAGCAACATTACAAGCTACGAAAAAGTCAACAATCCACGGTACTAATATCGTAGTAAGCGCGGGAGGAGCAAACGGCAGCGCAAATTACTATGCGGTACTTGCTGCGATGAATGTCGATATAGACATCGAGATTGAGTGTCAAGAAAACAAAGGTAATATTAATGATTCCAATGACAATTTTATTGAATACTTAAAATTAACAAAAAAGAGAAGGAGAAAAAACAACCGGGGTGCCTGCTGGTTATCCTATTGAAAATAATAAGATAATTGAAAAAAATCCTCCGATTAATGTCATTGCGAAGCGCGGAGGGGATATGGGTCGGCTATTGGAAGCCGAACATACGATCGATAATTTTGAAGTTATGAGAGTGACCGCTGATAAACTCACCATTCATGTAAAAACACTTGACGGAAGATGCTGTTAGTAGTGTACAAGCACCTCACTTCACATACACACCAAAGGCAGAAAAAAATCAGGCCTTCCTGTTGAAGAGGTTGGACTGAGGAGAGAATACAGTCGATCTTCTTGAAATATTACAAGAAGCAGCACCAGCTGTCAAACCCATTAGTGTGAAAAACTTTGCCACCAGGAGATCATTTGTTGACGGCAAAAAATTACCTTTTTATTTGGTAGAAATTTCAAACGATAGCAATCCAAGTGCCCTCCAACAGCCAAGGTACTTGAACTTTAGAGTTAAGAGTTGGGAGCGTCTCCAAAAACCTGAGGTCAACCACTGTTACAGATGCCAAAGATTCGGTCATTCGTCTGCTAATTGTGCCATGCATTATCGCTGCGTTAAATATAAATATATTCATGCCCCCGATGAATGCAAATTGGCTCAGATGAAGCCAAAAGAAAAACTATACTGAGTTAACTGCAACGTTGTCAAACCAGGAGCATCATTCGCACTTGCAGCTAGAGGACCAGCAAACAACAATGTGAATAAAATATATAATGTAAGTGGCAATAATAAGCTACTCCTCAAAATTTATCAACAGCTTGAATCCCTTTTGGTACGAATAAATAAGCCAGATCAGAAAATCAATTTCGTTCTTCAACGTTTCGGCCAACATACTTCATAATAGTTTGTCGTCCAATCACATTTGCATGGATAAGTTTACTCATTTTTTTACCTCCAGTTACCCTCCGCGTGGGAGTTCCTTCGGCTAAGGACCTCGGACCCGGCTTGCCGTCGAAGACGGTCGTAGGTGGCGCTACTCGCTTATCCCCTGGTCCTAAAAAGCCGCCAAGCGAGAACGCGGCCGCCGAACACCCCTCACACAACTCAGACTAACGCTCTTTAAGCGCTTCCCTAACAGGGGCAGATTATTATCACCGGGCGATCAGTTGCACACTTGCCGGGCACAGATTTTCAGACGTAACTCACACCGAGCAAAAGAAACTAAAAAAAAGGAACACTTCCGCTACAGAGATTCCTGAAAAACCCAGCAAGGAAATTTACCTTTGGACACACCCAAGCCAGGTGTACAATTAAAATGCGCGGCAAACTCGCTCTTCCTGCAACACGCACACAAAAACTTCCACTATTTCACTACTTGATTGCGAAATGCGAATGAAGCTCAAAAAAATATATTCCACTATTTCACTAACATATATTTAACTGCGAAATGCAAATAAAGTGCTTAAAATATAATGTATTTAAAAGTACAAATTCCACTTAATCTACCTAAGTGGGGCCCCCCGAAGTACTCTGCCTGCAATTTTCTGCCGGCGCGCTTATTATCGCCTGAAGTCGCCAATCTTTCTTAGTTGTCTCGCTGATCATGTTTCTCTCCACTGTTGAATTTTCCCTCGTCGCAATTCCTTTTTTCGATTGGTTTTTCTCAGTTCCACAACGCTATCCTCGCTTAGCCCACGTTGTCGTCTTGAACCCGCCAGAAAAGAGAGAACCGTTCTTCCTTATTGGGTTTTTCATCGGCTCGGTTTCAACCGGCGAGCCGTTAACTTCATCCCTGGGTGATTCGATGTTCAATTCAGATCCCCCAACTGGGGTGCATCGGGCAATTGAAATCTAAATTTCCCTTTTTTAGTACACTCGTCCAACAGGTGTAGAATGTCAAAGTGACTGACACTCTGTCAATTTCGTGTTCATTTACATTGTGCCAAATGTTTGAATTTGGGAAAAACACTAGCAATCGTGGTCGCGTCCTCTTCCCTATGTGTTTGAATTCGTCGGTGATGTGTCGTCGGAACCACAACGGGGTAGTGTGAAAGTGAATTTCGTGACGCGGCAACATAGAGCAGAACGCCACAACGATTGGAGGTCTCTGGCGGTTGTACTTCCGATAGGTATAAAAGACTCTTAGATGCTACTCGTTTATGTAAACGTTCTTTTCCTGTTTTCTAGGCTTTTCCGGAAAGTGTACCAGCAACCAACTCAACCCGTTGGGAAACAAGGAGTGATCGAGTTTCCTCGACTCCCTGCATCGGCCACAACGGAGTGGCACTTGGCGCTTGACTCCAACGCTCGTATCATCTCTTCCTTACAGTAAGTATTACCAAACGATTTTTATTGCGAATACTTTCATTGAGGCAATTGTCCAGTGTTATTCAAGACCGTACAAAATCCCACATCGGCTTTTGATGACGACACAGTATGTATTGACTTCAATGTGGAGCTGATAGAAGATCGCTGTGCATTTGATCCTGTCGCCTGCTGTGGTTCAGTTGACTCAGCCCAATCTCTGATGCCTAGTAAAAAGAGTTCATTACATACTTCCGCTTGTCGCGATGATTGTAAAAGTTGCGCCATTCCTGTCCTATCGCTCAGCGACTGATTCGTTCCATGGTAATGTTTGCGATCAGTTGTGCGTGATGGTGACCGGATTTTCTTTTCTGTTCTTTATTTTTTTTTGCCTAAATTTTTCTTTTACTTTACATTTATATTCTAATCTTTTAATGTTTTTATTCTAGTATTATAACATTTCGTATTTCCCTATTTTTACGTTACATTTTTTTTAACTTTAATCTTTTCACATTTCATTTTTTTGCCTATTTTTCTTTTACTTTACATTTATATTCTAAACTTTTAATATTTTTATTCTATCATTTTAACATTTCGTTTTTCCCTATTTTTACGTTACATTTTTACTATAATCTTTTCACATTTCATTTTTTTGCCCATTTTTCCTTCACTTTACATTTACATTCTAAACTTTAAATATTTTTATTCTATTATTTTAACATTTCGTTTTTCCCTATTTTTACGTTACATTCTTACTTTAATCTTTTCACATTTCGTTTCTTTTGCCTATTTTTCTTTTACTTTACATTTTTATTTTAATCTTATTGACATTTTTATTTTATTATTTTAACATTTCTATTTTTTAATATTAACCTTGGCTCGGGTGGTATTTTAACAACCGCTGAGAAAAGAAAAAAAACAACAAGGTGCAAATCGTTCCCGTGACAATTTCTCTATCAACGTCAACTCCATTGCTACTATACATCGACGAGACTATCTCCTTGAATTCATTGTTAAGCAAAAGCCTGGCATCATGCCTCTCACTAAAACCCACCTCAATTCATGGCACTCCATGACATTAAAAGACTTTGATTTCGTAAGAAACGATTGGCTAAAGGTGATGCGGAAAGTAGCACCAGGATATTAGTTAGAAGACTTTTTTGTTTCCAAAATATTGAAAAAGTCGAATTCAAAAATTTTGACTCTCTTGAAGTGTCCGTTATCAAGATTTTACTGCCAAGCGGGGATAATCTCTTCGTTATCTCTGCCTTTAAAAATGGCCGAAACGTTCTCAAGTTCAAGGAGGAGCTCAATCCCTTGTTTGAAATACTCGATCTGAACAGGGTGCATTCTTATTATACGAGTATACTTATCGTTGACCTAAATGCCAAGCATACATCATAGCTGAACACCAACAATAATCCCAGAGATGTATTTCTGAAATCGTGGATAACAGAGAACCAAATAGGATACAGGTTCAATCGATGTGCGTTGGAGTTCCCAACATACCCTAGAGAAAACTCATATTTAGACCTCTGCATTGCTGACGCAAGACTTGAACTCTGCTTCAATAGTCTTCAACGGAAACTGGAGGTGCTTCCTTACGATAGCGATCATAACGCATTCGTAATGGAAATCAATCATCAAAGATATGATGTCTTCCGCATTCCAGTTCAACATAAAAATTATCAGTTGAATTTCAAAAAACGAACGGGGGAAAGTTTCAAAAGAAGTTTAATCTGGAAGTACAAGAAGCAATGTCTCCTTCTGATGATGGCAACGCTTGCTCCAGGGTTCCTAATGACAGGAATCTAACTGACGATGAAATAGATATCTATTTGTCGAAGTTAGAGGAACTGACGTTAGAAAAGACTGAGAAAGTAGTTCCCAAGATTAAAAATCGAAACAATATGAAAGGATATGAAACATCAACCATTGCAAGGTTGGAAAGATTGAAAAGCCTTCTTCTCACACGTGCAACAATATTTATCAGCGATTTTTGGCCTACAGCCATCCCTCGCTGGCTTTGTTGAGATTACACCTGAAGAATTTGTGGAACTTAATCGGTGCATACTTTAGGAGTGAGGTCAGCAATCAATGGGTGGAACAACTGAGCGGTATTAGCCCACAGGACCCAGATGGCGTTTTTGTGAAAAAGAATAGCATATCCCGTAAGAAGTCTCGAGTGAAGGTATCGAATCTTGAAGTCACTAGTGATGAGATAAATCTTCTCGATAGGGCTGGTATCGAAATTGATAGTACGACTCCGGATAGAACTGGAAACAGGATTATAAGTGAGAGATTGCATAAACTTGCCCTGATTGGAACATCTTTTTAATTGGTTGATCTACCAAACCCTGAGAGAGGGAATGAAATATTTTCAGAGGTCGTTGAAGCAAAAGTTCTCAACTTCAAACCAAGCCTAAACGGCCAATCAATTCTTCATTTCAATGAAACATTAACATCTGACCTCATACCGGACTTGAATCTTACTGATTATTTTGTCAGCTATGAAGACTTGTGTTTTGAATTCCGTAGGATAAACAACAAGAATCATGTGGTGCTGTTGGCATTTCAAATATAGTTCTCCGACATTTGCCTGAGGTTGCTATAAGGAACTATTGCATCTTGTTCAACAACATGTTGAGCAATTCATATTTCCCAAATGAGTGGAAAAAGACTAAGGTATTTCTAATCTTGAAGAAAGGAAAAGAACTATCCATCACCCAATCAGCTTGCTGAATAACATCAGTGATACTCAACAAAGCATTAAACGCCCACATTGAGAAATATGCGTTGATGCCGAATAGCCAATTTGGTTTTCGTGCCAGGCGTTCGACGACACATACAATAACGAAAGTAACCTCAGACATCTGTTGGAAACTAAACAACGGAGAATGTATTGGAGCGTGCCTCATTGATATGGAGAAAGTCTTCGATACGCTGTTCCTTCAGGAGAGGTTCCCCAGACACCTTGTCGCCACGATGTGAAATATGTTATACGGGAAGTCATTTGTTGCAACTGATTGAAATCTGATAACAATGTGCGAGTTCAAGGTCTTGAATAGTCTATAGCAGGGAACAGATACTGCGCCTCTGCTCTTCTCAATATTCATTTGGAAGCTATTGAACGGCTTTGATTTTAACGTCTCGCCAACGCGATCATTGATAGCGTTTGCTAATGATCTGATCACCTATACGGCAGACTGAAAAGCTACAATGGTTCAGAGAAATCTCCAAAAAATGTTCAATGATGTGCAGCTCTACAATCGGCAATCGGTGAATGAAAATCAATGAAACAATTTTGTTTCGGACAACGCTGCAAGACGTGACACGTAATTGGAAGAATTTCCACATTATGGCTGACGAGGGTAGTTCAGAACGGATTCCACATAAATTCTGTGTTCAACACCTTGGTGTTCATTTTGATTAGTATCTGTACTATACTGAATTTGTCAAAATCATGCTCAGTAAGGCACAAAAGGTAGTCATGGCCCTTTGACGACTCTTTCATTTCAGACACATCGATCATAAGGTTAAAGTTAGATTACAAAACCCTGGTTAGACCAATTTTGACATATGGATGTCAGATCTGGTACAATCAGAGTGGTTTTACTATAGAAAAATAAGAGTTTTTGCAAGGAAATGTCTTCATTCATATCGCAAGATCTATAACTGGAAGTGAAAATCTACAGACGGATATATTGAGAATCTCACTGCTAGCATCATTCACCCAGAAGCATTCGTGTACTTGACATGAATCGGTATGTTTTTGGTTCTGCCAGTATCCCAATTACTAGACGCTCGAGTGATTTCGGAAAATAGGAGATTAAAGAAGATAATTGGACACAGAAGAAGGATCACCACTATTAAGAATAGGAACAACGTTTGCTCTTTTCCAACAAGTAGTGTCCAAAATTTTATTTTTATGTTTCAATTACCTCTTGATTTTATTGTTGGTAGCGCGTGACCGATCGCCAGTATATTTTGTATAGATATTTTTTATTTCCCAAAAAAAAAGTAAATCCTCACGTCTTTGGCACTTTGCTGAATATCACCAAAAGCCCAAACACTTTTTTTAAATTATCTTGTACATCTGATATATTCCCGAAAAAAAAGTAAAGCTCCTTTTTTTTCTTTCTTATTTCCTTCTCTTATACGGTTTACTAGCGCTTCTGTGTTTCATTTTTAACCTTTAATGTCACTGGGTGCTTTTGGGCGCGATATACATTTTAAGACGCGACGGGACACCGTTTTCCTGTGGATACGTGAGAAAATATTTTCTTACATTAAATTCACAAAACTCCGATTATGCAACAGTTCATAGAAAACTATTTCGAGAAAAGATGGTCGAGTTTGATTTTTCATATCATATGAGCTTTGAAAATACATCGCGACATTCAACAGGAACTCACCGTAGCGGCTAACAAATCTTGTTTTCAACAGTCACAAATCTTGCTTTCAACAGTCACCATTACATTTTAATTCATCAACTCAACTGCTTCTGATGCCGACTTCTTCGCTTATTTACTTACCAAGATACGTTGATTTTTTTTCCTCACTTAGAAAACGAATTGCAAATTTAGCGCACACTCTCACTGGGGCTGAAATTCCCGATTTTTATGGAAACTAGAGGAAAATTACTGAACTGTATCCAAAGCGACAATGGCAGTGACGTAAGATGCGACACAAATTTATGCACTGCTAAAGCACACTTATCGATTGCAATCTCTAAGAAGTCGAAATCTAGTACTTTTGCGCTCGAACAAAAGAAATATCCTTACCGTTGAAGCAATGGCGACCTGCTAGCTGCCAATCACAATAACTGCACGTACGTCCACTCACTGATGTTTGCCCTTCGACTCCATGCGTCGAGGAACATCGCAACACTTCACACCCATCTTTTGATGCAAGCCTCAAGGTAAGTTGCATACGATGTTTTTTCATGTGTGGGTGCTCACAATAATGGATACAAATAAACAGAATTGCTTCTTGATGGTTGTTTATGTTGTAGCTAATATTATCATCATGCGGTTTTATTGGTAAATTTGAATTCATTTCCAATGTAAAGAAACAATAATGGATAATGCGAAATAATATATCGTGTTTTTTTGGTATCACGTTGATTTGAAACAAAATCGGTGTGCGAGGCGTTTATTAGTTCTGGATTATTTTAAAAAAAGGAGACATTAGATATTTAGAAAAGAAAAATTCTACGCTGAATAATCATTAATGTCAACTTGTCGCCACCTATAGCAATATGCGTTTAATCGAACTGTTTTCTTTTCTAGTAAGAATTCTAGATCACCATGCTGTAGAGGTGACGGAGATAGGAAAATTTTAGAGCAGTTTGATAAGGTAACTGCTCTTTTACTACATATTTTATATATGCATAAAAATATTTTATTTCATGGACAGTTTTCATGTTTCGTTTCAAGGGACGTAAAATTCAAGCAGGAATCGACTGCGCGTAGACAAATTTTAAAGAAACTTGATTAGAAAAGTGTTGTGTACGTATTGCTTGTTCTAAATATTTTATTGCAATGTTTTCATGTTGTTTATTTCAGCATGAGCCAGGAAACAGAGCAGCGTATTGAAAAAGTGCGGAAATATCCATTTTTGTATGACACGTAGCATCAGCTCTACAAAAATAATTTTAAAAAATGTGAAGTTTAGAGTCAAATAAGCAAGAAACTAGGAGCGTCAAGTAAATGGTAGAGTATCTATATATTTATTACAGAATTACAAAGAAAATTACATTTTGTTATGCAAAAGTAGTTGTAAGTAAGTGAAATTGCATGTGAAAGGTGTTGTCTTCTGGCAAAATAATAAGAAAACTATGGCAGCAGTGGTCGGCCTTCGATTGGTTAACCTAGCTGGCCTTAATGTACAAACAGAGTCACTTACTCTTTCAGTTTCACCAGTTGTGTATTCTGCGGCACTTTTGCTGGACATGATGTAATTGTGCAAGTAGCATGTTGCTTTCACAATATATTTAGAACATTGAAAATTGGCTTCTATAGGTCTCAAGAATACACGTCATCTCATTGTCAGTATCCCAAAAGCATTTTCAACTGTTCGGCGCGCTCGACTGAGCTTTGCATTAAAATGCTTCTTCCTTATGTTATTTGGAATTTCAGCTCTGGTATATGGCCTCATCGAATATGTTTGGAGTGGAAAGTCTTCATCACCTTAAAAAAACAGGAGAAACAGGGGTGCTCGTTCTGCGGCACTATACAGGGTAAAATAATTTTTCTGTCAATATACTGCCAGTAACTAGCAGAATTTTCAAAAATTGTGCTATGGCTGTGACGTCCGTAACTTCCGATATCAACTTCGATAAACTTATTGAGTGTATCCACTATAGCAAGAAGAACAAACGAAAAAATTGCTTGTAGAAGAAAAATCGCGAGGCGCTTTTTTGCAGGCATTTAAGTTTTACATGTTTGCCATCTATGCTGCCTAGGCAGTTCAGGAACCCCCAAAATATTGAGATTCCCTCCACAGATTGTTTCCATATAGAGATTGTAGGAGTGGGCGAAAGCTTGACTCCAAGACAACCCAAATTTCCCTGCATATTTCTCTCACAATATTCCCAACGGTCGAACGACCCATTTGAAATGAAAAGGCTATGGTCCAGCTCAGCAGTTGTTTTCTGGAGTTGCATTTTGAGATTTTCAAGTAGTTCTCAAGTTAATTGTAGCTCATGAAAGACTTGTTGAAACGAAGCTTCGAATTTCTTAGCACTGCTGAGCTGCTCAATCAGCATAGCAATATGTGCGTCCTTGTCCGTAACTGGGGTCATAGACTATAAGGGTGATCGTACGATTGTGTGAGTTTCAAATTGAATTCATTTTAGTTAATTAAATCAAATAATTCTCTGAATCCAACTCAATTCTGTTCGACCGTATAGGAAACAACTTAGGCCAGTGAAACGCAATGAACGCTTACCCAGGAACTTACTTGCGGCTTCTTTTTCTTATTTTCAATTATTTTCTTCTTTCTTCTGTCCTCTTTCTGGTATTCTTCGCGAATGTCGCTCTAAAAAGCTCTATGAAACACTGTTACATTTAATTTAATTAAAATGCTTAAATTCAGTTTCAATGATGTTAAAAAAATCAAATTTAAATGTTATTTTTATTTTAATGTGGTACTATAATAAATAGTTTAAAGAATATTACACCTCAACCTCACAAATAACAACCCTTAGATTTATTCCTAGCTAAACATTTAGCACTCTAAGCATACCAAAGCGCATCGTCCATTTGATCTCTCCTACTAGTATAGGATCCCGCTATACAACGACCTTCACCGAGATGCTTATTTAATGAGACGTATTTTTTATGTTATTAAATATGCCAATAAATATATCCTATATGGGTTGCCTAACAAATTTCAGTCCAGAGTATTTTTAATTAATAATTTAAAAAATTTTTTTTTTTAAACATTGCACCGGTGTGATTATTAAATAAATTTGATACCAATCGAAAGTTTGAAGCCCATAGAATATGCAAACGTTAGGTTGCCTATTTTTTTCCGGTCACAACCACGGGTTGCCAGGTGTAAACAGGTAAATCTATACTAGCATTTTGCAACGGTCTGATTATTGAATCAAACTTAGATAAACTGAAAGATTATTTCATAAGGAACACGGTGGTATAGGGTTGCCTGCGAAAAATCAGTCCCGAATTACGGTTGTCGAATTTTAAATAATAAAATATCGCTGCGAGTGAATGTGTGTGAGAGAGAGGTCCCACACCAACCATCCCATGCGGTAGAAAAGGACGCAGCGATAGACTCGTATAGGATAGCGATAGACTCGTATATGCTGTGCATTATTTTGGAGTAGATTGTCGCTATAGATACAAGTGAAAAAACGTGCTGCTATTTATTATTGGAAAAAATGGCCAAAAAGTGTTTTTTGTGTGATTCGGATGACGGAATAATTGATTTTGATGATGAAACTTTTAAAAACTGTGCATTAAAGTTAGCTTTTCGTAAAAAAAAACATTTTAAATACAATTTTGTTGAGCTACCCAGTGCGTCACTCCAATTTGTAGGTTATCATACCACGTGCTACAAAAAAGTGACTGTTTTGAATAAAAAATATAACGAAGAATTTCTTAAATTTATCGCTGAATATACAGTAAGTACATAATAATTGAATCTTTAAAATTATCTAAGCTAATACATCTTCTATATTTTTGTCATGTTGAAGTAATTGCTAGTAAAACTCACTTATGGTTTTGTTAATTTTCGACACACATATTTTTTTTGTAATTCACTTAAAAAACGGTAGTTGAAAATTGAACAAGAAAATGTTCTGATTTCCTTTTTTTTTTTTTTGGAATAATTAAATGAGGATGTTTTAAATCAAATATTCTTATCAAAAATTTTTTAAAATTTATAATCAAACATTTTCATTTAATCGCAAAAATTGTTTTTTTTTTAGGAGCATACCGATGTATCTACTACTGAAGAAGAACCACAACAGTTGAATCCTAGTGTCGATTCCTGTGCTACAGTTGCTGAGGATGAAACGAGTAATGTTGAAGACCTGCCTCAAACTTCTGGGGGCTTTGACAAGGTAATAAAAAATTATTTTTTTTTTTAGCTTTTTTAAAAAAGTGACATGAAAATCTATTAATTGAACTTGTATTTTCATTTATATTTGTTTTTTTCCATTTTTACTCAAAGAATGATTTAAATTCTTTTAGGAGCAGTCAACATCAACAGCATCGACATCAACAGCAACGACATCAACAGCATCGACATCAAGCACAATTATTTGTCTTTTTTGTGACCACAGCCAAAAAAGATGTGGAAAGAAGCTGGTTAATCTTACTTTCCCTAAAGGTGACAAAGTACCACTACAGATCAAAAATATCGCCGAAAATTTAAGCGATTCGGAGATTCTCTCCAAACTTCAACATCAAACTATCGCGTACCATCTGCCTTGTTACGCACTGTATCAATCGAAAAATAAGCGGTCCACGGAAGAATCTACCGATTCAACGTATAGTAAATATCGACAGTTACATCAGTTGGCTTTTCAATCCATATCAAATTTTATTGAGACAGAAATAATTGAAAACAACCAAGTTATGTACTTGGCTCAATTATTTTTAAGATACCAAGCTTTATTGCTAGAGTTTGGAAATCATGAAATTGATTTCGATGATATTCAAGATTACCGATGTGAAACCTTGCAAAAAAAGTTAATGAAGAAATTTGGTAATCTTATTACGATTGAAGCGTCAATGGGAATACGTAACAAAAAAATTGTGTACAAAACAGACATGGACGTTTCTGTAATGGCTAACAATTTTAAATTTTTGGAGACAAGAAATGATTATGAGTTTGAAAATGTAGCATATTATTTGAGAAGTTGTATTAAAAATATAGATGTTCATCCGCTTTCTCGCAACGTAACTGCTGATGATGTCATTCGTGGAGAATGTGACATTCCTAAGCAATTAATAGATTTTATGCGAAACCTTATTGAAGGACCTAATCATTCTGATGAAGATTCGAACGGACTGAAAGCTAAAATAACGTCAATATGTAGTGACGTTATTTATGCTGTCACTAGGGGTGCATGTAAGCCCGCAAAAAGTTTATCTCTTGGATTGGCAGTCAAGTCTTTAACCAACTCTAGGCAAGTAATTACGATACTTAATAGGTATGGCCATACAATTGGATATAATTTGGCAGAAGAATTGGAAACCGAAATGACGTATACATCGATCCAAGATAACAAAGTTATACCAAAAGGCATCACTGCAGCAAATGGACACAGCACCCACGTAGCGTTCGATAATTTCGACCGCTTCGTTGACACAACTTCTGGAAAGGACACTATGCACGACACAGTTGGCATTATTTATCAATTCTCTAGTAATGGAACTGATAATTTTGATGACGGTGAAGCTACAACTTCACCAGCGCCTCAAGTAAAGGACAACACAAATGAAGAAGGGCCTACCCGCAAGAGAAGGCGTTTCAATGAAATATCACGAGAAATTCGACCATATTATTCGAAACCTAAGGCAAGTATGCAGCTGATTACTGTAGATTCGTTTATCAATACAACCGAGTTATGCAAAGGTGCTACAGAAATAGCTACAGATAAAGATTTATTATGGATAATGTCGTTATCAAGAATTGATTCTGTTCCTATGTGGTTGGGTTATAACTGTATGATATCTTTAGACCACAGTGAGAAGCAAAGAGTTGAATATTTGCCTCCCATAAATTCATCACCAACGTCGTATGCAGTAGTCAATGAAACATTAAACATGGCTAAAGAAATCGCTGAAAAATGTCAGCAGCCAGAAATTATTGTGACATATGATTTAGCGATAGCAAAAATGGCTATGCAAATTCAAGAACAAGAAAAACCGCTATACAATAAAATTTTTGTTAACTTGGGAGCGTTTCACACAGAGATGGCATTTTTTAGAGCCATCGGAAAATATATTGACTCCAGTGGATTAGTGGAAATACTGGTGCAAGCTGAAGTATTAGCCGGCGGCTCCATGAATAGCTTTTTGGACAGCAAGCACTTCAATCGCTGCAAGCGCTTACATCCGCTAACCGCTGCCGCATTACAAATATTACATTTTGAACAGTATTTATCGACAACTAATGTTACACTTGAGGCGATGGATGAACTGCTGCAAACACAAATACAGAATGCATCAAATCAAACTGCTTATGACGCCAACGAAACTATCGAGTTACCAGATGTATTGAGTCGAATTGTTAACGGTTATAAAGAATTCTGCAATCAGACTTTAATCGGAGAAAAAGGGAAAACTGCTCAATTTTATTACCAGTACTGTGAGTTAATTAATTTATACCATCGGTTTTCCAGAAGTATCCGCACCAGTAACTTTGAACTGTACGTGGACTCGATTTTCAACATGGCTGATATTTTTTTTGCGTTAAACCAGCCCAATTATGCCAGATGGTCCTTGTTATATTTGAGCAATTTAATCAATTTGTATACTAATAATTCATCTTTGGTGGCTGAATTTCGTCGAGGTGCCTTTGGAATTAGACGAACTGCAGCGAATTTCGCTCGATCACCGGTTGACTTGACGCTAGAGCAAACCATCAATGCTGATGCTAGCAATCAATTGGCTGATAACCTTGCTGCGGATTCAATATCTGCACGTCAAAGATGGGCACTCAGTCATAGCATGAGGACGAAGATATTAACATCTATCAAACAAAAAATCGGATTAACGAAAGAGGATGATACTTCGCACTCATTGCAACGAAGTAAAATTAAGAAAGACAAGAAAAATCTTCAGAGTATCATTGAAGCAATAAAATGTACGATGAATCCATTTGATGACACTATTGACAAAGATACATTATTCAACATTTCAACCGGTAAAGCTGCATCGAAAGAAGTTACTGATTTTCTGCTGAACGTAAAAACAGCAGGCTCTCAACAAAAATTAAATTTTATCTCGGAATGCTCTTCAACTCCCGGAAGATTCGATAAATCAATAAAACGAAACAAAATCTGCAATTTTGCTTCTCAATGTATGACTAAAGTCTTGAGTACCAAAGACAAGAACAAGAAAGTATTGTTGAAAATGGAACGAGATGTATTTGGGCGACTTTTGGCAATAAGTCTAAACAAAAAAATTAATCTCGAATTTTGCCTAACTTTTCCACTAGCACCATTGCCCCCTGCTCTTTTTGCATGTACTGGAGAGATGTTAAAAACTTCAAAATCAACGTTAGCAAAGGTTTTGAAATCCAAAACTAAAATGGTTGAGCCAACTCATATCAACGTTGAAATAATAGATGGTTTTTATTACTTGCATATAATCGGAGCTGCTATAGCTCAAACTTTTGATAAAATTGCCGAGTCAATACTCATAAAAATATGTTCAACAAACGCGACAGAAATACATTTAATTTTTGATCGCTACTTATCACCGTCAATCAAAGATTCCGAACGTGAAAGCAGAAAAGAATTCGATATTCCGTACAAAATTTCAGGACCTCAGCAAACTAGACCAAAAAATTTTTTGCAAAGCCTGAAAAATTATCGCTTTAAAGAGGCTCTGGTGCAGTTTCTGGCTGATTATTGGCAAAACGACAGTTTGGTAACGATAATCCAAAACAAAAAAATTTTTTTAACCGTCGACCATCATTGTTACTCTTATCAAGTTCAGGAAAATTCCGTAAAAAAAACTGAAGAAACTAATTATGAATGTCATCACGAAGAGGCAGATACAAGGATTATTTTTCATGCTTCTAAAGCGGAACCAGGCTCAAGAGTTTTAATTAAAGCCTCTGATACTGACGTTTTGATTATTTTGTTAGGAAATATGCACAAACTTATCGGATCAGAAATTTGGCTTGCCAGTTCAGCTACAAAAAAGAGTAATAATCAAACTGTTGATTGTATTAATTGCACCGATTTAGCGTTGGAGTTAGGAATTAAATTATGCCAAAGTCTTCCAGCATTCCATGCATTTACAGGTTGCGATTACACGGCAGCATTTTACAACAAAGGGAAAGTAAAACCTTTTCAGCAATTTTCAAAAAATGAAAAATATCAAACAGTTTTTGCGTCATTAACAGATGCTGCTGATATTTTCATTGGTGAAAAAATGAAGACTGTTCAAGAATTTACGTCTAGTATGTATGGTATCAAGAACTGTACCAGTGTGAATGATGCGAGACATCGCATTTTTTTGAAGAATTACTCTGCAAAAGAAGACAGCGAGCACTTTTTAAAAAAAATAAAAGGCTTCGACTCCAACTCCATACCACCTTGCTGGATATCATTAACTCAGAAAATTTTACGAACTATTTTCGTAAATTCCATGTGGCTTAATGCAACGGATCCAATATGCGTGAAACTTCAGCCTGAGAACTGCGGTTGGTTCTTAGATGAATATTTAAAACCAGTAGGATTCATTGGGGATCATACACCTTTAAAAATAGAAGACATTGTCGAAAAAACTGAAACGGAGAGTGATGACGAAGAAGATTCAGAAGTTGGAGATCACAGTTATATGTCCGATGACTCGGAACCTGAATAATTTTAAAAATTTTTGTATTTTAAATTTTTTTCAATAAACAGAAGTATTCTTTTAATTGTTGTTTTTTATTTCGGCTCCCAATAATAAAGATAAAATTTGCCAGATAAGTAATATATATGTTTTACTCTAACTGTCTTTTTTACTAAAGATGTGTATATACTTTAGTGTCACATAAACAATAAACATAGATAAATAATTAATTGATTAAAAAATAAAAAATTAAATAACTATTTCTGTACATCAATAATTAACTACTCCAAAATAATGCACAGCATATACGAGTCTATCGCTATCCTTTTCATTTCCAAGCACAAATAGCATGCGCACTCTCCTTCTTTAAATGGGCGGACTTTAAACAGCTGCTACGCTGCGTCCTTTTCTACCGCATGGGATGGTTGGTGTGGGACCTCTCTCTCACACACATTCACTCGCAGCGATATTTTATTATTTAAAATTCGACAACCGTAATTCGGGACTGATTTTTCGCAGGCAACCCTATACCACCGTGTTCCTTATGAAATAATCTTTCAGTTTATCTAAGTTTGATTCAATAATCAGACCGTTGCAAAATGCTAGTATAGATTTACCTGTTTACACCTGGCAACCCGTGGTTGTGACCGGAAAAAAATAGGCAACCTAACGTTTGCATATTCTATGGGCTTCAAACTTTCGATTGGTATCAAATTTATTTAATAATCACACCGGTGCAATGTTTAAAAAAAAAAATTTTTTAAATTATTAATTAAAAATACTCTGGACTGAAATTTGTTAGGCAACCCATATAGGATATATTTATTGGCATATTTAATAACATAAAAAATACGTCTCATTAAATAAGCATCTCGGTGAAGGTCGTTGTATAGCGGGATCTTAGACTATACGGTGTAACGAATGAGTTTCATCTTAGATGCAGTTGACATTAACATATAATGTAATATTTTCTGTTATGCATTCTATGCGCGAACTTTCATAGTAATATCTTTTTCGCGAATGCATGCGAAATAGGATTCACCTCAGGGGTCTTAATCGTGAAATTGCGCTTCAAGTGAGGATTTCACACTTAGCAAGCTGAAATCTTGCCGCGTCTAGAGCCACCACTGGCATCATCATCATCTTCGTCATCTTGCGACCTCATCTCTCCTTCGATTTTGAATGGTACATTGCAAGAAATTTCATATTCCATGTGCACCACACCACACTCACATACACTTAGAACTATTGTTGGTAAGTTCTAGGAAGTCAAATCCAAGATTGTGATTGTTGTCTGCAAACACGCTTTCGTAGAGGAGAGATCATCTATGTTGCGATTGAGATATGCGTTTTTGTGAAAATTATTAATTCACGATGCATATATTTTGTTACAAAGAATTTAATGTACAATTGATCTAGCGGAAACTTATTCTTATGTCATCGAAATGCTCTCAAGTTGAAATAAATAGGGACCCATTCCGTGATTCTTTAATCACAGAATCAAAATTACTTCATCACCTTTAATCTGAAAACTTGATTGACCATATCTTTGCACTTACTCGTATGTGCATGAAAAATGTTAATATTGCAGTAATTAAGCAAGGAATAAACATTAAAATTATGACCATAAAAAATCTTCGCATCGTTGATGCGTTTGATGTCAACGCTGCTAAGATTGGTCAGTATTAAGCTTAGTAAATATTAATATGTTATGTGAACACATACGAAGAGGAGAATGCAGGTGTCTAATGCAAATAAGTACATATTCGAAATGGACACATGAAGGTTGTTTTCTTGTAGGTGAAATTCAAATTGAAGAAAGACTAAAACTAATGGTTTATTTAGATATAAATTCACAAGAATCACTTCACGCTTCGATTCAGGCTTAGTTTATTTGATTTTCCGCCTCTGATGATGGGGATGGGACGATGTGACATCGTGACAGCATGTGTGTGAAAATGTGAAGGGACCTGCACATGTAATATACTATGAAGTACTGAAGCGAGTAAAATCGCAATGTTATAGCCTCGACCTCTTTCAGTAGTACCCTGGACTCCACTTTACCCTACACAACCAAGTCCTTTAACCTCCATCTTTCGGAATGAAACACCAATTGTACGCAACGATTTTACAATGTATTTCACAAGGTATTAAAAGATTTCACAATGTAATTACAATTATGTTTCTATTCGTTTATTCTCAACGCCAGCAGCCGTGTTCCTTTGCCAGCGCCTCCAGAGAGCCTTCACCTTGATATCAATATTCGATATTTTGTTTAGTCACGTGGTATGTTCTTACATGTATTTTCTGCTAAATATGATTTTACTTAGTCGAGCGGTTTGTTTTGGTTTTATGCGTAATGCTTGATATTTTGTTTAGTTACGCGATATGTTGCTGCATATGAAAGTTTTGCTTTCAGACAGGGCATGGTGATAAGTTCCTAACAGCAGTTCTACTTACTAAGCAAGAAGCTGCATATATTTATAAGAAGGATTAACTTGCAGCAAGCTTATTTAGCCAGAAAAATGTGAAAATTTTTTGCCAGAACGTTATGTGATGTGAAAAATTTTAGCTTCTTGCAAGCTGCTTGTAAACAAAAGCTTAAAAATCATTCTTTAATGTTGATACAGCTGTGAACTATAATCGTGCAAAAAAGAAATTTATGGTTTCGAGGGCTTAATATCAAAAGTTCTCAATTCCCGCATATTGAATTTCAATTCAGTTGGTTTGATTGAAGAACATTTTAAAGGGTCATTCTTTTACAAAAGTTATTAATCACAGAAGTAACATTTGATCGTAACTTCTCCGACTATGGATTTCGGGTATCCTTTATAAGTTTTTCATACAATTTTTCTCCTGACTCCATCAGAACCTTTGCGAATATTATTTTGACTTGACTTTTAACGTTTTTGCATCCATATTGCAAGTTTTATTAAATCTTAACTTATTTGCTGCGTCATACTCATAAAAATTTTAATCGCAAAATAAATAAAGCTATGATCCGCTTCCAGCAATTTTTTGCAAACCCTTCTTACAAATAATTGGCTTTTCAATAACTAAAGAACGCAATAGTTCAGAAATCGATGCCATATTCGATCCATCTATTTTAATCAAAAGATAATTGCATTTAATTCCCAAAAAGGTAAAGAAGGGGAATTTAATACTAATAATGTCACGATAAATTTTAATAATAGGAAAAGGAGTGGAGAGTTATCGAACGTTTTTTTATGCAAAAAGACTTCATGAATTCATGGCTATAAAAGGGGTCAAGCAAGGCACAAAATACGAGTATGATTAAATTTCCGAATGAAAAATTACACAACGAATTCATAGCCAAAATAGAGCCTAAACAAGTTGAGTAAGTAGGAGAGTGCTCCTAACAGAAGGTCTTTGTGAGCATCCGATAACCGATAACTTGAATTATTCATTCAAATTTCATAAATTTTTGGGACATTTTGCCTTCCCCTGGACCTCTTAATTTATAAAATGATTTCCAGATTCTAAAAGTTCTAGTTGAGACCTTTCATTTGATACCCCACTCGACTACCTTTGATAAAAAAATATTTTTGAGGGCTAATTCGTTATAAGGGGGGGTCCCCCTTAAAAATTTTTAAAATTTTTGTGAATGCCTTAACTTTTGAGAGACCATCACTTCTAACCTTTTCACAAAGTTTGAGCATTCTAGCTCCTATAGTTTCTGAGGAAACTAGCTGTGACACACGGACAGACGGACAGACAGGTCGCGAAACTAGTAGGTCTTTGTAAAAAAAGCCGTGGTGGATTCGCAACGGAATTCGGATTTTCCTTCGGGCCTTCGCTTCCTGCAAATAACGCCTTCAGCTGTCTTGGTCCATTGGCCAGCGATGAACTGTATTCGTCGACTGGGTTCCTGACTGGCCTCCGGATTTTTGGGTATCCGTTATTCGTCCACACGATTCATTTATCCAGCCCAGTTTGGATTCTGCAGTCTTACAATCGTTGAGAACTCCGGCTCATCAAATTTCACAGAACTCATGGTTATATCGAATTTACCATAGGTCCGCGTCTAGCTTCGCTCCGATTGTTCGCCTCAGTACCAGTAGGTCAACTGCATTCAATCTATTTTTGGATGCTTGGGTTAGAGTTCATGTCTCACACCTATAGCATAACATAGACTTGAATACCTGAAGCTTTGTATGCAGCTGGTCTTTAAGTTCGTCAAAACTGAATGAAATATTTTATTTGCCAGCTGTATTCTTCGGTGTATGTCGTCTCTTTCATTAGTGGTTCTCGTTATTTTGGCGAGTAAATACATACATGAATTTGCTCATGTTTTCAATCCTGTATTTGCCAAGTGTGATGTTTTGTGTATTTGAGGTATTTTTCTTTGACTGCGTTATGCGCTTCGTTAAATTCTCATTGACTTTTAGCCCTACTAGTTTTGCTTCACTGCTAAACTTCAGGAAGAGTTCTTTAGCAATTGCAAATAACCGTGACAAAACGTTGATGTCGTTCGCGTAGGCTACTACTTGGCTGGACTTATACAGTAATACAGGTCGCGTATTGACAGGCAGCTTGCCTATGACGTTCTCTAGAGCCATATTGAATAGCAATGGGCCCAGCCCATCTCCCAGCTTTTGTCCAATATTTGTGCCAAAGTCATCGATGAATTGGTTATTGATGCGGACTTGGGAAGTTTTCAACGTCGCTGTCATTTTGGGTAGATGGACTAATTTTGCTGGGATGCCAAAACAAAGCATTATTCGGTACAGTACGTAGCTTGTCACCTTTTTTGTGGATGGTAGATATAATTGATCAGCTCCGCTCTTTCGGCAAATGTTCTTGTTGCTAAATGTGCTGGATGACTTTGTGAATAGCTTCTTTAACACTGCTTTCACCATATTTGATGAGCTCCACTCTAATTTCATCGACGCCCGATGCAACTTTCCGGAAAAATCTATAGGCTCAAATGTTATGGAGCTATGCGGATGATTAAGGAGGTTTTTGAAATATGATAACCATCTGTCCTTAACTTTTGTTTCATCAGCAATGAATTGTCGATGTCATCACAAAAGAGCGTGGTTTTGGGCTGATCACCACGTTTCAGGCTTTTAACTGCTTGTTTGTCTTGTGTTTTTCCTCGCTAGACTTACATCTATACTCTCAACAGGTTGTCATAGTATTTTCTTTTCTTAGTTCTAATTATCTGATTCGCCACTCTTCTGAGATTTTCATAGCGTTGTCTCTTCATTTTGGTTTTCCTACCAACGATTCTTTGTACACCTGATTATTTTTGTCTAACGCGTCCTGGTTCTCATCATCGAACCAATCATTTCTCTTGCTCTGGGCTTGAAGTCCAATCTTCTATTCTGCCATATTCTTAATAGTCGCTTTCACTTTCATCTATAGCTCGTTGCTTGTCTTTAGCGACGCGGGTGGTAAGATGGGAGCCAGCAGGTTGCCGAGACTTTGGCCACAGATGCAGTTTGGAAAATTTCGATGTCAAAATTTGCAGCCGGCTGGACTTTGCTGCATATGCCTGTGACATATGACATCGATCGTTCAATTTGATATGTACAGACGTCAAGTATGCTCAAGGCATAACGTTGTTGGATCAGAACATAGTCGATCTGGGTTTTTGTGTTGTCACCCGATGATACTTAGGTCATTTCATGAATGCATCAATGTGGGAAGCAAGTCGAACGTATGACTAGATTTCTGCTATATGCAAAGTCAATCAAGTGGTTGCCATTTTCGTTTCTTTCATCGTGGAGGCTATATCCTCCAGTCGTTCCCCGATGAGATAGCTCATTGTCAACGTTAGAGTTGAAATCACCCAGAATTATTTTTGTGTTGTGTACATCCAATGAGTCAACTAGTCTTTGCAGGTGATTATAGCACGTTTCCTTAGTTTCTTCGTCCTTTTCTTTGGTAGAGGCGTGAACATTTAACAGCCAAATTTGGAAGAATTTCACTTTTATACGGATCGCACACAACCGTTCATTGATTGATTTAAAATCTATAACGTGCGATTTGAACTCCCTAGTGACAATAAAGGCCACCCCAATACTCGTTTTTCAGTGGGCTTCCCACTTTTGAATATTGTGTGCGATCTCATGTCTTGAATGTCGTTTCCAGTCCAATTCGTTTCCTGGACTGCCAGTATTTTTAAGTGTAGGCTATCCAACAATAAAAAGCTTAGGACTATAGCCAGCTGGATTCTAGGCGTGTTTATTAAAAAGAATCCTCAAAATGCAGAAACATAACTGATTTGCTGAAGTTCCCGTTAGCAAATTTTCATTTGCGAATATCTCACCTTAGCAGGTCAAATGGGGCCGTTTTCTAACGATTCCATCCTTCCAACGATCCAAAAATGCTATATAATAATCGCTGTTGATTGTCTAGCCCTTTTGGAGGTAATCAATGAATATTATACTTTGCGCATTCCAGAATACTGATGTCATAGCTTTGCCAGCTGACTGATGTGTTTTTCCTCGCTTTGGATTCGGTTCATCGTGTGCAGTCCACTCAGCTGGCTGTCGATTGGACTCCGGGGTGAAATGATGGAGCCATAATTCATCCATTGTCACATATCGACGCAAAAATTCAGGTTTGCTCAGAATCATTAACACGTTGTTGTTTTTTTGATCGATTGTGAGCTCGCGTGGCACCCATTTTGCATACAGTTTTCTCATGTACAAACATTCGTGAATGATATGATGTACACGTTCAAACGATATCTTCACAATGTCTGCTATCTCGAAAAACTTCACTTTACGGTCATTCAAAATTATTTTGTGAACTTTTTTGATGTTTTCGTCGGTGGCAGCGTCTTTCGGACGTCCACTGCGTTCGCCCTCTTCGGTGCTCATTTCACCACGTTTAAACTTAGCATACCAATCAATGATGGTTGATTTTCCTGGTGCAGACCCCGGAAGCTCTTCATCAAGCCAAGCTTTTTGTTTTTTCCCTTCAAAAAGCAATATTTTATCAGCACACGAAATTAATTTTTTTCCATCTTTTTTTAAATAACGAAAGTAGCTACACTTACAACGCAATATCTCACAAACTAATGGTTGGACTGCTCCCAAATTTTAACACGCATCCGGGGAATTTTTAATTGGCCCGTTAGCTTATGATGCAGATGGTTCAGTCTGGTTGTAGCCGCCTCATATATTCCTAAAAACAAATGTTGGTTCATGGTGCTCTTTTGATTGTTATGCTATTCCGCGATTTGTAATGTTTCCTTAATAATAAGAATGGTCAAGTGCTCGTATGAAAAAATAAGATCAAGGAACCAGAAGGACGTGGTTGGAAGTTTCTTTTCTCATAGGCAGTAATTTTAGGTTGCCTTATAGGGGAATTTAGCGGCCAAGTCTCGTATTTTGTAGGGTTGTAAGTGATTTGGTAGCGATTTCGTTTTTCTTGGTTACAAGAGCGCTTCTCTTGAAGAAATTTTCGGTTACTTTACAAGGCGGAAGTGAATAGTCGAGGCCCACAGGTGCCTCCAGACGAGATCTCTGGGTCCGTAGGTGGGTGGATGGTAACATTTTGGCAACAGTCCTCAGAAAAGTCTTCCACCCGATAAGGAATACTTTGTTACAAAAATGAGTTGTATGGTGACCTACCCGTGTTCGTATGCATAAAGCTAAACAAACTACCATCTTAAATCTGTTATGAAAACATGTATAGTCACCATTAAGATATACTTAATGCAATGCAATCTTTACACATTCAATGCTAAAACTCACAGCGACACTTGACGCAAGATTTATGCTGGACAGTCAATATTGACGCGACATAAATAGAGTTGCTGTGAAGCGGTTGATTTACCATTTACTTGATGAGCCCGTGAAAAAGCATTTGTCTTTTTAGGTAACACCTCGACGACAGCTTTGTTGACACCTCAATGCGTTCGATGTGTTCGTTTGATTTCCATCCATCTGGAACATTGGATATTCGAAATGACACGCCAGTATAACGCGACGTCCATCCATCCATCCATCTATTGATCGATTCTATCTGTCTTCCTAACTATCCACGTACGACCATCCAACCTACATAACATACATGCATGCATCTTAAGTTTTGTATCACTTTCAGCTCATTTCGTAGATACAATGAAAAAAGTACTTAAATATACACAAAAGCTAGATGAAGCGGAGGAGATGTGATTTAACCGAATTCCATCAACTTCGCTGCGTGTGACTTGTTTGCAAGATGCAAATATTAGCCGAAGACTGTTTGGCTTTTGGAATCCAAAGTTTCCATTTTCTTGAAAAATGTAAATGGTATTTTGTTTGAAGAGAAAATCCACAAGGAAACAACAAATTGATTCTTCATTTACGGAATATTAATGTGATTGCTTGTTTGCGCCGAATGGCTCCACTTTGGTTGAAATAATGGCAAATGAGAAACTCAAAGATTGCGGTTTTGGTATTGATCTCGAAGAGATCCACGCAAATGAAGAATTTCTTAGAAAAAATTGCTAGCTCGTTTTTGCCTCAAACATAGTTCATTTTACTTACTCTCTGTATGCTTAAAATTAATTGTTGAACAGTTTCCTTTATTACTTGAACTAGACCGAAAGAACAGAAGCCTGGTAAATCACCCAATCTTTCTTTTTTCTCCCTATGAGCAATTACATAAGTCACTTTGTTCTGAGAATGCCATTAATTAACACTGAAACTTGTTGGGCATTTTAAAGCTTTAACTAATCCAATATCTTGGCCTCGAAAACAAAAGATCATGTCCGATATCACCTTGAGGTCTTGCACTCGATGTGTATCTTCATATCCCAACACGCACACAACAGCACGGAATGAAACGTTTGCTTCAAGCCCCATTGATGTTTGGGATGTCATTAATTGTTGGCCGATGCGGTAGATCTTAACTTGCCCAATAGCATCCTTGGCCCGTAACAACAGCAACAACAATAACAACTACTGAAATTCTTAGAATATAAATTTTAGTTAATGAGCTCCCAAAAATGTTTGTGGCTAGTTCGATGCTCAATCGATTGCTTCGTTGAAATTTCGAACAAGAATCAACGCGAAGGAGCAGAAGTGAAATGATGGTGTCTGAGGTTGCATCAACAGCCGCACCAGAGCCACACCGAATGTTGTGACGAGGAATACGCCACACGATGAGAAAAACTGGCCAGGGAACCGATGAGAAATTAAGAAGAATCCAAGATATTCTTTTAATTGAGAATTTTTTGCCTGACTGATAATTTATCGTCGAATGTAAAATTCTTGTCCTTTTCGATTTAGTCGAAGTACGGTAGTTTGACGACCATGCATGGATACCTTCAATGGTTGGCGCTGAAGGGTGGTTTGGGTTCCCATTCATAGAGTGACTATTTTTCTTGTGTTTTGTTATTGAATGGTTGACTCATAGATTCAAATGTAAACTGATTATATAAACAGCAATGGGAGCTTTTTCGGGTTGATTGCATTTGCATTTAGAAATTGAGCACTAACACATACTTAACGCATAACTGCTATTTTAACAAACACTAAGAACTTCGTAAAGCATATCTTCCTATTATTTAAAGCTTTGTTACATACATATGCAACATATTGGGTAGACTGAATTATCTCCAACTTTAAGAAGTTTCTGAGCAATTCAGGGGAGGCCTATGATATCCCTCTCATTGCATATTGAGTAAAAGTATTGTAAACGCTCTTTGGCTCGGTTCTAAGTAGTCGTGAAATGGATGATACAGGCGTACCTCGATATAAGTCGTTTCGCACAAAGTCGTTTCACACATGAGACGCCAAATAATTCCTACCCTGATTCGATTAACGACAACTTTGCTTCACACTTGCGTCACTTTCCGAAACTTAAAAATTCGTAATAACCAAGAAAAGTACATAATTACGGAAAGTATAAGTTCACTCGAAATAAGAAAATTTTGAAATGTTCAACTTTTTTGTGTAGCAGTGTACTTATGACCTTAAATATGCTTCAAAGAATTAGAAAATGTCCCCATTGCACAAAAATTATGTATGTATGTATTCGTCTTTTTCTAATTTGCTGAACATGAAGAGTACGCAGATTTATTAAAGAGGGGAATCCCCGAATATACACAAGTCAGAGTATTCTACATATACGAAAGGTTTCAGATTTCGTTTTTTTCTGTCTCAGGCTCGATTGCGTGAATAACATCGCGTGTGGTTTGGTAATTTGTGACTTATGATGGGTGGAAAACGCAGTACAGAAAATTTTACTGCGATCAGCGCAAAGAAAGCTAGAAACACAGTGACCTTAGAAAAGAAAATGGAAGTTTTAAAGCGCATTGATTCCAGTGAAAAAGTTACGTCCGTTAGACAAGCATTAAATTTAAATCGTGCAACTGTCCATACTATAATAAAAAATGCCGAAAAAATTCGAGCAAGTGTACAAGCTGGTTCATCTAAAGCATGCTCTGTAATTACGAAACCGCGAAATATTAACATGGAAACAATGGAAAAATTGTTAAGTATTTGGATCGAAGATCTCAATCAAAAAACCTGCCTCTCAGTACACTGATAATTCAAGAAAAAGCGAGGGCATTGTTTGCATCCGTGAAGGAGCGAAATGGCGGTGGAACAGAATCATTCCAAGCAAGTTCTGATTGGTTTCACAGATTTAAGATCAATCAACATTCGAAGTGTCAAAACAAAGAAGTGTCAGTTTCAGCTCTTTGAATTTCTTGGCTTAAGTGAAGTTTAAATTCTGTCATAAATTATAATTAGCTGTGTGAAATAAGTGGAGTGGTTACTAGTGTCGTTTTATCAAGTTTTTCGAGATAAGTAGCGATCTTTCAAGTCATCAATTTCATTGATTAAATTTTTACTTAGGCGAACGAAAATTAACGGAACCGGGAATTCTTACTTTGGTCTAGGAGTGAGATTCCCGTGTAGCTAAATTTATTCTAAACAATTTTTGAATTTAATTTTAAATTTATATTTTGATATTTTAAATTATTTTTTTTTGCAAGTACGGATTTCTGCATTTTTTTTTCACTAACTATATTAAATAAATCAAGGATAATAAAAAATTTTATAAAAAGCAAATAATTGAAAAAGTTAAAAATATAATGGCTACTAAACCAGATAAGTGTGGGAAGTGTAGGAAACCCGTGGAGGATATCCACTCGGCTATGGGGTGTGATGGCTTCTGCCTCAAGTGGTTTCATTTGAGGTGTATCAAAATGTCGGAGGAGAGATATCGGGCTATTATGGACATCACCGAAGATGTGATTTGGATGTGTGCCGGATGTAGAGCTCAGCACCGTAAATCTAAAGAAGACCAACTCTTCCAACAAATGAAAAACTTGCAAAGCCAAGTCGAAGAGATGAGCTCAAATGTCACCTTATTAATAGATAAATCTACGTCTGCGAGCAAGCCCTCATATGCCGAAATTATTAAAAATTCTACTTCTCCTCCATCAGTGCATCGATCAAATACAATATCGCAAAAAGGGATTATAATTAAGCCTAAAAATCACTCTTCATCAGAAAAAACACTGATTGATTTTAAGTCGAAGATCAGGCCATCAAAATGTAAAATTCCTCTACAACTAATGAGGCCTATTCGTAATGGTGGGGCGTTTATAAAAACATCGACAAATGAAAATACTACTTCGCTTTTTAATATAGCAATGAATGCAATGAAAGAGGAGTATGATGTTGCTGAGACCAGATTGCGACAGCCTAGACTTGTCATCAATGGACTAGAAAAACAATACGCAAATAATGAACTAAGAAATGAGATCCAGGCATTAAATCCCAATATAGAGGAGCGTGATTCTATGGAACTTGTACATGCTAGGCGAACAAGAAATGGAAGGTGGTTGCACATCATCCAGGTAAACGGGAGCATGTATAAGAGGCTTGCGAATAGATACATTAATAAAGATTATGGATCGTATTTTGTGAAGGAGGACTTCAACGTAACGAGGTGTTATAAGTGTCAAAAAAACAACCACAAAACATCAAAATGTGAAGGGGAGCAAATATGTGTAAAATGTGGAGAAAAGCATGACCCAAAGGACTGCAAAAGCACGATTGAGAAGTGCTCTAACTGTATTGGTAACAATAACAATGCTGATCATTCTCACAGAGCTGACTCTGTAGAGTGTCCGGAGTTTCAACGCAGAATATTGATCGCTAGGAGGAGCACCGACTACAAATTTGATGATTGCTAATCTTTCTAATCAATCAAGTGGAACAAATTTAGCATTTATGTATGCTAATATAAGAAGCTTAAGACATAAGCTAAGTGATATTCAGATTTACCTGCAGCAAAATCCTAACATAGATTTGATTATTCTAAATGAAATCTGGATTTACCCAGAAGAAGCACGGTTTTACAATATTGAAGGATATAATGCGGTATTCTCCTGCAGACCTGGAAGAGGTGAAGGTACAGCAATCTACGTAAAAAATACAATCAATTTCATTACCAAGAGAGTGATGCCTGATAAGTATAACGTTATAATAATTGAAGTACGCCATGCAGGTAAAAAAATAAAATTAGGGACGTACTACAACCCCAATCGAATGAATGCGCAAGATTTTTGCACAGTACTAGATACATTATTCTCAAATGAACTGAACTGAAAAAAATTTGATCACAGTAGCGGACACAAACATTGATGTGCTAACGAAATCACCAGAAACACGGATTTATAAGGATACGCTAGAAACGAATGGAACGGTAATCATAAACAACAACCAAATTACTCGTGTCAAATACCTGTCTGGATCATATAGTAACCAATGATTTTAAAGTCGCTGAAAGCATGACATACATATTTGAGGACTGGCCGGAACTGGATCATCGTGTGATAAAAATTGCTATTCAAGACCAAACCCTGAACAAACAGAAGCCGACCTACAAAACGTTCAGATTTCTAGACAAAGAGCTCTTTAAATCAAACATACGAGAGTTACTGGAAAAGCGGAAACCAAATAGTATTATTGAACTCAAAAATATCATCATATCTGCTAAGCAAAGTTCTACAATTGAGAAAAAAATCAGGTGTCGACAACGGACTTGGATAACGAAAAAAGTAATTGATGCAAGTATTAAAAAAAGGAAGGCATACATGGACTACAGGAAGAACAGTGGAAACCAGGCTTTCAAGTTTCTGTATATGCAAGCGAAAAAAGAATCGAAACGACTGGTGAAAGAGGCTAAATTCTTATATTTCTCAAGAAGAATGGAAACAGCGGCTGACAACTCCCGCGAAATATGGAAAATAATAAATGAGGTAAAGGATAACTCTTCAACCCAGGGTATATCACAAAACTTTCAACTGAATCCTGATGAGCCCTCTAACACATCGTGTCCACGTGACGCGGCGAACTCATTGAATAATTTTTTTTCAACAATTGGTGGAAGAATCACTAAAGAAATCGTTGCCAGTTCAGCAGGCAATGTAAATAATACAAATATCGCAATAAATTCCATCTTTCACATTCATCAAACAAATAAAAGGGAAGTCTTAAATGTAATCAATGAATTGAAAAAGAATACGGCGCCAGGCATTGATAGCATCACGATGAACGAGATTAGTATAATTAAGGAGGACATAGCCCAAATTATGGCAAATTTTATAAACGTGCATATTAGGAATGGGACTTTTCCGGAAGAAGAAAAACTTGCAAAAATAGTTCCTATATTTAAGGGTGGTGATCATCTTGACCCGAATAACTATCGCCCGATTGCGCTGCTGACGGGATTTAGTAAGATATTTGAAAAAATACTAAACAATCGATTAACATCATTCTTAGTTGAAAACTCTATCATAAGCCAACATCAGTTTGGTTTTCAAAAGAACAAGAGTACTTTGGATGCCCTACATTCTGTCACACGTTTCATCAATCTAGGACTTGACAGGGGTGATTATGTCATCGCAATTTTTGTGGATTTGAAAAAAGCATTTGATACAGTTGATCATGATCTCTTGCTTCGTAAACTTGAATCGTATGGTATTCAGGGTAGTCCTAAGCAGTTGTTTAAGAGTTACTTGGAGGGAAGATCGCAGAGAACTTTAATCAACAATGTCCTGAGCGACCATGCACCTACGGAAACAGGAGTTCCCCAAGGTTCAATACTGGGCCCAACTTTGTTCCTGCTATATACAAACAATCTAAATACATGTGGGCTGACGGGATATCACACATTATATGCTGATGACACAGTTCTACTTTATTCAGTACGAGACAAAACTGCCATTGAGAACACTATCAACGACGATCTAGGAAAATTCCATCAGTGGTTAATTGGAAACAAACTAGTATTGAACACATCAAAGACAAAATATATTGTTTTTAAGCAAAAGAATAAAGGAGACATAGATGTCGAACTAAATATTAACGGCGAAAAATTGCAGAGTGCTAGAAATGAAATATCTTGGTCTTATCATAGACCATCGTATGACCTGGTTACCACACATAAATAGCTTAAGAAGGCAATTAGCCCCAATAATAGGATTGTTAAGAAGATATGAGGATTTTCCAATGCACATCAAGAAACTTGTTCTAAATGCGTTTGTCCTGGCGAAATTGCATTATGGAGTTCTTATTTGGAGTCAATCAGCGAAGCAACATTTAAACAGTATATCCAGGCTGCTGACCAAAGCGTATAAAAACATTCTGAAGCTGCCAATGCTTACTCAAACTAGTTTGGTTTACCAATTGGCAAAATCATTAACCTTTAGTCAAATTATTATTATGGAGAAAGCGAAGTTTATCTACAGAAATTTAAAAACTAATGGATCGGAACGAGCGCCATTAATTAAGGTATTACAGATCAACCCATATAATGCGAGGAATGCAAATCAATTCGTAATACCTTTTGCCAGAATGGATCGACTAAAGAACGATGCAACGAATGATGCTCTGCGTATATATAACAATCTACCAGAAATTGTTAAGGAAGCAAACTCACTTTTGGTATTTAAGAAAAGACTAAGGGAGCATTTAATGAGTACTGATTGAAGCGTGGACCTGTAATTCTGCTTTTATGAGCCCAGTATCTTAGGGCGTTCTTTTTGACCCTATCGGCGAGATACTGAAGTGACAGTTATTCAGAGTTTTTTTTGAATGCGTCGTATGATATTGAATTTTTTTTTATCTCTGAGAGCTGATCATGATTTTTTGGACTAGATGTTCACGAAAAGAACTTATTCACATTACATTGTGTGCCCCCTTATACCGATGTGTTAAACATTGTCTGGGTGGCACAAAGGACCAAGCGACGTAATGTGAATGCAGATCGCACGAGCGTTGTGCGACGAAGAAAGAGTGATGGAGAGAGTGGTAGGGAATGGAGGTAATTAAAAAAAAAAAAAGAAGCGGAGCAATCTACATAACTTGAAACTATCGGGAGAATCAGCAAGTGCGGATACAGATGCAGCCGTTTTTATCTACATTTGTGGGTGTCATTTCAGAGGGAGGATATGCTCCACAACAGGTAAGCGTTTCCAGTTAAATTTGGATGTATGGGCAGTTTAAAACTCTCTATGTTACTATAGGTCTTTAACGTGGACGAAAGGGGCCTTTTTTAGAAGAGGATGCCCTCTAGGACATTTATATCTGAAGAAGAAACTACCGCGTCCGGTTTCAAAGCTTCAAAGGATAGACTAACATTGCTTCTTAGAGCGAGTGCTTCTGGAGACTTTAAGTTGAAGCCTTTGCTTATTTATTCTTCGAAAAATCCAAGAGCGATGAAGAACATTTGCAAGGAAAGATTACCCGTAATTTGGCGCTCGAATAAGAAGTCTTGGATGACTTCCGTAATTTTTAATGATTGGTTCCAAACATACTTTTACCTGGCAGTGAAAGATTATTGCCTTTAAAATAACTAGTCCCACAAGGCAATACTAATTGTTGACAATGCACCATCGCATCCGGTCAACTTGGACGAGTTCGACAAGAATATCAAAGTGATATTTTTGCCCCCAACACCACGTCCTTGCTCCAACCTATGGATCAGGGGGTGTTGGCTTCTTTTAAGGCTTACTACTTACGCAGGACATTCAAGCAACATATTGCTGAAATTGATCAAGGGGACCAGGATACTGACAAATCAACTACAATTCGAAGCTTTTGGCGCAATTTCAACGTTCTGAAAGCAGTTGAAAATATCAATGAGTCTTGGAAAAAAGTTAAAAATTCCAGTTTGAATGCTGCGTGGAAAAACCTTTTTGCCTGACTGATAATTTATCGTCGAATGTAAAATTCTTGTCCTTTTCGATTTAGTCAAAGTAGGGTAGTTTGACGACCATGCATGGATACCTTCGATGGTTGGCGCTGAAGGGTGGTTTGGGTTCCCATTCAAAGAGTGACTATTTTTCTTGTGTTTTGTTATTGAATGTATGACTCATAGATTCAAATGTAAACTGAGAGATTTGGCATGAATGCGTTATTAGGCAAATAAATCTGACAAATTTGCCTGACACCGTTCAATCGGATATTTTAAGTTTGGCTCATCAGATTGGTTTTAACGATGTAGACGGTAATCATTTGGCAGAATTATTACAATCGCACAATGATGCAATTTCAGCAGAGGAATTAATTCAACTTCTAGAAAATCATGATGATATTGAAACTGAAGTCAGTGAAATAAGGGAAAACCTTAGCTGCAGCCCTTCTTTAACTATTCAAAAATTATCGGAGGGTTTGGAATGCTTAAAGAAAGCCGAACAAATTTTTAGTTTAGACACGGATAGGGAAAGACATGAAAAATTTATGCGACTCATCGATGACGCATCTTTTCCGTACAAGGAGCTATACACTGAAAAAAGGAATGCCACAATGCAGCGTACCATAGACTCATATTTTTCAAATTCATAAGCAACAACCTCGTCAATGCATGTTTCAAACGAAAATTTTTTCTCCGATTAACATAATTCTTAAAATATACAATAGTATCCTTCTTCATGTTTTTTTCCGTTTATTTACTTTAATAATAAATAATATTATAATATTAATTTTGTGCCTTAATTTTACCTAATTCGTTTACATACGCATTTCGCTTTGACCCGGTTTAAGTCGTTTCAACTTAAGTCGCCTTTTCCTGGAACGTATCCCTATCGTAAATCGGGGTACGCCTGACCATAACTTATAATATCGATTACAGTTTACCAGAAAACTTTTATAAAAATATAAAAATACCATGAGAAGATGCAATAAAATTCATGGAATCGGAGCCAAACTTTTTTTCCCATTTCAACATGGAAGCTGGCACAATTCTGTGGTAAATGACAGCAGCAGTGGCGTGCTGCCTCAGCGAGCCAAGGCTCAGCTGGAAACAACCTGGTCTAGAGACGCGCGCATGCGCTGGCAGGCTAACATCTGCGGTGTCATGGGGTGTATTCTTTCCCCTTGCACCAAGTCCCACTACAAATTATTTTGCACGCACGAGCTAGAGTCTGCAAAAAAGACAAACAAGCTGGGTAGACGGAACTACACCCATTTCAAAAGGGTTTTGTACTCAACTTCCGATATGCAGATGCCAACTCAAATAACGACCTGTCATAAACATAAGCAGTCGAGCAGCCCCGTGGTGATCAGGAGTGGCTGCTCCTGAAGAGATAAGGTGGTCACCCCGTCGAAACTGCTCAGTTTGTTGTTTTACTAGTGTAAAGTAAACTACATCCGTCAAGTTTCCATCCTTTAGGCAGAGATGAGTGGTTCACTTCAGCCACTTTAACATCTTTAGGTTTGACATTCCCCTTGTAATGCAACGACCTTTCTCGGAGAAAGTAACGGTTGCTTTTTGTGTAATGTTTGCGTTTGTCTTAAGACTCCGTGTCCGCTAACTTCAACGAGGCAAAACAAAAATATTGAATTACTGTAGAGTAGCTTAATTGACACCTAATAGAACATTTCTAAAGATAATAAAAAGTGATCGGTACGTCTTGTAGAGTAGAGTACGCGTGATAAGTATTTTGTAGTGTAGCTTCGTGGCTCGACAAGAACCCGCCTCATATGATCCCGTAAATGCTAGTCGTCAAGCACGGTCATGATGCGAAGCTAGTTAGCTGAGCTCGGTATTGTTTATAGCTTGCTGACACTTGTGCCAGACCATCAGCACCCGTGTCCTACACGGGCATTTCGAAATTCATTACAGAACTCCAGAAAAACTTTAACGACATCTTTAGCAAATACATACTCGCTATAAAACTGAAACAGTTGCTACTCCATTTTAACCAGCCGTTTAGTTGCAACATTAGTAGCAACCATTGATTGAATGAAATCTTAAAAATGTTTTTCTTAGCTATTTTATCTCAAAATTAGGTGAAGATCAAATTAAAAGTGTAGTGTCTGGTTCGATGGAACATCCAAATGGTATGAAAACTGTACATAGCTCTTGTTGCAAACGAAGAACTTCCAAATGGCTATTACATCCGCAAATACGATTAAACCTTATTGAAACTTCTAAAGTATTAGAGTCTTTCCTTGGACTACTGAAATCTAAATTTAAGGGTACTTATATGAGTTTACTGGTAAAAATCGTTATCTTTACATATTCTACTATTATTAGCAAAGTTGAATGAATTTCAACTCCTAAGGTATTTGTTATTCACGTAATGATAAGAACCAACCACCATGATTGTGATACCTATAAAATCTACGTTTCCATAAAGAGTTAAGAGCCTGTACTGTCAATGCTGAAGCTGAGGGAAAATAACACAAATTTACTGAATATCATTTCAGATGGCCATTATTTTGTTTTACGATTACTGATATCACTCGTTGGACGGATTCTCAAAGATCTATATCCTCCCTGAAACTTTCATGCAAATTCTAATAAGCCCGTATTACCTTAGTCAATTGGAAGTGTATATTGCTCCAAAGCCATGCATCGTTTTTGTTGTGACACCAACAATTAAAATCACCCATAACATTGCTAAATACACTCTGATTCTTCTGAATTTTTCATGGTTGATTTGTCTTACAAACCGCTATCAAACAGTATCAAATTTCATTGGGGCTAAGGGTACCATCGCGATTTTATTCAAGAAAATGTAAAACTGATAAATCATGCGATTACAAACTAAGTTTGACAAATTTCAACTTTTGAGGTATTGGTCATTGTTGCACTCATAAACAACTACCTCCATGATATTTTCCAGTTTCGGTCTACATATGTCCAATCGCGAAGGTTCAGTCACAATTATTTCGTGTTCTTCCACTTCCCCTGCCCATCCTAACGACCCGTTATGACCTTTTATTTGAAACCCCACTTGGCTAACTTTGGTGGAAAAAATGTTTAAGGGTTCTCATCCTTATATGGGGAGTGTTTAGGATAAATACCAAATGAAACGAGTGGTAGTGATAACACAGTTCTTTCTATACAACGTTTTGTGAGTCGAGTGGACGCAGTCGGTAAAATGGGAGCGTGCAGTGTGGCTGGCACTTGGATGGTAAATTAAAGAAAGTATATTTAAGATTGATAAAGTGTGTATCATTCAAATTCGATGTTTGGGATACGCGGCATAGTTTTTTCCTAACATTTTTGGTGCCTCCTGTCAGTAATTGAATTTAAGACACCTGTGGCTGTTTTTCCGTAAATTTCCAGACAAAGCGCGTGTTGTGCAGTAGTTGGCTTGATGGTGCTTGGACATTTATTATACACACCTACAGTCATTTCCGTGATGGTGCGTAGTTATATTTTGCTTAGAACCTTTCTTGCAAGTTATTGGATTGTGGCATCGTATATTCTAGTGGCATATTTTCGCATTCAGATTGTTCTTCGTGGCTTGTATTGACATACTTCCACATATTGTGCGCGTGCATGTGTGGGTTTTCCTTGAACAGTTGGAGTCGTGTGTCCCAGTGGTATTTTTTGCATTCGGATTGTTTTTCGTTACACGTATTCGCATACTTGTACATCCTTTGAATCGTGTGAGTGTGTGGTTTATTGGTCTGAGTGGCGTTTTTTGGCTAGCATTAAGATGCAGGCAGCATTTCCTGTTTTTTTTTTTTTTTTTGAAATGAATTACTCAGAGTGAGAGAGATGGCAGACTTGAACAAGCATAAAGCGGCAATGGCTGCTATTCGGGGATACTAGCCGACACCTTTAATCAGCCCGAGTAGGATTTGGTTCAAGAACTGAATTCTTTGCAAATATACTTCGGCAGGTTTATTCTAGCTCATGATGGCGTGTTGTTGAGAGCTGACCAAGCGGAGATGGATTCCCATAATGTGTTTTTTGCGATAGTTGAAGTGAGATATAATTTGGCGGTCGCAAAAGTGCGTCGGATGGTGGCAACAGTGGCTTTAAAGAATATGACTAGCTCCGTACGGTCAAAACGTGGTCAATTTGCGATTGAAGTGACTGGCTGTGCTCATTTTTGATGGGACATTACGTAATTGGCTGATTTTTAAAGACTCTCGTCTACGAACCAGATGGTCCGAAGGCGTACAAATTGGCGAATTTGCGTACGGCAGTCAAAGGCAATGCAACGTTAATAGTAGGTGGCATGTATCTAGGCGGTTATGCCAAAGTGTGGAAGGCATTAAAGACGAGATACGATAGCCCGAAACTATTGGCAGAGATTTATGTCTTACGGTTGCTCACGATGAAGGCACAAGTACAGGAGTCAACTTCAAATTTGCTGGCTTTCGTTGACGTGGTTCGAGAATCTCTGCGAGCATTAATGGTTATAAAGCTTCCGGTGGATCAATAGGATGTGTAATAGTGCCAATCGTCGCATCGGAACTCCCACAGGGGACTCAACAGGCATGGAGTATGAGTTTAACCTCGAATGAGATACCCGCTTTGGAGGGATTACTGGACTTCAACGAGAAGCGTGCACACAGTTTGGGAGTGGATGTGTTGTTTTTGCCAGCCTCCAGCAGCACCCCATAGGCAGGCACTTGACGACCTTCATTTCCACTAAATCAGTCGCCGAGATTGGTTAAAACCAATTTGGTTTTAACATTACCTGGCCAATGTAACTACTTCAATAATGCAAATCAATATTTGGAAAGTGTGCTCAATTATAAGTCCTTCCAGCAGAACGTTTTCAGCGTATCAAAGGTTCGAATTTATGTTTCAATTGCTTGAGACAAGGTCATTCGACAAAAATGTGCCAATCAGTAAGTTGTTACAATTGCAATGGCAAACATCAGATTTTGTTGTGTCGGAAGTTAGCTTCAACTTTATTGGTGGCATCAGACTCTGGCCCAGTTCCGACAAAACCAGTGGCATCGGATTATGTGGCCCCACTGAAGGGTTTTGGTAACCCACCACTGAATCATTTTGTGTGACTGGCCGACGCAGTGACGACATTTACGCTCGTCACCAACCAGATTGTTCTTTGGCTACAGCACTTGGATAAATTACTGATAGCTATGGCAATCAACATCGATGTCGATTATTATGTGATCCTGGATCTCAAGTCAGCTTCATAATTTCGTGATTCTTAAATAACTTGGTGGTCCCTAAGAGACGATACGAGATGGATGGCGTTGGTTTATCGTCTCCAACATACACCCGTGGCAGATCCAAGTTGCAACTATCATCGATCACTCAACCGGCGGTCGCATTGGAGGTCAAATTTCACATGCTTAACTCAATAACATTACCTATAACAGTGGCTCGGGTTGCGAGTTCATGTTGGAACCATTTCCGTTCACTACCATTGGTTGATCCAGCATTTGGAATTTCTGGCAGAATAGATGCATTGATTGGTGCAGATATTTGGGGCGCAATCATTCAAGATGGCATAGTACGTGGTTCATCTGATGAATCTTTTCCACGGGTTGTGTTCGATCCAGCTTTAACCGACTCGGACACTTTTGTACCTGTCCGTTCATTACATGTGCAGGCTTGTGACAGTGATCAACGTCTCGGCGATCTTCTCTGTAATTTTGGGAAGATTGTAGAGGCCACAGCTGTGTCAGATATGATGATGGAGGCCGTTTTTGACAACGCATCGATGCGACAGTGATGGCCGTTATGCTATGTAGATCTCGTTTTGACCAGTTGCTCCAGCATTGGGCAACATTTATTCGTTGGCTTTGCACCAATTCCATCAGCTCGAGCGGGGGTTTGCAGTAGATGCAGAATTAAAGGCTAAATACGTGGTATTTATGGCGGAGTACATTGCTCTTGGGCACGTGCGTGCAATGGATGAAACAATGGGTGATAAATCACAGGCTTACTATATTCCTCATCATGCAGTCAGTACGAGTGGTATTCAATGCATCGGCAAAATCTTCGAATGTAATTTCATTGAATGACACTCAATTAATTGGTCGAATACTCTATCATTGGTGAATATTATCCTTCGGTTCCGATTATTCCATGTGGCTTTATCAGTGGATATAAAAAAGATGTTCCAACAAGTGCGTATCAATGAGCGGCATTAACATTGGCAAAGAATAATGTGGCAAGAAGCGGCAACCGAACCGTTGAGCATATACGAGTTAACTACTGTTCCTTATGACATGGCATGTGGCCCTTATAATGCAATCCATGCATTACAACAATGTGCACATGTAACCACGGGCAAATACCAGATGGCTCTCGGTTAGAGGCTGCTCGGAGAAGTATTGACTACTTGGCAAGTGCTGAGTCAACTGAGAAGGCAATTCAATTGGCAGGCGATGTAGATCAGCTTCTACGGCAAGGACATTTCATTTTGCGGAAATGGTGACCAAATGACCCTGCAACATTGACAGGGCTCACAACCATCCAGATCTCTACGGGAAAATGTTGCTAAAGTCCGCAGAGACGATAGTTTTGGGATTACATTGGAATCCAGCTACGGATGATTTCTTCTTCAAAATCAAATTGGATGACTCACCGTCGAATACAAGAAGGCAGGTGCTGAGTGACACTGCAAAATTATACGACCTTACAGATATTCTTGCTCAAGTGATTATGGTCGTAAAAATCTTCATACAAAAATTGTGGTGAAAAAGATTAGTATGGGACACTCCCTTACCAGTACCACCATTGCAAGAGTGGCTTACTTTCCGGAATCATTTCAGACTGCTTGAGGCAATTCACATACCGCGCTGGCTTGGATTACGGCTAGAGGTGATTACATGGTTTTTGAGATGCTAGTACAAAGCCATATGCTGCTGTCATCTATCTCTGTAGAATTGATCACAATGGCAGGCGAACATAAAAACTAATTACAGCGAAAACTAAGGTGGTGCCAGTAAAGACAACAAAGATTCCTAGGCTTGAGCTCTGTGCAGCACAGTTACTGGCAACATCGATGAAAGGCGAGGATGCACAATACACCATGTGGTCGGATTCCAGAATTGTTCTAAGTTGTATTCGAAAACGAGCAGGGACTTTAACTCCTTACGTGGCAGATCGTGTTGGCTACATTCAAAAACATAGCAACACACAAAGTTGGCATCACATTAGCACTCAAAATAATCCGGAAGATTGCCTGAGTTGCGAGATTCTTAGTGAACATCACTTAAGGTGGCATGGTCCTGCGTCACTATTGACAGATAACATACCCGCAGCTGAACGTCCGGTCCTTTCCGAGGAGGAGGTTTTGGCAGTGACATCAGAAAAAAAACCAGTCAAAACAACTTTGGCCCTGGCAACTAGTTCAATGAAAATTGAAACGCGCAGACTCGATGGCTCATTTATTAGCCTACTCAAAAGGTTCAGCAATATTGGTAAGTTGCTTTGAGTTACTGTATATACAATACAACGATGGCAGCCTACTCAACGGCATCATTGGTATCGAACATTTATCATGCCTGAAGAGATAGATGAGGCGTGACAATGGCATATTCGCAGTGAACAAGGCAGATATTTTGCACTTTCATCACTTTTGCACCATACTTGGATGGTCATGGCATCCTCCGCGTTGGAGCTGGACTTGAAAATGCCCAGCTTAGCCTCAATCAACGTCACCAAATCACTTTCACGAAATCGGGTACCCTTATTCGGCTTCTGGTCCAGCAAGCTCATCATACTACATTACCTCTCAACGACATCAGCAGGCTATGTTTCGTCAGCAAATGGCAACGCTACCGAAACCACGTGTCACTAAATCTCCTCTATTCCCATCTTCTGGTGTGGACTGTTGTGGTCCCTTTAAGTTACGTGTTGGCACAAAAATATCACGCACATTGATCAAGAAATACGTGGCTATTTTTGTCTGTATGGCTATGAAGGCTGTGCATATTGAATTGGCGGATGACTTATCTTCGCATACCTTCTTAAACGTTTTCAACCGCTTCATTAGTTGGCGTGGCCCTTGTCATCATATATACAGTGACAATGGGACTGCGTTCGTTGGCGCTTGCAAAATTATGCAAGAGGATTTGTTGGAATGGCATTCAATTCACACGTAGCAGCAACTGACGAATGGCAGCACTACATGGCATTTTATCTATCCTGGAGCATCACACCATGAGGGTCTCTGGGAAGCTGCGATCAAGTCAGCGAAGAAGCATTTATTCCGCACCAATCTATGTTCTTCAACCAGATTGGCACTTTACTTGTACGCATTCAGGCAGACCTTAATTCACGTCCCTTATTAGCTTTGCATGATCGACATGATGATCATTTGTTGCTCGGACTGGTCGATTTCCTCATTGGTCGATCGTCTATTGCCATGCCAGAGGCACCCACATCCCTTGGACTAACCTGTTGACTTAAGCAATGGCAACGAATTCGTCAGATGCATCAACATTTTTGCCAACGATGGCGTGATGAATACCTGGTTTCATTGCAAACTAGGAACAAATGGTATCAAGTATCATCTACACAATGGCGTTTGGGCAGAATCATTGCTGTTCACTCCAGTGATGATCATCTCATCAGGGTTGTTACTATCAGACATACTCATGGCACATGCACCCAACCGGTTCAAAAGGCATGCCAGCTAATTGGCGACGATCCTGAGCCCTTTGGTCCAGTTGGGCAGAATGTTTACGATAAATACCAAATGAAGTGAGCGGTAGTCGCAACACCGTTTTTTCTATACAATATTTCGTGAGTCAAGTGGAGGCAGTCGGTAAATTGAGAGCGTGCAGTGTGGGTCGCACTTGGATGGCGAATAAAATAAAGTACGTTTAAGATTGATAAAGTGCGTTTCATTCAAGTTTGATGTTTGAGATACGTGGCATAGTTTTTTCCTAATAGGGAACTATGGAACTTTCATTCACAAGAAATTTCTGAGATGTTCACAAAATTTGATGAATGTGCTTCAGCAGTTCCTAAGAAAATTTTCTGTGACGCGCTGGTGGACCGACGGGCGGACTAATACCGATTTTTGGGCTACACTACCTTTTTGGCTGTTGCTTCAATTTATGCACAGAAACTCGTCTTAAAATTTGTCAGTACCCCCAGGTATTTTACTACTAGCTTTGACTTGAAGAGTTTTTCCGAGATGATTATAGTCCTTACTCTGAGGATTTTGTCCATAGTAGTATGATCACTTTGATTTTTTCCAGTGCTAGAAGAAGTCATCAGCAGTTATCCATTCTTTCATTCATTGGATCAGTAAAACTAGTCTGAATTACGCATGTTTGACTGTCTATCCCATGATGAATATCACTACATCGTCTTCGTACCCCGTCATACTAGATGTTCCACGAATTGAGACCAAGGATGGAGCCTTACATGACTAAATAGTCATACTTTAACACCCTTCCTTCATGTTACAGAGGACCCTGCGGTTATTTAAGAAGTTTCTCAAGATTTGCATAAAGTATTGTGGCAATCGGGAATAATTTGCCAGTACTTCCAAGATATGCACCCATGTGCAGGAATGGAAAGCGTTTCTGACGTCAAAAGTCACTAACACGGAGACCCTTTGAGCGGAATTGCTATACGCCTTTGCATATCGGACCACGTTTATGACATCGCAGATTGCGTCAATAGTAGAGTGACGTATTCTGAAGCCATAGTGCTTGGGGATAGATCCCTCGCAGTGAAGTGAATCAGCGAATCTTCTGTTGAAAAGTTTTTCAAGCGCTGTTCTGGCTGAATCTAGCATACGTAACGCTCAGTATGAAGAAGGTGACCCAAGATTCCATTTATCTTCGCATATCAGTATGAGCTTCACAACCTTTCAGCACTCTGGAAATATCCCTTCACGCACGCAAGCATTGAATATACTGAGCAACAAGTCAGGGCAGAATTTTTACTGATACTCAAGCCTTTCTTTTCCTTGAAGGCAACACTATTTCTTCCGGTTCCTTCTTTGTGTAAAGAGGACATTCCACTGGTGTTTGTCGTGCATGAATAGGGAAGGGAGCCCACACAATTTTGTCCATCTTTTACGCATTACATGAGCAAGGTAATCTTTGGGCACCAAGCTTCCACATGACTTGCTCGTAGCCAAAGGCTCATCGGTCCTGGTTCACTTCGTCTACTAGTTCTCGCCAGTGATTGATTTTATTACTATTGATGGGCTTGCGAAAGCATTTTCTAGTCAACTTGTAAGTTGTCTATTTGCTGCCAGCATGTTCTCGGGACTATGCTCGCTGGGCCTCTTGTTGGAGCTTGTGATATCTCTTCATTTTTTGGTTGTGACAATCGTACTATTAGCACTTCTACAAACCTTTTGATATCCAAGCCTAGAAGGGTATTGAAAAGCACCATCATGAATCTTAAGTGCTATGTACTGGTGATCACTGGCAAAGTGGTCTTCTAGAGCCCTCCAATTTTTAAACATTAGTACTAGGGACTCCAAAGCGAATATCACGTCCGAAATGGTTTCAATGCAGCCCGGTTGACGAAAAGTAGTGGCATAACCTGTATTCAGTACAATGAGCCCAGTTCAAGCTGCCGTACCAAGGATCTGTTTGATTGAGGCATACCCTATTCAATCGCCTTTATATTGAAGTCACGTACCCTTTTTGCTCAAAACAACGTCCACCAAATGGTTGAGCCTGAATTGAAAAAATAGTAAAGGTTCATCCGGCGTTAGTTTTACACCAAAGAGTGTAGTTGTCAAGCACTGGACTAAAACGAAACCATCTACACTTGGAAGTGGGTGCTGTTTTGAATCCAGATGGTAGCAGTGCCAGATTCATCACGATACTATGTTGGAGAGCTTGATTGTTGTGTTGCTCACTGAGCAGTAGAAATTTAGCTTGACCTTCTCTCGCAAACTGCTTGCTGAGATTCTGAGCGAGTGTGCTCCAAGGTAGGTTAATCTATAGAGTATGGATTATTGTAGAAATACTTTGACTTCAGTTAGGGATTTATGAAAATCCCAGCATTTGGCTGTACCTGACATGTACTTGAAGTCTAATTGCCTTGAGTCATCATCTTGATAGAGGAAACAGTGTGTGTTCTCTATTCACTCCCTCTTTTTCTGCCCTATTTCGCACAATTTTAGTACAAGAAGCTCGTGTTGATCCCTTTATAGCTCCGTGCAGTATGCCTACATCCAAGGAACCTAAAACACTACAGAAGGAGAGAGGAGTAACCCAACTTTTTCTGATTTCCTCTTTTTCTATCATCTGTTTGGCATATTTTTCTGACAATGGCCATGCACTAAATTCTTGCTGTGCTCAAGCTAGAAACATCACGCTTCAAAGAATCTTCTGTGTTTGCACTGCTTCCTATTCTTCTTTTTCAAAGCTGCATTCAATGATTCTACGTTTCCCGAATCTTGAAGCTTACTACTTCTGTTCCTAGAGTAATAATTTTCACTGTTTTTGTAGCTGTCTTAGATAGTACTGCCCAAAAGCCCTACTCGATTGGAACATGAACCCTTGTTGGCTTTTCCTCGTCCCTAGTCAGCTTTTCCCGGTCCCTTTTAATTGGACTGAAAACTAACAAGCACAACTACCACACCTTCAGAGAGGTTGGTCTTTTGCTCTTCCTTTGTCTTGAGCCAACTGTGCCGGTAATGGGCCATTCAAGCTAAGAGCTCCTCCATGGTAAAAGCTCTATTTTGGATCGCCTTGCTAAAATGCAGCTGTGTATCGCAGGTGGCAACGATGCATTTCATAATCGATTCCACTTTACAGTAAAGCTGATGTTCTTTCGAGTGGTCTAAGATGATTGAATTGCTTGGTGTTTTTTCTGCAGGGCTTATTTCATTATTTAAGACCCTTACTTGAGTCATTTTGGTCTGGATATTCTTTACATTTTTTACGACCACTCACACATCTGGTCCATCCTGTTGAATTCTTTGCTTTTCTTTTTTTAGGACATTTATGCGTTTTCATCTTTTTTTTTGCTGCACCCAAATGCTGCAAGAATGTTTGGATAAGGCTAGCCGTTTTTGCCCGTTTTTCGCTGCACTCCTCATCGCTTTTGTCGTTGTTGGTACCATACTCAATATGCTGTGTACAGCGTGGCTGTAACCGTTGGTTTTGTTGCCGTTGTTGATATTTTTATTTATTTTGTGTTGATTTATTTATGTTTTTTAGTTTTTTTGTTTGATTGGATCCGTCTCAAATCTGCTATCTCCGTTTGTAGGTGTAGTCGCTTTTTTTTGTGCCATGGTTAATTTTACAGGGCAGGGAGGCCGTGTGAGGGTTGGCACAAGCCCGTATGAAGACAGGAGCTCAGAGCCACAGCAGCGCTAATTAGGAGTCCATCTCAACTGAGCCTACACCACCAACCCAATGGTGCCAACTTCGAAATTACTCCGAGGCCTGCCTAGATTTTACAGGGACGGAAACGACACGACAGTTGGATAGTTGGAGCGCGCAATTGCCACCGCGGTACTACGGTGCGAATCAACTAGGTCTAAACCATTATGTCTGCCAGCCCAAAGCATCGACTCCAGTTTGTTGTCCAAAGCGTACTCCACATTCAGTCAGGGTCGTTAACGGTTATCTCAGTAGGAACCTCATGGCTAACTACATTCTCTTGGGTACAAAAGGATGGCCCCCCTCAAAGAACGCTGGTCTCCAAGAGTATTCTTGCCAGCTAAAATTGCCTCTACCGGGATATCCTGGTTTTAGTCCGATATTTGTGTCAAAGGCATCGGTGATTTGGTTGTTAATGTAGACTTAGGAGGTTATCGACGTTTGGCTAGCATGCTGAGCAAAGTTAGAGTGATTTGAATTTTTCTGTATTACAGCAACAACAACGATGCATGGCTATGGAAAAACGTGCGGTTCCAACCGACTTCAACACCAAGGATTTTCATGAAAATTTCGGAAAGGTTATGTATTATGATAACCATTAAAAATTTGTTTTAGGAATGAGATCAATGATCTTAAAATAAAAATGATGACCGATTCAAACGAGCATGTTGTGTAAATTTATGTGTACATAGAAATTTAAAATACAGATTATTTACTGTCTACATTTACACATATAAAAATCATGGAGTAGCACACCAACAAGAAATACCTTAAATAATTCACGCAACCATTAGTAATGGAAGAATTAGTTAATTTGACATTATTCTCTGTAACCCTTATCTTCATATGCTCTTGAATTCGAAATTAGCCCTATAAAGCGTATTTTGCTTCTGTATGTTTCAACAAAATTGAATCATATTTCGAACGTTATACCCGTCTATCTTCAGTTACAGCTATACGAGCTTTATATAGAACTAGATACTACAGTTTTGAATAAATCTTCTTCAAACTTTTAGATTAACTAAAAAACAGAAATATATTTATGATAACATTCAGTCAATTATATTGAAATTATTATAACAAAACGGTAGGTGGCTAAAAACCCTTCTGATATGAGTGTAGTTCTGTCTAACTAATGTAGTTAGTAGTTAATCCTCCTGTTAATGATTAATAATCATCGTACACTAGTCTAATTTAAATCTTGGCGTTAATATATGTTTAGCAATCTCAGTGTTGGTCTTAACAGTACTAGAGCAAGTAATGTGGTCAGTACCATCGTTAACCATGTGATTATTAACCAATTTTTAAATCAGTACTCGTCACAGCTGGGTACGCTGATAATCTAACAGTAGCACGACAAGAATAAATTCGTTGCCACTAACGAGCTTCGAACTTATAAACTGCTGCGTAAACAGTGAGTACTCTAACCACGACGCGATGCGGACCACGGAGGCAGTGATAGATTTTTGAAAGTGGCACTGCTGCTACTTTTGAAAGATCATATATAATCTACCTGATTTATTGAACCTTAAATATTTAACCAGTTTTATGGTTTTCTGAAAAGTGCTTCTTCGAAAAGTTTTGGGGATGTTAAGCAATTATAAGAAAATAAACATAACGTTTCTTCTTCTTCTTTGTAGCACTAGAGCCCCTCTCGGGCTTTTGCTTAGAGATAGTTAGAGTATCTCATTTTCATGACCGTATTGATTTTTTCGGAAGTTGCTTTGGTCAGAACTATGCTCCCGTGTGCTTGCTCAGCTATGATATGATCTGATTAAATCAGTACATATCACCACTGAGTGAACACTCGTAGTCTGTCCAAAAAGTCCCCTGAACTAAATCACGTTGCTCCCAACGAGATTTGAACCTGGGATCTTCGGCTTATGCGTTCATGCTCTAACCACTAGACCACACAGACCACAACACAACGTTTAGGTAATTCGTTTCTGTACGTTCCAAGGATGTGTAGGTAAAAACTTTTTTTGGACATTAATTTTGTTTGCTTAATCATTTTGAATGGGAAAATTCTCCAGTAGTTTAAAATAATAATTTTTTAAACATTCTTTGACATCTTTGAAAAAAATAATGTATACTAAATATTCAAAGTCTTTTTTGTAACATCAACTTTTAAAAGCATACATGAGAGAGATACGTCACATTAAAAAAATTCGTTTGTTTCAATAAATTTTTTATATTCTCATCAAATTTTATGTTAAAGATAATCAAGCTAAACTAACAAAGTATTGATTATGACATCGTCAATTTGTGATCCTTCCAAGTATTCCAACACCTAATTACGTTCTCTCTCAAGCACATTGTCTGACAAGTTTCCAAGTGTAACGTTTCAAAATCCCAAATCAGTCCGTGAAATCTTTTGAATACATTTTGTTACCATTACTCCAACTAGTGTTACGAATAGTTGGGCTACTTAACACGACCATATACCACCTTTATCTTCTTATTTCCTCCCCCCTAATTTGCCGTCCTGGATTTCTTTTTTCAACTATCATGCACATAGATTAAGCTTAATTAGGGAGGAAATCAATGAATTCTCCTCTAATTAGAGAAGTTCTTGTAGCTTCTACCAAAATGTTCGATTACGTGTTATTTCCAATGCCTCGTCAGATAAAGAGGTGGTGACGTGAGGTACGATGTACTATTGAATCGCCTTCCTGCCTGTGTACATTGAAGTTCCTTAGCTGCCTCCGTTCAATTCTTTATCATTAGTCTGATTCTTTTGTATTGGGATAATTCAGAAAAATCAGAATGGATAGGTAGCAGCAAATTCAGCAAAAGAAGAATTTCAGGAACGTTGAAATTGTCTTGGGCTGGAATACAAGAGTTAAAACTGTTGGTTGGTATGCACTAATGAGCGGTTTACTCAAAGAGTCTCTTGTTGAGCAAGTTAAAGTGGCTTCTTTTCGGTGTACTCAATGGTTTTTGTTTTGCAGATTTGTTTTGATAGGTGACATGCAATTGATGCCGACTAAATGAACTAGTTTTTTAACTTTGTAATCATTGCTAAGAGTCGTTGCGTTTACATTGATTGTAATATTTATAACACCACTTTTTATTGATTTGAAATTTTCAAGTGATTTAGACAATTTTGCGAAATTGAATAGTTCAGTGTTCTCTTCAGTAGCAAATGGTTACTGATAAAATATTGCTAACTCAAATTGGGCATTTACGTTTATCCTAAATTTAGATTTTTCGATCAATAAATTATAGAAGCGAATGAAGAAAAACAAAAGACTTAAGACAGTAACCTGCTACCATCATGCGTACATTTAAAGCATTGGTTATGTACTCTTTCAGGTATCGCTAACCGTAATGGATTGTGTATGTGAAATAATTTTTCCTATTTTTTAAGACTCCCAACAATTAATTCTATGCAAATGTATGCATATTTCATTGAGCAAATCAAATGCGTCGTAGACCTCTCCAAACAACCTATTGACTATAAAAGTACCACTTCACCAAAAATCGTTAAAATATCAGCGTAAATATTGAAACGATTATTAGAATTTTATACCTGAAATAGAAATACTGTAACTCCGTAGATCATTTATCTTAAATATGCGCACACCAGTTTCCATTGAGCAATGTCACATAGTTTTCCAGTCGTTGATACTTGGGCTGGTAGTGAAGGAGAAAAATTATTTCTCGTATTCAAGATGACAGCAACATTTACTCGACATGTTTACAAATGACTCTTCTTGTCAATTTACTTATCTTTCGCAACAGATTTCTTCTTACAAACGATGGTTACGGTATGCATAGCACGTCGTTCTAAATGAGATAAAACTGCCGCAAGTTTGGAAAGTCGTGTTGGAGTGCCAATTGGATAGAACGGAATAGGATGGCTGTTTGGATTTGATTTATTTTAAAGTACCAAGCATAACAAAGTATTTGTTTTAATTATTATTTTCATTTCATTTCCATGCGAAAATTAAATACTTTACCATTGACATAAAACCATATCATATGTTATTCAGATGCATAATCTGTTCTCCTCAGTCAAGATGTGTCACAGATTAAGAGTGGTAGTCACAAGTCATCATCATCCTTCATACTCAAGGTTTGCAGAATTCAGCACACCCTGCCCACAAATCATTATTCAACGTCAACTAAAAATGGTTGAGCTTCGACGGTAATTTAATGACAAATAATGTTTTTCATTAGAAATTTAGCTTACATTTACATAGATTAATTAATATAAATGATTTCAGCTTTTATTCTGCAAAATATATTAAACTAGGGAATTCAGGACTATAAGTACGTAATTATATTCATTTTAATAAATTTCCTTATGGCTGAATCAGGTGTACGGCATATTATAAATACACAACAAACAAAACAGTTTTTCTAATTTTTTTATGATCCGTTTTGGACCAATTGTATTTACTGCCCAAAATATCCTTTTCCCACTTGCCCAAAAAACTAATTTTAGTCAGTTCCTTTTGCGGTCAAATTTGTAGGATTATGGTCAAAAGTTTTTGCATATAACTGTTTGTTGAAGAAAATAAACAATTATATGAAGCCAAAAGGCAATTCGATTTGATTTTCACTTCCGTCAGGGTTCGCATCGTTTTGGAGGTCATCTTGAGTTCTCAGAATCGAATTCAAGATCTTTATTTGGCGATTTTTCACTTTTTTACGTATATACAATTCACCAATAGCTTAACCTAACAATATAGATGCGGGTTGTGCCTTAGGGCTTTCCCCGGAGTTCAAAAATAATTTACTTTAATTACATTATAATATTAATTTTTTGGTAAAAGAAAACTTTAAAATGTTGACACCCACAACAGTATCATACATTAATAGATTATAAAAGAAGTTTGTAGAAATCATGTGCTCCAACAACTAGTTTTAAAATTTTAAAATTGATTTCTCTAAAATTAAGTAAATTATTTCCTTAAAACTACCTTAGAAACTACTCATTCGCTGCGTCCATAGATTGGTTGTCCGTCGCTCTCTGACAATTCCCGCCTTGTGCTCTTTGGCTCTTCTGGTTCTCGCTTCTGCAAGCTTTTCTGCATACGATTTTATCGACTCCATTCCTGTCTCCTGGTACAGCACCTCGTTAGGGTAAGACCGTTTGTCCTCCCATCTGTAAGGCCCTGTGCAAGCCCGAAGGATTTTTCGCTCCACTAATCCTACCTTGCCCCATTTGCTCCAATCTATCTCATCACCACATATGTGATGATCGGACAAATCAAGGTCTTATAGGCCAAACCCTTGACTCACTGGCTCGCTGTCGAATGTTTCCTGAAAAGGGGTAAAAGAAGATGGTATGTATAAGTCACATATTTCAAAATATTATCAACGTGAGCACTAAAGGTAGCTTTCCTGTCGAAAACTACCCCCAAGTACTTCGTTTGCCTTGAGCAGTGCACCATCTGCCCATTTAACTTAATCAAGGAGTCACAGATGCCTCTTGTATGAAGATTGAAGTTTTTGTGGAGGCCCTTGAACACAATAAATTCACTTTTCCTTGCATTTACCTTGGTTCCCCATTTCCGGTAATATGCAGTAAGAGATTCCAAATATCTTTGGAGTCGCATCCTATCTAAGCGCAAATTGTGCTCAGATGACCACACTAACAAGTCGTCAGCGAAGATGTTCACCTGGGTTCCGGGCGCATATTCATCTCTTATGCTCGGGACGTTAGAGGTGAATATATTGAAAAGAAATGGGCCTAATGTAGACCCCTGTGGGGCCCCCGAGTCAATACTAAATGGGTCTGAACTAGCTCCACCAGCCATCGCAAAGGCTGTTCGTCCCCTCATGAAGCTGCCTATAATTTTCACAATATGGGCCGGAAAGCCAAGATTTATCATTTTTTAGAGAAGCTCATTGATCCATACAGAGTCAAAGTCTTTCCCCACATTGATCAGGCAAGCTATAACAAGCTTATTGTTCCGCCAGCTTCACGTTATATTGGCTTGGAACACGGTCATAGCATCCATCGTGGAGTGAGCTTTTTTGAAGCGAATTTATCTTTCCGGCACAATTCTTACCCCGGCAGAAAATCGCAGGATGCCTTCAAGTATTACCCTTTCACGAAACTTACCAATACTTGAAAGCAACGAAATCGGAAGAGTATCGACTTCGTCAGTACTGCCCGACTTCTTGGGTATTGCCACATTTCCATTGCTGAGGGAAGTAGGAAATGTTAATGCAGTTATTTAGAATGATCACCAGGCGAATGAAGAACACATGGAGAATCCTTTTAAGCATATAATTGAAGATTCCATCAGCCCCTGCTAATTTTTTGGAATTTTGCTCCAGTGTCAACAAAGCGAGCCTCTTAGGACTGACAAACAGATCATGGCCCGTAAGTGCGTCAGAGGAATTTGAAACAGAGAACCGATTCAAGCACAATTGATCATTGCCCCTGTCGAAATTCGTTATGGTGCTGCTCACTAACGAAGTAACGGAAGATATCTCACTGGCTTTCTCTCCTTGAAGAACTTTCGCAAAATATTTTGCGATAGAGCCAACGATGGCTTTGTGATCCATGAGCATTGGTCCATCATAAGTGAGGACCCCGGGCAGCCTTTTTCTGTCCGTTATACTATTATCCGTTATTCTCATATCTCATATCAATACATGGACCTGGTTTGATACTTTCCAGGGCTTGCTCAAATCGCTCGTTAGCAAAAGCCGTGGTTCTCCTTGAGATCATTCGGTTCAGAAACGTAATCACTAGGTGAATACGAGGGTCATTCAACAAGTACTTAGCCTACAGAAGAAAAACGAAAATTTTGGATACGTGGCAATTTATTTTTCCACATAATCCCCTTCAAGCTCGATACACTTGGCCCAGCAATGCTCTAACTTTTTCAACCCGTCCAAAAAATACATTTTCTCGAGGCCTGCAAAATAGGCCTCCGTGGCGGCGATGACCTCCTCATTCGACCCAAATCTATTCCCGGCGAGCGATTTTTTCAGGTTTGGAAACAAAAAGTAGTCACAGGGAGCCAAACCTGGAGAGTACGGTGGATGAGCAGCAATTCTCAGCGCAATTGAACCAATTTGGCCATGGCGACGGCGGAGGTGTGAGCCGGCGCGGTGTCGTGGTGGAACAGCACTTTTTTTTCGCCAAGTGGGGCTGATTTTTCTTCAATTCAACGTCGAATTGGCCCAATAAGTCTGCACAGTAGCTCCCGTGATTGCTTTACCCTTCTCGAGGTAATCGATGTGGATCACACCTTGTGAATCCCAGAAAACGGTGGCCACCTCCTTTCTAGCCGATCGAACAGTCTTCGCCTTCTTTGGAGCACGTTCGCCGGGTGAAGTCCACTGTTTCGACTATTCCTTGGTCTCTGGTGTATACTAGTGAATCCATGTTTCGTCAACGGTCACGGAACGATGCAAAAACTCCACCAGATTGCGCTGAAACAGCGTCAAATACATCGCCGACGTAGTCTCACGGTTGCGCTTGTTTTCGGGTGTTAGCAAACGCGGCACCCATCGGGCCGACAGCTTTCTCATGCCCAGTTCTTTGTGTAGAATATGATGCACCGTTCCTTCTGCAATGTCCACAGTCTCAGCTATCTCACGAAGCTTCAATCGACGGTCTGCCAACACGAGATCGTGGAGTTTTTATCGTCTTCCTCCGTAGCAGCCGTTTTTGGGGCACCTGTGCGCGGCTCATTAAAAACCGACGTGCGGCCATGAATAAACTCTTTGAACCAATTCTCGATGGTTGCCATCGAAGAAAAAGAGTCACCGTACACAGCATCCAAGCGATCTTTGATTTCGCTGCGCGCTTTCCCTTCCAAAAACAAGAATCTAATCACTGAACGATATTGTTCTTATTCCAGTTTTGTACAACCAAAAGGCTTGCTTCCGAAAGCTATCAAAACAAAACTAATGAAGGGAATTGACTGTAACTTTGACAACAGGCTACTAAAAGAATGTGCTGCACAACGGTAAAACTCTTTTGTAATAGCAGCGCCATCGGGCAGTGAGGCTAAGTACTTGTTGAATGACCCTTGTACGTTCATACTCCTAGTTGACCATATTTAAATTGCGGTGGTAGATTCTTGCAAGTAGCTTTCTAAGCTGACTACGTCTACGATGAAGCTCCAAGACGTCTTCCGATAAATCTCGATAAAAGTAATTTGTCGAGGGTTTCTTAATGGAAATCTTTGAGATGACCGTATCCAGGGTTGAATTTATACAAGCAACTCCCTCATCAATTTCAGGAAAAGAAAGATTTTTCGATCTATTGATCGAAATTTTCTTCAATTTTCCGTCAAGGTCGGCACTTACTGCTGCCCAATCGATTCGCTTGTATGGAATGAAAAGTTGAGGATCTGCAACCTCAAGTTTCACACCCTTTTTAACTCTTAAGGTCAGCTCAACCAAAAGATGGTCTGACTTAGCGTTAAGAACTCCACCCTCGAAATTTCTCTAACTGTGGGAGAGATTTACCAGATTGGCAGACACAATGAAGAAGTTAATAATAGACGAGCTTCGGTGGAAGGCAGGCTCTTTCGGGGCAATCAGTATGAGATCCATATTCGATTGAACCCAATTGGAGAAAGCTGTTCCATAGCCATTAGATGCGACATTTCCCGACGAGGGATGCTTGTCATTAAAATCACCTCCCGTGGCATAGAAATCGAATTTTTTGCACAGTGTAAGCACTGGTTTCAAGTCGTCAATGAGCTCCCTCACCGAGTATTCATGTCGAACATAGATCCCCACGAACGCAAAGGTGCACGCTCCTAGCATGGGGAGCTTATTATTCCTGCTTCAATACATTTCAGACTTAGAAGGCAGTGCCTTTGGACTTTCAGGTGATCTTTGTGAGCCATAGCAACTCGAAGACTTCCCTCTGGATCATCACGCCTGATAATTTTGTATTTCTCCAGATGCACTTTGTCTTTCTTTGAGTCTTGTTTCCGATAAAACAAGAAGTCTGGTCTATGGGCGTTCAAGTATTCTTGAACGAAATTCTTTTTAAAGCGTGGAGCTAGTGAACACATGTTGAGGATTGAGAGTTTAATGGAAGTCATCACGACAACATACTTTGAAGGCGAATTCTAAGTACGCAGCTTTTTTTCACTAGGATTAGTGAGTTTTTTTATAAAGGGAAATAAAAGGGCCCACTTTTCGAATGAGTGTGAATAAGTCACACCCGAAAAATTGTTGGCAGCCAGTGCTCGAAACCGAATTTCGGTCATTCTGTGACTGCTGGGGTTGCTGCATTGGTTGCTGTCTTTGTTGACGTATAGGCTTCTTTGCACCTTGCAAAAGGCTAGAGTACGAGATCCCTTCACGTACAATATTTTTTGTAGAGGCGGTGATGAAATCTCTCCTTTCCTCTTTTTTCTTTTGGAGGTTCTTCCTCCTCTCTTCAACGTGTTTTGCCTTAGGACAACTTCTGAAACTCACAGGGTGCCCTTTAGAGTCGCAATCATCGCAGAAGATTTCGTCTTTTTTTTCGTCCTTCGAGCTTGGACATTCCATGAACTTATGTTGTTTGTTGCATTTTACGCATCTAACTTCGAGTCCGCAGTTCAAAGCGACGTGACACTGGGAAGTGCGATTTTTCTGCAGATGCTCCCATCGGATCTTCTGGTACAATAAAGGTCAAGCCTATAGCACACTATAGGCTCTCTCTTTTTTAGTGGCAGCCACGCTTGGCTGCGGGGGCTTCGATGTCCCTTTATTTCCCTCAAGGCCCGGCCTTCCGCCTGGCTTGAGTACGGTCCCCGAGAAACTAGCGAAAGCTATTTTTGTCACCTTTTTGAGCTGGGCAAAATCCCGCTCGCTCACTTCAAGGGTCTTTGAAACCTTCGATGTGGAATCCTGCGTTGGAGACCTCATCGAACTCTTTCTGGCTTCCGGCCTTACGATAGCCTCCACCTTGTCACCACTGTCCGTGAAACTTCCACCCTCATCCATCTCTATGTCACTGGAGGCCTCCGGCGCTTCCTTGCTCTTACAACTAGCAAGCAAGTCGAGGGTAAACTCCGTCTTTATGTCCCCCCCAAATTTCTCGCAGAAACGCTGTAAGTTTTTTCTCGCCTTCCGCGTGAAGCCAGATTTAGCGGCGGAGAGCTTCCTATATTCAGTACGTTACCCCATACCCACAGATTACAAGACAGAACTTGGAATACTGTCGTGGGAAAATAAAAGAAAGTAGAAACTGAGACCCTGATTATCTACTAATTGAAAGACCAAAAAGAAAAATAATCATATTATAAAGAAAAACAGGACACTTAAAAAAAACCTTAATAATAATATTTTCGTTTGTTTCCAATTTCAAATTCAACTCGTTTTCCTTTTCTCCACTCCACTTGTGCTTGCATTGCGTGCCTTGCCCAGGTGCTTTAACTCCATGAAAAATGTGTTTCCTCCGTCGCGGGTGGACATCTGAAATAATTATCAAAGGAGATATTTATGAGTATAACAATACCAAAAACCTCAGAAATCGAAATTTGTTCAACTTTGTTAATAATAGTATGATCCTCAAATTTCACATTTACGCCAATAAAATCGTCTTTGACATGTTTCTTGACTTGATTCGATCTGGTGACTGAATTTTGTAAATTGAATACAAAACCCTTCTGACATGAGCGTAGGTCTGCTTACCCAACTTGTTTTATCGTTAGCACTGCTCCCGATGTGCTGTTAACATCGTGGCTGCGTTATCGTTGTCATAATTTTTGCTTTCTTTTGGATTTTTTTAATTTTTTTTGGAGTTCTAAGTTGCTCCAGTTTTATTGGGTCCCCCTTTGGAGCCACTACCTTCGTTCATGTGTGTAATCACCTTTTTGGTCCCATGGTTATCTTTCCAAAGCAGGGAGGACATGCAAGGGTTGGCACAAGTGCTCAGAGCCAGACCAGCGCTAATCGGGAATCCGTTTCAACCAAACCTGCGCCACGAATCCAGTAGTTTGAAGTTCAAACGTAATCCAAGGCCTGTCAAGGTTTCAACGGGATGGAGACAGTACATTAGTTAAATTCGAGTCTTTCACACACGAGTGTCATTTTTGATGCTACCGTGCAAAGCAACTAGGTCCAAACCATCATGTCCACCAGCCCAAAGCATCAATTCCAGCTCGCTGTGCAAAGCGTAGTCCGGATCCAGTCAGGGTCGTTACCTGTCATCGTAGGAGGGAACCTCACGGCACCCCCATATCCTCGCGTCCGTAGAGCTGGCGCTCGGCAAAGAATGCTAGCCTCCAAGAGTGCTCCTGTCGACTGGCATTTCTCCTGTGGGGATTTCCTCGAGTGCGTGGGGACGAGACTCCCCAAAGAATGCTCCTGTCAGCCACCATTCCCCCTGCAGGGGATATTAAAATGAAGGACGATGCACACACGACAAAAGTCACTTGTAAACTGCTTGAATTTTATACATTTGATTTCGATGTTGTAATGTTTTTATGGCAAATAATCACAAATATAGTTTATTGTGAAAATTCCTAGCTCTCCAATTATTTTTTAACTGGCGATTTTACTAGTGTGATATTATCTACAACAGCACAGTTTCTAAGCTATTTCTTGTAACAGCTTTTTGAAAGATTGTCTAAAAACAGTCTTTGGAATGGTTTAAATTTATTACAAGCAGCGTATTTTCATTGTTAATTTTAATTTTTAAATCATAAATTTGAATTTTACGAGATGGTAATACATTAATAACTTCAAAGTTAAATTTTTAGGTCCAATCATGAGGGCGTGCTCGTTTGATGAAAACTTAATAGCCCAGAACGGCACCTGTAGATCATAACTCAGAGTTTCTCACCTGAAGCAAGAGTTTTTCTGAATTTAGTTGAGGTCTTAAAGTCTTGAAAAGCATGCTTATGCATTCAAATTCATGGGCCATTTCAATTAGTCAAAAATTTTATGGCGTATAGACATCATATTTGAATACGAGTATTTCCTCATTTTAATATCATTAGTGCACTCTTACTTCTGACATTAACGATCCTATATTTACTCATGCAAGTTACTATTTGCTTCTAGTTTATCTATTGTGTTCATGAAAATTCCCAAGCAATAATTGCGCGGTGCTTAGTAAGTCAATTGATGAGACCGAAACAGTTAGGCGGCTTGTCATATGAAGATTCTTCAAGTGTTTGTAGAGTAATTGGAATTATTTTAGATGCTTGCATATGTACTTCGACCGATGGGAAATTGCATCTTGAAAATGGAAAGTACTATTTGTAGTTAAGTTAATATGTAACAATTTCAACAACTGATCGAACATAGTTTGGTGCAGTTTTGTAAAATTACTTCAAACATTTCGCTTAAGAGATTGCCAAATAGTTAAATATATTGAACTTGTTACGAGTTTGACAAAGTATACGTTCATGGAAAGATTAAGTGATATTGAGTTATGATTGATAGTTTATTCTAAGTATTTAGGTATTGAAAGAAGAAAATTAAGTTGACATTGATGAGTAAATTTAAAATACTTTCTAAATATGATATATTTGGTTAGAATCGGATAGAAGCAAATACAAATAAATTTTAATAAACAAATCAATTTCTTCTTCAAAAAACGATTCAGGTATGTTCCTTAGATTGTACTTTAAACTTGTGTATTTTAAACGAAATTCTTCAGCAAATTTAATCGAGCGATTCCACTCTCCAATAGAAATTAAGTTATTTCTGCTCATTGTAAGGTTACTTGCTTAAGTCTTTTGTTTTCCAGCCAATTACTCCAAGGAACTTAACGCTTTGGAAACAGATATTTTCATATCTATCATATTTCCACAGTGTGCCGCTAGTCTTATTTAACTGAAGACATTATGTCTTTGAATCAAATAGATAGTAATCTGATAATCACACGCTTTCAACTTAGAATCACGTAAACAAATTCAAAATCACCAATTGTAGCAAGTAACCATTTCATGTGCCTAACAAAACATGGCAATGTGACAGGTAAGTGACGATTAGTAGCTTCAATTATAGTTAATGTGCCAATTAAAGCCTGACAATGTGTTATTACTACACTTACACTCGCTTGTTGGCTTGAAACCGCCGCGCGATATCTTATTACCTTTTTCACTTGGTCTGGCGCCCCATTTACCTTTTGGAGATTTCGTCACGCTGCGTGGTAACTTGATCACCACACATCAGCGTTGCTTTTTCTACGCTAACAAACATCATCATTTCACTGGAGATTTTGATTATATGATCACGGACGGGTAATAAACAACATAATTTGGAAATTTAATGCAGCAAAAAAATTAATTAAGATTCTATCGGCTTAAATTGTGTGAGAGTTGGTACCCAAGGCAATTGTTGGGTAATTGAATGTAATTTTTCTATTTAATGGGAATGTGGTTTAATTGATCGATTTTGAAAAGGAAAGTTGAGTGAGTGTGGTATATGGAGTATAGAAAATGAGAGTGAAGTTTATTGCAGACAAATCTTTTGTTTGGCTCAGTTCCAGACGCTGCGCAAATTGAAGAGATAGATAAAAACAGGCTATAAGAGTATCTTGAACCATTTTTGCAATATACCATTTTTCAAAGGAAATTTAAGACTGGAAAACATTGAACTAGGGTAAAAATATATTAAAGTTGTCTATTGTTCAATTTAGAAGGAGTAATGGTTCTTTCCAGATAATTCATTTTAGGCTTAAACTTTTTTTTTTATAAATTTTCATCGTTATCGATTAATTGCACGAAGAGCTACTTGCATTTGTCTGTATACACGGAACAGACAACCAATTAATCTATATCAATTTCCCATGTAAGAAATATTTATCTGGCACATTACGTAGTGGAAAATATACTCGGTAAAAAAACCATGGCCTAAGGTCTTACGTTAATTTAAAGAACATGTTAAATCCACATACTCCAATTTCTTGATTCCTAGATAACCTTTCGCAGACACAAACATCAATCCTTTCGTGCATATGCGCTACTCATCTTAATATTTCACCATAACCAATTATAATTAATTGATGTTAAAGAAACGCTTTGGCCTGTCCAAGATCGTCTTAATAGTTAACTGGGAACGCAACTTCGTCTAATTGCCCATGGTTTTAAAAGATCGTTCGTTATTTCAATTGGTTATTCACCTGTACTCTGCTCGATTCCATTGGTTCGTTTCTTATTGGATCGCATGTCCGGGTTGCGGCTACAGGTAGACGTCAAGTGTGGTCAAGATACCAATTAATCACTTTATCTGTTGGGATCGGTACTCATTAGGAGCTTCCAGGCTCCAGCATGCTGGCTCCATTTTGCGACCATCTTGCTTATGCAATTCCAATCGCTGTAATCTAGCCAAGCTAGCCGAGCCAACAAATCTAAGGCAACATATCTAAAATGTTAGCCGGATTGGATGGTGAGAGTGTGTGCTGATATATCAAAGTGTCTGCCTATTGCAGCAGAAGAAGCAGCAAATGGATAGATATATTTGCACATGGATAATGTTGACATTTCCCAGGGACAGGTCTCAATTACTTCGGCTCAGTGATTTTTAATTACAACTCAGTTAACTCCCATGGAGCTACGCATTTTACTTGCACTACAAACGATGATGCGATGGTCTCAGCGATATTCAAATGACGGTTTCCTCGTTAATCCGGGAAACATTTAATTGCTTTGAAATTAGGAGTTATGCAGAGGATATGAATATTGGGGAGGTTTGAGGATGAAGATTTTCAATTGAAGATTTCATGATAAAATGTGGTAAGAGGAGGAATAGTGTACTTAATGCAATCAATTTAAGTGAGTAATTCATTTTTTGATTGGAACGTGTTTACTTTGCAAATCATGGTTCTCAGTAAGTCAAAAGAGGGTTTCTAAACTAGTTTTTTAATAATAGTAATAATCTTGATTCAATCCCGGTATGGCAGATATGTATTAAAGAAATTAACAGGGACATTAATTACAACCTAATTGTGCGGGATTTGGTAAAACAAAGATTTTGAAAATTTTTTATTAAGGTTTTTGTAAAATAGTTTTATCACAATACCCCATTAAAATCGGTACGTGACCATCTGTTCATCCGTCCGTGCGTCACAGCGAGTTTTCTCAGGGAATAATGATGCTGCAGTCCTCAAATTTTGTGATCAGCTCAAAAGTTTCTGCTTCCCTTGGCAAAAAAATTTCAAAGGCTTTTAAGGGGGGGTCTCAGTCGTAGTAGTAGTAGTACTTTATTGAGACTTTTTTTTTTGACATATGTTACTTAACCTGCTTTTAATGTTACGATTCATTTGACAGTGACACTTTTGTCAAATGTCCTTAGATTCTTTATACGACCTGAGTCAATATTTTACAGTTTTGAAATGCTGATGTTAATTTTTCTATTCCGTTTGCTCTTACGGTTATTGTCTTTTAGTTGCTTATTTACAGATTTTTATTTTTTATTTTTTGGTGATAGGGAGGTGAACGCCATTTACGCACAGAGTGTGGGACTCCCATGTTTGCAAGCAGGCGACTGGACTACCCACTAAACATCTCCCCTGCCAACCTGAGAACCCAGGCTGGAACCGTTTGACACATTACTTCCGGCCAGGTCTCGTTTTGTTACGCCGTGAGGCGCCTTCAAGCTGGAGGATCCCTTTTCTAGCGGGAGGGGAGAAGGGAGGAGGAAGTGCCAGAAAAGTGATCCCTCAGCCACAGCGCCCCCAGCTGCTGTGAGTTCCTTTTATATTTTAGGACCGCCCGTGAATAATGTGCCATCTGGTTCCATTTGTCAACCGATTCGAGCATCACCACAACTATATTATCCGGGGTGAGCTCTCCCGTCTCCCTGTAGAGTTCCCTTCGCAGCCTGTCCCATTTTCTACACGCGAAAGTGTGTGGCAGGCGTTTTTTTCCTCTCCTGGGCAAAACCGAAAATCGGGGGACCGTGACTTACCAATCTTGTGCAGGTAAGATTGGAAACACCCATGCCCGCTCAAAAGCTGGGTCAGATAGAAGTCAGTCTCACCATGTCTTCGATTTAACCACGGTCTCACATCCGGGATGAGGTACGCAGTCTACCTTCCCTTCGTGCAATTGACCCAAGGCTGCTGCCAATCACTGAGCGAGCACTGTCCCTCCTCGCGGTCAACCATCTCCCTTGCATCCTCGTTTCGGCGCAGATAAAAAGCGCGGAGCTCTCTAGCAGGGAGGGTGACAGGTATCGCACTAGCAATAACCCTCACCGCCGAGTCAGAGACTGTCCGATATGAAGTTGCAATTCTCAGTGCACCTCGTCTCTGTACCTGCGCCAAACGTTTTCGGTATACCTCCTTGCTGAGAGCGTCGCCCCATACCTCTGCTTCGTACAGTAGCACTGACCTTACAGCACTCATCAAAAGTCGTCTTCTTGATGGGCTCGGTCCCCCAACATTGGCCATAAGTCGACTGAGAGCCGATATTCCCGAGGCAGACTTCTAAGCCGTTGCCCTGATTTGCTCAGAGAAACTCATCTTCGAGTCGATCAGTAGCCCCAGGTACTTCACCGCTGGCTTCGATTCAACTTGTTTGTCTCCTATACTGATCATCCTTACTCTAGGGATTCTCTTTTTTGTCAAGATGACCACTTCGGTTTTCTCCAGTGCTAAACTGAGCCCACGAGCAGTCATCCAGTTCTCACTCGGCGCATTAGCATACCTAGCCTAAGTTGCGCTTGTTCAACGGTGCGTCCAGCGACCAGAGCCGCAACATCATCCGCATAGCCGACCATGCGTGACTTATGTGGCATCTCAAGTCTCAGTAGCCCGTCGTAAGACACGTTCCACAGGTCCGGACCAAGGATAGATCCCTGGGCAACACGCGATGTAATTTTCATCCTTCGTTGGCCCTGTGTCGTGTCGTAGAGCAGGCTTCGGTCCTTTAGGTAGTTCCTCAAAAGCCGCATTAGATATTCTGGAGCTTGAAAAGAGTTTTCCAGCATATCCAGAATATCCACCCATCTAGTGGAGTTGAAGACGTTCCTAACGTTGAGTGTCACCAACAGGACGATCCACCGCTTGGTGCGACTATATGCCTTTGCCTTTTGGACCGCGTTCACCACCTCTGCAATCGCATCAATGGTAGAACCTCCTGCTCTAAAGCCGTACTGCCGAGGAGATAGGTCCCTAGCAGCACGAATCGCGTTGGTGAGTCTTCCCTTGATGAGTTTCTCTAGCACTTTCCCAGCCGTGTCTAGCATGCATAAGGGGCGATATGCAGACGGCGATTCAGGACTTCTCTTCTCCTTGCTGATCAGCACGAGCCTCGTTACCTTCCATCGCACCGGGAAACCCCCGTCTCGTAGGCAAGCGTCGTATGTGCTAGCAGCAAGTCAGGACAATGGTGATAGACGAGCCGCAACACCTCAGCTGGAACACCATCTGGACCTGGAGCCTTCACCGCTTTCAATGAGAAGACTGCCTCCTCCAGTTCCAGCTGTGTGAAGAGTAGACACTCGACTGCTGTTTCACCATGGACAGCGCCAACACGGACGGGGTAGGTGGGGAAGAGTTTCCGCACCATCGTGTCCATCTTTTCCGCGTCATGTATACAAGACTTCCGTATTTACAGATTAAAACCTAATCAAAACTAACCTAACTTATTCTATTCTTTGCCTTATTACATTGTAACTCTTTTTTAAAGTTTTGGTTGGTCGTGTATTCACCTCAAGCGTTACATCCAAAGTCGCGTTTCAGAAGAGGCACAATTCTTACCGACCTGATCTTCAAGATATACGGAAGTTATTTTTTATGTATTTAACCGGTTTCTTAATGATTGTTTGTTTGATTTTTATTTGTAGGTATAGGGGAACGGTATATAATAGAAAATGGGTTTGAGGGGGTTTGGTTGAGGTTCGGTGTTAATCTGGAAGCCTTGGAAAATTCTTATGGGAGAGAGATAATATGGGTTTTCAGAGATGGGGTTGCAATTGAAGAAGTCCTGGATTAGATTTGATTCATGTATCTGCCATTTAGCTATTCGCTTTTTACTTGTTTCAAGCATGCATTGCACAATGGGGGTCACTTTAGTTTCCTGGTAAAGTATTTTTTATTGGGGCGTCGGTATTTCGATATACATTTTCGGAGTATCCTCCTCCCAAATATTTGCAATTCTTCGGCTACTGTTGGTGAAATTGTCAGCCAGGCTGGGAAGGATTATGTGATGATAGGGTGAACTAGATTCTTATACATGAGGAATTTCACATTTGAGAAGATGGATTTGGAGAATAGGAGGAGTGAAATTAATACAGCAGCTCCTTTGTCTTTGTTTATTGCCTTTCTTGCATGTGGGTTCATTTTGCATCTGCTGTTGAGGTTTACTCCCAAATACCTGATGTTATCTTTTGGGTCCACCGTGTCCCCGTCGCTAACCGCCCTTATCAGTTTGCTTTGCTGAACAGCTAGTTTGTGCCCTTTACCACTCATGTGACGGAAGCATATTATTTCCGATTTACCAGCGTTGATTTGGAGTCCCCAATCCTTAAAACAGCTTGTTATAATGTTAACTCATCTTTGCACCATTTCCATGCCGGAAATGAGAAGAGTGTGACTGGCTAGAATTAGAATATCATCCGCGTACCTGATCATGTTCGGGTTACTGGAGATGTTTTGGATTCTGTTTGTAGCGATGGTATGCGGGATGTCGTGTAGGAAGGAGTTGAGAAGGTTTGGTCCCAATATGGATCCTTATGGGACTCCAGACAGGATGGGTATAAGTATTGAAGTTCGGTGAGATATTTCAGTTGTTAAATATCTATTTTGTAGTAAGCTGTCAAGGATATGCGTAAGGGCCAGGACACAGTTGCAATACATGATTTTGAATTTTAGCCCATCAGTCCAAACGGAGTCAAATGCTTTTTGCAAGTCTAGCGCGCATGCGACTGTGCATTATTTTTTGCGCAAGTTTTTTATGACAGTGTCATGCACAAGCATAATGGCATGTTCTGTGGATTTTTTTGGGTTGGAAACTGAGCTGAAACTCCGGAATTAGCTTCATTGAAAATGCTCTAAATCTTCGTAGTATGACTCTTTCCAGAATCTTACCAATATTGGAAAGAAATCTTACCAATATTACAGGTCAATTTCTTGGCCTGTAGTTTTTTACGTCTCCGTCACAGTTTGGTTTACGGATAAGGTTGCCTCGTTTCCATCTTTCGGGAAAGTAACCATTGTTGATGCAAGATGATTGTTAAGCTTTTGCTAAAAATTGCGCCGGATTTCCTTAGTACTTTATTGGAAATACCGTCTAGGCCCGAGGAGGTTTTATTATTAAGACCAGCTAGTATATCTTCTACTTCTGACACGTAGGTGAAAAATTCCCCGAATGTTTCATGTTGGGGAGATACTGCCTTGTTGATGTCAGCAAATATTATAAGGTATGACCCTTGATAACAGTTATTTCTAGTTCTTACAGCCGATATCATTTCCTGTGCTCTTTTGTTCTCTGGATCTCTTTCCCGGTACGGGTTTCCGTAAGATGCGGAGGTAACTCGCAGCTTTTCTTCAGGTGTAGAGAAGGGTAACCCCCTGTGTTTGATAGGGTCTCTGTCGATGTTAAAATTACATGACCGTCGGTACGTTAGTATGTTAATTTCTCGAAACACGTCTAAAGATGATTTGAGTAAACTCAATCTTTTTTTATAATTTTCATTCATCTCACGTCTTATTTGTTCTGTGATTTCCCCTTTGAAAGTGAGGTACTCCTGGTATATACGATTATTGTGCCGGTAGAAGATCCGTTTAAACCTTTGAGTTATCCATTTTTGTTCCTTTATCTGTGCTTTGGTGTCTTGCATAAGGCATCGGTATAGCCATTGTTTTGGTTTTGCTTCCGGCGCATGTGCATCCATTCGTTTTAGTATAGACTCGCTTAGATTCTGGATGTGGATATCAATTCCCTGGTTAGATAGGATTCGGTTTACAGGGGGAGGGGGTCTTGGGGCAAATCGTCTTCGAAGTCTTTTCTGAACTCTTCCCAATCAACAGAGGCATAGGAGCGAAATTGTTTCTGTATTTCTTCAATATTGGTTTGGTTATTTATGTGAAGGGTAGTTTCAAACTTGTATTTTATTTTCTTTTTTAATTTGATTTTTGACACCTTAGTGTTTTCGCTCAATGGTTTCGTTGCTTGTGTAGCACGTAGCACCATCTTGTTGAAAGCAAACGTTGTCAAAATCAGTACCACCCAATTCCGGACATAAAAAATCATTAACCATCTCTCGATAGCGCAATCCATTCACCGTAACTGTTGCGCCAGCCTCATTTTCGAAAAGGTAGCTTCAATTGACTCCGCCGGACCATAAACCGCTCCAAACAGTCACACGTTGAGGATAGAGAGGCTTTTCAACAATAATTCTTGGGTTTTCCGAGCTCCAGATGCGACGATTTTGCTTGTTGACGAACCCACCGAGGTGGAAATGGGCCTCATCACCGAATATGATTTTTTGATGGAATTCCAGATCATTTTCATGCATTTTAAGGACCCAATCAGCAAAGACACGACGCTGTTGATGATCAATCGGCTTGAGTTCTTGTGTTAACTGAATTTTATAAGCCTTAAGACCCAAATCTTTATGCAAAATACGGTGTAATGACGTTTGTGGAATGCCTAATTCCAAAGAACGACGAAGAATGGACAAACTTGGGTTTTCTTGAACACTTTCGGCTACAGTAGCAATATTCTCGGCTGTTCTTGAGTGACGTGCACGAATTTTGACCTTCACATCACTAAGTTGTCCCAACAGGTCGAATTTTTCGACCAACTTCTGTATTGTGGTCCAACAAGGTGCTTCACGAGCCGTATCTGCCAAATTTTCACCATTTGTATAGTGAATTTTAATAATTTCAATGCGTTGTTGAAGAATATATCGTTCCATTTTTAATAATGGCGTAGCTTTTACTTGTCAAATGTTAAAAAATGACAGCTTCGAAAGGGACATCTGCTGAAACAGCGGGCTGTTCAAAATAACACCCCTTATTGGAAAACCCTTTATAACACTGGAGTAGGTCACACCTTCTGGGGTTTTCCCGTGCCGCTTTCTGATGAAGGATGAAATGGTGCTTAAGGAGGCGGTCTTGGTCTTCTTTTTGGCTAAGGATTTTTTTTTATACGGCTAAGTTCACGTTGTTTGCTTTAGACCATCCGCAGGTTAACGGGAAGACATTGTCGATTTTAATGTCCGGACATTGTATTTCGATGTATTTTCTAACTTGTGTAGCTCCGAATGCCGAGTCTACACCTCTGAGTATGACTGTATATTTTTTGCGTTCAGTTGGTGTGAAGGAGTAACCTTCTGCTTTAGATCTGCGGATCAAATCCAGCAACATATCATGGATGGCGACATCGTCAACTGTAATTATTGATTCTCTCGCGCTCAGGCGAGTAATTCTATACTTCGTTGTGGGGCTCTTTTCCATGATTTTTTTAACCTTCATTGCTGTGATTCCTTCTAAGAATATAGGGGGACACTATATTTTTTTTTTCAGGGGAACACGTGTTTTGCTTGTAGATTATTTTTCCTTCTCCCGAAAGAGGCGTGCATGGGGTTTGGATTATGGAAGGTTGGTGCTTGGATAAGCATGGGTAGCTTTCTTTTGATTGCCTTCCGATTCCGTATTGATCAGGTCGATAATTACCCTGTTTTAAACATTTGTTGCAGCTTGCTTCACTTCCATTGTTGCTGCTGTTGGTAACGCCTTCTCCTCATTATCCACATCGGACCATCTTTGACTTGTTGGGGACTTACTTTGTACCTCTGCTATTGCCAGTTTTCCGGGCTTGATTTCCTTTGTTCTGATATACTTATATTTTATTTTCTTCTTTATTTTGATTTTTGACACCCTAGTGTTTTCGCTTGCGATGTGTTGGGTTTGACGTCTCACCATCCAAACAAGGGGGGGTCTCCCCCTTAAAAATGTTTCCACGAAAAGTAACCGAGTACGGTTTCAAATGAAAGGTCTTGATGATATCTTTAACAGGTCATTCAATAAGTCCGTAGGATAAGTAAGAAAAAAACAAAATTTTGACAAAACTCGATTTTATTATTCAATATAAAGGGTGGTCTAACCATCGTGCACGATGTTAATTGGGAGTCACACAACGTCAAGTTTTTCGCCCAACTTAATTCAACATTTACTTGTTTCAGTGTTCGACAAATTCAACTATGTAGAGGTACACAATTGAGCAGCGCGTTAAGGTTTTTGAAGCCTTTTACGAAAATGGGCGCTGAAATCAAAATAAATTTTGTGCACTTCGTGATTTTTTGGTCAGCATAATCGACCAAATGTGTCCACAAGCGGGAGAATCGTGGGCAAATTTCAGCAAACCGGGTCTGTAGAAAATGTGAAATCACTTGTGCATGCTCGCCCTGTTTGTTCCGCGGAAAACATTGCTGTTGTTCGCGATAGTGTGGCAGAAGAGCCGTCAACCTCGACTCGTCGTCGTGCCTAACAATTGAACATTTCACGAACATCACTGATGCGAATTTTGAATAAAGATTTGAATTAACACGCTAACAAGGTTCAATTGACTCAAGTGCTGAAGCCTACTGACCATTTCAAGCGTCGGCGATACGCCGAAAGGTTGATTGAACAGACAGAAGGGAATGGTGACTTTACAAAGAAAATCATCTTCAGCGACGAGCCACACTTTCACCTCAGTGGATTCGTTCATAAGCAGAATTGCCACATTTGGGCAAATGAGAATCCACGAGCGATTGTTGAAAAGCCGATGCATCCACAAAGAGTGACTGTTTGTACTTCTTCGAAAATGAGGACGGACATGCAGTCACCGTGATTGCTGTTGCGAGATGATGATGGACTTCTTGTCACCAGAAATTGAGGTTATGGACCTGGACGATATGCGGTTCCAGCAGGATGGTGCCACTTGCCACGCAACCAACGAAACAATGGCTCTTTTGCGCGAGAAATTCAATCGTCGTGTTATCTCACGCTGTAGCGATGTTGATTGGCCACCACGATCATGTGATTTAACACCGTTGGACTTCTTTCTCTGGGGATATTTAAAAGAAAAAGTGTCCGTTAATCAGCCAAGAACAGTTCAAGAGCTAAAGGATGAGATAATTTAGCACATTCACGACATTGAACCTCAATTATATCTCAGAGTCATTGAAAATATGGACCATAGGATAAAAGTATACCACCGTAGCTGTAGCGAGCATTTGGGCGATATTTTGTTTCACGCATAATTGTCATAGATTTTTCTATTATAATAAAAAAATATTCATATAATTCTCTGAAAATTTTTTGTTTCATTGAAAATTAACATCGTGCATTTTAGTTGGACAACCCTTGAGTTACCTTCGAGAGCAATACAACGATTATAGTGATTTTCCAACTTTAAGATACCACTTTTATATTGGTAGTAAGATTTCTCTTTCTCATCAAAATAGGCCCCAGTTTCAGCGATTACTTCATCATTGGACTTAAATTTCTTACCGGCAAGCATCCTTTTGGGATCTTAAGACATGAAAAAGTCACTGAGGGCTAAATGTGGAGAATACGATAGGTGGGTAAGGAATTCAAAGCCAAATTCCTTCAATTTTGCCATCGTTTTCATCGATTTGTGACATTGCATTGTCTTGGTGAAACAACACTTTTTAGGGTTTTGTAAAATAATTTTACAAAACCCTTCTAAAATCGCGTCCTGTCTGTCCATCTGTCCGTCTGTCTGTCCGTCCGTCCGTCCGTCCGTCCGTCCGTCCGTCCGTGTGTCACAGCAGTTTTTCTCGGAAACTACTTAAGCTAGAAGCATCAAATTTTGTATGTAGGTGTAAAGTAGTGATCTCTTCAAAGTTCAACTACTAAAAAATTTTATAATGTATTTAAGGGGGGTCTCCCCATGTAGGGGAGTGACCCCCCGAAAAAAAAATTTCATTGAAGGTAGCCGATATGGGTATCAAATGAAAGGTCTTGATGAGAACTTTCCAAAACAGGTCTTAGTTTGGCAAAGTTTGCTTCGAGGGGCGCACAGGGAGGGGAAATACACGAAAAATTTGTGTCCCCCCCCCTCGCGATTGGACACCTTCCATCCGAAAAATCTGAAAAAAATCAAGAATGTAGGCCTTGATGAGTACAATAACAACAAATACGTGAGAAGTCGCAATTCACTCAACTTTGTAAGTAATAGTATGATTTATCGATTTTATGTTTTCTTGAATAAAATCTTAACGGTACCCTTAAATTCAATGAAATTCAGTACACAAATGTCTATTTATAAGATTGATTGACCCTGCAAGTTTCATAAAGATTGCATCATATTTAGCGAAGTTATAGTGGTTTGAATTTTCCTGTATTACTATGGAACAATATGCGCCGCATGTATTACTATGGCAACATATGGCTATGGAACAACATGCGCTTTTTACCGACTCAGACACTACAGTTTTGCTAGGATTTGCATGAAAATTTCAGGAATGATAGGTGTCATGTATATCTTTGAGAATCAGTTCAGCTAGTGGTATCAGTAATCGTAAAACAGAATAGTGGCTGTTTTAAATGCGAAGATTGAGTAATTTTGAGTTATTTTTTCCCAACTTCAACGTTTAAGGTGCATGCTTTGAACACTTGATTCAATTTAATGAATGACTGAAACTGAGTACCTACAATTAATACTCATAAGTGAAACAAGTCAAGGAGGCGGGAGGGAGCTTCTAACAAAAGGGCTTTGTAACAACTCTAGGATTCGAAAAAATTGGCTATTAATCGATGATAACAGTACAGGAGAGTGGCCCCTGAAAAAAATTCATCAAACGTAGCCGATATGAGTATGAAATGAAAGCTTTCATGGGAGCTTTTCAAAACAGTTCTTAAACTGTCAGTTTTTGCTTCAGTGGGGCACAGGGGGGAAATACATGAAAAATGTGTTTCCTCCCTCGCGAATGGACATCTGAAATAATTATCAAGGGAGATATTTATGAGTATAACAATAACAAAAACCTCAGAAGTCAAAATTCGTTCAACTTTGTTAATAATAGTATGATCTTCGAATTTCATAGTTTCTCCAATAAAATCGTCATTGACATGCTTCTTGACTTTATTCAATCAGGTGACTGCATCTTGAAAATTGAATACAAAACCCTTCTGACATGAGCGTAGGTCTGTTCACCCAACTTGTTTCTTTTGCAAATGCGGCCGTTTCTTTGCGATTTCAGCCTTCAGTTGATCCAAAAGTGCATAGTGATAGTCGCTATTGATGGTGGTTCCTTTTTGGAGATAATGGATGAATAGTATTCCGTTTGCATCCCAAAATACAGACACCATCATTACTGGCCGACAGTTGCGTCTTTGCTCGCTTTGGATTCGGTCCGTCAACTGCTGTCCACTCAGCTGACTGTCTTTTAGATTCTGGTGTGTAATGGTCAAGCCATGTTTCACCCATTGTCATAAATTGATGATAGAATTCGATTTCGTTGCGGTTTAACAGTGCCAAACACCCCTCTGAAGCATCAATGTGTTGTTGTTTTTGGTAGATTGTGAGCTCACGTGGCACTCACTTTGCACAGAGCTTTCACGCACACGAATGTTCGTTTGAAATGGTAAAAACACTACCATCTGATATCTTTATAATGTCAGCTAGCTTGTGCACCTTCGGTTTCCGATCGCTCATAACTAATTTTTTTTTATGTTTTCTGTAATAATAGCCTCTTTTGGGCGTCTACTGCACTCTGCCTCATTTGTGCTGGTACGACCACGTTTAAATTCAGCAATCTACGTCTCTACCATTTGTTTCGATGGAGCGAAGTACGGATAATGTTTATCAAGCCATTGTTTGGCTTCCACTGTATTTTTTTCATCAAAAAGCAATGCTCAAAATTCACTTTTTTCCATTTTTTTTTTTTTTCAATAATAAAAGCTACTTCGCACAAAATGCTATAACTCACGAATCAATTGTCCGATTGCTGTCAAATTTATGCACGTACCGTTTGAAGTTTCATCATTATATGGAAAAAATCCTTGTAACACCATCCTACGGACTTATTGATATACTTTATCAAAATTGCAATATAGATGACAGGATAGGTAAGGGAAGCGGAAAAACAAAAAAAAAATTGTGGACCCCCCCGCAATTGGATACCTGTTGGCCGAAAAATTTGAAAAAAATAATAAAGGTAGTTCTCTCTAAACTGGAGGAAAGCGACAACACTGGAGGACGTGGTCAATGGGCCGAGACAGTTGATGACCCTTGTCGCAGGATGCGAAGGACTGAGAGGGGCTGAAATGCTAGGGAGAAGAGAAAGAAGTTTCCCATGAGTACACCAACGACGAATACCTGAGAAGTTGACATTCACTAGATTTGGTTATTAATACTATGATTTATAAATATAACACTGTCTTGTGTAACATCGTAAGCGCAGTCTTATATCCCATTAAATTTTCTATACAAATGGCTATTTACAAAGTTAATCAACGTTACAAATTTTAGAAGGATTGGCTAGTATTCAACGAGGAATATGCGCTTCCAATCGACTCAGAAATTACTAACTTATTAGGATTTGCATGAAAATTTCAGGAAAGATGTATATTACGGCCATCTTTGAGGATCTGTTCAACCAGTTATATTAGTAATCGTAAAGCAAAAAATTGAAGACCGGAGACCAGTGGGGAAACCGAGGAAACGCTGGTCTGACTAGGTCGATGAAGACAGTTCATCGCTGCTCGGATTTCGATATTGGAGGACGCAGTCAATAGACCGAGACAGTTGGAGGCAATACCTGCAGGAAGCGAAGGCGCGAAAGGGGCTGTAGTGCTAAGAAGAAGAAGAAGAAGAAGTTAGTATTTGCAACGAAACGCAGTACTTGACATCATTTTGTCGTCATCTCACCAATAGTGCGTTCATCATGCATTCTTGCATTCATCACTTTATCTAAGGCACGATTGTGTAGTTGTAATTTTCTTCCTTCTTTATCTCCTTGGATGTGGTTTTGTCACCATCAGTAATTGACTCTGTGACAACTTCAGCTTTTTATCGGTTTGGGGTTGATATGCTCTGTGCAGAAGTCGTACGACATTTAGATTTAGAATTTGCAGCGTTTGATTGATTGCTATCCTTACTGAAAGATGTTAATGATGCTTCAGACAATTTACTATCGACATTTTGATTTTGGTGTTGTTTACTATGCTGCGCGAAGATAAAACTAAAACTAGCTGAGTCTTGTGCTTATCATTACATTTACATTGTCACTCTTTCTTTTGAATGAATGAGTTCTTGAACGGATTGAGGATGCTTTCCCTTGCATGTAGTCTGCGTAGTTTGCCTCGAATACTCGGACTATTCACCTAAATCGAAGTGGAAAGTGCCGCCAACAATTTAAGGGTGACAACGTGTTCATCAATCAGAGTAGCTTCAGACAAACAAATGATTTAAGCTGCAGAATAAATTTTCTAAACTAGAATGAATATTGAAATCGAATACTTTCTGCTATTACTTATATGTTTTTGCTATTTTTATGTATTTATTATTAAAACACATAAAGGAGGATATTACGAGAGAAAAAGGATTACTATAATCCAATGACAGATCTCGGAATCATTAAGAATTAAATTTCTCTGCTATTACCATAAAAGCTTAATTACTGCAACATTTTCAATAGTCATGAAATACCCAAATATGCAAATTTCTATTGCCCATTTTCAGAATATGAGCACAATCAACTACTACGCATAATCAGGATCAATACACTCCCATTTCAATTTAACAAGTGATTCAAATTAACCTGGAACAAATGGTTTGCCAAGATTTTCAAAGCAAACAAACAAATGCCATGTTGGCAAAACAAATGTAGGCGCATAATAACGCAATGTCTTCGGACAAACTCGACCATGCTTAACTTTTGTTGCACTTAAGTGTCGGAAACAATGCGATTGGTACATATCGATATTTTGTTGGTGCCCGACTGGATGGTATTGTCCTGTCGCTTATAAATGCATCATTGAGCAACATTGGTCGCCACTGCAGCTATTCCCTCATGTTGTACAGGGAAATTGCAGTACGCAAAGGTTCGCAACTAGTCAAAAGTTACAGATGCAGTTACGCTTGTCGTAGAATAATTCTTTGTGTAATTAGACTACTGACAATGCGTTGAATAAATGCGTGGCATTTCCAATCTGTGCAACCAACGATGAGAAATGTATGGTTTTATGAACAGGATGGGATGGCCATGCCATTCTTGTAAGAGATATGAATTTCAGTTTGTATTCGAACGTCAGTCATATTATCTGGTCTAGATACTAGTTATGCTGGAATCGTATGAAAAAGATCTGGAAATATGAAGAAAGGGATATCAGAGGTAAACTTGAATGTTTGAAAATCATTTATAATTGAAACTTCCTTGACCAAGCGGTATTGTTTCAATTGCCTAAACAGTATAGTAGCTAAACTGAAGGTTTATAATCTAGCTATCCTTGTAAGGCTTATGGTAAAGTGTCCATCGCTTGGCAACTATTATTTTCAAAATACAATAAGCCAAATTTGCAGTATTGCTTTTGATACTTACCCTTTTATCCCATCAACCACAAAACAGGAACAAACTCATCCATGACCCAGGCCAAATCAATTTTTTAAACATCACAATAAGCGAAAAGTGATCAGCTTACTTTTCGCAACGATAATCATCACCCCCCACCCCAATATCCAGAAACTATAATTAAGCGAATCAAACCTAGTTGCAATTTCATTTCATATGTATGGAAACAACGCTCACCTGATACAATCAACGCTTATTACAATATTTTTCACCATCAAAAGATGTTGTCAATTTGATGGGCATATCGCATCGAATCCATCAAAAAGTATCAGTTTTGTAAGTCGGGAATCGCAATAGTATCATTTTCAAAAGAAGGCTTGTGTTTGTGATTTAACAACGATGGGATCGGAGGAAGCGTATCAAATTCATGTCCAACTCTTTCATAGCATTATTAATAGTCACTATTGAGAAGGCGAAATTCCCATTGGGAAAAATGTAGAATGCTTTTCGGAAACTTGCGCATGAAATTTGATGTCCAATTCAAAATACCAAATGCTTTAACTCCAACACTGTTTGTGTTTGTTTCTTCGAATGCCAATAAAAACTAGTGATGTGCCGGATGTCCGTATCCGTATCCGCGGATATTTGGGGTGAAATAGATATCTGTATTCATATCCGTATCTGTTACTTTTTGACCGGATCTTTCATATGATAATTGAGTGAGACTACTTGATCATAGTTTTAAAATAAAACTAAATTCTTTTATTTATTTATTTATTTATTTATTTATTTCACCAGAATACAATTACAAAATCAATTTAAGTAATTCAGCAGAGATTTACATAGACATCTGTACGCTTTCCGGTAACTTACTAACTAAGAATTAAATTTTCAATCAAAAACATATGATATACTATTACTTAAAATTAATACTATAAAATAAAATAAAATATCATCACCAGTTTAAAATTATTCAAATTCATCCTAAGATGTTTTCTTTGATCCATTTTTTTAGTTTAATTTTAATTGATTTTTTAGATACAGCCAGTACTTTGAGATCATTATCAAGACTATTAAATGTTTTTAAAGCATTGTAGTAACTTTTTTTGTTACTGATTGCTTTATTAACTTTTGGTAATGAAATACACTTATATCTTGTTTTATTGGTTGAATTGGCATATATTTCAAAGAGTCTTGGGTAGTGGAAAGTCAAAGATTCAAGTATAAATATTTGATTTAACGACAGTGGTTTATCTTTTATAAATTGGTTCTTATTGACTATTTTGATAAGTCTGTTTTGAAATCTCTGTAATAAATTAAGTTGTGTTTTGTAAGCACCACCCCATGCAATATTACCATAACTAATTATACTATGAAAGAATGCATAATATAAGAGTTTTAATGTTTCAGCTTGCATATATCTAGACATTTTGTAGAATATATAGAGTAGATATTTGGTTTTCTTTAGTATATGTTTTATATGGCCATCCCATTTCATATGACAATCAAAAATTATGCCCAGATATTTGCAGTATTGCACTCTTTGTATTTTGGCTTTATTTATTTCAATTACAATCTCATTAGGAATACTATCACAGTAGCTTCCAAATGTCATATATGTAGTTTTACTAACATTTAATGATAGTTTGTTCAAAGCCAGCCAATCAGCTATTTCGCTTAAATGAATGTTCATATTTCTCTCAACCTTATACCATGTGTCTTCACTTACTATGACAGCAGTGTCATCTGCATATAACACAATATTTTCAGGCATTTTTGAAAGTAAATCATTTATATATATGATAAAAAATAGTGGTCCTAATATTGTTCCTTGTGGAACTCCTATATTAATGGGTTTTAAATTACTATTAGATTGACCAATTCGAACGTATTGTTCTCTATTTCTCAAATAATCTGACACAAGCATATGTGGGTTTCCTCTGATTCCATAATGATACAATTTATCAAGAAGTATATCATGATCCACCGTATCAAAAGCTTTTGCCAAATCCAGAAAAGTAATTGCTATTGGCTTACTTTTATCTATTTTATCATAAATTTTCTCACTCAAGTAATTTAGCGCATCTTTTGTGCTAACGTGCTTGACAAAGCCATATTGATTTTTCTGTAATATATTGTTGGTAATCATAAAATTATGTATTCTTTTGTATAGTATTTTTTCAAATATTTTTGCTATATTAGAAATTAAAGATATGGGCCTATAATTACCAGTCTCTTTTGAACCTCCTGCTTTGTAAATGGGTACTACTTCTGCTATTTTTAGTGCTTTTGGCCATATTGAGTTAAGAATGCAGAGGTTGAAAATGTATTTCAATGGTTCTGCAATGTAGTTGGCTAAAGTTTTTAAAGTAATTGTATTAATTTTGTCTACGCCTCCATTTTTTACTTTCATTCTGTCTATTATTTCTAAAATTTCTGCAACATCCGTTGGTGCTAAGAATATTGAATTTTTATTCGTTTGTGGCATTTCAATTTTTTTATCTTTTGGTTTCACAATCCTCTTATTCAATTCGGAACCAATATTACAGAAAAAATCGTTCATTATTTCTGCTATCTCTTTTGGGTTCTCAATATTTTCTCCTTGTTTATTAATAATTTGTTTAATACTATTGTCTATTTTATTATTTTTGCCAAGTTTGTTATTTATGAATTTCCAAAGTGATTTTACATTAGTGATATTTTTTTCTATTTTTTCTTTGTTGTACTTGTTTTTTGCTGTTGTAATGAGTTTACTCAAATATTTACTATAATCTTTATATTCATGATTGTATTCTTCAATATTTGGATTTTTCTTCATTCTGATGTATAATTGCTCTTTCTTTTTACAAGATACAATAATAGCTTTGGTAATCCATTCACTTCTAGGTTTATTTTTAGTGTTATTTTGTCTAGGAATAAATTTGGATTTTTCTAAGCAATCTTGAATTTCATTAATTATAAAGTTAGTTGCCTCATTCGGGTCATTCATTGAACCGACGTAATTCCAATTTTTTGTATTGGCTATTTTCCTGATTTTATTATAATTATAAGAGTAATTGATTTGTTTTTTATTTACAGTCGTTATATTGTTTAGTGTAACAAATAATGTATAATGGTCTGTAATTGGATTAGTTAATTTGATAGCTTTTGTATTAAGTGAGTTAGCTTTGATAAATATATTATCAATGCATGATCCACTATTTGCATTCTCTGTATTTTTGTCTGAGGGTCTAGTAACACCCGTGAATCCCGGAATGTAACCTTTCTCTAGCAGATTATTCATAAATTCATGACTTACCTCATCTTCTTTCAAAATGTTTATATTGAAGTCTCCTATTAACAAATGATTTTTGTTGTTCTTTTTGTCGTTTAAGTATTCATTCATGTTCATAATGAATTCTAAAATTGGATAATCGTGACATCGATAAGTGGCTGATATTTCGAAATTGATATTGTTAATCCCTAGTTTCATCTGAATATTTAAAACTCTAAGTTTACCAATTTCTACAATACATGCCTCATGATTCAAATGTTTCATAACATACACCACTACTCCATCAGACTTATTTATAAGACTTTCGTTGTAATATACCTTATAATCATGCAGATCAAAGTAATGATAGCACGGTAAATTCCAGGTCTCACTACATACTATTACATACGGTTTGATCTTCAAGCTTTCAACAAGTATTTGTAGTTTATTATAATTAGCATTTAAGCTTCTAATGTTTATATACATTATTGTTTTATCAATAGTATTGAATTCATTATTGAGAGCTTCAAGATCAGCACATTCAGTCTCATTTAAATATAAAACATTTTGTATATCTCCAATTAATTCCATTCTTACTTAAATTACCTATTATAATACTAAATTCACTCTTGTGCAAAGAACTTTTAAATGATGCTGGTGACACTAAATCAGCTGATGTAGTTGACGACACATGGCGAGCTGGCACTTGACGTCTATCATGTGTTATTGTATTTCTTAATGTCGGCAATTCAGGTTGCACTAGATAGTCCGTCCTCTTGCTACGTTTGTTGACTTTACTAGTTTTCTGTATATTATTTTTTTTCATATTTTTCAGTTACATAGATAGTAAACTCTTCTCAGTTAATTCCTGGCTGAACTGTCCCAACAAAACACTTCTTCTCTTCAACATCTCATCATCTGCGTCAGAGTCAATCATTCCAGTGTTAAGAATCACATGCGACTCCTCTTGAAATTCACTTCTCGCAAAGTCACTCAGTGACCTGCCAACATATTCGGAGGCTAATTTTTCAAAGTCACTTCGGCGATATTCTGATTCACACAATAAACACACAAAAGTTGAAACTTTTTGTTTCGGATGACATTTGCAAGCTTCATTGTACTGATACCGGCATTTGTAAACTTTATTGGACTGATACCAAATCATCTGATGTAGTTGGCGACACATGACGAGCTGACACTTGACGTCTATCTTGTGTGATTGTATTTTTTGATGTCGGTAATTCAGGTTGCACTGGGTAGTCCGTCGTTTTGATACGTTTGGTGATTTTGTTCTTATATACTTGACATAGGTTCATATCGAATACAGAATGATTTATGTCATATTTAGTTTTAAATCTATTGTTACTATAAATGCAATTCAGGCATTTTTTTCCTCGTTCAATGCAAGAGCTAGTTTCATGTTTTCCTGCACATTTTAAACATATTGATTCATTCCTGCACTTAGTTCCGCTATGCCCATATCTTCCACACTTGAAACAGGGTTTGACATTTATAAAGTCATATACTTTGCAGTTTTGAAATCCCACAAATACATGATTTTTATTCTCCCTTATATTCTTATATATTTCTGATGTTACTTCTAGGATGACTGTATCCATACCTGTATTTTTGTTTGTGTACATATGCATTACTTGTGCTTTGGTGTTAAAGCTTGTGAAATTCCTGGAGTTTATGTCTTGTTCAATTTGTGTGCTATTCATTTTTTCATAATTATTTATTCCAACAATTTTTATTGTAGGCTTCAATAATTGCTCAAAATTAACATCATAAGCATCCGCTAACTTATTTTTTAATATTTTTCCAACTGAATTTACACTCTCTTCATTTATGCAGCTTATAATAATTTCATTTTCATTCTTGACATTAATTTTTTTAATTTGACACGATTTGTCCTGCAAAATGTAATGTGCAACTCGTTGACTTATATTAGTTTTATCATTCTTGTTTACTTTTTTTACACTTAATCTTGGAATTCTTTTTGGTTGTGGCTTTGTTTGAGTAATTATATCTGCATAAGTTGTACTTACAATTTTCTGTTGATAATTTCCATTCATATTCCTCATTTCCATTAGAAGTAAATTCTTTTCAGTCAATTCTTTGTTGAGCTGTCTTAATAAAACGTTTTCTCTCTTCAACATCTCATAATCTGCGTCAGAGTCAACTATTGAAGTGTTAAGCATCACACGAGACACCTCTTGAATTTCCCTCAATAAATTATTCTTAATTTCCTCTTCTGTCTGCATCTTTATTTTTATTATTACACTTTTCGCAAAGTCACTCATTGACATGTCATCATATTCAGAGGTTAGCCGGCAATCAGGACATATAACTAAAGTTTCACTGATGTTTTTAGTATTGTTTAATTTTTCAAAGTCACTTCGGTGATACACTGATTCACACACTAAACATACTACAGCTAAAACTTTATGTTTCGGATGGCATTTGTAAACTTTATCGGACTGCTGACCGGGAGGTTGTATGCCCCCCGACGCCATTTTGTTATTTTTACAATTCAATATTTGTTTTTCCGGGCTATATAGTCATTGATTAATTTTTAAATAAGAATAAAAATTCCAAAAGCTGCCTTTTTCGACTATATTTATTTTTCTTTTCTGTATATGCGCATTTCGACCGCAACATACGGTCATCCTCAGTACACTACTTCCTACCTATCTTAACCTACCTTTATATACTAGAGGGATTTTGGAACACTAATTACATTCATAATTTAATCCTTATTACCTAATTAGATTAATGAGTTTTGAATTATTATTACCTAGGTCAGTGTTCATTCTTAAATTTGCCGGTACTTTCTTAATCTGTATGCTTTCGCTGCAATCATGTTTTTGCCATTTATCGATATCTTTGACTATTTCGACGTCGTTCATTGTTATTTCGTTGCCATTTTTAACTATATGCTCTGCCACTGATGATTCAAAATTTGTTCTAATTGTATTCTTCGTTGCCACAGCTTCTTTGAAGTGTTCCTCGCATCGAACTACCACTAAACGTTTCGTTTGACCAATATAAATCATACCACATTCTGGACACGTCACCTTGTACACTCCGCATTTTTCTTCCTTAGTTTTAATATCCTTTACGTTGGTCAGCTGCACTCCTAGTTTATTCATTCTGCTTGTACCTATTGCCTCTGGTTGATGTTGCTTCAGTACAGGTGCCAATGAAGTCTTACATCAGTTTTTAACATAAACCGAGAATCATTTCATTAATATTCCAAATTGTGAAACTTCCAATACGTTATTCAAAATTTAGCGATTTTTCCTTGCAACAGTAAGAGTTCGGTTTCAAAGAAAGATTTCTTGCAATTATTTTAAACACAGATGATTGTTTGTGTCATTTCTAATCGCCCTCCTGTATACAAAAATTAATCTTAAATTGGCTACAAATACACTCGTTTTGCAACTAGAGGAATGATGTGAATACAATTTGAACTTTCAAGTCTTAATTTTCCGAAAACAGAAATGTTGAGTACAAGCATTGCTTTCCAAATTTGAGCACATTATAGAAAACCTCCATTTCGGGCATTTTTACGTTCGCTTGCATTCTATAATCAATTTGATTTAAGAGAAAGAATTTTCTCATTTCTGATCCCAAAATAACGTTTTGCTATTCAAACCAGGGGTAAATTATGTAGAAACTTTTGTTTTCACACAAAAGTTTCTACATAATTTAGCTTCCATATGATGCGGATTAAATTAATGAGACCTAGACGTATCATCTAGTTATGTTAACAGTCAGACATGAATTGTTTCGAGCTAATAAAAATGTTGGCATCTTTATAAAGGAAGGTATTGTATTGGTAATATTTATTAAAACTGTCTGACCTGGTAGATAATACTCCAAATTGACTGCATTTATGAGATGATATCCGCATTTTGTTCCAGTAGGTTCCTACTTGCAGAAGGTCGATCTTTCGCTTTGAATTTATTGTCTTTATCGTCCGATTCGTATGCTAAAACCGAAAACATCCTCATCGATTCGGAAGCAAATGTTCAGCAGAGCTGAGAGAAAATTGAAGGACTTTGAGGAGAACTATTCGCAGAATGAATTGTATAATTTGTTTTTTGACAACGTAAACTCCGGACTGATCGTTATAGTACTACTGCGAGCTATGCTTTCCGAAAATTGAGATATTAAATATGTATGATACTGTTTAGTTTTTAGCGAGGATGCGATCAAGACGGAAACGAGAGCTCGATAGAACACCTCATCGTTGTACCAAAATAGACAGCAAAGTTAGCGATGACTCGTGACTGCAAAACAACCTGAGCTGTTTCGACCGACTGACCAGCGATCCGCCGTCCATCCAACGACCGTCAAACCACGTTTCGGTTCGCCAGCCTCTACTGCAGCATTCGAGAAATAACCTTAAAATTTGTCCTCCCGCGATATCGATGAGATTAATTCCACTTGTTTCACGTTTAGTTTAAATGAATCTGCCGTGTTTTCGATCAAGCGAAATATGTGATGCAATGAAAACACTCGCACGATTAATGCTGATTAGATGATCTCTCATGAACTCTACTGAGAGCCTATGTTGGGGAACACCTAGAATACATTCCAATGGCAAATCACACACTTTCTTACAAATTACTCCCACAACTTACGTAAAGTTTTTGGAACAAGAGCTAACGTGATTTTTAGTAGTGAGCCGATATTTCGACTTGCACGGAAGCTGATGCAAACGCGACAAAACTTATCGAATTAACCAAGGGTAAATTTCTCACAAAGTATTAACTAAGACGCAACGTTAATAAATTCACACGACACCGATCCAAATGGCGACAAAACTTCTCAAATTTACCATAAGAGTATCCTCGAATAAAATGTCGCCAATTTGTCCGTGATTCTTCACGATCTCCAGTAGACTGCCCTCCGTTCAAAACTTTTCTTTCTCTTTTTCCGCGTCCCAACGGTACATTGAATCAGCAGCCGAGTTCGATTGTATTCGGTAATGCGATACACAGTTGAGATGCTCTAAGTTAGTGCTCCCATGTCCAAAATTTTAATGTGCAGATTTAACACTTTCTGAAACAAATTATCTGAAGTAAAGAAAAATCAAAAAGATTTTCAATGGTAATAAAAGTTAAATCTCATGAAAAATATAAGTAAAGGAAAACTTTTGAATTTAATATAAAGGAAAATGGATATAAAATTACATTTAATAACAATAAGAATAGTTTTCTTTCTTATAAATTTCGATTATGAATGTAAGTAAGGAAATATATTTTCCTAAATCTGTCATTAAAATTTTGGAAAGGAGTTAAGAAGGTCTTCGAGATGTTTGCTAGTGTGACTGCTCGATTACTACAATCTCCCACTCCTCAAGCATGAACGGAAACATTGCCGCGCAATAGAATCTGCTGTGCGACGTTCTCAAAGGAGTTCCGTTTTTAAGAAAATATTTTTTCGGATGAAATCTTTTGCAATGCAGTGGCATGTTAAGGATCATAGTGAAACTCCGGAATAGGAATCTGACTAAATATCTTACGAAAATGATACTTTCTCAAAATCCTTTAACATATCTTTGATTTTGGATGGAACTTTATCATAAATTTCATTATACATAATTTCAGTAAAATATTTCCTGCCTTTTAAAGCGTCTTTTAGAGTAGGATGATCAGTCAATCGCCAAAATCCGAATTGTTCTACGTGTTGAAATGATAAATCACATACAGCTATCATTCCAGCGATAAGATGATCTATTCTTACTGACTTGGGATTCGTATTATACCACATTTGGATATTTTCTAAAAATTCCTTGAAGTTTGTTTGTCTGAAGTCTTTTTTTAGATGCAGGTATAAAGTATAAAGAATCGGTAGAGTTAAATATTGTGCCATATCGATTTATAATGTGTTTTAAATCTGGAAAATTTGACGATGGCTGAGAATGGAAATCAAGCGGAAGCTCTACTTGCGGTACAAACCTGTGATCGAATTCCTTTGCAAACTAGCAGCCATCATGGATTAGGTGATCGAGGCTCGAATTTGTTGATCTTGAATATGCAATTGATTGACACACCTCTAAACTTAACGTCTTCAAATCCTTGAGAGAGCAATTTAGATTTCCATCTAAAAATCACTGGATGAAAGAAATGGTTAAAATCATTACAAGCTTACGGACAAAAATGCTGCCCTCATGGATTTATCACTTTCAGCTGTAAATTTTTTAGTGGCTAAGTGTTCCACCACAAAAGAAAGCTGTGATGACTTCTCTGGAAAAATCTTGTTGCTGGAAAAATCTCGCGAGAGGTTACGAAATATTGAATGAAACCCCGGAGCCATTCCTGGAAGGGAAGGGTTCCTTGCACTCCAACATTTTACTCGTGGTCAGGATACTACCAAGGAACCATTCCATGTGCTGAAGTACTGCTGGGAAGGACTAAAGTAATGTTAGGATAACCAATGTAAATTATTAGCGTTAATTAAGGTTGATTTTTGATACGTTCAATTAGAATTCTTCGTTTTTAGTCATATTGTAAAATTTGCACATCAATCCTGCGTCCTGTTCAAGCTTATCATTTAAATGATACCTAGAAAAAGTCGAACCAATGTAAATCATTAGCGTTAAGTAAGGTTAGGTATTAAGCAAAAAAAAAAAAATAAACAAAAAGGAAGCAGCTTCTCTTCGCCACCGAACTTCAACTCCGCTCTCACCACGAGGAATGGCTGTAAGATTCGTGAAATTCTTGGCACACGCGATTATGTCGCACCTGCAGTACTACAATACTATGATCTATCATCATTGCAAACTAATGTATGGTTGGTTAGTCTATTGGCCTATGTATTGTTGACTGGATGTACACCAGTTGGTGGCAATACAAAACAGGCGACATTTTCTTCTCCAAAAGCTCACAACCTTCCATTTCATCTGAATTGTCAGGACAGTCTTTTTCCCATCACATTCCAATCCCAGAGGAAGGCACGATCTATCAGCACACGTACTAAATTGACCAAAAAATAAGGTGAAATTTGAATTTAAGCTGCGCTCGTCGAAGGGTTTGGAGAATTATTTTTTTTTAAGGTTGGGAGTACTGTCAATGACATATATGTCAAATTTACATATCAAAATATTCATTAGTGTTTGAGATACGGATCGTTTTCGGGATGGCCTTCAGTTCCGTCTTCGCTGCGGCTTGGATCTCCTCTACCGTATCAAAGCGGTGTCCCCGGAGCGGTCTTTTGAGCTTGCTGAACAGCCTGAAGTTGTACGGCACGAGATCAGGTGAATATGGTGGCTGCGGAATGATATGGGTTGAGTTTTTGGCGAAATGATCACGAATTACGAGTGCAGTATGGGATGGTGCATTATCGTGGTTTAAAAACCAAGAATTGTTTTTCCATAATTCCGGCCTTTTTAGGCAGATAGTGTTACACAAACGACGCATAACGTTCAAATAATATTCTTTGTTGACTGTTTGGCTCGGCGGAAGGAATTCATAATGCACAACACCACGATAATCGAAGAAAAGAAGAGTTTGATGGTCGCCCGGGACGCTCTTCGTCTTGGACACGTTCACGGCCGGCTTAGAACTCACTATACCATTTGTAAACATCCTCAACATAACCGCAGCAGAAAATTGATTCCGCAAGCAAAATTTAATGCAAATTCAACAAATTTCGACATCGCAACAAACGAAAAACTCACTTTTAGCAGCTCACAAAACGACGCGTATCTCAAGAACTAATGAATATTTTGACATGTAAATTTGACAAAGATATCACCGACGTTATTATCAACCTAAAAAAAATAATTCTCCAAATCCTTCCACGCGCGCAGTTTAAACTCAAATGTCACCTTATTTTTTGGACACAGTATTCGTGTTTTGAGCAATGGTCATCAGGACGATACTCAATTACTTTTTCGCATCCTTTTTCGTCGTCACCAATTGGACAATTTTCATTTCGATTGTAGACAAATTTGGGCAATAAGTAGGTTTACAACATTAAACATGTTCGCTCCTTGAGAGTCTCTTCATCCGAATGATCGAGGCAATCATTTTGGCCATTGCATTGATATTTGGCATCGATGCAGTTTTCATCTTTACATCGAAATTCATCTTCACGACAAACATTCTTACTAAAAGCTTGCCACACTAGAAATACACTAACAATGATTAGCAGTCGTATACAGGACTTTATTCTAAAAGTAAAGAATCTTGCGTATCGTATACAGAGTAGATATTCTAAAAGTAAAGAATTTTGCGGGTACCCAACTTCTTAGTTTTGAAAGCAAACGGAAGAATTGCTGAAAACAAGAGTATTTGGCGAATTAAGATGTACTTATGAAATCCTTGGGCTGATCGCCTGACACAGCGTGATATCCCTTCGCGGGCACAATTATGGCGGACACAATTATTTTAAAAAATCTCGCGACGAACGTAAATATACGCACACATAGTCACAAGTAGGGTTTGCAATCCCGCAATGTGGGATCCCGCAATGTGGGACTCGGTATTTGTTCGTGTGGCTGCAGATGATTTTGTTCTAGTCCCGCCAGTTATTTTTCAAAGTTTTCATTGGCAGTGGAAGTTAAATCATAATAAGATTAGTCTGCGCAATCATTACCCCTGTGTCAGTGATTTGGTTTCAAATTAATTTATTATTCTTCAATATTTGATTCACTTTTACATGTAAGTATTGTGTTTGTTTATTGTCTCATGATTTGAGTTTTATTCTATTGTTATTCTTCTAATATTGAAAACTTCTTAAGCTGAGTAATTTATAGAAAATTATTTTGCTAAAGTTCAACTTCTGACTTATATTGCGTGTCTTCAGGTATTTATAGGGTATCAAATTATTGCTTTACAGATTCGTTTGCATGATGTCTATATCGAAACCCACACAAGATATCGTAAATAATGAAATAGTTGGAAAAAATATTTGGAAATATTTCCAAAAGTCAGATGATGCAGCAAGTACAAAATGTGTTTTAAGTTCTAATTCGTTGAAAATAAGCCAACGATCAGTCACTGGTTTGAAAATCCATCTTAGAGCAAAACATCATATAATATTAGATCAGAAGAGTACAGACCTCATTGCACAACCATCCTCTTTATCAGGAAATGTTATTGAGGAAGAACTTCCAATAAAAAAATCCAAAAAAACTGTTGATGGATATTTTAAAAGGGAGAATCCTTTAGAAAAAATGGTTTCCAGAATGATTTGTAAGGATGGGTTCAGCATAAACTCATTTTGCACATCTTCCGGTTTGAGATATTTATTTTCAAAGAGTGGGTTTAAAATTCCGAGCTCGTCCAATACAATTCGCTCTATAGTAATTAATTATTCAAACATAGTTAAAGCAGATGTGATGATTGAAATCTCACGTCAGAAAAAAGATTTGGCAAGATTTTCACTCAGTTTTGACGAGTGGACATCTCAGAAAAACCGTCGTTTTTTAAATATAAATATACATTCCAAAGATACACTTCTAAATCTTGGTTTAGTTCGGATCCATGGCTCATGTACTGCTGAACATTGTGTCGGGTTAGTTAAAGAACGCTTGGCAAGTTTTGACCTTGATCTTGAAACTGATATTATCGGCATTACAAAAGACGGTGCAAGTGTCATGAAAAAAGTTGGCAAACTACTATCTTGCCATCAGCAGCTTTGTTTTGCACACGGAATACAATTAGCCATGGCAAATATCCTTTATAAAAAACGGTTGACGGATGAACAGCTTACGTCAAAAGCCTTACCTGATGTTGAAAATTTTAACAATCAAATTGATTGCGATGAAGATTTAGAAGAAATTCATGATGAACAAGGTTTGAACCTTACTATAGAGCGACAACCTGCTGAATTGATCTCTAGCTATAGTAATGTTGTAGATAAAGTCAGAAAAGTGGTCAAAATTTTCCGAGGGTCTCCTACAAAAGATGATATGTATTTACAAAAATACGTCAGAGAAGAGACTGAGAAAGAATCAGCTCTGATTTTAGATTGCCGTACCCGGTGGAATAGTATGTTCGACATGTTAGAGCGGTTTTACAACTTAAAAATGTGCATTGAGAAAACTCTTTTCGACATTGGATCTGAAATAAAATTAACCGACGAAGAATGGTTCAAAATCAAAAGCGTAGTTGACAGCTTGCAACCATTAAAATTTGGCGTCGAAGTGTTGTGCAGGCGAGAATCAACACTTCTTACTGCAGATACCACATTTCGTTTTATTATAGAGAAGCTGGAGAAGCAGAATAATTCTTTAAGCGATGAACTCGCCGAGGCTCTAAGAGTGATAGTTAAGGAAAGGCGCAAGGAAATCGCAGCAATATTAACTTATTAGCAGCATCCAAAAAAAATATGAGCAAGAGCTGAAAACACCCAATCCGATATTTGTAATGCCGAAAAAGAACAAACTACGACAAGACATGAAAAAAATTCTATCCCGAGTCATTACTGTTGAATTTGAAAATTTTGAATTGTTAGATGATGTGCGTGCCGATGATTGCTAACCACCATTGCCACATAATTTGACTTTGCTGGAGGAATTAGAAATGCAACTAGAACAAGATAATGTAGATTACATTGAACACATTGCAAATAGAAAAGAGAAAGATTTCGATCAAATCCTCAGAAAAGAAATGACGACTTTTGAAACCGATGGAATTAAAGGGAAATATCTGACTTTGTTACACGATTATTCACTAACCATCAAGCCAACAAGTGTAGAAGCAGAAAGAGTATTTTCGGCTGCTGACTATATATGTAGCTCCATAAGAAGTAGGTTGGGAGATCAAACGATTGATGCTATATGCTTTTTAAGATCATATTTTCAAAGGGAGGAATGAATAGTTGCTTGATACTTTTAAGATAAATTTAACACATTATTTGCTTTTTTTAATGAGTGAAAATAAAAATGTTAAATATGCATATATAATTCATATGATTGATTGATTCTATAATTAGCTCATATAATAATTTGAATTAATTTTTGTTGAATTAAAATGCAAGGACAGCTTTGCGTTGATGAATATTGTGCCTAAATATTGTGTTAAGCAGTTCATATATAAAGTCATTCTCAGATAAGCTACTGATATGTACAATAATTAGTTATTTAGGTACAAGGAGATGCTTTAAATTGATATATTGATAATAAATTTATAATTTTCGCTACAAAAATGTTTAATTTTTTGAGTTTCATAGAAAATCAAATTTCTGCGGGATCCCGCGGGATCCCGCTAGATTTAATACAATCCAGTGATAGTCCCACGGGATTGAAAGCAGCGCGGGATTGAAAGCAGTGCGGGATTGCAATCCCTAGTCACAAGCATCAACACAATAATTGACACTTCAACAAAAATAAATCGATAAGGTTGTTATCGATAATGCAGGCCTGTGAACGAAAGAAATATGGCCACCAAGAAAAATTGGGTTTGCGTCCGAGGTAAACGCAGCAAGGTTGAGCAGCCGTGGTGAATATTGTGGCCTTGAATTTGGGTTCTTCAAGTCAAAGAGCCGTTGCGACAAGTTGACAAAAGATCCAGCGATGATGGAAGCGGTCTCTTTTACGGATACTTGGGCAGCGGAGAAGGAGGGATGGAAGATTTTGCGAGCCAACAGGTGAAGAACATCAGAAGGAAGGAGCGTCGAAGAAACGAATAAGGCAACGAGAGAAAATTGCTCGAGAAAACAAGGGAAGAAAATCGATCCAGGCAGCGAGCGAGCTGAAGTGCGAGGATGACGATCGTCGACGAGGCCCCCAACTTAGGAAGTAAGGAAAATTGTGGAAGTGTAAAGAATTTGAATTTCGTAAATAATAACTTCGTAGGAAACTGAGATCATATTGATTTATCGTTTAATTTTTTTATACGAAATTTTCGTGTTTTGTGAAGTGTTTCAGCCAGTGTTTTCGCACGTGGAGCGCGCAGTGTTGGTGGAAGGCGTAGATTACGCCTGGAGTACGTAAGAATCCTTCCCATTGGGGATTTCAATCTGCGCAAACATTTCTCTTTAGTGGAAGTTAGTTTTTCTTTTGTGGAAGCTAGTTTTTCTTTAGTGAAAGTAAGTGAAAAAGGTGATAGGCGGCTCGATGAGCCGAGTAAAGGTCACCAGTGGATATTCTAGCGAAAGAACCATTCCGGAGAGCCTAAAGTTCACCAATTGGCTCCTAGGGGCAGTGCTAGGGTTGGCGAGTGGCATTTTCCTACCCCGTCTCCACAGGCTAGTCGGGACCCCAAGGCTCCCAACCAAAATCGCTCGTTGTAACGTATCATTAACATTTTTAACGTAACAAGGTTGCAACTTCGTTACACTTCGAACTGTATATACCCACCCCTAGTTTATTAAGATCGCTCAGGCAATACACTTTGAAGGGGAAAGTGATAATAGTAAAGATGATGATCTCATATTTTAAGTGGTATGAGGAAAAATACGATGCCCTCGAAGTTCTGGCGACCCAATAAAATCACACCTTTTCTCCCGCTGACAGACAGTCTGCTACAGTATTAAGCTCGCTCAAAACTCCGTGTCATTCTCATTCTCTCATAGTATTTTGGTCATAGAATTCGAGTCATCTAGGTTAAGACTAATTCCTTATGTTGTCTTACCGCTTATACACTTTGGTCTACAATTGGGATACCTCTTATCGAATTCGATTTTCTTCATACGTTAAATTGTCTCTGCAAAACTTGATATTTTTAGCCAGTTATCCTCATTTGCAAGTATTTCCTCAACTTATTTTCCACTCTAATTTCTCCAATAAAAGCTTCAAGCCTGGATCTTTTTGTGAATAAAAATTATGAAAAAATGATAATACTAAGGATTCCATTGCACAACAGTCCGAACCTGAAACTTCGCGTTTGGATTTATTGCTAGGGTATCTACTTTATTCCATGACCGTGACGAAATTCGAAGCTCAACCATGTGATTATTACCTAAATAGGGTTTTATAAAATAATTTTACAAAACCCTACTAAAATCGCTTCCTTTGTGTCTGTCCGTCCTTCCATGTGTCACACCACTTTTTTTCGCAAACTACATAAGCTAGAAACATAAGATTTTGAATGTAGGTGTAAAATGGCACCTTGTTCAAAGTTTCACCACAACAAAAATTTATAAGGTCTCCCCATATAGGGGAGCGGCCCCTGGAAAAAAAAATTTATCGCATGTAAGTAATATGGGTATCAAATGAAAGGTCTTGATAAGAGCTTTTCAAAACAGGTCTTAAAATGACAAGTTTTGCTTTGAGAGGTGCAGGGGAAAGGGAAATGTACGTACATTTTGTGTCCCCTCTTTGACCCGAAAAATCTGAAAATCACAGAGGTAAGTCTCTACAAGCATAAGGGCAACAAATACCTCAGAAGTCAAAATTCAATCAATTTTGTTAATAATAGTACATTTTATAAATTCTGCTTTTTTGCCTATCAAATCAAAATGCGACCCTGGAATCATACATATAATTTAAATTTTTTGAGTGCAATTGTATACATATGTCCTGAAACTTTCACAATAATCAAACTATAAACAGAAAACTTATAGCCGATTGAACATTTAACATTTACAACAACATTAGCTTGTGCTATTAGGGTGATGCACGTTTGCAACGGACCTAGATACTACGAATATGTAGGAATTTTCATGAAAATTGTAGAAATGGTCTGTAATAATGATGTGTTATCATGATTAATCAAGTAATGGGTTCAAAATACTTGAGACAAAATGGCGGAGAATTTAAATGCATAATAACTAGAATATAATTTTTCGAACTCAATTTATAGAATCTGTATATAAGTAAAGCTTTGATGTGCAAAACATATTGTTTGATTTACTAATTGTTTCCCAAAACCCTTTTGGTAGGAGCACTCTCCTGCTACTCCATCTTGTTTTTCAATTAGTACCCATCACAGCTGGCTGGGCTGATGGTTCGAAAGTAGCATCAGAAGCTCAAACTCGATGCTGCGACCGAGGCTTTGAACTTGGAAGCTACTGCGCCAGCGGAGTGTGCCATTATGTATTATCAAATGGTTATACCATTATTTTACACCTGAAACTTATAAAAAGTAAATTTTTTGGAACGCTTAAAATTATATGCTAGTAAATTTTACGCTTTAAGGGAAAGACGAAAGTGACAAACTGTCAGATGCAATCATATTTAGAGCGTTTTATGCTTCATGAAAAAAACCCTTAAGATTTTACGTGTTTAGCTAACCTCTGACCATATCTTCCATTTTCCCGCTGGTAAACTACTTAGTATCAATTCATCTGAAAACATCTTCTTGAATGCATAGCACAGTGGGACTCCTTTGCCATACATGAAAAGATCGTAATTAGCGATCGATATCAATAAATTGGCTTTTCTACTTCTAGTCATGTAATAATTTGATCGTCAGACGCTAGTTCAGCCTAATTAGATCGACACATTTGATTAGGTGCGGCGTTCCATCACCACTACCGTTCTCCGAATTCTCGAGTCTGGTCACGAAACTTGTGGAAGATCATAACAAGAGATGAAAATGTTTTTTTTTTCTTTTTATTATGATAGTTTACGGATGCTATTTTCTTTTCAACTTTGGTATGTGTAGCGTTTAATCCAATTGTCTATAAAATGCAATATTACGTTCAATAAATTAAATTGACCGAAATAAGATTTGCCATTATTCAGGGCTTTTTCAAGGAAGAGATATAATTTATTTATTTAGTGCAGTATTTTCTAGCCTAGCTACTTACATATTTCAATCCGCTGTTCATAACCCTTGAGACCTGGTTGATTCACATCTAAAGGCATCTTTTCATCTATTCTACGAGTAATCTGCTTTCTTTTAGCCACAATGTCCTGTCCATTTCGAATTTATTTATGCGAACTCTCACAGCTTCGAATTCTTATATAGAAAACATGGACTTTAATATGCAATAAATTGTGTCGAGGAGATAATTTATGAAGTGCTGAAACTATGAATTTAGTTTCACCTGATAGTCACTGAATCCCTCCGTGCACATACTGGCGGCGAGCGTGTGAGGAAGTGAAGATGTGCCGATGAGGAGACAGACAGATAAAAGGTTTATGTGCTAAAAGATGGGAGAATTAAAATCTAAAATGGACTTTTCTATGAACCAACTGCCGCGTTTTCGTATCACGACTGATCCCTTGAACATTGAATTCAATGAAGATTGGTACGTTCGCGAAGTATATTGAAGAACGTGTTGTACATGCCATTGGATCAAACGTGAACTCGATCGGTACGCTGGGCTGAAGAGAAAATAAGAACATTTCACTAGGATTATAGTTTTAAAGTTTAAGACCAAAGCAAGTGCAGACTTTCTTCTGGTGATTAATGTTTAAGGGAGGTTATGCACGTATTGTTTAGTGTTCATCAAAATGATAAAAAGAGTAGCCGGCAAATATCGAAAGCAAGCAGTTATTTGTATTTTGCTGGTGACTTTGAAAATGATTTTAGAATAATTGTTTTGAAGATTTATTTTTGTACTACACTAAACAATGGCAGCTAACTCAAAATATTAGAAACGACTACCATAACGGAATGATCTAATTGTAAGATTCTAACTAGGGAGAACAAAAATAACCAGCCATACGTCCGCTTTATCTTTTGTCGTCAATTGAAAATTTGATTTATGTGACTAATTATCGACGGATAAAATAAAATGACTACTCTTAACCTTTAAGTATGGACGTAATTTTTTCTTAACACTACTGCGGACGTGGAGTCTCACAGGCTCCTGTATGCACACACTTTTTTTTGAGAATTTGATATAAGGTTGCTTTAAAACTGATTGGATATTGAAGTTAAGGGATTTAGCAATAAAATAACGAGCTTATTTAATCAACTTTTATTCAAATAAATATAGAAATGTGAAAAATTAAAATTATGGCACTTTTAAGTCTAAATTTACTTAGGCTACATTTTTAACATACGAATGATTTTTTGAAGTGCTTCGAAGATTGGAAAAACCGTTGGCACAAGTGTATAATATCTCATGGGGATTACTTTGAAGGGGACAAAATAGATATTCATGAATAAATAAATAATTTTTGAAAAGAAACAAAATTCGTGATACTTTTTGAACACACCTCGTATTGTCGTGTGTTTTCAGTTCGCGGCCAATAATAATTTTAATGTTCCGGGAAAGTGAAATGCAATGTCTTTTAATTTAAGTGAAAAAAGTTTATTTAATACAAAAGTGCACAATGAGCAATTTAACACTTTCACTAATTTTAATTTTCGCTATTAAAGTTCTAACACTTGTCCATAAATTTCTTATCGCAATTGTCTTCTCAAAATCATCTCACTATTACTTGATCGCGTTTCAATTCGCTTTCCACACACTATCGCAAGTTTTTATCGCGGTCGAAATGAATGCCACCATTCATTCAGCTCGCCTTTATATAGGGTCTCTAATCATTCAACTCAGTTCTCGTACATGGGTGAATAAGCGGGAACATTCCAGCATGAATGGGCAGTGACTCACTTTCAGATGTTGATAATGCTTGTTAGGTTCTCGTGGGTTCGAGTGAATTCATTTGTTGACGTTCTTAATGATTGTGAAAACAATTGCGACAGTAGCTCGCAGAATTATTTTTACATGTAATTATTTGTACATGTAACAATATTAAAAACAGCCAAACTTATTACTATAACAAAATGAGTCTTTTTTTCTTAAAATATAATACATAAGGAACCAAAAACACAAAACACCTACTTCAGGTAACTAATACAAAAAATATTGACAACCGTCTAATAACGCAAATTTATTGGCAGTCAGTGCACAAAGGTTTAGAACATTGGAGACACACAGGTTTCTTGCACCCAACACAAACATAGGTAGTCATCCTATGCTTTTTTGCGGGACAGATTCTACATGCTCTTCTGGACCCTTGAATGGTTTCTTGATCCTGGACACCTTCTGTAACCATATCATCACCTAAAACGCGATTCATTGTCAACCTCAGTTCTCTTGGCAATCGTGTATTTATAACACGTCTTTGCACATGAGGCACTACAAGCACATGTGCTAGTTTTTTTTAGAAAATCTCCTCTTTCCACAGCTTTTGGCTGATGCATGTTATATAAAATGTACGCATTCATGGCACTCAAGTCTAGGACACGATATAGCAACACCATGGGCCATCTCCTTGTTCGACGGCTACTGGAGTAAATCGAGCATTTTTTGTAAGCCTCATCGACGCCCCCTTTAGTGGAATTGTAATACATAATAATTTCATCACTGCTCGATTCTTCTTTGGCACGTATGAGCATAACGTCTTTGTGCTCGTAAATCCAAATAAAGTAGAGTTTGCTTCCCTTTGCTTCTTTGGCTGAAATTCTTCTTCTTCAGAGTACCCACGTCAGTTTCCGTGATGAAAGCTGGTCTACGAGCTCTATAGATGAAAACCAATTGTCAGTCGTCACATTACGGTTGGTTCAATGAATGCGTTTTGTGAGGCGTAGGACACACTGAGTTGGAACTAGAAATATTTTTTCTTGAGCTGTCAATCCGATACCATCCGAGTCTTTTCCAGAGTAAATATATCCATTATAAAAATCATAGTTATTGGCATCACATAATCATCGTATTATCAATCCATACTTATCAGGCTTTTTTGGCATGTATGATATCATGTGACTTCTTCCTCGAAATTTGACGAGCATTTCATCCACTGTGGCACATTCGCTCAATTCATACAACTGTTGAGAATTACTCACAAACTTATTGAAAGTATGGGATATGGCAGCCAACTTATCAGCCTTCATTCTCTCTTCACGATCATCAGGGTTGTCAAATCGTAGGCACAATAACAAAACAAAAAATCTTGTCTCTGACATTCCGCACCTAAATATCTCACAACCCATGCCATCTGAAGCGAACAAATAACTCGTGTTTTCATCATTTGATTTCAAAACAGCTGAGTAAAACAATAGACCAATAAAGGCTTTTAGTTCAATCATGTCTAAATGATTCAGTTCTGGTCTGATATAACGGACACACTTGGTTCTGTAACTAGAAATTCTAAGATTGGTCCAAGTTAGAGTGCACTGGAGCATTTCTTCATCAAAAAGCTTATTCCAAATACTGTAGTGATCTTTACCATCTTCAGAAGTCAATTTTGAAGAACCAGCACGAGATGTTATAATATTATGTTGTGGGGTACGTACCCTAGCCAAAGGCGGCGTCTTGGCCCATTTATACCTATTTTTGCCGTAGTAATAGTTGCTTGTCACTAACTGCGATAATGGAATATTGTCGGAACTATCACTATCCGATTCTTCTCCTAGGACCTGGTCCGGTTCCTGGTCCTTATCTTGGTCCTGATCTTCATCACTGTCACTCTCATGATTTTGTATTAGTTCGGACTCCAATATAAACAAACCTTCAATATTCTCTTCATTGTCAGACTGACCCGTAGCTAAAAACTCACTCACTTCCTGTTCGAAAGTTGGATCTGCGACACGAAAATTTTTTCGCGCAGGGCCTTGAACAGAACCCGTAGACGGTCGTTTTGGTTTGGAATTATCGGCATTATTTATTTTTGACATTTTGTACTACAAAATCTGAAACAAACATAATCGCCCTTATAAAATATATTATATGACAACAATGGACGTGTAGCTTGACAGGCTCCAGTCAATTTTTTGATGGTTATTACTCACGTGATATTCACCGGACGACACAACCTCCTCCCTCGTTGGTAGTTTGGCAACTAAAACAAAAGCTACTGAATCGCTCAATCGCAGGGAGCGGGGGGAAATAGGAAAAACTATGAAAACGTAAACATTAAGTAGCCTGTGAGACTCCACGTCCATACTTAAAGGTTAATGATTTAAGTTAAAAAAAAATCATCTGTAGCACCACCAGCCAAAAAGATAAATCTCTCGTAGGCACTCTTTTAGTGAAATGCGTAGATAAACAATGTCCGTGCAGGACTGCAACGATGGTCTGCTGCCTCGGCGAGAAGATAGTGGTGTTGGCCAAGATTGGCCTTGTCTGAGGACGCTTGAATGCGCTGACAGGCTAGCGTTGCGGTGTCGTGGGGCGGGTTCTTTTCCACAGCACAAGGACCCACTGCAAAAAAATTTCGCATTCACGAATTAAGAGATGCAGATCCGTATCGACCAGAGTCAAGGCCAAGGTAACCTATTGAGGGTTAAAAATTGCTTTAGTCAATGGCAAACTGGGCCGGGCCAAAACAGATGGGACTTGAGAGGACTTCGTCATTACTGACGATAAATATGGCCCCCAAATAAGAGTGTGGCGTCCAGGTGGAAGCGCCCTCCCATCTGGATCAAGATCTAATGTAGACATGGCCATATATTTTCCATTTAAGTGAAAAACGCATACAAACATAATTTGCATGAACTTTTCCCTTGAATATGAACCTGGCAAAGTTATGTTATAGTCTTATATGAGGGAATCACACAACCCTATATCATAAATAGGCACGCGAGCGGAAGTCCACTCTACCCTGCGAGAGTATCTGTAAACGACTTAGAAAGGGGTGAGCTCACCCGATGGCTAGCTCACTATAGTGGGGGGGCCAGCCAACGTGGTGGGTCCCATACCCGGTTAAGTTCCAAACACTAAATGGAAAGACCGAATGTAATTAACTAACTACACATTTTCTTCATTCTGTTTTTTTTTTAATTCATAACAGAAACTTTTCGGTAATTTACTAACAAATACATTGGACCATCAAATAAAACATCATTTTTAAACCAAACAAAAAAAAAAAAACAAATTATATAGCATTCTTAAACCAAACAAAAACATTTTTTCAGAGTTCATTGAATCGTCTCATATGCCAGTCTTTATTTCATCAGTCCTTCTTATCTAACTAATTGTGTTACTGCTTTATTACAAGAAAAAGTTGGGCAAAAACAATATCTTAAATCGTTACCATCTAAACTTGTACGTTTATCATAAAAAAGAAAACAAAAACAACATTATAACAATGCCGAAAGAATGTTGTTACCCTATAGTTACCCACGGCGTCGGAGTTCCTTCGACTAAGGATCTTGGGACCAGTTTGCCGTCGGAGACGGTCGTGGGAGGCGCCACTCGCTTATTCCCTGGTTCTGAAAAGCCGTCAAGTGAGAACGCGGCCGCCGAACGCCCCTCACATAGTTCAAATTACCACTCGCTATTTTTTTCCTAACAGGGGAGGATTTGACTCATCAGGTGACCACTTGCACAGCTTTGCCGGGCTCAGATTTCCCGGAGTAAATCGCACCGAGCGAAATTCTGAGAAAAGTACCTGCGCTAAACAATCTCAGAATAATTCGCACTGGAAATTTATTCCTGCTTGCACCCTGTAACTCGCACCGATCGAAAATCTAAGAAAAACACCTGCGCTTAAAAAATCCTGGAATAAATCGCAATGAAAATTTACCCCCAAACACACCCGAGCTACGTGTACAACTTACCTTCGTGGCAATCCTATTATTTTAAATAACCAAAAATATTTTCACTATTTAATCATATTTTTAATGGTAAAGTGCAAAGAAAATTCAAAAATAGAACTTTAATTAATTGAAATGCGAAACTTAACTTACTCTACCTTGTTGGGGGCCCCCGAAGTAATCTGCGTTGCGAAGCTCTACTGCCAGCATGCTTATTGTTGAGTTAATGTCTCCAACCTGCCTTAATTGCATCGTTGCTGCTGTTGTAATTTTCTCTGTCGCAAATTTCTGCCCTCGATAGTTTCCAGAAATATCCCGTCTCGCTATCCACACTTGGTCCTCGGTTGTTGAACCTTGTCTGCCAGAAAAGAGAAAGAGCCGTTCTTTCTTTTGTGATTTTTCATCAGCTCGATTTTAACCGGCGAGCCGTTAACTTTTTCCCTTGGCAATCCAATGTTCAATTGCAATCCTCCAACTGGTGTGCATCGGGCAATTGAAATCCAAATTTCCCTTCTTTTAGCACACTCGCCCATCAGGTGTAAGTGTCGAAGTGACTGACATTCTGTGTTGTGATCTTGTTTGTTTTTAGACTGTGTATACAATTTGTACAAAAACATCTTTAAACCTTAAATGAAATCATGAAGTTGAATTGTTATTATCCCCGTTGTTATCATGAAAGTTGGCTCCTTTTACGATAAATGATGTTCCTAATCCATATAGATTACCACAGTATTTAGCGTTATCAATGGTATCCTCGAGAAACATCTCACGCATTTCAAAGAATGCCATCCCTGTTAGCAACGAATCAGATCAAGCCTGATGCTGCGGCCCAACACGTTGTAATTTCAATTGATCAGCAACTTATGGTAATCCACCTTTTAAATTTTTAAATGATTTCATCAGATATTTGATGTCGTAGATTGTTGGAAAATATAAACGCAACAATTTGAAAAATTCACTTTCTTCCGGTGGCAAATTTTTATCCGTTAGTAATTTGAGTAAGTACCAAAAGTCATAGCCGGAATGAAAGCATAACCATTTAATATTGTCCATTAAAACGATACCATCCTCTTCATGTTTTTTGAATTGTTTACCGGAATCGGTTAGCAAATCAATTGAATCTTGAACGTACATATCTTCAGCCAAACTGAATTTGAAGTTGATTTGCTATGCTGAATATCCTGGTGGGATTTTACTATCTTCATCCATAAATGTTAAGCCTAGCTGTATGATTCGTAACAAATCAACATTGCATCTTAACAATTGAAATTGATAATCGGCTGTTGAACGAAATTCACCAACTGGTCGTGCAACAATGCCTGGAAATTCTGTATCCATAGCAACATTATGATATTTTTGAACAATTTGGCGTATAGTACGAAATTCCTCTTCTAAATTATGCTTCCACACGTCACGTACGCTACATTTTTCATTGTTTGGGATGTTTGATGTGTGCGACGAACGGCCGTCGCTGACTGTCAAAGGCATTAAATCAGTTAAATCGACAATATCAGCCACTGTGCCTTTACGCTCAGCGGTATATTCGATTCTTTAGACTTTAGCCTCTTTGCAGAAGAAAACGAAAATCAAGGAAAGTGGTTGGTCGTATGTTTTGCGTCGAAGAAAGAAAAATTTTGTAAGCAGCCCGCAATGGGCAACGTTATTGAAAGGCGGAAACCCAAGATATTAAAAATGTAAACACTGAAAACAAAAACTGTTTTTGCACTGTTTGACGGCGTGGAGCGGTTCGTTTTCTGCCTTAGTCGCCTTCGTCGTCGTTCTAAAAAACACTTAAAAAACCTTAATAATGATAGTGAGATAGTCAGGCTAGTCTTAAGTCAAAAACAATATTTTTTCCCCGAATGCGGTATTTTTTTAACGCTACAATGTTATCTATGACGTCAATATTGCACGTGCACGTAGCGAGGACCATTCTCCATATTTCAATATCCAATAATCGTTTGGGTTACCTCGGATATCCGGATTACCCGAACAAATCAAGGCAAAAAACGAAAGCAATATTGAAACAAAAGAAAACAAGGCATGAAACTGCAAAAACACGAGTTTTACGCTTGCAAAAAACACTGCGTCGGGATTCGTGACGTTTTCTGTTCTATTTTGTGTGGGGTCAGTAAATGCGAATCCAAATTTACGAAACATAAGTTTCGTTGTAGTCAAATTTGCCATGCTAAAATTTTGAGTATGAATGTCGTGATTTTTACCGGTACCCCCAAAATACAGCTGCGCCAAAGGGAAACTGTGATATCACGAATTTTAACAGACAAGGCCTCGGTTGGTAGCGTCTTGCTTAAATTCCATAAAACGAATTGATATTTTGACGTGGGTGTGTGCTGTTATATTTCGAAGTGTTTCGTGGATTGTTATGAATATTTTCAAAGCGTCGGTAAGTTAAAACTTCTTATAATCATAAGCAACAGCTTGCAACATGGCCATGGTAAATTTTTGAACATTTATATCAGCTATAAATAGTATTCTGAAAGATTGCTCAGGGTTATCTTGTGATTTTGTCTTGTTTGATGAAGCAAACATAAGAAATAGAAATAATTAATTCAGAACTAACAATTCATCGGAAACTATGCAAAGAAGTTTTGATTTTTTCGTGACAGTGTAGAAAAAAATTACGTTATTACGTTGACTATTTATTGTGTGAATTCTGAACGAAGGATACCGCTGCTTGCATACGAGAAATAAACTTCTTAATTCCATCCTTTCCATTTTAGTTGCTGAATAAAAAAATTGAAAAATTGAAAAAAATGAGAAAATGAGTAATGGGAGAAAGCGACTTAGTGGAGCGGAGTACAAAAAAAAGCAAAAATAAAACAAGTTGGGTAGACAGACCTACGCTCGTATCAGAACGGTTTTGTACTCAGCTTCTCAGAAATGCAGTCACTAGCACCGAACAAATTCAAGAAATATGTCAGAGAGATCCATTGTTTTTCTATTTCAACGGTCGCCATTTGGTTGCAAACCACAAAAATCACTCAAATCATGAATTCCCAAAAATACTAATGTTATTAACCTTACTTGAAAATTTCAAGAAGATCAAACCAAAACTGCATTTACTGATACGATGAAAAGTCCATAAAATAACAAAATCATGTGCTATTGTTGTTGTAATTGGAGAAATTTCAAATGGCTATAACTTCCTTGTATATCATTCGATTTTCATCAAACTTATAAAGTTTAAGGACCTTTTGTAGGACTACTTGAATGCCAAATTTAAGGGTACCTATACGATTTTATTGGGGAAAATGTGAAATTCGAATATCATACTATTATTAACAAAGTTGAGCGAATTTTGACTTCTAAGGTATTTGTTGTTATTGCACTCATAAACACCTGCCTCCATAATTTTTTTTTAGATTTTTTGGATCACAGGTGTCCAATCGTGAGAGGGGGTCACACATTTTTCTTGTATTTCTCCTCACTGTGCGCCCCTTGAAGCAAAAAATGTCAAATTAAGACCTGTTTTGAAAAGTTCTCATCAAGACCTTTCATTTGATACCCATATCGGCTACCTTTCCTGACATTTTTTTTTTCGGGGGCCACTCCTCTATATGGGGAGACTCCCCTTAAATACCTTATAAAATTTTTTATAGCTGAACTTTGAAGAAAACACCACTTTGCACCAGCATACAAAATTTTATGTTTCTAGCTTAAGTAGTTTGCGAGAAAAACTGCTGTGACACACGGACGGACGGACGGACAGACAGGACGCGATTTAAGTAGGGTTTTGTAAAATTATTTGACAAAACCCTTAAAAAAAGACCAAGAGCAAATTATACGGAAAACCGCAAAAATTTACAGTTTATTTTTTAAAATGAAAATTGTGTCGAAAAAACGGGAACCTCAACAATGCAATCTAGAGAAGATAAAACCAACTTGAAATCTGTTGCCCAACTGTCTTCTGATGAACTATCGACTGAAGAAAAAACTGACAATTATGTTCTGGACGATGAGTGCTCCAAAAACGACTGATGATCAAAACAAAGATCCAGCTTTATGGGAGATTTACGACACTTTAAGGGACACTTTCGCGAGATGCGGCTTCGATCGAAACAAGTCTACTGACTTCTCTAAAAGTGAAAAGCTATATGCTGATCAACGTCGTTTCTTGCCAGTGAGTATCTTTCAAAGAAAAATGAAAAACAATGAAGTGAAGGACAGAAATTGGCTCGTTTACTCTGAAACTAAGGGTCCATAGAATGCGGACCGTGTTTGGCATTCTGTCCATTGGAGATAAAACTCAGTTCGAGAACAAATGATTTAATGACTGGAAAAATGATGAACACCGAGTACCTCAGCATGAAAACTCTGCACGTCATAGATCCAGTATCCTAAGCCTGAAAGCTAGAAGTGCGATTGATGATCGAATCGATAATTTACGGCATTTGCAAATTGACGAAGAAATTAATTTTTGGAGTAACGTTCTTAAAAGGGTTTTTGCTGTATGTGTTCAAGGTGTCTCGCTTTTAGAGGAAAAACCGAAAAGCTCGGTGATCCACACAACGGAAATTATTCTATGATTCTGGAACTGTTAGTTGAGTTCGATCCTTTCTTAGCCAGTCATATTGAACGGTTTGTGAATCAAGGATCCGGAAGTACCAGTTACTTATCAAAGACCGTATGTGATGAGTTTATACTCTTAATGGGCCATAAAGTCTTGAAGCAAATTAGAGACGAGATAAGAAGGGCAAAATACTTTTCCTTAATCATCGATTCGACACTGGATATAGCACATGTGGACTAGCTCTCTTTCGTTATTCGATGTGTTTTAGAAACAGGAGAATCCTTTTAAAGATTCCTCAAGTTTTTGCCCTCAGTGGGACATAAAGCAGAAAAAATGTTTGCTGCTATTACTTCGGAGCTAAAAACCTTGGATTTGAATATTGAAGACTGCTGTGGACAGTTGTATGACAATGCCGCAAATACGTCTGACATATACAATAGTTCACAGGCTGAAATTCAAAGTCAAGCACCGTTTTCCTTTTCGTTCCTTGCTCTGCCCACTCTTAAATTCAGTGGCAACTGCGCCTGCTGTATCTTGCACAGAAGCATGTCGATTCTTCATGTTGCTTCAAGGAATATACGTTTTTTTTCAAGTTCGACACAACGCTGGAAGATATTGATGACTGAAGTTGGAGAAGGTGAAACAGTCAAGAGAGTGAACCTCACACGTTAGTCAGCTAAAGAGGATGCATGTAGAAGTTTGAGATATTCGTGACATGAAGTTATGAAAGCTTTGGAAACTATCAGGAATTATTGCACTGAAAAGCCTGTCACATGAAACAAAGCAACAGGAATTCTTTCAAAATTATAAAAAACTGAAAATGGCGTTAATGGTTGTTGTGTGGAGTGTTTTTTGGAAAGAATAAACAAAGTAAATGTTGAAATCCAGGCTTCTACCGTAGATTTGATTACTGTAGCCGATTTTTATGAATCTCTTTGGAAGTTCTTCGTAGATCAACGAGAAAACTTTAAGTATTTCGAAAAAATGGCAATGGGGTAAAGTGCGTCGAAGGAGTACACAAAAGACCTAGGAAAAAGACCATCAAAAGGAAAAAAATTTGCTACCCGATGAAGAAATGAGTATGACCGCGAATGATACTTTCAGGGTTGATACATTTTTCGTCATCATTGATAGACTATCCGAATTAGAAAAAAGGATGAAAGCGTATGACAATTTCAATGAAAAATTTTAATATCTGACCAAAATGAGCAAATAGTCACCATCTTCCCTTACAAAAAATGCTCTGTCCTTAGAAGAAGTATATCTTAATGATTTATAGACTGAGTTAGCTCAAGAATGCATACATTCTCCACGCCACATATCTTCGCAAAGCATTTAGGTAAGTCCAGCTTCTTCATCATCAGAGAGTCTATCTTCATTTCTGCGAAAACAGAGTCTGCAGAGCGTTTATCCAAACTTGGACATATTCCTTCGTGTGGCCTTATGAACACCAGCGACGAATTGTCCCAGTGAGAGAAGCTTACTTAGTTTAAAAAGAGTGAAAAATTATCTGAGATCGACCTTGAGCCAAGAAAAATTAAACGCTTTAGCTCTTTTGTGCATAGAGTCGGAATTGAGGAAAATTACTTGCGAAGATATCATCGATAATTTTGCTAACAAAAAATCGCGCAAAAATGTATTGTAACGAAGTAACAAACTTTTATAACTTAACTGAGTTGATTAATTTTAATTGTTTGTTTATCAGTGCAATAAAGGCTATTTATTCACGTTTACCAAATGTTCATTATTGTGCGAGTAGTACACATTACCTCGTTCGTACATAACTGAGCTCTAATTTGGTCAAAATATACCCAAAAATTATTTTACGTGTAATTTCAACGAAATTTTCGGATTGTAAAATTAATGTAGGAGATGACAATTGTAGAGGCAAGGGCGGCAACAACTGTATAGCCTATACCTTGGAAATCTATAAATCCACCACTGGTTGTCAAGAAGCCAATGCATCCTCAGCGAGTAACAGTGTGGAGTGGATTCTGGAGCAGTGGCATCATTTGATCGTTTTTCTATGAAAATGACGCTGGAAATGCTGTTTCGGTCAACGAGGTGGGCTACAGAGGCATGATAACCGACTTTTTGTGACCAGAGATTAAAGATTTGAACATGACTAAGCTTTGGTTTCAACAGAATGGTGCGCTATGCCATACAGCTCATCAAACAATCGATATTTTGGGCACAAAATGCGGAAATCGTGTAATTAGCCGCCTTTGCGATGTCAATTAGCCGCCACGAAGCTGCGATTTGGCACCGTTGGACTTCTTTTTATAGGACGCTGTGAAAAATCGAAGATATGCAGAAAATTCACAAACGAATCAGTCACTGAAATTGAATATTCAACAAACCATTGCTTGGATATGGTCTGAAACCATCAATAATGTCTTAGAAAATTGGGCTGAGAGGATGGCCTGCTGTCACGCCAGCCGTGGCAGTCATATAAAGGAAATTGCATTTTACAACTAACGGGAAGGTTTGTTGTTGCGAATAATGGCAAAATATATGAAAAAAAAAAGAAACTTGTATTCGGCCCACCCTTTACACAGGGTATACTGGTATTGTAATCCTACCTTGTAATAAATTCAATGATTATATATGTGTAAAATTTTTATTTTACAGTATATTGCCATAATCTTAAAGTTTCGAGTCGCTTACTCCAAAACATTTAGTTTTTATATACAATTAAGAAGATGCCGAATGAATGCATTTAATACTTAGGTCTAGGAATCATAAGATGTTCTATTAAGTCATTCAATCGAAATTTAACCATGCATAACCCACCTAAACATATCAAAGATGCTCCACGTTATCTTTGATTTAAAACCTTAAGCGACAGCCGACAATAGCGGAACTCCATACAGCGTAATCGACAAAAGGCGAACGTTCTCTCGAATCTGCTGAAACCTGTGAATGATTTAGGATGCGTCGCTTAGCAAATGACTACACGCCACTAACATATCGAATAGTATTAGTAACGACTTTTCCTAAAACGGTTGATGAAGACGATATACGTCCTAGGATCGCGCATTTATTCGTTGATCACATGTGCTTGCACATATGCAATTGCTATGATAGTGTTCACAGCTTCATAGTCACCGTGCAGGCACAGGTGATTTATGGAAAGCGCTTCAATATGATTTCGAATGGGAAACGGCAGATAAAATGTGTTGGAGAGATTTTCATCCAAGTGAGATCCGAAGAAGTCACTTATGGAATATAAATGGGCGATGAAATGTGCCCAAGGTGAATTTGCGTTGATTTATCGTCTCGAAAATATATGCGGGTGCTACTGGTCTCCAAGATGATGGAAGTCAAAGATGCACTGTCGGTGAACTCATAAATATTATGGTTTCGATCAGTGAGTGAAAATTTTGTTTATTTTTACAGTTTATATTTTAAAAGCTTAGAAGTAGAATCAGTTATACAATAGTTGCATGATTTTTCTATACTGTATACCCGTGGGAGCTGAGACTCTACTCTCAATCATTAAAAAACTATCAATTCCTCCAAAGATTTCCCGTAGAGTTTTCAATATTCACTCGAGACAAAGTTGAATTTGAATATGTTGTCACACGCGAGAATCTCATATTCGATTATCCAACATATGGCATAGGTCAGTATATGGTCGTATCGAACTCGTATCAGCATATACGAGTATGATTGGGAAAACAAACATCTCCATATTGTGGTACCGTTCAAGTGATTCGAATCCTCGGTAACCTCTTCACCCGGTATACAATATTTAAAACGTGCAAAACATGCAATAGTTACAAATTTGATTGTGTGAACCTGATAGAGATTCTGTCCTCTGCTAAGAGCGCGTGTAATAAATGCATAAGAAAATAATTACATAAACTCAAATCGGGTTGACTCGAGGCTATCTCCACTCGAAACAATGCAATCCACCGTTGGCTGCACAGCACCTGAGTATGAGATACACGAACCATCTTCCTTCGGAGTTTTCCAATATTTGGGGAATACAACATTGTACTCTGATAATATGGTAGAAGTGTTACCATGAAGGAACAGCGAAAGAAAGGTTTAATCTTCTCATTTAATCATAATGTCCTTCCATACCAAAAGATTGATTTTTCTGTGTGTTTAAAGATTCAACTGATAAGTTCTCGTCCCATTGGCCAATCGGTGGTCTCAATTTAAAAGCGTTAGAACGGTAACCCCTTGTGACCTAACAAATCTTTCCAGGATGAGATCAACCGAGAATCCATGCATTTGCCTTGGAGCTGATCTCACCACCGCACGGCAATATTAGGCTTTAAAAACGGGGACAAGGAATGCGTGCAAGCCAGAAAATAGATTCATTCATCACGATCGGAACATGCAAATCGACGTGAATCTTCCACGTATGGAACGAACCGCAAGTCCGCGGTGCAACTGAGCCACCACAATGATTCGCCTTGGTGTATGGTTTCACAGCTCCAACTCCTTTTCTTCCGCAAGAAAATTGAATAAACGAAACATTTAAATAAATTGATCGTCTTTTGCCTTGCAACTATTGTTGGTGTAAGATTTTTGGCGCTGATATGATGGCTCAAGTGCACGAATAGGTAGGCCACGTATGCCAAACTGACTAAGCTGCATCTTAGCAACTTGAATTGGTATGGAGAATGCATTCTAGGCGATACACATTATCGTCTTTTACAGAAATAAGAAAGAATCTGTTGAGGCGAATGTAAACAAGACCAAGGATTGGGGATCGAGTGCAAGACTCAAGTCGGCGACAAAGCAGGGACAATTTCATTGGGTTCATTCTTTTGGTTGCGATCGTGAGTAAATCAGAATTTACAATCTTACAGCAAAGATTCGCCGCCTGGGAAGTGTTAATTATTACACTTTCCAGGAAAGTTAAATAAGACTAACTTACTATATTACACGATCAAATAGGGATTGAGGTGATTGGTTGCAAGATCGCAGAGATTCCATTTGAATGTGAAATAAATCCTTAAAAGCGTTCAGTAAATTGCACGCAATGATCCCACTGGTCTCGAAAGTGAATGTAGTCTTCTGCTTCTGCCTTCCAAAGATTATGTCTGCTGATTCGACAGCCACGTACTTATCTATTCATTTAATTCATATTTTCGTTGCTCTATTTTAATATTAAACTTGGTAAGAGGTAAAATAATTGCCAATTATAGTGCACAATCCATTATAGACATGAAAACTAGAGTTGCAAACATCTTATATAGAGAAACGAAAAATTGTCCCTTGACAATTGATCAATTTGCCACTTTAAGCTAGTGGACTGCACACTTTCCACCGAAGAAAAAAATAAGAATGTAATGTTTGTATACCACAAACATAAGCTATAAAACCTCAACAAAATGGATACACATGTTTGAATTATTTGCAAAAAATTAAATGGATGCTGTAATTGATCCATGTTGATCCAATATAATTAAAGTACCACAAAAAAACGCACGCATCTAATTTTCCGCTTGTAACAACAACGAACAGAAGAAGCTATATTGATCAAGACTGATCAGTTCCTGAACAAAGTACAGCAAAATAATTATTAATATTCTTCCTATTACCTTGCAAGCCAGCACAATTTTCAATTTTATTATTTTTTTAACGTATTGCCCATAGTTCAATATTCTTAATTGATGTTAATGCCATCTTGCAATTCTTTAGAGTCAACATTCTTAACTTAAATACTACGTTGCATAATTATACAATCAATCAAAATTTCATACTTTCGATTATTGCTGGCTTGCACATTTTGGATTAACGAACTTGATTGCAATTAAAATAATTAAATGATGATTGTAGAAATAATTATTATAAATACCTTTGATTTATGAATATTGAATCACTTGCAAAGTATTGTTCACATCAAACAAAGCGTTTTTTCATTTCCCAGTTTCCCAGTTTACCCTAATTCGATTATATTCTACAACAATTGAATATATCGAATAATCCCAAATTCCTCAATAACAGCTGGTGTGGCTGGTTTTTTGAGGAATCATCTTATCCTTATTTCGGTCTGCAGAACTCAGTTTCCGCGCCGAAACATTGGTCCGTCGAGCCGGATTTTGGTTGCACTTAAGTTCCTACAATTGTCCTTAACTGCAACAAAATCCTTGCCCTATTGGCTGCTGCGTGTAATCCTGTACATTGCTTTCTGCAAGAGGTCATCTAGGGCTCGTCACTCAGGTTCCAACTTTATTGTTCCTGACTGCGATCCTTCGACATCGTCATCGCAGTGCACCTAGGACTCGTCACTCAGGTTCCAGATTCATTGTTACTGACTGCGATCCTTCGACATCGTCAATGCAGTGCACCTAGGACTCGTCACTCAGGTTCCAACTTTATTGTTCCTGACTGCGATCCTTCGACATCGTCATCGCAGTGCACCTAGGACTCGTCACTCAGGTTCCAGATTCATTGTTCCTGACTGCGATCCTTCGACATCGTCATCGCAGTGCACCTAGGACTCGTCACTCAGGTTCCAGATTCATTGTTCCTGACTGCGCTGCTTCGACATCGTCATCGCAGTGCACCTAGGATTTGATACTCAGGTTCTGGTTTGTTCCTGACTGTGATCCTTGGAAATCATCATCATACACGCCTAGGACTTAGCAGCACTCAGGTTCTGATTTTATTGTTCCTGACTGCAGCGCACGAGCATCTGTGGGGATTACCATCGTACAAATTTACACTCGCCTGCCATCAAACTCATTAAGATGAATATAAATTCACTGTTAGAAGACCAACAGCGTTTAGCTGGCTCCCTAGAAAATCTGGAGAGGAGTTTGAGAAAGGACAGTGCTTCTCGAAAGGATGCACAATACTTCGACACGAAACTGGGAATTATTCAAGATCTTTGGAATAAATTTGAATTAAACCACGCTGATTTAAAATCTACACTTAATCCCTCGCATCAATACTTTACTAAACATTTGTACGAAGCTACAAGAGAACAGTATGAAAAAACCAAATCTGCCTACACTGAAGCACAAACGCATTATGTTCCACCTTCGAAATCTACCGAAGTGCTATCTAAAGCTACAATGCAAGCACCAACATTTACTGGAACTAACGCACCTTCGATGGTAGCTCCTGACGGCAACGTCCCGACAATTGCCATGAACAATCGAGCCGAACCCATTCCGGCGACTACCTACCAATATAATTGGCCACCGAGCAACATGCCAAGACTGCCAGCAATAGCCATTCCAACGTTTAATGGTGATTTTAAGGAATGAAGGAGGTTTATGACTTGTTCAAGCCAGTCAAACATGATAATTACAACCTAGCACCAATACAAACAAGTTGGGTAGACAGACCTATGCTCATGTCAGAAGGGTTTTGTACTTAACTTACAAAATGCAGTAACCAGCAACGAATAAAATCATGAAACATGTCAAAGACGATTTTATTGGAGAAAATGTGAAATTCGAGGATCATACTATTATTAACAAAGTTGAACGAATTTTGACTTCTGAGGTTTTTGTTATAGTTATACCCATAAATATCTCCTTTGATAATTTTTTCAGATTTTTTAGATCACGGGTGTCCATTCGCGAGGGAGGAAACACATTTTTCATGTATTCCCCCCCGCCTGTGCCCCCACTGAGCAAAAGCTGTCAGTTTAAGAACTGTTTTGAAAAGCTCTCATAGAGAACTTTCAGTTGATACTCATATTGGCTACCTTTCATGAAATTTTTATTCAGGGGCCACTCCTCTGTACTGTAATCATCGATTCATAGCCTATTTTTTTGAATCCTAGAATGGTTACAAAGCCCTTTTGCTAGGAGCTCTCTCCTGCCTCTTCGACTTGTTTCAATTGTATGTACTCATCTTCATCTTCAATTGTATGTAGTCATCCTCATGATGTCTATCATTCCTGAAATTTTCATGCAAATTCTAGCAAAGCTGTAGTGTCTAAGTCGGTAAAAAGCGCATATGGCTCCATAGCAATATGTTTCCATAGTAATACAGGGCATATTGCTCCATAGTAATACACGAAAATTCAAATCGCTATAACTTCGGTAAATACTATTCGATCTCTATGAAACTTTCCGAAAAGATCAATTTTGTTGAGTTTAAAGGTACCGTTTAGATTTTATTCAAGAAAACACAAAATCGATAAATTATACTATTACTAACAAAGTTGAGTGAATTTCGACTTCCCATGTATTTGTTGTTGTTGTACTCATTAAGGCCTACATTCATGATTTTTTTCAGATTTTTCGGATGGAAGGTGTCCAATCGCGAGGGGGGGGGGGGTACGCGAAAAGTTCGTACATTTCCCCTTCCCCTGCCCCCCTCGGTACTTATAAGACAATTTTAAGACTTGTTTTGAAAAGATCTCATTGAGACCTTTCCAATGACACCCTACTCGACTACCAATGGTGAAAATTTTTTTTGAGGGGTCACCCCCCTATATGGGGAGACCCCCCTTAAACGCCTTTGAGAAAATTTGCCACCCTTGAACTTTTAAGAGGTCACCACTTCTGACATTTCCACAAAGTTTGATGGCTGTAGCCCTTATAGTTTCTGAGAAAAAGTGCTGTGACATACAGACGGACGGACGGACGGACGGACAGACGGACACAGGTCGTGATTGTAATAGGGTTTTGTATTTTAGTACAAAACCCTAAAAATGCAATATCTCCTGAGTTACCTAGAAGGAGAAGCCAAAGATTCCGTTTCGCATCTGCAACTAGATGCATTAAACTACGATACAGCGATCATGATATTACAGCAGCGATTTTCAAACAACAAAAGGATGGCTATGGCATATCTTGATAGCATATTCGACATCAAGAAAGTAGAGCATAGAAATGCAGCGGCAATAATCAACATGTTCAACGTTTTGCGGAATTGTCTCGCGGCACTGAAAAGTATGTCTTTTGACACGGATCAGTGGGATCCGATCATAATTCATACTGCGATGCGAAAACTTGACTCTGAAAGCATCCGCATGTTCGAAGACACTTTAAGCAACCACAAGGAAGTGCCATCAGTTCAACAGCTCTACGATTTCCTTCTGAAAGGGCATGAAGTCTTAACAACAATCAAACCACAGCCCCACGAACAGCACACCAAGAAACAAGCTTTCACTACAATGACAAAACCAACCTGTACATTTTGCAAGGAGCAGCATTTCATACATCGCTGCGGCAAGTTTAAGGAACTCTCCACTGAAGATCGCCATAAATTCATATCGTCGAATAAATTATGCAAGAATTGCCTCACTCACGCCAAAAGCAACAAATGCAAAAGTTCACGTAGATGCTTTGAGTGCAATAAACCACACCACACGCTTCTGAATTTCCCAAACATTAAAGCTATTACCTCCAATATTGCCACAAATGAATCTTGCCAGCCATCGGCTCCTGCAGTGAATACTAAGGAAGTGAATGTCAATATTCTGCTCCCAACAGCTTTAATAAATGTACAAACGAGTACTGGACAGCAAATCTTGCTACAAGCCCTCATTGATCAAGGCTCCCAATCATCCTTCATTACTTCAAAGGCAGCGAAGAGGCTAGGACTAAAAAAGCAAAGTATTTTTGCAACGATCTCCGGTATTGGTGAAACAGAAATATCGACTGTACGAAATCAAGTCTACATGTCTATAGCACCACACTTTCAATTGACATTTACCCTCCTAGTCGAAGCATTAATCATGCCAAAACTTACAACGTTATTACCAGAAGACCGAGTGATTTTACCTAAGTCTAGTAAGATCCCAGAACTAAGGCTAGCACATCCTAATTTTGCCTCCCCGGGACGAATTGATGTCATACTTGAAGCAGAGGTGGTAGAAGAAATAATTGAAAAAGGCTTACGGAAAGCAGATCCATTATTAGCACAAAAAACAAAGCTTGGCTGGATTTTATCAGGTAAAACCATGTCCAAGGCTAAAAGAAGTGCAAAAGAAGTAACAGCTTGCATCTCAATGACTGAATTCCATAAATCTGTGGAAAAGTTCTTTGAGATGGACAATGAAGATCACGAAAGAGAGCCTTCAACCGCTGAAGTTCGATGCGAAGAACATTTTCAAGCAACATTTGATAGAGATAATCACGGAAGATATACAGTTCAGCTCCCATTCAAAGATGATATTAATATAAAACCACTTGGAGGATCTCATATTAAAGCCTTATTAAGATACAAGCAAGTCGAGAAAAGACTTGAAAGAGATCCAAAATTGAAAAAAGAATATCAAAAGTTTCTTGAGGAATATGTTGAGCTCAGACACATGGAAAAAGTTGTTCCTTACAGCGGAGATACTCGAAACGTTTTTTACTTACCTCACCATCCGTTATTTAAAGAAGATAGCACTACGACCAAAATCCGAGTCGTATTTGATGCATCAGCAAATTCCTCAGAGGGTCCTGGCTTAAATGATCTGCTTTATACTGGTGCCAAGTTACAGCAAGACCTAGCCCCAATCTCATTAAGATGGAGAAAACATAAGTACGTTTATACCGCAGATATTGAGGAGATGTTCCGGCAGATCATTGTAGCAAAACAAGATAGAGACTACCAACGAATCCTTTGGAGGGACGAAACCTCGAAAACAGTTAATGAGTATCAGCTGAAGACAGTTACATACGGCACAGCATGTACCACCTTTTTGGCTGTAAGATGTCTTATTCAGCTAGCAAAGGATGAGGGACACATGTATCCACACGCGACTAAAGCCCTTCTAAACGATTTTTATGTCGATGACATGCTCAGTGGGGCAGATTTCAAAGAGGAGGCAATAAAACTACAAAGGGAAATCACATGCCTACTCAAACAGGGTGGATTTAACCTTAGAAAATGGGCTAGTAATTATCCAGAGCTATTGGCAGCTGTCCCTGAAGATGCAAAAGAGAAGGGACTACTTCAGATAATTGAAGATCCATCGCTTAAAACATTCGGGGTTCATTGGAATCCCAGGACGAATTTGAATTTGAATTTAAGATTCCAAAATTTGAAAAAGGCCGAAAGCTGACAAAACGACGATTGTTGTCAAACATTGCCAGTAGTTATGATCCACTACAATGGCTAGCTCCAGTCACTATACGAGCAAAAATACTTATGCAAGACGTCTGGAAAACTGGACTGGATTGGGACAACCAGCCTTCCAAAGAGATTGTGAAGCGCTGGAATAGCTTCGAAACGGATTTAGCACACCTGGAAAATATAAAGATACCACGATGGGTTCACTACACTTCTAAAGCCAACATAGAGCTTCATGGCTTCTGTGATGCTTCGGAAGCTGCCTATGCCGTGATTGTGTACAACAAGTCAACCGATAACTTTGGAGCTATCAGAACAACTTTACTTTGCGCAAAAACTAAAGTTACGCCACTGAAATCAAAAATATCACTTCCAAAAATTGAGCTTAACGCAGCTGCTCTTCTCTCAAATCTTCTGCATCAAACAGATAATACTGTGGGCTTGACTAACGTACCAATTTTCGCTTGGAGTGATTCGACGATAACACTGGCATGGCTGAAGAAGGAATCATCTTCATTAGATACCTATCCTATTTCCGAGGTACAGACTTTCGATGGTGGGAAGTGGCAATGGAATCATGTGAGCTCAGATGAAAATCCCGCTGATTGTGCTTCTAGAGGAATAAGTTCTAAAGAATTACGCAACCATAAGTTACGGTGGAGTGGTCCCAGTTGGTTGTTACAAACGGCTGACATCGAAGCCCCTATTAAAATAGCATCAACATGCACAACAAAACAAGAATTCGAGCTTCTGGAACGCTACTCCAGTATACAAAAGTTGACAAGAATCTTTAGTCTCTGCCTCAGGTTCGCCAACAATTGTAGAAAGCCAAGTCATGAAAAAAGCTCCAAAGCGTACATCTCAAAATCATCTCCATCATTCAACGACAAGAATTCTTTCAAGACATAGCTGTTTTAAAGGCAACTAAAGGAGCCAGCGCCAAAATACGATCACTCAATCTTTTCATAGACGAGATGGGAATCCTTTGAGTTGGAGGAAGACTCCGAAATGCAAACATTTCGCAGGACGCGAAGTTCCCCATTCTACTACCGCAACGCAACCATATAACTTACCTGATTGTTAGGGAGGCACACATAAAAACCAATCACGGAGGCCTTAAGCTCGTTCAGAATTATCTTCGGATGAGATACTGGGTAGTAAATGATCAAAAGGTTATTCGATATGAGATCCATCGTTGCATAACCTGCTGTAAATTCGCAAACAGAGCTAATGAGCAACTAATGGGTAACCTACCCGCCGTACGCATCACTCCATCAAGTGCATTCTCACACTGTGGTGTAGACTATGCAGGACCCTTTAGTACAAGAATGTCTAAAGGACGAGGATCAACGATCCTCAAAGGATACATCGCCCTGTTTACCTGTATGGTGACAAAAGCTATCCACCTCGAGTTTGTAAGTGATCTGTCGACAGAAGCCTTTCTGGTGGCGTTTAAGCGATTCATCAGTCGAAGAGGGCTCTGTCAGGAAATATTTAGCGACAATGGAGCGAACTTTGTCGGAGCGAGCAATCAAATAGATAAAGACGTCCAAGAAGCCATTGAAAGATCCACAAGTGATTTAGCACGAATAATAGCCAAAGATGGAGTCTCCTGGAATTTTATACCTGTTACCTTTTAGGATATTCAAATTGAAGAACGCTATTGATTCATGGAGACAAGTGGAGAGCTTTCCTTTCTATTATTCTTTGAGAATTTCACCGCTGATCATATTTAAATGATCAAAGATATAAACACATTGAATTATTGACGGCGCTGTCCACATTAATATGAATGAAATAGTCAAACAAACGGCAACAAATACCTTGTAATAAATTATAAACAATTACATAATTTAAAACAATCACTAAGATTTATCATTATGCAACCTTTTAAGCCAGGTGGAATAACCAAAGCAGTATTATAATCATAACTTCATACCAATATAAAACAAGAGCATGCTGTAATGTGCCAGCTTCCATTGAGAAGATACTAGTATAGAGTCATAAATTCGAGTTACATTAGATTTATTTAAAAGCAAAAGCAAAATTTAGCTTTGAACAATTTGGGTAGACAGACCTAGGCTCATGTCAGAAGGGTTTTGTACTCAACTTACAAAATCCAGTCAACAGCATCGAATAAAATCAAGAAACATGTAAAAGACGATTTTATTGGAGAAAATATGAAATTCGAAGATCATACTATTATTAATAAAGTTGAACGAATTTTGACTTCTGAGGTATTTGTTATTGTTATACTCATAAATATCTCCCTTAATAATTTTTTCAGATTTTTTAGATCACTTTCACGAGGGAAGAAACACATTCTTCATGTATTCCGCGCCCTGTGCCCCACTGAAGCAAAAACTGGCAGTTTAAGAGCTGTTCTGTAAAGCTCCCGTAAAAACATTTCATTTGATACTCATATCGGCTACCTTGTTACGTTGAAAATGAGGCTGGTGCTACGCCACATAAACGGCTCCGGTTGGGGGCCTTGGGGTCCCGACGAGCCCGTGGAGACGAGGTAGGTAGCGCCTCCCGCCAACCCTAAAATTGCCCCCAGGGGCCAATTGGCGAGCTTGCGGCTCCCCGGAATGGTCCTCCTACTACCACTAACTCCCACACGGAATACCACTGCCTAAGAAAAATCACAAAAAAGAATCCTGAGGGGACCTATCGCAGCTTGAGGTCCTACCCGGAAGGATCCTTGCACGCTCTGTACCAAGATAAGCTTTTGGTCAACACTGCGCGTTCCACGCGCAAAAACACTGCTGTAACACAGTCACTACACAAAATATTTTATGGAACAAATCAACTCAAGTCAAGTAATCCACGCAATATTATTATTCTTCCACAACTAATTCAATGCACAATTGACAATAAAAAAAGGAATTTATGAAATCTTATCACTTACTCTACGTTGGAAGCCCCGCCGACAAAAGAAGTCCTCGGTTTCCACACAATCTTCCGTTTTAATTCCACACTTTAGCAGTCTTGCGCAGTTTATCTATTCCTCTTCTCCTATGCATTGATGAATCCCAGATTAGCGTCCTTCTCTTGGGTATAAGTTGTACGCTGTTTGCCCTTGATGATCGTCCTTCGTTTCCCAGAAATCCGTGCGAAAAAGAGACCGTTTCCATGGTCGCTGGCTCTTCTATTAACGTGGTCCAACGGCTCTTTCAGTTGAGTTGAAGAGCCCAAGTTCAAGGCCACAACATTCACCACGGCTGCTCAACCTCGCAGCGTTTATCTCAGGCACAAACCCAGTTTTTAACATGGTGCCCATCTTCCTTTTGCGCACTGCACTGTTTTATCAGTAACAACTTTACAGATTATTTTGATTGGACTGTCAGTCGTGATATTACTTGTTATTCCGTGCGCGCATGTTTACCTTCGTCACGAGTGTAATTCGAGTGATTGTGTCCGCCGCAATTATGTCCACGCAGGGATGTGTTGGGTGATCAGTTGGGAATCACGTAAGTAGATCGCATCGCAAGCTTTATCATGGACGTTTGGTCCTAGAATATGCTCATCTTGTTTAACATTTTCCAGATAACATCATCGGCTTCCATTACTTCGTTTAATGGCACTTTATGGTTCTCGCGGCTCAATCCATCTTATTTCTATGCTGGTGTAATTCAGAAAGTTGTACTCAAGATTGCGAACGGGATCTGGTGTACTAGGTAATGTCCAGAAATAATGAATTTTACTTTATCCACCTTTCTTTTCGCTTGCGATGGCTGAGGTTCTCAAGTACACTGCATATTGGGTGTAAGGTTTTAAGTACGTTAACAGATGTCGATGGTCCTTGTTATTGTCATCGTCGACATCCCATGAATCATTTCCGCAACCCTGACGATTTTCGTAAATTGATACATTTTGATATGGTGCCTCCACATAGAAGTATTGATAGCCAAGAAAAACTCGTTCATCTTCAAACTCGACTGATTAGTGCAGCCGTTTCAAATAGTTGGATTTCTAAAATTTCTAATTCTTGAATGTCGCATGCAACCCGATCGCCATTCGAATCTCATGCTACTTCAGCCACATCAAATGCATTATTTTGTTTGATGAACGGTTTAGGCACTTCAATTTTATTGTAGCATAGTTTCGGATTGAAATGGAAAAAAAATGCCCACGCTCGATTGTAACGTTTTAATTTTCACCCCATAAGTCTGCCAAATATTCACCCCCAATAACACGCAATCGTCTGAAGAATGATAGAGAAACAATTCAATAAGTTCTTGTGATTTTCAAGTTGCCACCAATCTCTTTAATTGACGACAATGCATTCTCCAAGTCCTCAATTAAATGAGGTCCACCCTGACTAATATTGATCATTAGATTCTCTTTGATGACAGTACATCCCCGCAAACTTTCGGCATCAAGTATGCTAAGAATTTGCTTTCCATCGCATTGCTTTGCACATTTGTTGGGACACGGTACACATGTATTGCCTACTTTTTCATATCCCGACTTGCAATTCAACAAACATTGTCCTTCAAATGGTACGTAGGGAAAAGGATCTAAATTGCTACAAAGTGGCCTAACAATTTGTGTGCATTCCGTTTTGGTTAAACATCGTCGATTCATATGCTTGTACGTATTAGCTGGGCACTCTTGTACACAAATTTTCTCACCAGCTTTACCAAAAGCTACCATCATGTATTTGTCCATGATCTCTAATGAACCACAAACCATCATTTGTCGTCACTTTTTCGATACATTACTCATAAGTGGTATCGACTTGAAGCAAGCACGGCTACCACGGAACCTCTATTCATTCGCCCATGACCCGAAATATCAACCAACAACCATTTATCGTCCCCACTTTAATATATTGCTCATTGGTGCTAGGAAGAATCACCGTGCATTAGCCCATGGTCTTCAAATATCCACCAAATACCATCCGTCATCACCACTTACAAACCACACACATCAACGGCATCGATGCTAGGACCAAGTACCATCATCCATTCGCCTATGATCCCCAAATACCCACCAATGAACATTTGTCGTCACCACTTGAATAAATTACACATTGGCGGCATCAGTGCTACGGCTATGGACAGCTATCACCAAACCTTTATGTATTCAACCATAATCTCTAGCAATCCACAGACTATCGTCCGTCGTCGCTAATTTAATACATTGCACATCAGCAGCATCGGTGCTAGGAGCAAGCACAGCTGCCACCGAACCATCATGCGTTCGCGAATCATTACCAAGGACCAACTAACCATCATCCATCGTCGCCTTTCCAATGCATAGCACATCAATGGCATTGGTCCTAAGAGGAGACATGGCTGCCGCCAAACTACCATGGATTCGCCCATGGTCGCCAAACATCCACCAACGACCATTCATTGTCGCGATTTCAATATACTCGTATTGTAAATCAGCGGCATTAGTGCTAGGACAAAGAACATCGAGGATTCGATGGTCACTGCTGCGATTGTTGCCGAAGCGACCAACGCAAGGGTCGTGAATCTCGATATAATAAAGAGCCAACCTGAAGCCAACGAGGAGATTATGGCAGGAAAAGTAACAAGTGACCAGACAAATAAAGCGACGTTGTGTGATTGCATCGCCAACATCGAAAATGTGGCGGAAGTACTATATTCGGAAACGGAAAGCGATCACCTCTCCCAAGGATGGTCGCAAAGTACAATTGTCGCCAAGCGATATGTAGAAGAAAGGCTATTTCGGAAAGCGGGAGATGTTCTGAAAAGAATACAATCTGCACGCGACTCCCCAAAAATCTGGTTAAAGGCCGAAGACGAGCAGAGGGCTAAAGAAGCGCTGGGGATGAAATTCAAAGGCCACATGCAGATAGCTCCACCATTCAAAATCAACAAAAGAATGGCGTCTAGCCTAATCGAAGGAGATCCAGATAATCAAGGGTTCCAGACAGTGCTTACAAAAGGAGCGAAGAAAGCCACAAAGAAACTCCTTCAAAAAGTGCCAGAAAGTAAATTTCGCACGGACCCCGGCAGCAGGCACTGTTCGTAAACCCCCAAGATGGCCGATCCTATGCGGAGGTACCGCGGGACATCAGGGAAAACGTAAGGCCCAAAGACACCAACACTACCATTAAAGTTGTACAACCAACGCGGTTGGGACACATACTGGTCAAATTCGGAGCAGAGGCCGATAGTAAGGAAGCATTCTGTGATGCAGTAAAGAAAGTCCTCGGCAAAAGCGCAACTTTAACCTCGCTCGAGCCGAAGTAAGAGACACTGACTGCGTCATGGATTTGGCTAAGGTAGAAGAGGCCACCAAAAGGGAGTTCCCAAGCGTGGGAAGGATCAAAGCGAGACTGACACCAGAAAACAACAGGGGACAACCCATAACCATGGTTGACTTGACCGAAAAGGACGCCGAACAATTCCTGAAAAAAGGCAAGGGAGGAAATGGCGAAGAGCAACGCCTCTTCAATGTTGCGAATGCCTTGGTTATGGTCACACCACACAAGTCGAATGGGGCATGCCTCAAACAGATCCGGTGGGAAAACGAATCCTGGAAATGGCGGCCAGGACGGTGCTCGTCATAATAAACACCGGAAATGTACCGACTTTCCGCCGTATTGCCTTTGAGGGAACCATACCGGCTGTGTGGGAACCATACCTCCTCGGAGTCTTTAGTACGGAGTTTACACAACTGGAAAGGACTACTTAGCCAGTGATCATCAGTGCATTCTGCTTGAGATGAGTGATGTTATCTCCCGACGGCTTCTCGGCATTCTGCAACTGCATGGAAGATCGGAAGGATCAACGTCGAGAGGTTCGTCGGGGTGCTCACAGCATGTGAGCCGCTGCAGGGAGCTCCGGACGGGACGGAAGAACTGGCAGACGTGGTTGTACTATGAGCATCATTACTACTGCTTGCTGCGCTTCTATGCCGCGTCGAAAACCTCACCACGGCAAAGCCCCAGTGCACTGGTGGTCAACTGCAATCGTTGAAAAGCGAAGGGAGTGTCAAAAACTTTGATTTGCGGCTCAACGGATGCGGAACCGTGACGAGGCATGCAACCGGGTGGCAGTATATAAGTTGGCCAGGAAAGGCCGTCGCAAATTGATTAACAATATCAAGGCTCGCTGCTGGCAAGCCCCGGTGGACAATGTGAAAAAGGATCAGTCTGGCCTTGGCTACAAGCTAGTTATGCGGAAGCTTGGCGTCCTACGGAAGCCTTGCATACATGATGCGGAAAAGATGGACGAGATAGTGCGGGGACTCTTCCCCGCCCATCCTATCCATGCTGACGCTGTCCATGGTGAAACAATAGTCAAGTGTCCACTCTTCATACAGCCGGAACTGGAGGAGGCAGTCCTTTCATTGAAAGCGGCGAAGGCTCCAGGTCCAGATGGTGTTTCAGATGAGGTGTTCCGGCTCGTCTATCACCATTGTCCTGACTTGCTGCTCAGCACATTCAACGCTTGCCTACGGGACGGGATTCACCGGTAGTATGGAAGGTAGCGAGGCTCATGCTGATCAGCAAGGAGAAGGGAAATCCCGAATCGCCGTCTGTATACCGCCCGTTATGCATGCTAGACACGGCTGGGAAAGGGCTAGAGAAACTCATCAATGGAAGACTCACTGACGCGATTCATGCTGCTGGGGACCTATCTCCTCGGCAGTACCGCTTTAGAGCAGGACGGTCTACTATCGATGCAATCGGAGCGGTGGTGAGCGCGGTCCAAAAGGCAGAGTCATATAGTCGCACCAAGTGACTTATCTTCCTGTTGGTGACATTTGACGCGAGAAATGCCTTCAACACCGCTAGATGGGTGGATATTCTGGATATGCTGGAAAATCCTTTCCAAGTTCCAGAATATCTAATGCGGCTTTTGAGGGACTACCTAAAGGACCGAAGCCTGCTCTACGACACAACACAGGGCCTACGAAAGATGGTGGTTACATCGGGTGCTGCCCAGGAATCTATCCTTCGTCCAGACCTGTGGAACGTGTCTTACGACGGGCTACTGAGACTGAAGATGCCAAATGAGTCACGCTTGATCGGCTACGCGGATGATGTTGCGGCCCTGGCCACTGGACGCACCGATAAACAAGTGCAACTTAGGCTAGGTATGCTAATGTGCCGAGTGAGAGACAGGATAACTACTCGCGGGCTCAATTTAGCACTTGAGAAAACCGAAGTGGTCATCTTGACAAGAAGGAGAATCCCTAGAGTAAAGATGATTAGTACTGGAGGCATACAAGAATCAAAGCCAGCGGTGAAGTACCTGGGGCTACTGATCGACTCGAAGATGAATTTATCTGAGCAAAACAGGGCAACGGCTAAAAAGACTGCATCGGGAGTATTGACTCGTAGTCGACTTATGGCCAATGTAGGACGCCTCTTGATGAGTGCTGTACGGAGCAGGAATATGGGGCGACGCTCTCAAAAGGGAGGTTTACCGAAAATGCCTGGCAAAGGTACAGAGAAGAGGAGCGCTGAGGATTACATTTTCGTACCCGACAGTCTCTGGTTCGGCGGTGACAGTCATTGCAGGCACGATACCTGCCAGCCTCCTTGCTAGAGAGTGCCGCTCTATTTATCTGCGTCAAAACAAGGATTTGAGGGAGATCGTTGTCCGCGAAAAGATATAGTGCTCACTCAACGATTGGCAGCAGTCTTGGGTCAATTGCACGAAGGGAAGGTGGACTGCGTGCCTCATCCTGGATGTGAGACCGTGGATAAATCGAAGGCATGGTGGGACTGACTTATACTTAATACAGCTTGTGAGCGGGCATGGGTGTTTTCAGCCTTACCTGCACAAGATTGGTAAGTCATGGTCCCCCGATTGTCGGTATCGCCCAGGAGAGGAAGACAATACCAGTCACACATTTTTGCGTGCATAAAATGGGACAAGCTGCGAAGGGCCCTCTACAGGGAGACGGGAGAGTTCACCCCGGATAATATAGTCGCGGTGGTGCTCGAATCGGTTGACAAATAGAACCAGGTGGCACATTATGTTCGGACAGTCCTAAAAGATAAAAGGGACTCACAGCAGCCGGGGGTGATGGGGCTTTGGGATCACTTGTCTGGCACTCCCTCTTCCCCTCTCCAGTCCCGCTAGAAGAGGGATCCTCCAGCTTGAAGCGCCTCACGGCGTAACAAAACAAGGCCTGGCCCGAGAAGATGTGTCAAACGGTTCCAGGATATGTTCTCAGGTTGACAGGGGAGGTGTTTAGTGGGTAGTCCAGTTGCCTTCTTGCGAACATGGGAGTCCCACACTCTGTGCGTAAATGGCATTTACCTCCCAACAACAAAAAAAGAAAACAAGAACAGCTACCGCCGTCCCTAAATATCCACCAACAACCAGACTTAGTCACGATTTCAATACATTGCGTATCGACAGCACCGAAGCTAGGACCGAGGATGAATACCGCCGTACCATCATCCATTCAAACGTGGTCCCCAAATGCCCACCAAAGACAATCCGTCATTTCACATTGGTGGCGTCTGTGTTATAACCAAGAACTTATACTAATTAACTGACTGACGCTATCGACAATTGCATTCATTGGAAATCAGTTCTAGCACCTAGCAACGAAGTGAACTTCTACACGACCCTCATTCATTCTCTTCTTATCACAATCCATCGCATGGCCACCACCTAACATTCATACTAGGCAATTACCAACCAACCGAATAGACTATATTACCTTACTATTCTCAATAAGGGCTCGGGCAGAATGCAATAATTTAGTCAGATATTTATATCGCAGCATGAGTAAATTCCTATCGAAAACAGATTGTCGCGCGAATGTCGTTTTGCTGTCCGCCCGGAGTGTAAACGGTTCTACTTTTTCATTACATCTGAAAATGTTTACCCCCAGTGAAGAAGTTTCACTTAAAAAATAAAGGAGTTCACCCTTCTTTTTTCGCTGTTTGAAAGAACCGGATAGAAGAATCACAACGATAGAAGGAACCTCCGTGAACCCACCCATCGGCTTGTGGTTATTCTTTTTGTTGTAGAGGCCCTCGCCAGGGATCAGGGATGGAGAATCCTGGCACATGAACTTCACCATCAGAATTTTAAGTCCCGTTGGAAGACGTGAGAGGGGACACCAACTCCATCTCGGATGCCCCATTTTCTTCTGTACAATAGAAGTTCCTCGTCAAGGACACGGTAGGTTTCTGACAGCGTGCACGGAACAAGAATAGTAAGCATCATGTTTATGTTCTGCGCTCAGTATTTCTTCGCTCTACAAATGATGTATGCGGTAAATAATTTGCAATAGAACTCAGTGTTAGAGTAAAGAACTCGCCCACCACACCGCAGAAACTGACCTGCAAGTGCATACACGCATCTCTGCATCAAGTCACTCTCAGTGAAAACAAACACCTATTTCACCCAGACAGCCCAACATCGCGGCAAGTCCTTCATGAATAATTAATCACCCGAATCTCTACAGTATGATTCATCAGAATGACGTACATCTATTGGTTCATCTAAAACTAGCCTCACAACTATCTTGCTGCTTAGAGAGGATATATTTGCATACATTTTTTATGGAATATTCGATTCTTATGACAAAAAACTATAATGAGCTGGCTACCATTCTTCAGAAAATCAAAATACTAAACATGTTGTCGCGTGTTATTGGTTCGCGGCCAATAATTTTAATATTCCGGGAAAGTGAAAACGCAATGTCTTTTAATTTAAGTTAAAAGAATTTATTTAATTACAAAAATGCACAATAAACAATTTAACAATTTAACACTTTCACTTATTTTAATTTTCACTATGAAAAAAATCTAACACTTGTCCATGAATTTCTTATCGCTATTGTCTTCTAAATCACTTCGCACTCAAACAATCAATCGTCTTTACTTCGCGTTCCACTATATCGCAGTTTTCTATCGCGGTTGTAATGAAAGAACCCCCCCATTCATTCAGCTCGCCTTTATATAGGGTCTCTATCTATTCACCCATTTCTCGTACATTATCGAATGTTCTACCGAGAGGTACCTGGTAGATTCAAGCAAATTAATGAATGGAGTGACGTCACTTGCAGATATTGATCATGCTTGTTGGGTTCTCGTGGGTTCGAGTAAATTCATTTGTTGGCGTTGATTATGAAAGCGATTGCGACAGCATCTCGCAGAATCATTTGTACATGTAATTATTTGTACATGTAATTATTTGTACATGTAACAATATCGTTAAGTCAGAAAGGAGCTTATACCTAACATCCTTGCTTTCTTAGTTTATAGTATAGAAGAGTAAGGCGACTGCACTGACTGCCTCGAGACAGCTTCGCACCCAGCGAGAAAAATGTCATTTAAACAACGTTGATTCACATAAAAAAGTGTTATTTACTGCTCTTCAAACGAAATTTAGGCTTATAAAGTAGTTTGTCGAATCATCGCCAAGATTTGGAAGTTGTTTCAGATATATGTATTCCAGCCCAAGTAGTATAGTGTTTAGAGTACTCGATGTATAAATCGAAGGTCCCAGGCTCGAATTCCGTTGGTGGCAATGAGATTTGTTTTGAGCGGTTCATCGGACGGACTATGAGCCCATTCAGGGATGATACGTACTGATTTAAATCAGAATGTATCGCAGTTGGGTGGAAGGACATATAGCAAATGCATTGCACTGACGATATCACATTCTCGAGTGCCAATACATTTGATCAAGATAATGTGATACTCTAATTATCTCAAAGCAAAGGCTGTAGTGCTAAAACCAAAAAATGTATTCCAAGTTCGCAAAACTATTTGAAACCAAAATAAAAGGAAGAGTTTTCAGCGGTCCTGAGATAAGGGAACTTTTAACTGATCCTTTCATTTTGGAAACAGTAGAAGAGAAGCGAAATGAAGCCTAAGAATGTAGTATGGATGTTTTTGGTACATGCTAAGGACCCTGACTGCAAACCATTGTGCAACAGATGTTGATAGCATATGATTTCATACACTCCCATATCAATTGTTTTCATGGAAAATCGGGAATAAATTATTTTCCTAAAAAATTAGGAGCAGGGTGAAAGATTTCATCAAGGTTTCATTGTTTTGAGAAGCGCTTCCAAGGGAAATTTGATTTCAATATATTAACTGGATATTGTTGTATGCTAAATCAAGAAACAAAAGAAGGAACTTGTAAATGAGTTCAAAGAAACTTCCAAGGAAGAAAGAAATGGTTTCAAATAAAGAAAGAGTAGTTCCAAAGTTTTTTATAATATCATGAATCATTTTTCAATTCATTGTGAGGAATAAACGCTTTCTGTTTAATGTAAAAACAAAGTGTTTTTATTGAAAATGTAGTCATTTTTCGAATCTATGGCCTTTACAACATATGATTCATCTGGTGCTGATACATCGGCTGTGGCTACTCTGATTCCGGAGGACGAAGTCCCAACACTTGACATCGTATCCCCTCCGAAGAAAATCTTTATTTCGCGCAAAAGCTACCATATAACTGCGGACTACCTAAAAAACTACGTTTGTAAAAAATTTGGGCCAGCTGTTAAAGTTATTAGTTGCTACAAATTAACTAAGGATAATCTGGAGGACAGAGTGGTAGCTTCTTTCAAGCTTACAGTGCCCTTAAATTGTGATACTATTTTGAATCCTGAAGCTTGGCCACCTGGAGTACTTAACAAACCATTCAATTCAAGAAGAAGGAAGTCCTTTCGCGCACCGGGAAGACCGCAACCTACAAACTAGTATCAGATTTCATGACTGTAGCTTAACTTCAAATATTTCAGTATATTACCAAAATGTAGGAAGTTTAAGGGCCAAGCTTGATAAGCTTTTTTAACGTTACAACTCAGCGAAGATGTATTTATATGTCTTACGGAAACCTAGTTAAATAGTAACATCTTAAACTCGGAAATTTCCCTTGATTTTGATATGTACCGTTGTGATCGGGACTTGGCCTCTGAAAATAAAGTAGATGGAGGCGGTGTTCTTTTAGCTGTTAGTAACACAGTACGGAGTTCCCTTTGTGCTGATTGTAACAATACATCTTTATTCGTTTCCTCTGTCTACATACCTAGTAACTCTCCTTTGTATGTGTATGAGACATTCTTTGCATCTTCAATATCCCTCTCCTCGTTTCTATCACTCTGTTCACTATCGGAATTCAATAATATCGCTAATGCTAATGGTCGGGTACTTGACCTTGTTCTTTCTAACTTTCCCCTTAACTGTCTATCTGTTTCCACTGCATTAAATCCTCTAGTGTGTATTGATAGTCATCATCCGCCATTATCGCTCGATCTCTCAGTTGCACCTTTGTCAAGTCGTACTTTTGCTTCTTCTCCAAAATTCAAATTCTTCAAAGCAAACTATGAAGCTTAAGCCTCCGAGCTGACAGGCAGGAGTTTTTAGATAACTTGGAGTGTGAGGAAGCTCTGAGTAAGTTTTATAATTACCTCTATGAGTTGATTAAGCACTTCACATCTTTACAAGCTCTTCGCAAAGTTAAGCAAAAACCATGGCTAACTAAACAGGTACTTTGTGCCTTGAATGCTAAAAGTAAGGCACACCGCCGTTTCAAGCGTTGTGGTACTGAAGAATCCAGAGCCCACTTTTGTGAACTGCGTCTTGTAGCAAGAAAAGAACTAAAGACTGCGATGAAAAACTACTTCAGTAGCTTGGAGAGTTCCCTCATGGCCAATAATGTGAAACCATTCTGGTCGTACATTAGGTCCTTCAAGTCCTCGTCTTCTGTCCCTCCTTCAGTCCGCTGGAATAATATAGTTAGCTCTTCTCCACAGGATATTTCCAACTTGTTCTCTCAGTTCTTCTCGACAACTTTTATTCCTTCTTCTCATGTCTCCGATCCCGTTAGTACACCCGTACTTCACTCCATTGACATTTTTTCACTTTTCACGGACAATATCGAAGTTGAATCTCTCATTAATTCACTTAATCCTAATATATCATCTGGTCCTGATGGCTTACCGAATATTTTTGTCAAGTCATTAGCATCTTCACTTTGTATCCCTCTGGCTTTTCTCTTCAACCGCAGTCTAAAGACTGGTATTTTCCCTACTTATTGGAAAAGAGCAAATGTTCCTATTCTTAAAAGTGGTGATCCTTCTTCTGTATCAATTATCGTCCTATTTCCTTAATTTCCTGTATTTCCAAAATTACTCGAGCGTCTGGTACATAACCGGCTTTCAGTTTCATTGACCCCTATCTTGTCGTAGGAACAACATGAGTTTCTCAAAGGTCACTCTACGACCTCAAATTTAATTGAATTCACCGATTTCATTGCTAAGGCCCTAGACTATCGATTGCAGATTGATGTTATCTTCACTGACTTCTCGAAGGCATTTGACACGGTCAACCATCAACTTCTCTATTCAAAACTGAAAACTTTTGGAGTTGCTGGCCCTCTCTTTTCATGGATGGACTCCTACCTGTCTTCTCGTATATGTTGTGTTAGTTACTGTGGAACTATCTCTATTCCATTCTATCCATCCTCTGGTGTTCCTTATAGCCTCCAATTGCCTGCTGTATGCCGATGATTTTAAAGTCTTTCGAACTATCAGGTCTGTACAAGATTGTCAATATCTTCAGATGGACCTGATTGCACTAAGTAACTGGTGTTCATCTAACTACCTCTGTCTTAATGTTCTCCGCTGACTTTCACCTATATGTTGAATGAAGTTCCACTCGCTGCTGTGAGCTCTGCAAAGGACCTTGGCGTTACTTTTGATCCTAAGCTCAATTTTGATGAACACATTCTAATCGTGACTACTCAGGCATGCTCATAAATTTAACAATATATCTACCCCTGTCCAATTGTTTATCTGTCTTGTTCTAATTTTCATTAATTTTCTTTTCTGTTTGGTTTGTTCCATTTTGTAATTGGATTCTATTTTATCTGTTAAATGGAATTTAAATAAATAAATAAATGATTCAGCAAAAGCATCCCATGCAGGTGAAAAAAGCTGTTTTTTTGCAGAGCTGTGTAATTTTGGCAAATGATGACAACAACAACACATTTCCTAGAAAACCGCCAAACTTCTATGTGCTGACTTCAGCCGTTAACCAGAATTTTCAATTACAAGGCCATCACTTTTTGGTACTAGCAAGTGTTCAAAAAAATAAATTTAATTTTTATATTATTCCACAATGATCGAAATATTTAAAGATATATTTTCCTTAATTTCTTCGAGACTTCCACTATTATTTTCTTTGTTAAAACGGCTAATTATCAATAAATGATTCATAATTGCGATAAACGAAACTATGTAATCCCTAATTTAGCCAAATAACAATTTAGAACGTGAGACCAGCTCATTACATCAAAACGTTTTACTAAGCAAGCACAAATGATAATTAATTTTCAAAATCAATTGAATCTCAGTTGATCGACCAATTAATATATCACTCCACAGGATTAGACAACCCATGCCGACTTGAACCCGAGCACCGAAGAATGCACCCTGTCCCAAGACATCACTCTCCATAATCCAATCATTAATTCAAGCAACATCGATCCTTCCCTATTGATCGTTCGTTACTACTGAAATCACACTAATTTCTGGTCGATTCAAAACACTAACTTAAGTCGTGGGTCTAATGACTCTAAGACACGAATACTAACTGTATTCCCGCTGATCGTTTGCGTCGATATGAAAAATTACCTTTCATTAATCATATTTACTTAGACGAAACGAGGTGTTCGCTTTTACATATCGCCGGCGATTCCACTAGGCTCACAGCTATTAGGTCAAAAGATCCACACCGAAATTCGAGGCTTGCGCACCGAGTCGGGATTTTGAACTCCAAGCCCCACGGTGTGCGATATTACGGAAATTAATTTTTAGCATTAGTTACTCTGAAGATAGATTGAGACGTTTGACTACCTATATATCATTTCGGGAACGAGTGTCATGGAAAATGATGCTCAATTTCGATTTTAATGCTTTTTCCTTGCAAAGTCCATTAAGAGAAATTAAATCCAATGGGAATCATTCAAGACGGTTTGGTGTGGACCCGGACTAGCTGCGCTACCTCTGACAATGAGTGTATCTGTGCTGAATAGATACTTTCCCACTGCGGGCTCAGTCCGAACAAATCAAAGATACTTGAGGGTATTTGGGTTCGGATGCTGGGATGCCTTTCGGATGTGTGCCCAACAAATTCAGTCGCTGTGTCTTTCGAGTTCAGAATTATGTGAGCCGAAATTGCATAATTAATAACATGTCAGTTGATTGACTATTTTTTGGTGGTTTTCTGAAATCTCGGACGGATGTCAGTGAACTGATTGATTAAAGTTGATTGCACAATAAATGGCTGCCACACGAACGTGAGTTCTGATGATATGTTGTCAAGAATTACGAGGTCAAGTTATGCATGCCGCTGCAGGCATTCGGACGAACTATTCGGAAGTCTGACATATTTTTGAAATTTGAAACTTAATTCCTTTGTTTCATCTTAACTTCAAACGATTCATAAAATTCTTATAGTTATTTTCATACCTATGATTGTAGTCTCTAGTAAGTAGCCATGATTAAAATATCTACTCTCAATATTGTCATCAACAAACTGCACTGTGTGTTGGTTCGCAATGGTAATTTGCGACTGATTTTAAAGATTCAACATCGCACTAACAAGATAGTAAAGTTCAATCACATTTCAAATATTTCACATTGAATTTTAATTGCCAATAATTTTCAATTTCCTTCTTCATTGACCTTAATGTAAGGATCTATTCGTTGAGGTAATATTGATGTTATCAAATTTTTCACTGGTTTATTGCAGTTTAAATGAAGATTGGCATTTTGTGTATTTCTCAGGATCATATGAAATTCTGACGTCAGTGAAGCGAACTTCAGAACAAATACGTAATAAGCCATATAAAATGAGTTTAGCATATGGATGAGGAAATCAGTTTTGGTAAAGTCTTAATTAATATAGATTGAAGATGATTAGAAAATAGTATCGACCCTTAACTGTAAAACTTCCCGTGATTGAAACGAACTCTGAAGCATTCACAGAAATAAATCTCCATGAATAAAATACATACATTCATACTTATCCCGTGTATACTCAAATTAGCTGGGTAGATAGAAGTATGCTCTTGTCAGAAGGGGTTTGCCCTCAACCTACGATATGTGGAGAGCAATCATGAATAAACTCAAGAAATGCTTCATTATTGCTTCATTTTTGTCGGCCTCCATTTCGTTGCAATATTACAAATATAATTGACATCATGCATTTTCCGACATATGTATGTTATTCACCTATCTGAAAATTTTTAGAAGATCAAATCAACCCTGTAGGGTCTGATAAGATGGAAAGTTCATAGAATAGAAACATCGTGTGTTATTTTTGTTATCAGAGAAAATTCATCATCATTATCATCTATGACGGCTGGGCCATGGCCTCCAGAATTAATCTCCTCTAATTATCACGGCTCTGTGACCTTGTCCGCCAGTTGGTCAATACCAACAAGGATCTGTTGTCAGCTTCTATCGTATCTTCCCATCGAGTTCTCGGTCTTTCCGCTTAACGTCTACGTTGTGCTCTACGAAGTGTGGCAATTAAGTAATGAGACTAGTTCCATGAAAACCGTATGTTTAAAAATTATTCTACAACTCTGCCATCCCCTTCAAAGTAGTTTGTTTGGGCAGCTATACAACAATTCCAGCGCGTTTTTCATGCTTCGTAACATTTCTGGAATGCTTCGACTAAGATGTCTGCGAGTACCCTCGTCACGGCCACCTGGATGTCCATAATCAACTCAAAATGGGTTCTTTCGGCCACCGATTTTGCTTTAGGGAACAAAACAAATCACAGGGTGACATATCGGGCGACTAAGGCGGTTGTTGTAGCACGGCAATCTCTTTAGAGGCCAAAAATTGGGACACGCTGAGGGCGGTGTGGCACGGTGCGTTGTCGGGGTGAAGGGTCCAGTTATGAGCGTGGTCTGGGCGCACCCTGTTGACTCGTTTTCACAATCTTTCGAGTACTTGGCGATAGTAGACTTGATTTGCGGTTTGCCCAAATGGAATAAATTCTTTGTGGACGATTTCACGACTGTCAAAAGGGCAATAATCATCGACTGGTCTCCCGCTCCGCGTCTCGTCTTCCACGCTTTCACGCGCCTTTTTAAACTCTTTATGCCATCAAAACACCTGGGCACAACTAAGAGCACTATCACCATGCACTTTTACAATTTTAGCGTACGTTTCCGAAGCTGTTTCGCCCAATCTGGTGCAAAATTTTATCATGATGCGTTTCTCTTGATTTCGTTTCTCCATTTTCGCGACGAGCACCACCAACACACGTCTACTCAACACAACACAGCAGGCAAACTAAACAAGCTAGAGCGATCATAAATATACCAATGGAGATAGAGGATGTTGGGGAAGGGAAAGGGAATTTCAACGTCGCAGGTTTACCACAGCCGCGGCAACAAAATCAGTCTCATTACTTAACTATCACACCTCGTAACACTTGATGTTCTTTTGGGTAGCTAGTTTTCTTCCATTTTTGCTACATACGCAAGAGGAAACAGGTGGGTCATCAAATAATTCATACAACTCATCGTTGTAACGTAGTTTTCACTCTGTTTCTTGTTTCACTGGGTTGTAGATTTTCAGTGACTCCTTGCCTTCAAATATGTCCACTACCTTTTTGGATTCGCTCGTCAGGGTCAGTGTTTTACGATATTTATCTAGATCCTCGTTGACGATATTGTTCATGGCAACTTTATCATGTCCTGAATAAAGAAGTATAGTATCATCAGCATATAATGTGTGGTGAGCTTTCAGTTTACATATATTCAAATTATTAGTATATATCAAAAACAAGGTTAGGCCAAATATGGATCCCTGAGGAACCCCCGATTTCATTGGGGCTAGATTTCACATTATTAACTGATATTCCTTCCAAATACCATTTAAAAAATTATTTCGGTTTTCCTTGAATACCATACGATTCAAGTTTTTGAAGTAGCAGGTCATGATCAACCGTATCAAAAGCCTTCTTTAGGCCAACAAAAATTGCAATACCATAATCTCCTTTATCAAGACTTTCATTGATGTAACGTGAGACTGAAAGTAGCACATCGAAAGTACTCTTGTTCTTTTGAAAGCAAAACTGCTTCGGATTTATGATGGAATTGTCCATTAGGAAAGATTTTAAATGATTATTTACAAGTTTTTTGAATATTTTACTACAGCTTGTCAAAAGTGCAACATGGCGGTAATTATTCGGGTCCAGATGATCTCCTTCTTTGAAAAATGGAATTATTTTTGTCAGTTTCTCTTCATCCGGAAATGTTCCATTTCTAATATGCTCGCTTATTAAATTTCCCAGTTCTACCAAGGCTATTTCCCCTTTGACTAGAAGAATTTCATATGAGGTGATTTTGTCAATATCTGGTACTACATTTTTTTTCAAATCTTCGATTGTATTTAAAACTTCTCTTTTAGTCGTTTGATAAATATGAAAGATGGACTTAAGTGGGTTTTTAATGATTTTGAAATAGCTAGTTGACTTTTCACCAAGCTCCCTGGTAATTTTTTACCAATTGTTGAAAAAAAGGAGTTTTGCGAGTTTGCTGTTCCACATGGGCGTGCTGGATTATTTGAGTTCATGCCAAAATTTCAGCATTTGATGACATGATCTAGAGTGATGAATTATCTTTTACTTCATTTATTATTTTCCATATTTCGTGCGAGTTGTCCGTCGCTGTTTCCAATCTTCTGAAGTAATATGAAAATTTAGCTTCTTTTATGAGACGTTTTGATTCTTTTCGGGCTTGGTTACACAGATGTTTAAGTGCTTGATCTTCAGCGTTCTTTTTGTATTTTTTTATAAGCCTTCCTTTTGTAAATATTAGCCTCAATAACTTTTTTTCTTATCCATGTATGTTGTCGACATCTGATTTTTTTCTCAATAGTAGAATCATAATTGGACTCTGTTATCATATTTTTGAGCTCCATAAGGTTTTCAGGTTTTCGGTTTGTTAGCAACTGATTTGAAACGATCCTTGTCTAAATATCAGAATATTTTGTGAATAGGTTTTTGCTTACTGAGACATGGACGGCAATTTTTAGAACACGATTATCTTACTCCGGCCAGTCTGCAATGACTGAATACTTGAATACTTGTATTATGTGTGATCTCATGTCTTGAATATCACTTTCCAGTACATTTGGTTTCCTGGATTGCCAATATGTTAAATTTATATAGACTGGCCAGTTGCAAAAGGACCTTAATAGTGCCAAGGTAGTTCAGTGATCTGTTATTCCAGGATTCAATGCCATAATTCTTTTTTCACTTGCGAGGTTATTGCTGTATATCCAATCCATTCTGTGGCTTAGATGCAGGTTTCAAAACAATGTAGGCCAAAATTTCATTCTAGTGGAATTGTTACCATTGTCAATTCTATTTTCAGGAGCAGAAAGACTCACTTTCACCCTCTTACGTTACCACCAACTAGTTTTAAGTAGGATTTAGTAGCAGAGCTGCAGACATATTAGCAGTTATTGGCATTTTTCGGCTTTAAGTGTCGCTTCATTAGGTAATCAGTAAACCCAATGTTCGACCCCGAGACCATTTACTATCATTTGGTAAAAGAATTTAGGATAAGAAACTACTGAAGCTGGAGGTCGGGGAAACAAGGGGATCTCTCCTTTTTTCCAACCGGGCTTGGGACCGTCTACGGCAGAGTTGATTAGGATTTACTGCGAAACGGAATAAGTCACATGCAATACATTTTTACTAAATAAAGACAGCAGCTTAAACAATTTAAAGTTTCTTATTAGTGTTGGTTGCCTATGCACGCATTAATAGTGTAGAGGATGTGAATTAATTCCTTTTTGTATTTTAAGTCGGTTTGAGCATAATGGAGTGGATGTAATCTTGCTAAGCGTCCCTTACAGATCTTCATTTGAGTACCATTCAAATATTACAGCACCCCACTGTCCAGTTTTTTGCGCAACAAAGAAACGAATTCAGCCCCATGTGTGCGCTAATCAGAGACAAAAAATTGCTCCTACCCTTAAGCAATATTCCATCAGCCAAGAAATTTTCAAACACTAATGACATTAAAACAGGGCCGTTCAACTAGTTCTGGTGGATAGTACATAGAGATCGATCCAAATGTTGTTTTGGTATTATTTACTATTGGCTGCTTACTAGTAAACATGGGGTCGGTAAATGTGCCACTACAGTAAGCGAACGTTGATCTTTCATGCAACAGTAGCACTTCTGCAACATTTACTCGGCTACAAGGCTGTCCATAAATCGCGATTTGTAGGTTGTTGAGGCTAACACTCAATATTATCTATTATCCTCTTTCTATCAGTTGTAGGTTATGACATCAAACCATGTTGATTCTCATGCTCAACAACGAGACTTCCCACAGTAGTTGGCCCTTCAAGGAGTCCTTCTTTTGGCTAAGATTTTTATGTTATTTTTATTAAAACTTTGCACAAGTACAAGCAAATCCATTCCAACTTACCCATAAACTCTACTAGCTGCTGCACTGCACGGAATCTCTACTTGTGTAGATGGTTGGGGGACAGCATTTATTGGTTGAAATTCTTTTAGGATGTAATGATTTTGTGCAAGCCTTCAGGCTGTGTTTCCCATGTCCTTTCACTTCCACTCTCTGAAGAAACTTGTAAAAATTATACAATAATCATTTTATTATTGACCACGTTATCATCAATCTAAAACGCATGAAATTCTATAGAATAATTTGAATGGCTTGTGGAAAGTTTTTCCCCTGTCGCCTGGTTATCTGCGCAGCGCCTAGACATAACCAGCAACATATGTCCGTGTGGAGATACCTAACCCTCGGTCCACTCGCGGAAAAGACGATCAATACTAACGACTTAAAGCTACGCCGATAGCGAAAGCTGCCCAGCACAATCTGTGACGGTGTATGTGATAACCTCCGTGTATAAGCAGAACTTGTATACACACCGAACACTGAGTGCGATCAACATGAACGAATGCGGAACTTGGCAGACTTCACGGCTACACCTGTTTGTCATCCATGAAGTCTCCCCGGCATTGTCTAAATCACCCTCCCCGCCTCAGCACTCATTATAACAGGGGGCGACATACATTTTGCGTATATTTCTCCTCCTTCTGTGCTTCTTGAAGCTCTTAGTACTGGTCGCAGTGATCTTCAGAAGGCCACCTGTAAAGTTATTCAGCACATTTGTCAACAAGAACATTTGCGAACGAGTGGTGCCAATAAATTATTTTTCCTATCCACAAAAAAGGTGACAAGCTACAGAATGAAAATTATAGAGGCATATCACTTTTTTGTATGGCCTGTACAATATTTTCAAAGATCTGAGAAAATAAGAATAGATCATAAGCTAACGGATTTATTGGGGAGCATCAAGGTGATTTTAGGGCAGGTAAATCCACGATAGACCGATTGTTTACAGTCAAGCAGGTACTTGAGAAATTCTGGAAGTTCAACCAAGATGTACACAGATTCGTTGATTTTTAAGAAGCATACGATAGTATTAATTGTAACATACTTTACCAAATAATGCTTTGCTTTGGTATCCCAGCAAAATAAGTTTATTTTAACAAAATGACAATGACGTCGACAACCTTCCAAGTCCGCATCAATAGCTAAAGCAGGGAGATGAGATCGCCCCATTATTATTCAATTTAGCTCTGGAGTATGGAGGGATGATTTTGTTATTTTGATAAATGTATCTGAAATCGGTGAGATGAGCTGTATCTGAGATCGGTGGTACATGAATACTTTACGAGCTTTACTCTGCATGATTCTGACAAGTCCATTAGAATATCGGCTCAGGATTTATGGGAAACCCATTCTGAACTACCTTCACCAGCCATAATGTGAAAATCTTTCCAATTACGTGTTAGGTCTTCACTAGCCAACCTCAATGCTATCCTAAATAAAATTCTATCGCATTTTTGAGCATTAACTTTCATTCGCCAATTGTCCAAGTAGGCCTACACATTGTTGAACATTTTGAATAGGTTCCTATGAAAAATTGATGCCTTTTGATTCTGCCTATAAATTTTCAGGTTATCAACAAACGCCACTAAAGAATTACTTGATTTACTTTAAAAAAAGCCATAATTAAAAATGTATCGTTTGTCTGAAAGATTGAAAATAATCATCCGATACACCACCCACTAACATTCGAAAGAGAATATTTTTAAAGTGACACTAGGATAAGGTACGTTTCATATTCAGCATAATCAAATAAACCACTGATTGGTTTACTTTAAAATGTTCATATAATTAATAAACATATGTTTATAAATGAAACCCAACTATATATTGAATAATGACGGAGAATCATTGTTTAATGGGAATGTCCTATGTATAATTCTTGAGCTTACATAAATCCAACAGCTCACCCAAATAGTTTTCAATTCTCTATCCTCCTTCAAAAATAACGGATACTATTTTTCGACTATATTTGCCATTTGTTAGTGTAAATATCTGCATAGCTCATAATTAAACTACCAACAAAAACTGATATATTATAGAACAATATGTTGTCTTTCATATGCAACAGTAATAATGGAAATCTGCCGGTGGTTCCCAAAGTTAAAAAATTGAGCTTTACCTAATAGGTTTACCTTTACTTAATTTATATGTTCTTATACTGCCACTCAGTTACATGCAGGATGAATTGTTTGGCAAAAACAGAATCCTTATACCTATCCTCGTTCAAAACTTACGCGTGAACATGCCTAAAAACAATTCAAGTAAGCAGGAGAGAGTACCTACCGGAAGGGTTTTGTAACTAACTTAGTGTTCAAAACGACATTTCTAATGGCATGAATCGATGACATGAATTATTTATCCCATACTTTTATAAGGAACGTGCAAATTTATCGAAAAGATACAGATATCATTTCTTAATCACATAACAGCCGCCATTTCATTCCAGATTAAATAATTTTTCTGAACGCTTGGCCAATTAAACACATTCGATTTTATGGGGGAAACGTAGGACTTACAAATCATACCATTACTAAGTTGGGTCAATATTGATATCTTTCTTTAAAAATGCTAGTTCAATTTATAGAGAAAAGTGTACAATTTACAAATCATACAATAGTTAATAAATTTATGTAAATTTTGATTTCTGAGGCACTCGTTGCTCTTATACTCGGAAAGACATACCTCCATGATTTATTTCAGATTTTTCGGCCCAAAGGTGTCCTATCGCCAAGATGGGATACACATTTTTGTATACTTTACCAACCCCCCCCCTGACGCACAAAATTATTATTTTGATCCAGATTCTAAAATTGCCAATCAAGACTATTCATTTGATGACCCACTCGGCTATAGCTTTGATAAAAAAAAATCTCTAAGGGCCACTACGGTGCATGGAGGGACCCTCCTTAAAAAAATGTGAAATTTTTGGTTAGACTTGAGCTTTTGAGAGACCACGATTTCTCACCTTTTCATATAGTTTGAACTTTGTAGCTGTTATAGTGTCTGAGGAAACTTTGTATGACACACCGACAGGCAGACAGAATACAAAACTAGTAGGTTTTCGTTAAATTTGTTTTACAAGGCCCTTTTAAGTGAATAAAAAAAAATTGCGTATGAAATTGACAATCTTCTTTCCTTTGAAAATCGGTTAAAAATGCCAATGGAGCTTTCATGAGAGAGCATACATTCCTATATACTTACTAAACAACAACAATATAGTGTCTCTTTCATCGCATTCTAAAAGAACTTAGCCCTTCTTATCGTATACCTATTCCCTGAAAACAAAATCCCAGCATCTTAATATCTTCTCAAGGCATAACTGCCAAGCTTCTTATGAGTAAGCCATCTGTGACGTTATTGTAAAATTTTTTACTCCACATTCACGGTTTAAATTATACTAAATACGCATGACGTCCCCCTGCTTCTTTTATCGTACACGCTATCGTGAACGCTCCATCAGAGATCAAAATTTTATTGCTCACTTTTGACATTCGTGGTGGTTCTGGTTCTAATAGAATACCAAATCTACTCATAAAGTCATTATACTCTTCATTATCCATTTCACTGTCAACTATTATCAACATTAGACTTTCTTCCTGCTGGTTCTCCGACGTCTGAAAGCAGGCCAATATCTTTCTAATTCAGAAATCTGGAGATTCTGGTGAAACCTTGACTCATCATTTAACTTCCTTTGCTGTCTTGTTTTGGCAAGCTCCTTGAACGAATTGTGCATAACAGAATATACGATGCAATAAGTATGTCTGCAAACGAACAACATCGTTTCATTTAAGGTCGTTCGACAATAACTAATCTGTGAGAACTGACGAATACCGACATTTTAGTTATTGACAAGAGCCAAGAAGTGGATACACTGATTTTGCTAAAGCCTTTGGTAGTATTGATCGAAGCTTTCTAGCTAACAAACTCCAATCGTTCCGCGTTTCCAAATCAATTATCTCTTGAATTATATCCTTCTTATCCCATTGCTCCTGCATTGCTACATGGAATAGTATTTTATCGGCCTCATTTAGTCCAAAATCCGATGTTCCTCAAAAATCAATCTTAGACTCTTTGCTATTTAATATTTTCATTAATGACCGTCCCCAATACCTTTCCTCTAATTGTCTTCTTTACACTGATGATTTAAAAATTTATCGTATCGTTAACTCCAGCGAAGGCTGCTCATACATTCAAGGTGTTCTTGACAATCTCCAAAAATGATGTCAAGATAATTTACTTTCAGGAGGTTCACAAACAAATTTTATGCAATATAATATGAATGACTGATTGATGTTTGCATTCTGGAAAAATTCAAAGGCTTGGGGGTAGTATTTGACCCAATTTTAAAATTTGACAGACATATTACGTGCAAAACTTCTAGAACTTCACATTTCACTGGTTTTATTTTATGATCATCCTGCAAGTGCTTAAACATCTTAGTCAGCGTCCACCTATTTGTACTCTTAGTCCAGTCAATCCATGAGTATGCCTGCCAAGTATAGTCTCCTCACTATACCACACTGTAAAATTCTACTGGATGCTGTAGAGTCCATACAGCGAAAATTCACACATTCTCTTATGGTTAATGCTTAAAGATTGTCGTGAAGTGGGTAGATTAAAGGTTCGTGCAGGACTACAGCGATGGTCTGCTGCCTTAGCAGATGAGGATGTTGAGATCCGCCAAGATTGGCCTTGCCTAGGGGTGCATGAATGCGCTGGCAGGCTAGCGTTGCGGTGTCGTGGGGCGCGTTTTTTTTCTCCAGCACAAGGACCCACTGCAAAAGAATTTCGGATCCACGAATTACGGGGTCAAAGAAATGTCGACCGAAGTTGAAAAGGAGGTAACCAACTAAGGGACGGAAATCGCTGACTCAAAGGACAAACTAGACCTGGGGAAGACAGACGGACTTAAGAGGACTTCGTCGTTTGTGCTCCGTCGCACACTTTCAACCGGATCAAGATCCAAACGTATACGTGTCCACATATTTCCCATTTGAGTGAAAAACTCATACAAACGCACTTTGTATGACTCCTTCCCTCAAATGTGAAATACAAACGTAACTGATTCATGCTATAGCGTTACGCAATAAAATCACATAACCCTATATAATAAAGGAGCACGTGAGCGGAAGGCCACTCTAGCCGGCAAGAGCCCCTGTTAAACAAAGAAACGGAGGAGCGCGCCCGATGGCTAGCCCATGCTAGTGTAGGAGCCTGCTATCGTTGCGGGTCCTATACCCAGCCAGGTAAATTGAAATAGAAAGACCGAAAAGTATAGAATTTACCGATTTATTTTATTGATACTACCTCAGTATTAATTCCTTTATGTCTATTTACAACCATCGAGGCCTACGGAAGTATTTTATAATAATTAAATCAATATAAAGATTCAAGCAAATTTCGTTGTTTCATGACAAGCCCGAAAGCGTAGTGTATTTGAAACTACTACTATACACTTTATCTTGAACCGCAACATCACATCTTATTACCAAATTCAAATTTCGGTGGTTATTGCTGCTTTTATACTCAGAAAGTGATTCTTTTTTCAGATTTTCGCGTCAATTGTAAATGATTCGAAAAAAGAAAGAAAAAATATTGTACAATTCTAGTCGCCTGATAACGGAATCGGGCGACGGGCAAACTCCCCGTCCCTGGAAAACCTTTAATTGTTTCGAAACCTGCAGATAGGCCTCAGAATGGATTGGACTCACGGCAACGACCTCGCAAACGAAAAAAGGTCTATGGCATTGGATCCTGGAATGTTAGATCACTCAATTCCCCTGGCGCTGTTACCTTTTACAACAGGCCAAGTCAATAAAAACCCTGGCAGTCCAGGAAACGAATTGGACTGGAAACGACATTCAAGACGTGAGATCGCACACAATATTTAAAAGTGGGAAGCCTACCAGAAAAAGAGAATCTGGAGTGGCCTTCATTGTGGACAGGGAGTTCAAATCGCACGTTATTGATTTTAAGGCAGTCAACGAACGGTTGTGTGCGATCCGTATAAAAGTGAAATTCTTCAAAGTCTGGCTGATTAATGTTCACGCCCCGACTGAAAAAATAGATGAAGAAACGAAGGAATCGTTTTACAATCACCTGGAAAGACTGGTCGACTAATTGCCCACAAACGATCCAAAAATTATTCTGGGTGATTTCAACGCTAAGGTTGGCAGTCTCATCGGGGAACGACTGGAGGATGTTGCCTCTACGGTGAAAAAAATGACAACGGCCAGCGCCTGATTGACCTTGCATGTAGCAGAAATCTAGTCATACGTTCAACTTGCTTCCCACATCGACGCATTCATAAAATGACCTGGGTATCGCCGTATGGCAACACACAAAACCAGATCGATGATGTTCTGATCCAACAACGTTGGACCTCGAGCATTCTTGACGTCCGTACATACCGAGGAGCCAATTGTAACTCAGATCATTACATGATCAAATTAAACTATCGATATCGTCAAAGGCATATTTGGTGAAGACCAGCCCGCTACAAAAATTTGAGATCGAAAGGCTCCGAACGGCGTCTGAACCCCATCTTATCAGACGCATCGTTAAAGACGAGCAACGAGCTCTGGATAGAAATGAAAGCGGCTATCGGAACCGTGACAGAACAGACGATTGGACATCAAGCCCGGCGCAAGAAGAATGATTGGTTCGATGATGAGTGCCAGAATGCGTACAAAGAATACGTAGGTAGGAAAACCAGGACGAAGAGAGAACACTATGAAAATCTCAGAAGAGTGGCGAATAAGATAATTAGGACTAAGAAAAGAAAATACTGTGACGACCAATTAAGAAGTATAGATGTAGGTTTAGCGATCAATAACACAAGACAAGCATACAAAGTAGTGAAAAGCCTGAAACGTGGTTATCAGCCCAAAACCATGCTCTGTCGTGATGAAAGTGGCAATATAGTCGCTGATGAAATCAAGATTAAGGAAAGTTGGGCATCATATTTCAAGAACCTTCTTAATCCTCTGCACTGCTCCAGAACATTGGAGCCTATAGATGTCTGCGGAGAGCTACTATTAACGCCACCAACTCTTGATGAAAGTTGTTCCATCATCAAAGCCTAAACGAATAATAAAGCGCCGGGCATTGACGAAATTCCAGCGGAGCTCATCAAATATGGTGGCAGTAGTGTTCATTAAGCTATTCATAAAGTCATCCAGTACATTTGGCAACAAGAACATATGCCGAAAGAGTGGAGCCAATCAATTATATTCCCTATCCACAAAAAAGGTGACAAGCTACAGTGCAAAAATTATAGAGGCATATCACTACTTTGTACGGCGTATAAAATATTTTCTTAAATCTTAGAAAATAAAATCGGTCCATTTACCAACAGTATTACCGGGGAGTATCAAGGTGCTTTAAGAGCAGGTACATCAACAACAGACCAATTGTTCACGGTCAAGCAGGTACTTCATAAATGCTGGGAGTTCAACATAGACGTACACCAAATTTTCGTTGAGTTTAAGCAAGCATAGACAGTATTGATCATAACGTACTGTACCAAATAATGCTTGGTTTTGGCACCCCAGCCAAATAAGTCCGTCTTTCCAAAATGACAATGACGTCGACGACCTCCCAAGTCCGCATCAATAACCAACTCACCAATGCTTTTGACACAAATATCAGACTAAAGCGGGGAGATGGGCTGGCCCCATTGCTATTCAATTTGGCTCTGGAGTACGTCATACGGAAGCTACCTGTCGATACGCGAGGTACATTATTATACAAGTCGAGCCAGGTAGTGGCCTATGCGAACGACATCAACATTTTGTCACGGTCATTAACAACTGCGAAAGAACTCTTCCTGAAACACGACAGCGAAGTAAAACTAGTAGGGCTACAAATCAATAAAAATAAAACAAAGCTCATGACGCAGTTGAGGAAAAATACCCCAAATACACAAACTATCACACTTGGCAAATACAGTATCAAGAATGTTAGCAAATTTGTGTATTAAGGCGCGAAAATAATGAAAACGGGCAATGATAGAGACGAAATACGCCGAAAAATACAGCTTCCAAACAAAATATTTTATTCAGTTTTGACGATCTTGAAGACTAGCTGCATCCACAGGAAAACAAAGCTCCAAGTATACAAATCTGTGATAAGACCAGTGTTATGCTATAGGTGTGAAACGTGGGCCCTAACCCAAGCATCCGCAAATATATTGAACGCCTTTGAGCGACGGGTCCTGAGGCGAATAATCGGAGTGAAGCCAGATGGAGACCAATGGCGAATTCGACACAACCATGAGCTGTATGAAATTTTTGACAAACTGGAGGTCTCAAGGATTGTAAGACTGCGGAAGCTGCGATGGGCTGGACACATGAATCGTATGGATGAACAACGGATACCCAAGAAGGTAATAAACTGAACTGAAGGCCGCCGGCCAGTAGAGAAACCGAGGAAACGCTGGTCTAACTCGCTCGAGGAAGACAGTTCATCGCTGCTCGGATTTCAGAATTGGAAGACGTGGTCAACGGACCGAGGCAATCGGAGGCGCTGTTTGCAGGAAGCGAAGGCCAGAAAGGGGCTGTAGTGCTAAGAAGAAGAAGAAGAATCTGGGGTTCGAAGATAAGTACGATTGATTGATTGAGATAAACACGATTGATTGATTGAGATAATGATCAATAATCGTAGCGCGGAAATTGTTACAAACTGCACTGTTTATTTACTATTTAGTACTAAATTGATTCTAATAACTTTTCATTCGCTTGATTGACTTGAAAATTGACTACGCACGTCAGAGAATCATTTATGGAGGAAGAATTTTGTACTTGCAATTCTATTGCTCTATGGCCACTTGCACTTCTTTTTATTTGTTTTTATTTATTTTATTTATTTATTGCCAAACAAGGCATCATTTAACAAAACACAAAGATATTACAATTTATACATTAGGTTACTTAATGATCTTCTGTATCCGGGAAGAGCAGGATTGTGTAATTATGGACTTGAAAAGGGACTTGGAAATGGTTGGGGAATAATGATTGCTGAATTTGTTAAATGCTTTACAACATCTTTTTATTGGCGCGTTATCCGCATATATGGTCCGATGTGTTCTTGTGATGAACATAGGAGAATTTCTGGTAACTCTAGAAGGGTTATACAGCCGCACCTTCTCGGAAATAAATTTCACGTTAATATTACCCCTAAGCACATCGATAATTAGGCATGAGGACAACGCAGTTTGCCTAGAAGCTAGTGATGCCATATTCAATATTTGGAGTCGGTTATCGTAGGATGGAAGGCTATGGAAATCGCTGGGGTCATAGAGGGACCTTAGGGTTCATCACCGCTTGCCGGCTGTTCTCCGCGTGCTTCCCGTATCGCAATCGTAAGTCAACTCGCGATTCGTCCTGGAAATTCCCGACCTTTCTTCTTTCCATTACCGTGTAAACGGTAAAATCGCATCAGCTGCTCACTCAGCCGCGTGCAATTGTCATGTAATATACCATTGGGTTGCACTGAATCAGTGTTTCTATGTTCAAAATTTTAATTGGCAGAAGAAAAATTAACTGAAGTAAAGAAAAACGAAAAAGAATCTAAATAGTACAATGATAAAAGTTAAATCTCATGAAGAATATAATTACAGGGAAACTTTTAAATTTAATATAATGGAAATTGATATAAAATTACATTTAATAATAATAAGAAAGGCAACTATTTTGTAAATTAAGATTATGAACTGAAGTAATGAAATATTTTTACTAAATCTACCATTAAAATTTTGAATAGGAGATAGGAAGGTTATCGAGCAGTTTGCTTGTGTGACTTCTCGATTACTACATGATTCTCAATATCCCATCACTCAATGAAAGCAGAAAATTCTTAGACCTGTGTTGCTTATTTGATTTATTATATATCACGGTAATTTTTCATTCAATCTTTGGGAAAGGCTTTACATACGTGCCATTTGCAAGAACTGAAATTTATTTTTATTCGTTTTTGGTACGCGTATCACGTCGCTATATTGATCTCCAGCTGGGTCCCCTGCATAATCCTTAAACGTTTTGAAAAGTACGTTACATTATTTTTTCTTTAGCTCCTAATACGTTTACATATTTGTATTTTATTTTTATTCAAGAAGCTTTTTTTGTATATTCTTGCATTTATTATACCTTATAGTACATATTTCATAATTGGATTGATGTTCAGTAAAAAAGCGTAAAACAAAATAACTCATTCCATTTTCGAGGACAATTATTCTTAAAAATTTCAAATATTAATTGAAACGGACGAAAACAAAATATATTTGACTGCATAATACCCGCTAATTAGATATATTTAAGGATTAAAAGGTATTTTCTCTATGCCACATATGGCTATTTCTTGTACGTTCCCACAATACTTCATAATAAATTAATAGATTCCATTAACTCTATTTGAAGATTAGATACCATCGTAGTTGGTCGCATTGTCGGTCGGGTCATTGCATTCTAACCTGGAATCTGCTTTACATCAATTCAACGTCAACGATCATCACGTTACCTAAATACTGAAGAATCAATCGATTCCTGATTTGTAGTTTTGCGGGAGCGCTCTCTCACCTGTAACTGTAGGTTGGCGTTCCTTCATAGTAAGTACTTAGTTCGCAAGACAGCCAGCTAGTGGTGATATCAGTCCTACGACGGTTGTGACTCCCTATTCGTGATCGTGATTGTTTAAGATGGTTAGGTCTGCCGCCAATCAGACAGCGATTAGAGTCGCAACAGGCAGATATTTATATGGGAGCGAAATAACTGCCAAGACGGAAATTGAGAGATCTCCTTTTCACTGGTAATTTTGCTAGGCACAAAGTCAAAGCGGCATCTATGCCTTTGATCTCGACAACTTCACCAACAAACAAATATTTTCAATTGAAGATATCATGATCTTTGTGTAAGCGATCGGCAATTAGTTCATTTCAGTGAAAATTTCATTTTAATTGTAATCGTTGTCTGGCATTCAGGAATAAATGATGAAGATCGCTTGGACATAGCTGAAGAAAATTGAATGTCTCAAATTCTGAGATCATTAGCATAAATCTCAATTTTCTGTATATAATTCTTGACAAATGGCGAATGGATTTAACGTTTATATACCCTCGAATGAGTCTAGAATGGAAAAATAAATTCGCTAGGAAAAGATTCTATTGAGTAAGTAGTACGATCCCGTCTGCTGATAGAACTGCATCACATTTCGTGATCCGTTTTAATTAAACGCTATCAGATTTCGTTTAAGCGATCCATTTGGAACCAGGAAATATTAAATTTCGAATCACGCCTTTTCATCTTTCACTCGAACAAACCATAAAGCCTAAAGTCTGCTTGTAGCCTGAACCTTTACCTTGGCCGTTGTCGAGAGACTCGAGAAGGAGAACAGTTTGTCCGTCTTCACTGATGGCGGCAAATTAAACTGCACCATTGAATTGAAGCGAAATGTGAAGATGATTCCTGCCTTTCTTTCATTTGAAACGGTAAACCTATATCTTCAGAAGGTGCATCACCGACAATGAATGAGTGCGCGAAAGAATTAACATTTATGAAGGCTAAACTTTTTCCTAGATCTACGAACCTCAAACTGACTATCCGAATATATCAGAGAAGTGGTAGCCTGGCTAGTATGATTGCTGCCGTGCCTGGCCATCTTATTAACTATGAGTGAATCTTATATCTCGGAAGATGGTGGATGAGTAGCTGTTAAGATCAGACAAGTGCAGCACGAAGTTTATCGAGGATTGCCTTATGGATAATTTCTCAAAGTAATTGCAAACTACTCTTTATGTGCGGATCCTGAAATTCCATAATGAATTGCGTGTGCTTTATGCCCGTATTAATATCGTGGTATTATTGTTGTTATTTTCGTTGTTGTTATTGTTTTTAAGCTGATTTCTGAGTCGATGAGGAGGATGATAGTGCGCATGTGAAATTAAAGGCTTGTAGAACTCTCATGTTGGTTTTAAATCGTGAAGGAATGATTGCCATTAATTAGAGTTGCAAAGTTAAAACGAGAGAAGGGAATATCGAAATTCTATTGCAATTGTTTGAATAAATTGTTGCAAAGGTATAAAGTAACAGTAAAGCTATTGGAAAAATGAGAAAAACTTTGCTCGTTGAGTTTATCATTCATACAGAAGCTATCAGTGGAGTTCTCCGAATGAATGTTCCTATGGTTTGAATTACTATTTCTCCATTGAATAGCCTACCTTTTTATTTACGATGAGTTATTCGGGGGCTCGAGCTTTAGAATTTTCCTGAACAATTTAGATTGATTTACCATGTAGAATTTCGCGTTAAAACATCTAAATTTACTAGCTTTATTAGTTATCGCTTTTTCCAGAAAGATTTCGAAACAGCGTATAAGATATGTACAAAATGTAAGTAAGTTCAATATAATTACAGACTTAATTTATTCTTAAACATAGTCTCCTAACAAGTTAAGACACTAAGCCGACATTTTATCTAGCGGACGAATCCCTATTAAAAAATATTTATCTTGACTCTTCCAAAATTCTGCTACAATGTCCATCGCCCCATAATTATTTTGAAATTTCTTTTTAATAATGGCACCCATTCTTCTTGACATGGCCTCCATAACCTCGTACACTGAACTTACGAATTTGAATTTCTTCATTGTCATTGAAGATAGTTTCAAAATCACTGACAGCTCAAGATCACAGTGATTTCAATAAATCACGTAAAATTTGTTCTTGATCAGGCTGGTAATATTCAAGATTTACCCTAGAAATGTCAACATGTCTCTTCTTATATGCTAGATCGTAGACATTACATTTGGCAGAAAGAAAGAGATATTATAGTTTCGTGAAGATTCCTCGAGCAATTTGATTATGCGGACTGCTCGGTTACTACAACATTTCCCGATGTAGTTCCCTGCGTTGTCTACACACTTTTGCCACCATTTCAGAAGCTTAAGAATTATTTGTTCATAAAAACTTTTAGGATGAGTTATCAGCCGTTTGCGCACTACTCTTTGACTCCTTTATTGAATCATTTTCCTCCAAATGGTTCTTTTAGAGGGCGCAAACAAAAACAAGTCCCAGAGGGACCAGACTGGACTATAAAGGTAGTACTCAAGTTTTTCCTGTTCCATTTTTAGGGTTTTGTAAAATAATTTTACAAAACCCTTCTAAAATCGCGCCCTGTCTGTCCGTCTGTCCGTCTGTCTGTCTGTCCGTCTGTCCGTCCGTCCGTGTGTCACAGCAGTTTTTCTCGGAAACTACTTAAGCTAGAAGCATCAAATTTTGTATGTAGGTGTAAAGTGGTGATCTCTTCAAAGTTCAACTATTAAAAAATTTTATAAGGTATTCAAGGGGGGTCTCCCCATGTAGGGGAGTGACGCCCCGAAAAAAAAAATTTCATTGAAGGTAGCCGATATCAAATGAAAGGTCTTGATGAGAACTTTTCAATACAGGTCTTAGTTTGGCAAAGTTTGCTTCGAGGGGCGCACAGGGAGGGGAAATACACGAAAAATTTGTGTCCCCCCCCTCGCGATTGGACACCTTCCATCTGAAAAATCTGAAAAAAATCAGGAATGTAGGCCTTGGTGAGTACAACAACAACAAATACGTGAGAAGTCGCAATTCACTCAACTTTGTTAGTAATAGTATGATTGATCGTTTTTATGTTTTCGTGAATAAAATCTTAATGGTACCCTTAAATTCAATGAAATTTAGTATACAGATGTCTATTTATAAGATTGATTATCTCTGCAAGTTTTATAAAGATTGCATCATATTTCGCGAAGTTATAGCGGTTTGAATTTTCCTGTATTACTATGGAACAATATGCGCAGCATGTATTACTATGGCAACACTACAGTTTTGCTAGGATTTGCATGGACATTTCAGGAATGATGGGTGTCATAAATAACTTTGAGAATCAGTTCAGCTAGTGGTATCAGTAATCGTAAAACAAAATGATGCGAGGATTGAATAATTTTGAGTTATTTTTTCCCAACTTCAACGTTTAAGGTGCATGCTTTGAACACTTGATTCAATTTAATGAATGACTAAAGCTGAGTACCTACAATTATTACTCATAAGTGAAACAAGTCAAGGAGGCGGGAGGGAGCTTCTAACAAAAGGGCTTTGTAACAACTCTAGGATTCGAAAAAATTGGCTATTAATCGATGATAACAGTACAGGAGAGTGGCCCCTGAAAAAAATTCATCAAACGTAGCCGATATGAGTATGAAATTAAAGTTTTCATGGGAGCTTTTCAAAACAGTTCTTAAACTGTCAGTTTTTGCTTCAGTGGGGGCACAGGGAGGAAATACATGAAAAATGTGTTTCCTCCCTCGCGAATGGACATCCGAATTTATTATCAAGGGAGATATTTATGAGTATAACAATAACAAAAACCTCAGAAGTCTAAACTCTTTCAACTTTGTTAATAATAGTATGATCTTCGAATTTCATAGTTTCTCCAATAAAATCGTAATTGACATGCTTCTTGACTTTATTCAATCTGGTGACTGCATTTTGAAAATTGAATACAAAACCCTTCTGACATGAGCGAAGGTCTGTTTACCCAACTTGTTTCAATCTATCAGCTTTCGTTGACAGTTACAACTGGTAATAGTAGGTTGTGTTCACTGTTTATTCATCGTGAAGAAAATCAATGAGTAAAACTCCTTTTGAGTCAAATAAAAATTGTTACAACCACTGTTCCGGCTGAGAACGGAGATTAGGCTGTCACTGGGTAGCTTCATCCCTCCCTCTTGAATTTCGTGGCCCACCTATGCACTCGACTTTGAGAGAATGTAGTTTCCCCAAATTGCGGTCTGAAATGATTAAAAATTTCCGACAGTTTAACGCCTTCATTGGTCAAAAACTTGATGATGACGCGTTGCGTGCACTGACGGATATATCTCTTGCTTAAAATCGGCTATACTGAGGACGCTATATGTGCAAACCATACAGATTTAGAGATCTTTAATTTTTTTAGTTGCACCTGTTCATTCGTGCATAAGGTTCGCCGTGAATTCGAAGCATCAGGAGGCGATACAGAATCGGTTGCAAAACGCAAAAAGCACGAACAACGTTCTGACACCGTTTGATCTGCAGAATTTTTAGAGCAAGTGCAAGCGATCATAGACGGGGACCCTTGAACATCAATGAGGCAGACCATACATTTTTCAGCAAGACTCTGCTCCTTCACATAAAGCGATGGTGACACAAGATTGGATGGCCGAAAATTTTCATGACCACATAACACCGAACCTATGGCCACCTAGCTCCCCAGACTTTAATCCTTTGGATTATTACGTATGGGTCGTAGTTGAGCGTGAGACCAATAAGCGTCCACAAAATACCACTTCTTCGCTGAAGACTGCTATTAATGTCGTAATGTCAATATGAAAAGGAGCATTTGATTCGGGCATGTAATCGTTTCCGTACCCGGATCGAAGAGGTTATTGCAGCTAATGGCGATTTCATTGAATAACTTTATAGCCATATATTAATTTAACGTTTTATGAAAAATTCCTGAAATTTCATTAAATTTTGTTAAAAATACAAGTTGTCCTCAAATAATTTACGCACCCTGTATATATATATATATATATATATATATATATATATATATATATATATATATATATATATATATATATATATATATATATATGTATATATATATATATGTATTTGTATATATATATATATATATATATATATATATATATATATATATATATATATATATATATATATATATATATATATATATATATATATATATATATATATATATATCGTTACATGTCCAAATAATTCTGCGAGCTTCTGTCACAATTGTTGTCGCAACTATTCATAACATCATGATCAATAAACGAATGTACTTGAAAGCACAATAATGGACCAAGTAGATCCATGACCAACATCTGAAAGTGACGTCACTACGGCCATTCACAATTGCGCGAATATTCCAGGTCGTTCTCGTCAGAACATTCGCCAATGTACGAGAAATGGATTGAATGACTAGAGACCCTAAATAAAGCCGAGCTGAATGAATGGGGTAAAACCGTGATATTAAAAACTGTGATAAGTGTGGAGCGCGAATTAAAGGCGATATTGGTTGATTGTGAAGTGATTTTCGTTATACAGACAGTTGAAATAAAAATTTATAGACAAGTGAATAACATTTTAATTATTTGTAAAATAGTAAAATTGATAATTGTGCATTCCTAGTAAAACAACTCTTTTAACTTTAAAAGCCGTCGGGTGTTGCTTAAAAAGATAAAAATCGACAAGTTTCAGTCAATTTTAAAGAAATGGTAGAGTTTGCTAGCTCGCGGCTGTTCCTCAATGCATATTTGTCGTCAAGGTGCATGACATCAGCCATTATCGTTGCCAAGTACCATGCTAATTGGTATGCAGGAGCTGGGCGGTAGTTGACGACAGGACGGATAGAAATATTGGGTTTGTGGAGCTTATGTTCTGCTTTAAGGGGTGGTGTGCATGGCTGATGTCATGCACCATGACGACAAATATGCATTAAACAACAGCCGCGAGCTAGCAAATTCTACCCCTTCTTTAAAATTGACTGAAACTTGTCGACTTTTATCATTAGACATCACCAACCTCTATACGTCTATCCCTGTCAATGAAACACTGGCCATACTAAAAGAAAAACTTTCATTCAACAACAGCCGACAATTCACACATCAACTGCTCAATCTCATAAAGGCCACAATCAAACAGAACTATTTTAAGCTCAATAGCAACACAAACGTTGCCAAAGACGGTCTGGGTATGAGACATCCAATGTCCTCAATAATCTCAGAAATATTCTTACAATCTTTGGAAGAAGTCTTTATACCCAAAGTTGTCGAAAGGTTCAATGTAATATTTTACAGACGGTATGTGGATGACTGTTTCCTCGTTATTGACTCACAAGAAAATATACCTATATGAATGAAATTCACCCGAATATAAAGCTCACTATGGAAAAGGAAACAAATGGATAACTCAACTACATGGACCTAACTTTGACACGTGAACAAACACGATTGGACTACAAAAAATACAGAAAACCAACCGCAACTGATCATACCATACATGAAACATCTAACCACCCCGCACAACATAAGCTAGCAGCGTACAGAACAATGGTGCAGAGGCTTCACTCCATCCCAATGACCCCTACTAACTACTCCAACGAACTAAACACCATTTACAAAATAGCTAGTAATAATGAATACAAACAACGTAACATTGGCAAACTTGTTACGAAGTACAAACAAAACCAGGAACGCCAACTGACTAAAACTCATAAGAACGACCAACAATGGATTCCGTTAGCAAACGTAGGCAAAGAGACATACAAACTATCAAACTTCCTTAGAAAATACAAAGTGCAAACTGCATTCAAAACTAATAACAACATCAGAAACAAACTGAAGCCAAAACTGAATGACACATCAATATACGAACACAGCGGCATATACAAACTGACATGCAAGGACTGCGACATGGTATATATAGGAAGGACAACACGAAAACTAACGACAAGATACAAAGAGTACTTACGATCTTTCTTATACAACAAGGCAGACTCCAATTATGCGCCAATTATGCGACGCACCTACAAAACCACGCACATGAGCCTGCCGCTATGACAAACTCTATGGAATTGCTACACAAACAAAGCAAAGGACCGAGACTTGACATCCTAGAAAGGCTTGAAATTTATAAACATAGAAAGACAGACGGTGACATTATCAACGAACAACTTGTTACCTATTCCGACACAATCTTCTCAGTCCTAGACCACACTCTTAGACAAAAATGGAAACGAGACGAACCCGAACAGACGGACATCCAACAAGCAAAAAAACAAAAACCTAATATCCCTCTACCTGGTATAATTTAGCACTTGAGTAATTTACTTCCTGACCTCATTATCCATCCGCTTAACCCATCCTATGATAAAGACGTTTCCTTCAACACATCCTTTAGACACTGAAAATGACTCAAAGTAGTCGAAACGCGTCTGCTCACACAACTAAGCAAGGCCCGACGGCTTTTAAAATAAAAAGAGAATTGGCCTGCGGATATCAAATAGACAAAATTATTGACTACAACTCTTTTAACTTAATTTAAAAGACAGTGCGTTTTCACTTTTGCGGAACACTAAAATTATCGACCGCGAATCATAACACGCGACAGTGGTGTCAAAAAGTGAGAATGAAAATTTTAGAAATGGAAACTTTTAAACATTTTTAAAAAGCACAATAGTGAAATTTAACGTGGAAAATGGTGGAAAAATAGCCAAAACAATAAAAATGCCACGAGGCTTACATCTAAAAATTAATTAATGGACCATATCGGAGCTTAAAGTGGAGCTGGAACAGCGAAATCTGGCTACGTAAGGTACAAAGGCCATACTGATTGTACGCTTGCGATCGAGTCGAAGGCATGTATCTGGATTCGGGTGAACCCTCAGATTCGAAAAAAAGGCGCAGAAGGTGGAGAAGCAGAAACACCAAAATCAAAGGAACCAGAAAATGCGCTGATGCAAATGCTGATGCTGATGCAGCAAGAGCAGTGACAACAGTCATCCAGTTTAACTGCGAAGGTAAATAAACAATCAGCGAAGCTCGACTAACAAGCGATCGAAATCAAGGCAGACATCACACAGAAGCTGGAAAAATTATCAACCGGTATAAAGACGGAGCTCCGTAGTCTGACCAACCAAATTAAATGCGTTGAGGAAAATGTTTACCAGGTCAAGGAGAAGGTCAGCCAGGTCAATGAGAGAATCAACCATGAGATGGAAAAAATACCAGCAAAGGCAGTAGTAATCAACTCATCAGCCACGCTTATAACCACAGCGGAAAGCACATCCAGAAATGTGAACGCACCAATATTCGACGGGCAAACGGTCTGAAGTATTTAAAAAACTCAGTTTGAAGCCGCCGCTATGACAAATCACTGGAACGAGCAGGAACGAGCAAATGCACTAGTTCTTGGTCTAAGAGGCCCAGCTGCCGAGCTTCTGCAGACTATCCCCGTTGAGTTGCACTCAAACTCGACTGCTATAATGAATCTGGTCGACATGCGTTATGGAGACGATCATCTGAAGCAGATTTATCGGTCACAGCTACGGTATCGGATGCAGAAATCTTGCAAAACCCTACAGCTGCTAGCACAAGATATTTAGCGACTGACTCTTTTGGCTTACCCAGCTTACTACCCGGAACATCGAGATGACGCAGCGACAGAAGCATTTATCAGCGCGTTTAGCCCAAAACCAAACGGTTAAGAACGCATTGGCTTATAGTCTGAACTTTGAGGCAGCGAAATTTGTGACTCGTACCACTGCTCGGGCTCGCGAGGTAGTGGCAGACGAGTGCAGGTGTGAGCGCGTAGAAATTGAGCGAGACCCGCATGTAAATGCTGCGCCTAGATGCTGGAATTGCGGAGAGAAGGGGCACCTGCAAAGAGTCTGCAAGAAGCGACGAAAATCGAGCTATTGTCCAGGGTGTGCAGTTAGGAGGAGATCCAGACCGAGTCAGAAGCCCAGAATGGAAGCCCTTCAAAGTGAGGGGTCGGGAAACATGTAAGAGCCAACTTCGTGGCGCAGAGGTTGGCTAGGAGGATTGACATCCCCAGCACCACCATCACTGTGTCAAGATTACACCGTGGAGAAGCAGACTTATGCCTCCCAGGTCAAGTTGACGGAGAGCATTGCACCATAACAATCGACACCTGATCGATTATCTGACCAGACCTAGTGAGGCAACAACTACCTGACAAGGGCAGGATTTTCTCACTGTGGGCACCTGCCCATGAGAAGGTCAACCTCCAGATACAGTTGGGAGACCTTGCATTCCGATATAATTTTCTGGTTGCGAACATTATGGATGACTGCATTCTCGGAATGTATTTTCTGCGACCACATGGAATCAGCTTTGATTTGAGTGAACGGGTACTGAAATGAGGGAATGTCAAAGTATTGATGGCGGATCCCAGCGTCCAAATTCCCAAGATGAATGTGGTAGTATGTGCCGACACTAATGTACCAAAATCTATGGGCCAAGCTTGATGGTGATTCTGGAGACCACCGATCTTATTTGATAGAGCCAACGAAGAAATCGGCATTGCGCAGTTTGATTGTAGGACGAAGCCTTGTACGTGCCGGTTAGAGTCCTTAACACCGCAGACTCAACCACAAGCATGAAAGCGGGAGAAGTCATCGGCAGCTGTCAGCTTGTTTCCACCATCACCTCTTTGGAAGCTACTCACGACCATCATTGTAAAAGGAGGCAAGACGCAGACAAAGCCTGGGAATTCACGTCTGCAATATTAAAGCAGACTAAATTGCCAGTGCAGCTATTCTAGTGAGCCTCTGATCTGGTCACCAAATACAGTGACATCTTCTCAACAAGCCCGGATTACCAAGGCTGAACAATTATGGTAACTCACGTCATAGATACACAAGGAGCCAAGCCAATTCGACAAGTACTGAGACTTCTTCCTATAGCCAAACAAGGAAAAGTGAGCGCATTGATCTCAGACATGGAAAAACAAGGTGTTATCGAGCCTTCTTTCAGTCCATGGGCCGTACCAGCAGTTCTAGTAAAGAAAAAGGATTGTAGCACTCGTTTTTGTCTCGACTATATGCAGCTTAACGATTTCACGAAAAAAGATAGTTACCCGTTTCCACGAATCGACGACATCATGGACACTTTAGCCGACGCAAAATGATTTTCTACACTCGATCTCAAGAGCGGCTACTGGTAGGTAGAAATTGACAAGAAGAACCGAGAGAAGATCACATTTTCAATTGGTACCGGATTTTTGAAATTTGTGGTCATCTCATTTGGGCTTTGCAATGCTCCAACCACCTTGGAACGTCTGATGGAATACGTGTTACGGGGCCTAATCTGGAAAACCTGCTTGGTGTGCCTAGATGACATCATTTTTATCGAGAGAACGTTCAAAGAGCATGCGCGGAACTTAGACGAGGTTTTCTCCTTAGTCCCGATAAGTGCATCTTTTTCGCAGTTGAAGTAAAATACCTGGGACAAGTTGTATCTGCAGAAGGGGTCAAAACAGACCCTGAGAAGATTGAGGCCGTGAAAAGTTAGCCAGCATCAAGCAACAAGCACAACTATAATGGTTTCTGGGCCTAGCGACTTCCTATCGAAGATTCTTCAAAGGCTTAGCCGAAATAGCTAAGTTTCTCCATCAGCTAACCGGGAAAAATCGTCCGTATGTCTGGAATGAACAATGCAGCCTTTAAGACCTTGAAAGAGAAACTGTGTAAATCACCCGTGCTGGCATATCCGGACCGGTTTGTAGTTGACACCGGTGCGAGCAACGGCGGGATTGAGCTGTACTTGCCCAGCAGATCGATAGCGAAAAAAGAGTCCTCTCGTATTCCAGTCGAGTTCTCTCAAAAAGTGAGGGCAACTACTGTGTGACCAGGAAGGAGCTTTTGGCTATTATAGAGGCCCCCAAGCAGCTCCACAATTACCTATATGGCCAGAAATGTGTTCTTCCAGCAGACCATGCATCGCTGAGATGGCTGCTTACCTTCAGAAACTCTGAGGGACAAGTTGCGAGACGGATCGAAAGATTGCAGTCATACGACTGTGAAATTGTTCATCGGAAGGGTGGAGTTCATGGAAATGCTGACGCCCTATCTTGCCGTCCGCATGATTGAAGATAAGGAGTCGACCGTTGATCTGCGAGTGATAACGGCCGAATTATATGAAGGTTGGTCATTGGAGGAGATTCAAAACGCCCAGTTACCCGATGAAGACATCGGACATTACTCGTATGGAAGGAGACAACTGGGTGACCTGAGTGGAAGGACGTTTTGATGCATGGCGCCACCCTAAAAAGTTATTGGGCACAATGGAGCTCCTTTCTAGTGGAAATGGGAAACGACGGATGGCAGCTCCTATAAAATGCAAGGTATACTTCCCAAAAGCCGAATCAACGATGTGGTTAAGGAAATGCCCAAAGGAGCCTTGGGAGGCAACCTTGGTGTTTACAAGACCTTAGCGAAATTGCGAGATAGTGGAGCCAGTTCTACTGGCTCCACGTGCGAGAAAATGTAGAAGACTGGTGCCGTAGATGCACAATTTGCACATCCGTCAAAGGTCCAAAGTGACGACTGAGAGGACAAATGCAAATCTAAAACGTGGGGGTACTGTTTGAAAAGATTGCTGTTCACATCGCAGGTCCCCTTCCTGAATCCGGATGGGAAAATCGATACATGGTGGTTGTAGCCGATTATTTCAGCAAGTGACCCGAGGTCTACCCCATTCCCAACCAGGAAGCAACTACCGTAGCCGAACAGATAGTGTTAAATTGGGTCAGTAAGTACGGCGTACCTTGCAAACTACATTCGGATCAAGACCAAAACTTTGAGTCACTAGTTTTTGGCGAAATGTGTGAGCTGCTGGGAATACCGAAAACGAGGACAACACTGCTGCATCCCCAATTCGATGGGATGGTCGAACGTTTCATCGGCACACTCAATAAACATCTAGCCAAGATCGTTGACGAGAACCAAAGAGACAGGGACCGGTAAATCCCATTTTTCTTGATGGCGTATACAACTGCAGAACAGGCGTCGACGGGCCAAACTCCAGCTGAAGTTATTTTTGGAAAGACTGTTCGTCTACCGACTGATATAAGGTTCGGAATACCCCCTGAGAAAACCCAAACAATCTCGGAGAACGCAAGTGAGCTGAGGTAACGGTTTAACCAGATTCACCGAACAGTGCGAAAACACATCGAATGGGCTACTGACCGCATGAAGACCAGGTATGATCTAAAGGCAAATTCTATTGGCTTCCAGCAAGATGACTTGGTGTGGCTATACAACCCACAACGGCGGAAGGGTAGGTCTCCGAAGTTGCAGCATAATTGGGAGGGACCATGCCGAGATCCAAAGTAAATCAACGACATCGTATATCACATACAGGAACACCGTAAGCTGAGAGCCAAACTAAAACTCCTGCACCTGGACCGCCTTGCCCCATATTACATCCAGGGAAACTTGACTACAACTGGCGGCACATCTTTTCGGGGCAAAAAGAACTGAGGTGGGGGCAGTGTTCTATATCCAAACAATTCTGCGAGCTACTGTCGCAATTGTTGTCGCTACTACTAATAACATCATGATCAATAGCCCAGTCATATTAGGTAAAAAAAGGGGTCAACCTCGGATAATAAGCTGCAAATTGGTATGAACCTTTGTTTTGTCATTCTAAATGTTGTCTCAAAAGTCACAATCGTTATCGTGTCCGCGTCTCAAGATATTCAAGGTCAAAGGTCACAAAAATCGGTTTTTCGCGAATATCTGGCTTCCTATCGGTTAAATGAGATTTGCATTTATTATAAAAGTTGTAGGCTATAAAATTCCCTACAACTTTTGTTTAAACTTTTATTTCATACGATCAACCGTTTTGAAGGTAGAGCGCGAAGAGTGCACATCGTACAGTCATATACGGCCTAATGCAAGGTCAAGCGTGAGTTATGGTTATCAGTACGTTATAAAGTCAATTATTTACTTGGAAATTATAATTATTAAACAATGCCTATTATTTATGTACTAACTATTAATTATTTATATTTAATTAAAGTAAGTAACTTGATTATTTATATATAATTATTCATATTTAACTATTTAAGTATAAAATATTATTAATTCTGGATTATATATTTTAGTTTTATTTTTACACGCATTCAGTGGCTGTGACACGACTTCTGCGCTATTTAAAAAAGGAAAAAAAACTGTTACTAGAGCATTGGAAAAAATTCCTGATTTAGATAAACTGGTGGAAGTATTTCAACAAGAAAACTGCCCAAAACAAACATTATTAGAAAATGGAGTGCGCATCTTGTTGGCATTATATAATGCTCCAAAATCTGAGGACAACATTGATCATTTCCGCTACACGCAATTCATCAAATTTACAAAACTAAATAAACCTGTACAACTGTCAACACTTCCACCAACAAGTGTAGCAGCTCATCAACACATAAAACGTGTCTACTACCAGATTCAAACGTGGTTAGGGAAGGACTTAGAACCTAAAGAATGGGGCTGGATGCTTGAAAATGAAATCCTGGAGCCCATACGAACGTTATTACCTCCAGCACCAGCCGAACTACTAAACGTAATATTTTGCAATTGCAAAAATGGTTGTGGTTCCCGCTGTGGATGCAGAAAATCAGGGCTACAATGTTCTTTAGCTTGCGGCCAGTGCAACGGACAAGCTTGCCTCAACGCTTCACTGTATCCAAGTAATCCCGATGAAGAAAATACATATGATCCCGATATTCTGGAAGGTTTGGAGATGAACATGACAGATAATGAGGATGATGACAATGAATCGAACATTTTTGAGCGACAAGAAGAAGAAGACGACGAACAAGAAGAAGATAATTAGCTTCCATTTCCAATTTCATTACAATTAAAATCAACAAAGATACTTTTGATATTTGAACTCACATTTTGATAAATGTATATTATGCCGTATTTAATAATAAATAAAAATATGTGTAAAATATATACTCTTACTATCATTTTAACTTAAAATAAAACTAAAATATATAATCCAGAATTAATAATATTTTATACTTAAATAGTTAAATATGAATAATTATATATAAATAATCAAGTTACTTACTTTAATTAAATATAAATAATTAATAGTTAGTACATAAATAATAGGCATTGTTTAATAATTATAATTTCCAAGTAAATAATTGACTTTATAACGTACTGATAACCATAACTCACGCTTGACCTTGCATTAGGCCGTATATGACTGTACGATGTGCACTCTTCGCGCTCTACCTTCAAAACGGTTGGTCGTATGAAAAAAAAGTTTAAACAAAAGTTGTAGGGAATTTTATAGCCTACAACTTTTATAATAAATGCAAATCTCATTTAACCGATAGGAAGCCAGATATTCGCGAAAAACCGATTTTTGTGACCTTTGACCTTGAATATCTTGAGACGCGAACACGATAACGATTTTGACTTTTGAGACAACATTTAGAATGACAAAACAAAGGTTCATACCAATTTGCAGCTTATTATCTTTCATTCCGAGGTGAAAGCCCTAATATGACTGGGCTACAACGTATTCAAAATTGCTCATATATTCCAGGTAGTTCTCCTCAGAACATTCGCTAATGTACGAGAAATGGATTGAATGACTTAAGACCCTATATAAAGCCGAGCCGAATGAATGGGGGATAGTAAAAACTGCGATAACAGTGGAGCGCGAATTAAAGGTGATATTGATTGATAGTGTGAAGTGATTTTCTTGATACAGACAGTGGGAATATAAATTGATAGACAGTGAAAATTAAAGTAAAAGGCGATTTGTCAAATAGTGAAATTAATGATTGTGCATTCTAAATAAAGAAACTTTTTTAACTTAATTTAAAAGATGGTGCGTTTCCCGGAGCATTAAAATTACCTGCCATGAACAGTAACACGCGACATTATTATTTACTCATCTTGATGCTGCCGGTGAGGAATAAGTTCCCATTTGATACGAGATTGATGGCCAACCAAAGAAATATTTCGAATGCTGACGCGTTAGAGGTCCTCAAGTTTTCAGTCACGATTCTAGTCCGCGGTAGCAATTGTGGAAGAGGTGAGTGATATTTACTGTAGTTTATTGGCTTCAATTTGTTTGGTTGGTCAAGCTTTTGAAGGTGTACCCACTCTGGCAGCTGTTTCTTTTTATCTTGGTGGTCTCCTACATGATCACAGCATTTATGCTTCTGCCCCCCCCACATCGAAACCAACGTAAGTTGTCGGTATTACGCTGATACTATAATGTCAATTGTGATCTTATACTGTTGAAGCTGGCAGCTTCGAATTACTGGTGTCCTCTGATCATAGCTAAATGGAGAGAAAATATCAGGCTATTTGCTGCGTGAATGTTGAATTGTGATGCATGGCGGTACTGGGTTCAACTAGCTTAATATCGTTTAAACTATTACTCTACATGAGAAATTTTGTCGTGAAAATTTTCCTTAATTGACTTATGTTGCAATAGTTCAGCATAGTCCAGCTCAGAGACGTCGCCTTGCTTTATAATCCTTGTGATCAATACTCGCGCCAGCAAGAGTTTGGAGAGGACTCCTACTAATAACAGAGGAGAGTGGAAGTTTACTCGTAACAGTTGGTTACAATGTCCTTCTGATAGGAGAACTCTCCTACCAACTCAGCTTGTTTTCTTTTCTTTACTAACTTTAGGTAGCCTTTGATACGGCCACCGTTTGCGGGCGTTTCAGGATGGTAAGTATTTGAAGAATGTTGGAAAAGAGACTTTTGGATAAAACTTGAATAAATTTTAAGATAGTATCAAATGGCTTTTATTCATTTCTTCAAAGGTCAGTTTATGTTGCTGATTTAAGTAGAAGCAATTTGATATATTCCCATCAGTTCTTCTTTTTTAACAACGGTAACGAATAATAGATTGATTATGCAAATTCAAAGGCTGTAATCGAACTTTCGAAATTATTGGCTCTCGTAAAAAATTATCGTAAACCGAAAATATTTGGAAAATTACGTTAACCGTCAAAGGAACATTTCCCCGCAAAAATGGACCTAACATTCACGGTGAAACCAACTTTACTCGGCGCAATAAGCCTTAACACCACCCAATCAAAACCTCACTGCCAACTCAGTGCACATAATCGAATTGGTAAGAATAAAAGCAAAAAACTTAGACCACACCATATCTATGTATCAATGTCAGTCACATGCATAGATACATGTACCGAAGCGCAACTGCTTGCACCATTAAATCTCGTGAAACGGCCGCGGACCTCCTCCCGTGTTTGGGAGAGGCATCCCCCCAATTGACCTATGCAGCATCATCATAACAGATATTCGTGATTATAATTATAGATTGTAGTACTTTACTGCTTCGATATGTACCTGTCGTCCTACGCCAGATGCAATAATATGTCCAGAGTTCGAGTTAGTTATTCGATACCTTTCCACTCCCCATATATGATTAGAGGCGCATAAGAAGTATTCGAAGTTGCGGTGGTATATCAGTGAAAAACAGACGTGAGTGCACAGGAAAACTGCTTGATGGCAGCCACTTAATATTTTTCCATTGCATCTCGAACATGAACTGCAACGGCCATACAGCTATTTAGCACGGTGACTATTAAACGGATGGTAATTTCTTTAAACGAGGTTAGCACTCGTATGTACTCATAGCTGTTGTACTTACTTTAATTAGCTGGACGGTGAGAAAATATTTTCTTCGCCATTTGTTACATACTAAGATCGTCTTGAACTTTTCCCGATGATGGAAAATTGCTTACCAACAAGTGCCGATACTCGAGCGCTTCGCCTTAAGACAGTGGAGAAAAGCACTTACCGATTATGAAATTATTCTTTATCGAATAGGTAGTTGCTGTAGTCAGGTGAATCACCTAATGTGCTCGGTGCTCAGCGCTTATGCCGGATATATTTAATACCATCTTCGAATCAATTCGAGCATGAAGGATGAACGATCGATTCAGATGCGATCGAGTCACTTATTAATTATTTCCGCATTGTGCCAAGTAATTAACTTATTGTATCAAAATCATTTTATTTACTCAAAAACATGATATTTCCTTGTTTTTCCGCAAATTATTGATATTCGAAATTTAACGGGTAAATTAAAGAATTAAAAATAATTGAATCCTTTTTGTGAATACTTTTATATCCACTCCACTGTATTCCACTGTTATCGTATTTTAAGATACAAAATAAACAATAATTGCAATACATAAACCAGCAAAAGTTTTTAAGCCAAATTGACAATTTCTCTGCGAGTGTATTCAATTTTATGCATTACGAATGCTCAGGAGATGAAAAAGAGCTGAGCGAAAAATCAATCAATCAAATTGGTCACATTGAGGTGTCAATCATGACGAGTTGTGGAATGGTACGCGCATCGATTGCTGGTCAAAATCAAAAGACTTTACAAGCAATCCAGCATGCCAATAAAGTCCAGTTCCTCCTGCATTATCATAATAACTTCAGAGTACAGTGATTTGAAAACGCAATGAACCAGGAGAAAGATGACGACGACGACGGCGATGATGATGACGGTCTTGACCATCATGTTCTTTGACTTCTACTACCGAACTGTTAACATAATTTTATGGTTTGTGATGATGATGTGATGAATTTTGTTTTGTTTAAAAACAAGTAATTGTTGCACCCAATTAAAGACAAAACCATCATTGAGTCCAGTTCGATAAACGCAGCAACTTATCAATCATAAAGACTTAATAGTGGCTGGAATGCGCATGTTTTGGCTGAAGAAAAGATTCTTGTACTTTGAAACGTTGCCTTTCTTGTATGCAGAAATATTTTTATTAAATTCTTATGACTAGAATTTATTCGGGATTATAATGAAAGGACGGTACTTGCCTAAAACATTTTATCATATCAGTTTGGACTGATTTATAATTCATCTAGCATAAATGAGTTGAAAAATTTCTAATCCATAGGATGAGTTTGACAGTTCATTTTTTTAAATTTCAAGTAATTAAAAAATAATATATAATTTAATAATTTCACTACAGTACATTGACAACAAATCAAGTTTAAAAGGGATTACCCTCCAAACCGAGAATACTTTCAAATTGGGCTTTCGGGTCCTTGTTATATAGAGAAGGGACTGCGCACCATTTGTTTCATCATTGCTCTGTGGACCACCGAACGAGACTACGGTCCTCTGAAATGAATAATTAATAGGTCCTGAAAAACACTTCCCCAATTAAACACCCTGAACATAGACTTCCATTGGAATCGATAAGGCGCAACCTCCTGCCTGAAAATACACTCTGAAGTGAATTTATGAACCCGTTTTGCATTTCATTGAATTAATTCTCTAGATTGGTCAACAATCTCGCGAAACTCCATCCGAGCCAGTTGTACAAATGAATTCTCAAAAAAAGAAATTTCCACTTTTTTCTTCTACAGTAATCCAGTTAAACTTTGATTTTTAAGATGGAATTTAATTATTTCATGAACTATTTCACCAAATTCTAATCAATATTTTTTTGCGATTTACTCTAAGTCAATAAAGTTTGAATGTAGCTTACTTAACTACTCTCAACTTGGGCCCCCAATGTTTTGCCATCAACAGGAGAATTCTAACAGCTCTTCAGTGTCGTTAATTACTTCAGCAACACCGACATTTTTCCTCTAATTTTCGAAATCCGCAGCTTCCAGTACGTTTTTGTTAATTGGTTTAGAATAAGATATAAATTAAATATTCTCGGTTAGAATTTAATAAAAAAATATAATTTTATTTTCGATTTATTTCGTACAATTGACAAACGTAGACTAACTCTACTGTTAATTGTTAATTTTAATTAAACCCAACCAAACCCACGTGACCGCTGACTCACTGTGGTCAGGGTTATCTGCTAACCACTTCCAACAAAGTTGAGGGAATGTTTCACTTTTAATTCAAGGCTGCCAATAAGATTCTTTATTTGTGATAGTTCGTGTGAAAGGAGCTGGTGAAATGGATTTTCCGACGGGAAATGATCGTAGATGATGGATGATATTTCAGAAAAAAACGTATTCTACTGTTCAATTTGGAAAATATGGACAAGTTTTAAATTTCCTTGCTGAATTTTTGCTTCCTCAGTTTTTATAGCGATGAGCTGAGAGGCGTTTTAGTTGGTTAAATTGTTTTTCGCTTCAAACGATGGATGTGAAGCCCCCTGAAAAGATTCAATTTCGAATATCACTTTTGTGAATAATCCTACCCGACTCGGTTATAACTTATGTGGGCCTGTCTTCTTTAACTATTTCCTTTTTATATCTTGCTGACAATTTTGAGCCTACACGTTTTTTTTCTCTTTACATGAATTATTTGTCCTACCTGATATTCTTTAGCGTGTTCCCTATTCTCATTATGAAATCTCAATATTATCCTTCCTAGATTTTTCTAATTGTTCCAAGCTTGAATATACAGTTCTCCCGTAAAAAATTTCAAGGGTTTTTCCCCTATTACCGAATGAATGGTGTAAATTATACTCGTAAACTGATCTTTCCAGAAGTTCTTCAAATGTGCGATGAGCTCCATCTGTTTTGAGACATCTCATTATTTCCGAGAGTCTCGAGTGAAACCTCTCGACCTGGCCGTTAACCTCGCTTTGATAAGCGGGTGTGCGGTAAATGTCAATGCCGAATTGGTCATGCATCAAAAATTGTATGGATGCGGCATTAAGAGATTTTCTCCATTGATTACAATGCACTTTGGCACTCCGTAGAAAAATATTAATTCTCTGAGAGATGGCCGTACATCTTCAATGGCTCTAGGCTTGAGGACCCTAGCTTGAGTTAACTTACTGAATTTATCCAGACTTGTTAAAATTAATTGACGTTCTGTTGAATAAATGTCGATATGAACCGTATGTCCTGGGTATTCGGGGATACGAGTAGACTTTAAGGCTGGGTTGTTAGGATGCCTATCGTACTTGCTTTCTAAGCAGACAGTGCATTGCTTGACTATATTTTTTATTTTTGCACTCATCTTGGGGAAGTAATACTTTTCCATGATCTGTTGCATGTTCTCCTTTCAATTTCGGTGGAATCTAGCATGGGTTTTGATTATAATTTCATCCTGGGCAGACTCATCCCGAACGTTCTTGACTTCTCTCTGAGTAAAACGATTTTCGTACATTCTAAAGTAGAGAGTATGAATTTGCTGAATGAGTCCCATTGCTGCTTCGTTTATTTTCAGGCCGTTAATTATGTTAGGGTTCAAATACCTCTTAAAAATTCCAATCATGTTCTCTTGGATATATTGCGGTTCAAAAAATGTATGTTTATAATAATTTGGGAAGGGTCGTTCCAACTGGTAAGTACTTTTTTCACCTACATTAAGCATGGTTTGTGTTCGGAAGCTGTTGATAGGTGTTATCAAATTATGAGAACAACTGTCGTCACTGTGGGAACTAGCCGTCATTGAATTAATATTTGATTGCGTTGGCTTTCTTGAGAGGGTATTGGCTACTATATTAGCTTTTCCGGGCTTATATTGGAGTTGATAGTTGCAGTCCTCCAATATTCCCTTCCGTCTCTTCAATTTTATATAAGCATTACGATTGTTCAACGCATATGTTTAGAGGCTGATGATCAGTAAAGATCTTAACCTTGCGTGTCCGTATAGCAAATTATGCAATGATTTCAACGCTCAAATGATGGCCAACATTTCTTTCTCGTTGGTTGCATAATTGATCTCATTACGGTGAAGCGTTCGTGATAGAAAGGTTATAGGCCCTTCCTCCTGCGACAGCACCCCACCGAGGGTATTCTGAGATGCATCGGTAGTCAACTCAATATCCTTTGTGAAATCAGGATGAACCAACATAACTTCCTGGAAATCAAGGAATTCTTTATCTTTTGAAAAGCATTAAGTACCTCCTGGTTTAATTGGATCTTTACCTTGCTGTTGAAGTTTTTGGATATTCTTCCTTCTTCCCCTCTTAGAAGCCAGAATAAGGGGTTTGCAATCTTAGCAAAATCAAGCACAAAGCGTCTGTAGTAACATGCCATGCCTAAGAAGGGTTGAAGTTCCTTCAGGGAGGTAGGAGGCGGAAAGTCTACTATAGACTGTACTTTATGTGGATTTGATTTAATGCCTTCAGCTGAAACAATAACCCCAAGAAATTCTACTTCGTTCTTTAAAAATTCACATTTATCGATTTGTATCTTGAAATCGGCGTTCTGTAGGGTTTCAAACACAATATCCATGTTCTGTAATAGCTCATTTTGGTCTCGGCCATAAATGATGATATCATCTACGTCGGGTTGACACCTGCGTCTTATAGTTTCTCTTGGCGAATCTTCAATGGCCCGTTGAAATGTTGGTTGTCCGTTCTTTGGACCAAATGCTAAGCAGGTAAACTCGTCTTTACCATCATTTACAGAAAAAGCAGTTTTTTCCATATCCTTTGGACACATTGGAATTTGATGGAAACCGCTTTTTAGATCAATGACTGTGTAAAATTTGTTGTGGCCAAGGTTTACCAGAGTCTCATTTATTTCGGGTACGAGATATGTGTCCGGAACAGTGACTTCATTTAATTTCCTATAAACGATAACCAACCTGTATTTTTTTCAGATGCGTCCATCTTCTTCGAAACTACCCAAACCGGTGCATTATAAGAAGACCTAGATGGACGAATAATACTATCTTTAAGAAGTTTTTGTATTTCTTGATCCACTACGGGTTTCAATGATCTCAGCTGAGAGCTTTTCGTCCGACTCACTAAAGAGGTTAGGGTATTTATCACTGATGTGGAATAGTTTGTTAGATTGCTCATTAGAGAGATGTGCTGTTCTTACTACTATGCTGTGAACTGCTTTAGATGTATGTTTTTTAATGGGGATTTTCAAAGAGTCAAAGATAGTAAAATGCTCTCCAGCTGTATACATGACTGCTCGCAAATCCTTTAGACTGTCATTACCTAAAATTCCATGAAATGACATAAGCGTATGAAGGACGAAAAATTTGAAAGGTGGAACCGAAGGACCGAAAAGATTAATCAAGGCATAATGAGTAATTTGAATATTTCTTCCCACGGAATTAGCAAAAAAAGAGTCTTTCATTGGGATAATATAACTTTACGCAGCTTGGCTTATATAATTTTTATTTGAGCCAGTATCTATGAGAATTTTCATTATAAATCCGCCCTTCATCCAGTACTCAAAATACGGGAGCAAACGGCTCGTTAATCTAAACAAGTTGGGTAGACAGACCTATGCTCATGTCAGAAGGGTTTTGTACTCAACTTACAAAATGCAGTAACCAGCTATGAATAAAATCAAGAAACATGTCAAAGACGATTTTATTGGAGAAAATGTGAAATTCGAGGATCATACTATTATTAACAAAGTTGAAAGAGTTTTGACTTCTGAGGTATTTGTTAGATTTGTACCCATAAATATCTCCCTTGATAATTTTTTCAGATTTTTTAGATCACGGGTGTCCATTCGCGAGGGAGGAAACACATTTTTCATGTATTTCCCCCCCTGTGCCCCCACTGAAGCAAAAACGGTCAGTTTAAGAACTGTTTTGAAAAGCTCTCATAGAGAGCTTTCAGTTGATAATCATATCGGCTACCTTTCATGAAATTTTTTTTCCAGGGGTCACTTCTCTGTACTGTAATCATCGATTCATGGCCTATTTTTTCGAATCCTAGAATGGTTACAAAGCCCTTTTGCTAGGAGCACTCTCCTGCCTCTTCGATTTGTTTCAATTATATGTACTCATCTTCATGATACCTATCATTCCTGCAATTTTCATGCAAATCCTAGCAAAGCTGTAGTGTCTAAGTCGGTAAAAAGCGCATATGGCTCCATAGCCATATGTTTCCATAGTAATACAGTGCATATTGTTCCATAGTAATACAGGAAAATTCAAATCGCTATAACTTCGTCAAATACTATTCAATCTTAATGAAACTTTCAGAACAGATCAATCTTATAAAAAGTCATCTGTTGGCAAAGCTTTATTGAATTTAAGGGTACCGTTTAGATTTTATTCAAGAAAACATAAAATCGATAAATCATACTATTACTAACAAAGTTGAGTGAATTTCGACTTCTCATGTATTTGTTGTTGTTGTACTCATGAAGGCCTACATTCGTGATTTTTTTCAGATTTTTCGGATGGAAGGTGTCCAATCGCGAGGGGGGGTACGCGAAAAGTTCGTACGTTTCCCCTTCCCCTGCCCCCCTCGGTACTCATAAGGCAATTTTAAGACTTGTTTTGAAAAGATCTTATTAAGACCTTTCCAATGACACCCTACTCGACTACCAATGGTGAAAATTTTTTTTTGAGGGGTCACCTCCCTATATGGGGAGACCCCCCTTGAACCCCTTTAAAAAAATTTTTCACCCCTGAACTTTGAAGAGGTCACCACTTCTGACCTTTCCACAAAGTTTCAAGGCTGTAGCCTTTATAGTTGCGGAGAAAAAGTGCTGTGACATACAGACGGACGGACGGACGGACGGACGGACGGACGGACGGACGGACGGACAGACGGACACAGGTCGTGATTGCAATAGGGTTTTGTATTTTAGTACAAAACCCTAAAAATGCACGTTCTGGAAGGCAGAGGTTACGTTTGGCTCGCATTAGTCCAGCACTTCAGGCTCTGTATCCATACATGCCTCGTTTCCAAGTTCAGATGATTGAACAAAGTCAATCAAAGACTGGTCATGATGTTGGCCATCATGCGTCATGGGTTCGTTATACCCAGCAATCTCCTTATCTAAGTTTGAACCTTGCGTAAAATGTATTCGTTGTTGTTTCGAAGGATAATGAATGGATTGGTTACTGTCTCTTTTCAGGGGAAATCGCTGTCTTTGCTTGGGTCGATTTTGATAATTTACATTCATCGAGTGGATAGACTGGTCCACGTCCATGAGCTCTGGCCTATCTCGAGTTTACGGTGGTAGTTGCCAATGAAGGAATTGCTGCCTTGGAATCTGATAGAATTGGGGGTTAGGATAGGGATTTTAAGGCCTATTGAAACCTGGATTTTGATTAGGCCTTGGGTGAAATCCAGGTTGCACTAAAGGGTTTGTGGGGAAAAAGTATCTAGGGAGTGGAAGCGGTGCTGCCTGCTGGAGATTTCGAGGCGCTAGTATTGGTACCTGCAGAATGTTTCTTTGCCTTGGAGGTACTGGTGGAGTAGTATTGTCCTGGATTCGGCGCAATGCATTATTGCTATTTTGAGCGTAATTAATTCTGTAATTGACATTAACATGTTTCAAGCATAACCTCAAAGCATGTGGGAGATCAACAGGTTCTTGCATTGTCAAAAGATGCGATAAATATCCGTTAACACCACAAATAAATGTGTCTAAAGCTTTGTTTCTGAAAGTCTGTACCATTATATTGGAAGCTTTTTAAGTGAAAGATGGTGATACACTTCCTGATAGAACCCTTGGATACTGTTCAAACCTGAATCAAGGAGCTCATTTGATATTCCAGAGTATTTATATTCCCCTTATCAGCGGCGTATTTAATCCCAATTAAGTGCAGTGTTTTAAGACTCCAACGCTACATCTGCTTGACCGACAATCTTATTTCTAATTAAAATTTAGTTGATCCTTTGAGATAATTATAGAGTCTCAGCACTCTTCCTACACTTTTTCGCCAGGAGCTAAATTCTCCTGGCTGTCCTGAGAATTCCCTTAGACCTTTAATCACCTCGGGAATTCTGTCCATTTCACATAAATTTCCCAGTTGATCTTCATTGATCACTTGGTCTCCTCACTCAGTTGGGTCAATAACTGGATTCAACAATTATTGAATTAAACGGGGACATTCCTTCTGTAAAATATTGGCCACTAAACTTTCCACGTGGGCGTTCATATTGACAGGTTCTTCCTCTGGTTCGGGGCCAGGAGAATTTCTAACGGGATTCGGATGGTTATTTGATTGAGTAGAGTGGGTCGAATCAAATTTTCGTGCCGGGCCATATTTAATGAGAAGGATACTATCTCCAATGAATGATGTAAGGACACTATCATAAATAATTTTAATCTTGAATTACGTACTTACTTGATTTTCTCTTTCCACACTGTAACTTTCACTCAACTTTTTAGGCTATTTTATTTAAAACTTACTTTCTCGAATATTCATTTATTTGCATTCAATTTTCACTTTCACTTGAAAATGATGGATTCTATAAAAACCATTAGATTTTAAATTAACCGATATTATTCTCAAAGTCTGTATGGTCCAGTGGTTAGAGCATGAGACGCATAAGCCAAAGGTCCCAGGTTCAAATCTCGTTGGTGAACAACGTGATTTAGTTCAGGGAATTTTTCGGACAGGCTACGAGTTTTCACTCATTGGTGGTATGTACTGATTTAACCAGATCATATCATAGCTGAGCAGACACACGGGAGCATGGTACTGACCAAACCAACTTCCAAAAAAACCAATCTGGTCATGAAAATAAGATACTCTAACTATCTCTAAGCGAAGGCCTGAGAGGGGCTGTAGTGCTAAAAAGAAAGAAGATTCTCAAAATTACTTCTTAATTTTTCAATAATCTTGCACTTAAATTAAATTTTCCTTAAAATTCACTAGAGGCATTCCACCACTTACCCTAATGATAAGAAGAATTTCATTCTAGAGGCGGCTGCTGATTTGTTCAGCTACTTTTTCTCTGCTATCAGATTACTAGGTTAGAATTTAATAAAAAAATGTAATTTTACTGTCGGTCTATTTCGTACAATTGACAAACGTAGACTAACTCTACAGTTAATTGTTAATTTTTATTAAACCTAACCAAGTCCACGTGACCGCTGACTCCAACAGGTGAATAGTCTCACCTGAGATTTATGGAAACTGCAACGTTGTGTCTGGAGAGTGTCCGGTGATTTTCATTGAATGTGGGAAAATATAAATTTCGAAATATGATGACGCTAGTAAGCGTCTTAAATGTGGGAAAACCTTGGGTTGCTGAGTTTTTGTTCGTGTATGATAAATTACACTCGTCTTGGTGATTACACTCCTCAACGTCTACGTTGTTTTACCCCCTAGACCATAAAGCGTGCCAACCTACACTTTGAGGTTCCTTTGTGCCTTCCCTGCAACGCATCACTGCGACTAATCGTTTCGGGGTTTTTGAACTTTGAGTTCTCCAAGTTTAAAGTTGATTGTACCAATATTTCTGGGAGTGTCACAAGAATATTGCTGCTACTTGTGACTTAATGTTGGACATAGATAGTGCAGCTTGTTTTCCCCTACTCACGGTTTACAATCGGTTGCTAGATTATTATTTTACATGATGACAGGTACAGATGTCATCGCATGTTTAGTTTTCAATCAAATCATTATTGAGTATTTTGCCAGTGCGCAACAAGGTCGAATTTGTAATTGTTACTGCATTATTTCGTTGTCAACTAGCATACACAGCAATAAATGCCAACATCAAATTTTAGTTTAACTCATTGAATCAGATATGCACTGCTCAAAAAACTTTCTACGCATTTCAAATAGCAATACTATGATTGCTGATGCTCTATTTAAACTTTCAATATTCGAGGACATTAGAATATGAAGACATCTTGTTGCGAATCCTGGCCGTGCAGGCACTCTCCCATTCACAAATTCAAGCTGTATGGTTATAATCTTTTACCTTCTTTTGGGCACATATAATGTTTATTTTCTTATTTCCTTTAAATAAAAATATTTAATCATTTACCTATTCTATTGTTACCCATCATTATTAATGTTACATTTTCTCTTTTATTTTTAAAACCAAAAAATAATATTCTTATCTTCCTCACTAACAAAATTTCATTCTTTACTTTTTACTAACGAAATCTCATTCTTTCCTACCTACTAACAAAATTGTATTCATACCATTATCCAATTTAATCCCTACATGACACTTCTACTCGTTAAGAGTACAATCCCTCATTGTAACGACAACAGGTGACAGGCAAATTTGCTTGCTGTTTTATTAGTGGGAGAATATCGAAAGCTAGTATAGATGCTAGCATATTGGACTCTCAATCGGGGGGCCTACTGGGGCCGTGGGTTCCAGTTCCCCCGGGCACAAGGAAATCTGTTCAGTTTCGTCAAATGCTATTGTTTCTGGGTGCATGAGGAGTTGTATATTTATTTATTTTCGTTATTTTATACATCCATGAATCCAATTACAAAATATGTAACGAATAGAGAACTCAGCTGCACTTCATTATAGCGAAGTGATACGCGTACTAAAAAATTAATTAAAATAAATATCAGTTCGAGCAAAGAACACAATGAATAAGTTAGCTGAACACGTTCTTGTGGTGGGACGCATATAAAGCCTTTCCCGAAGATTGGAAACAGACCTAAGAATCCTCTCTTTTTTTTGAGGACCTGCAAGCACCCATCGTAGGAGCTGTAAGGGAGATTATGTTCGTAGAATAGAGATCGTATGAGGTTACGCTGCACAGTCTCAACAGCACTCGATAGATTGGTATAGTGAGGAGACCATACTTGGGAGGCGTAAGAGTACAAATAAATGGACGCTGGTAAATATGTTAAAGGACTTGCAGGAGGACTGTAAAATAAAACCAGTGACACTTGAAGCTCTACTAGTTATGCACAAAATATGGATGTCAAATTTCAATCCTGGGTCAAATACTACTACCAAATCTTTAAATTTGTCCAACAACGATCCATAACTCTGGTATTCATATAATACTGGATGAATTTTATTGATGAGTCTCAGGCGAAAATATTTTAGGATAATAAAAGGAAGTAAATTACGTTGACACCAATTTTGAAAATTCTCAAGATCATTTTGAAGGTATGAGCAGTCTTTGCTGGAGTTAATGGAACGATAGATTTTAAATCATCAGCGTAAAGAAGAAAATTAGAGGACAGGCATTGGAGAACGTCATTAATGAAAATGTTAAATAGCAAAAAGCATCAAATTAATCCTTAAGGAACATTGGGTTTCGGACTAGATGAGGCTGACGCAAAAAAAAATTTTCTATGCAAGGGTGCTGGAGTGATGGGATAAGAAGGATAAAATTCCAGGGAGGTTTGAGTCGGAAACACGGAACAACCGGGGTTTTTAGCCAGAAGGCCATAATCCACACTATCAAAGGCTTCGGTATATGACATCAACTTGTTGGCTCTTGTCAAAAGCAAGGGAGATGGACTTCGTATGTTCTAACAGCTAAGTTATTGTCGAACGACCTTAATGAAGCTATGTTGTTCGTTCGCAAACAGGATACTTATGGTATCGTATCTAATGTTATGCACAATTCACTAAAAGAGCTTGCCCAAACAAGACAGCAAAATAATCGGATGATAGTTCGAGATTTCATAATGGTCTCCGGACTTATATATTGGAAAAATATCAACATGCTTTCAGACAAGAGGAAACCAGCAGGAAGAAAGGCTGATATTGAAAATAATTGATAGTGGGGTAGAAAATGAGGAAGATAATGACTTTACGAGCAGATTTGGTATTCCATCAGGACCCGGATCACAATTAATGTCAAAAGTGAGCAGTACACTTTTAATTTCCAACGGAGAGGTCACGATAGAGTGCACAATAGGGGAAGAAGAAAGATACGATGAGAATTCAAGCGCTTGAAACCTTAAATGTGGAGAAAAAAAATTAAGCGAAAAGGTCACAGATAGCTTGGCCCATCAGAAACTTGGCAATTATGCCATGAGAAGATATTAGGATTACAGGATGTTGTTTCCAAGAAATAGATGTATGACCAGAAGGGCTTAGTACTATTAGATTGCAGTGATGTTTCAATCATATAATAATAAGATCGCATTGCGTTCTTAACCCCTTTTTTAGGGTTTTGTAAAATAATTTTACAAAACCCTACTAAAATCGCGTCCTGTCTGTCCGTCTGTCCGTCTGTCTGTCCGTCTGTCTGTCCGTCCGTCCGTCCGTGTGTCACAGCAGTTTTTCTCGGAAACTACTTAAGCTAGAAACATCAAATTTTGTATGTAGATGTAAAGTGGTGTTCTATTCAAAGTTCAACTACAAAAAAAATGTTATAAGGTATTTAAGGGGGGTCTCCTCATATAGGGGAGTGACCCCCCGAAAAAAAAATTTCATTGAAGGTAGCCGATATGGGTATCAAATGAAAGGTCTTGATGAGAACTTTTCAAAACAGGTCTTCGTTTGGCAAAGTTTGCTTCGAGGGGTGCACAGGGAGGGGAAATACACGAAAAATTTGTGTCCCCCCCCCCCTCGCGATTGGACACCTTACATCTGAAAAATCTGAAAAAAATCATGAATGTAGGCTTTAATGAGTACAATAACAACAAATACGTTAGAAGTCGCAATTCACTCAACTTTGTTAGTAATAGTATGATTTATCGATTTTATGTTTTCTTGAATAAAATCTTAACGGTACCCTTGAACTCAATGAAATTCAGTACACAGATGACTATTTGTAAGATTGATCTATCCTAAAAGTTTTGTAAAGATTGATAGCGGTTTGAATTTTCCTGTATTACTATGGAACAATATGCGCTGCATTTATTACTATGGCAACATATGGCTATGGAACAACATGCGATTTTTACCGACTCAGACGCTACAGTTTTGCTAGGATTTGCATGAAAATTTCAGGAATGATAAGTATCATGAATATCTTTGAGAATCGGTTCAGCTAGTGGTATCAGTAATCGTAAAACAAAATAGTGGCTGTTTTAAATGCGGAGATTGAATAATTTTGAGTTATTTTTCCCAACTTCAACGTTTAAGATGCATGCTTTGAACACTTGATTCAATTTAATGAATGACTGAAGATGAGTACCTACAAATAATACTCATAAGTGAAACAAGTCAAGGAGGTGAGAGAGAGCTCCTAGCAAAAGGGTTTCGTAACCATTCTAAGATTCGAAAAAATTGGCCATGAATGGATGATAACAGTACAGGAGAGTGGCCCCTGAACAAAAAAAAAAAAATTCATCAAACGTAGCCGATATGAGTATGAAATGAAAGTTTTCATGGGAGCTTTTGAAAACAGTTCTCAAACTGTTAGTTTTTGCTTCAGTGGGGGGAAAAATATGTTTCCTCCCTCGCAAATGAACATTTGGAATAATTATCAAGGGAGGTATTTATGAGTATAACATTAATAAAAACCTCAGAAGTTGAAATTCGTTCAACTTTGTCAATAATAGTATGATCTTCGAATTTCATATTTTCTCCAATAAAATCATCTTTGACATGTTTCTTGATTTGATTCGATCTGGTGACTGCGTTTTGTAAATTGAATACAAAACCCTTCTGACATGAGCGTAGGTCTGTTTACCCAACTTGTTGACTTCTTTAAGAAGTAGTTGGTAGTTAACGAGGTCAATGTTAGTGTTGGACTTCTGGAATTTTCTGCGCGCCTGCTCCTTCAAATAGAGAGTGTTTGAGACGTCAGCAAAAATCTGGAACGATCTTTTTCCGAGGGGAACGGCAGATAGGCCGTAATTTATAATAATGCTACTGAGATTTCTTTTAGCTCCACATTTCTCATTCTTGCCTTTTGAACGTCGATTATAGTATCATCTCCCTTCAATTAGCTTTACCAGGAAAGCTTCATTGCTTTGGACAATTTTTGGCAAAGAGTTAGTGGCACTTTTGATAACCAGATGCTGAGCCTTTTTGTCCCCTTTTGTTCCGCTTTCGAGAGGACCAATTGGAAGTCAGCTTTGAACTCCACATTTTTGACTGTCTGCTTTTTTTTCACATACCCCAGATGAAAAGGGCTGCAACACGTTCTTTTCCCAATTGTCATTGAAAGAGCGTTTACCGATGCGGTGTGGGTTCAACTTTTCAACTCAGCCTATCTGCGGTGATAGGGTTGGATATTCTTAACAAGTTTTCCTTTCTCACCGGTACATTCTTTCACGTCTTCGTTAACATTCTTTTGGATTGCGACAGTGTAACTCATCTTTTTCAAGATGGTACTAATTTTTCGCACTTTTTACTTTTGTTTGCTTCTATGTATGTATACACTCCTAGCAAGTGCAGACTTTATTGAAGCGTGTAGTCCACTATTAGTTGACATTTAATTAAAAAACTATTCAGGCTATCAGCTCTGTTCTATATCTGACTACTATTGCCCTTTGGGGTATTGTGGCTAGTAAGCAGTCCCTCACAATATTCGGAGCAAAAAGTGCTGGTTAAAAATCTGTCTTTGTAGTAAATTGGATAGGGTAAAAATGACAGTTAAGGACTGCAGTTATGGTTTACTGCCTCGGCAAAAGAGATTGGTGGATTTGGCGAGATTGACCTTGTCTGGGGACGTGTGAACGTGCTTGCAGGCTAGAATTGTGGTGTCGTGGGGCGGGTTCTTTTCCCCAGCATAAGGACCCACTACAAAAATTTCGCATTCACGAATTGAAAAGATTCAAGCGGATAGTGACTGAAGTCGAGCGGAAGGCCACTTTACCCTGCAGGATCACTTGAAACGCATAAAAAGGGTGAGCTCATTATAGTGGAGGACCCCGCCAACGGGGCGGGTCCCATACCCAGTCAGGATCAAGAACCGAAAGGACAAACCGAGTTTAAAGGTTGTGTTTCCATTTTTATTTCATGAATTTTATTAAAAACTTTATTTATTAAAGATAACCTAGGATGAAACCAAACAATTTGGCAATGATAATCTGCTGCCTGCTTTATGTAACGTCTTCACAAATGTACTCGAATCCTAACTACACTCAGTTTTGGGTCAACACAATATATCATATTACTGGTTATGTTACCATGAGAACCATTTTTAATTCAGCAATTATCCATTAGCAGCTTGTAAAAAAAGAATAATTGCATGACCCATTTAAATGCGTGAAAATTTTGGTTTATGTGCGGAGGTGCTCCCTATAACGGGCTACAAAGTGGAACCTACACTACAAGAAAAATTCATACATACATAATATGCATTTATTTCAAAATAACTATTTGCATCCAATTCCACCCCAATAATAAATCATAAATTTAGTTTCCCAATTTTCTTATCAAAAAAAATTTATGAAAATTAAATATAATCATATAAAAAGACGAAAAATTTAGGAAATTAGAATATTGTATAAAAAGACAAAAATTTATATGTAATTTTTTTTTATATTTAATTTTCTTTATTAGAATGTATGCGGTACAGAGGCCTTGTAATATAGTAGGTGTTCTGACAAAGTCATTTCACGATCGTTTGAGCATTACTTAAAACTATGCATATTATCGTATTTCTATGTGATCATTACAATTAGCTAGAGGAAAATTTAGGCAAAAACCTCTACTGAACTTATTACTAGCTTAACATAACTTAACTATCTACTTGTAACCAGCTCAAATCTATGAGGCTAGGTTACGGCCAAAAGATAGGTGGTAGCAACTGCTGATTTTCAATTCGCCAGGGCATGAATTAGCGGATTGGGCGAGTCATTTGCTTTCGCGATTAATTTTTGAAGGTGCGATGCAGCGAGCTTATAAATTCGACTAACGCCAGCAAGGGTGTGTGACTTTTCAGAAGAGAAGTAAAACGGTTTATTAAGTACCATTTTCAGGTATCTATTTTGGGTGATCTGAAGCTTTGTTACTAGATATTTAGCACATTGGATCTAGGCAGGTGAGCCGTATAGGATGATCGGTTGGATTGCCATTTTGACGATGAGGACTTTGTTTCTGGTGTTGAGACGTGAATATAATATAACACACCCCCATACTTGTTGAACCTTTTACAAGCATTTTTAACTGATAGGAAGTTCCAGGTCAAAGTAGGGGAAAGCATTTCCCCAGTGAAAAGCATAAGACAAAAATTTAAGAAAAACTTGAAAACATTAATAATTGTATCGAAAAACAAAAAATTCAAGAAAAATTTTAGAAAATTAATAATTGTACATAACAAAAGACAACAAAACGGTACGTAACCGGTACCGCTATTAATAAAAAAAAAATATTATAAACAATATAAATATAAAGAAGTTAAATCTAATACATGAAAAAAATAATATAAAATTTATATTTATAGTAAAAAAAAATATTTTATTAAATTTTATAATTTACAAAATTTAAATATGAATTAATTAAATTTTTCAAATCTGCACTTAAAATTTGGATCAGTGTTATGCCGGTTTTCGATCAGTTTGCTTAAGCGACTACTTGATTTCTTTACCTTTTATTTAATACCCATAATAGCTGACTTTAGAGAAGTTTGTTTTTCCAAAGGTCATCCCTTATATGGGGAGGCCTCCCTTAAAATTCTTTAAGAGTGTTTTTTGTAATGAAAGTGTAAAGAAAAAAATTTCATGTTTCTTTCTTATGTGGTTTGCGAGAAAACTTACTGTGACACATGGATGGACGGACAAACAGGTTGCGGTTTGAGTGGGATATTGTCGCTGATTCCAAAAATTATACTTCAATTTTTTTAGGGCGTTTTGGAGTTAGTTTCCTTTTGTTCCTCTTAAAGGTTTTTATTATTCATTCATTGTATTTTAGTAATAGTTTGATTTGGATCCACATCTAGATTCAGGTTTATCTGTTTATTCAATTTTTTTTTTTTTTTTTTTTTTCTTTAAAAGCCGTCGGGCCTTGCTTAGTTGTGTGAGCAGACGCGTTTCGACTACTTTGAGTCATCTTCAGTGTCTAAAGATGTGTTGAAGGGAGCGACTTTATATAGTCGTAGGATGGGTAATTAGCGAATAGGTAATTAGCGGATGGGTAATTAGCGGATGGATAATTAGCGGATGGGTAATTAGTGGATGGGTAATGAGGTCAGGAAGTAAATTACTCAATTATACCAGGTAGGGGGATATTATGTTTTTGTTTTTTTTGCTTGTTGGCTTTCCGTTTGTTCTGTTTCATCTCGTTTCCGTTTTCGTCTAAGAGTGTGGTCTAGGACTGAGAAAATTGCGTCGGAATTGGTAACAAGTTGTTCGTTGATAATGTCACCGTCTGTCTTTCTATGTTTATAAATTTCAAGCCTTTCTAGGATGTCAAGTCTCGGTCCTTTGTTTTGTTTGTGTAGCAATTTCATAGAGTTTGTCATAGCATCAGGCTCATGTGCGTGGTTTTGTAGGTGCGTCGCATAATTGGAGTCTGCCTTGTTGTATAAGAAAGATCGTAGGTGCTCTTTGTATCTTGTCGTTAGTTTTTGTGTTGTCCTTCCTATATATACCATGTCGCAGTCCTTACATGTCAGTTTGTATATGCCGCTGCCTTCGTATATCGATGTGTCATTCAGTTTTGGCTTCAGTTTGTTTCCAATGTTGTTGTTCGTTTTGAATGCAGTTTGCAATTTGTATTTCCTAAGGAAGTTTGATAGTTTGTATGTCTCTTTGCCTACGTATGTTAACGATACCCACTGTTGGTCGTTCTTATGAGTTTCCGTCGGTTGGCGTTCCTGTTTTTGTTTGTACTGTGTGACTAGTTTGTCAATGTCGCATTGTTTGTATCCGTTATTATTAGCTATTCTGTAAATGTTGTTTAGTTCGTTGGAATAGTTAGTAGGAGTCATGGGGATGGAGTGAAGCCTCTGCACCATTGATCTGTACGCTGCTAGCTTATGTTGTGCGGGGTGGTTAGATGTGTCATGTATGGTATGATCAGTTGTGGTTGGTTTTCTGTATATTTTGTAGTCCAATCGTGTTTGTTCACGTGTCACAGTTAGGTCCATATAGTTGAGTTGTCCGTTTGTTTCTTTTTCCATAGTGAACTTTATATTCGGGTGAATTTCATTCATATAGGCAAGTAGTTCGTCTTGTTTATTTTCTTGTGAGTCAATAACAATGAAACAGTCATCCACATATCGTCTGTAAAATATTACATTGAATCTTTTGACAACTTTGGGTAAAAAGACTTCTTCCAAAGATTGTAAGAATATTTCTGACATTATTGAGGACATTGGATGTCCCATACCCAGACAGTCTTTGGCAATGTATGTGTTGCTATTGAACTTAAAATAGTTCTGTTTGATTGTGGTCTTTATGAGATTGAGTATTTGATCTGTGAATCGTCGGCTGTTGTTGAATGAAAGTTTTTCTTTTAGTATGGCCAGTGTTTTATCGACAGGGATAGACGTATAGAGGTTGGTGATGTCTAATGATAAAAGTTGACAATTTTCAGTCAATTTTAAAGAAGTGGTAGAATTTGCTAGCTCGCGGCTGTTCTTTAATGCGTATTTGTCGTCAAGGTGCACGGCATCAGCCATTATCGTTGCCAAGTACCGTGCTAATTGGTATGCAGGAGCTGGGCGGTAGTTGACAACAGGACGGATAGGAATATTGGGTTTGTGGAGCTTAGGTTGTGCTTTAAGGGGTGGTGTGCATGGATTTGGGTTTATGTAGCGTTGCTTAGTATTAGGAGGAATAATTAGTGGGGATTGTATAATGGCAGTACGTAATTCCGCTTGGAACCTATTGGTGGGGTCTTTGTTTACCAGTTTGTAGCCGTTGGCGTTAATGAAGTCTATTGTTTTTTGTACAAAGTCCGTTGTTTTTAGGATCACCGTTGTATGTCCTTTGTCAGCCTTTGTCACTGTGAGTAGGTTATCCGTTAGCTTTGTCTGAATGTGTCCTAATATCTTATGGTCTTCGTGGAAATCCGTTTTGTTTATGCTAGTGCGTATTTTTTGTAGTATGTCTACTGCAGTATGCCTTGCATGTGTCTGTTGTTCCTGCGGCAGTTTGTTAATGGCTAGTTCAGTGTCGATTACTAGTTGTTCTAGGTCTTTGTTGCGGTTTGTATTATGTAAGTTGTGTTTCAGTCCCTTATTTAACAGCTCCATTTCTTGTGTCGTAAAAGGCGTATCTGATAGGTTTTAAAAGGCGTATCTGATAGGTTTACAGTTTTTTTCCTTGAAAAGCCATTGGGCCTTACTTTGTTGTGTTTGAATCCTTTAAGTGATCTTTAGTGTCTCAAAGGAGTCAAAACGCATCTGCTCACACAACAAAGCAAGCCTCAGAGACTGTTCAAGAAAGAGAAGCTAGGCCTGCGGATATCAAATAAACAAAATAATTGGCTACATGTAAATTATACTTGAAGAAATATCAACTTTTGCCTTTAGAGATTATTTGGAAGAAAACTGTATCAGGAAAGATTGCGTTCTGAAAAGGTAAAGAAAGCCCTCCTTTCTCAAATTCAATTCATCAAATCAACTCGAAATCTTAAGAAAATACGTAGGTATAAAGTCTGTTGAGTGCGGACATTGAATTACGTGCTGCTAATTAAGTTGCTTTTAGATTAGCTAAACTTTTTTAATTGGATCATTTCACCCTTTTCACATCAACTTAATGTAAATCCATACGACAAATTCGCTCTACATTTGAAGCTTATCTAACGTCGCGCGGATATCGATCACTCTTTCGGATGGCTCCGATAGCTTTTTTTTAAATTACTATATATGGAATTGTTTGCAGCTACATATAAATGAGTTGCATATTTTGAATAATAATTTTTCTGAAATTTTTCTGAGCATGGTGGTCGCCATCACCGGTGTGTATCTTAGAGTGATGGCCTGAGGAGAATTAGTGCACACGTCGAAACCACCTTCTTCTAACATTTTTCTTCTCTAATAATTTTTCAGAAAAATTATTATTCAAAATATGCAACTCATTTATATGTAGCTGCAAACAATTCCATAAATAGTAATTGCTTTTAGATGTTAATTAAGGCAAATTTTATTATCCGTTAGAAAATATTTTCATTAAGCTTTCTTGTAGTTACTTTAAATTACATGCATAAAATCAAGAAACCTAAGCATTACAAAATTATATAGCTTTAATTTTCTTCAACATTTGACAGTTATTATACAGCTTTCTTAGACACACGTAACTTTTCCGCCTCACATCACGTCAAACCTTCTTTTCCTAGTCATCCGCGTTCAACTTGGATACCTGACATGCACGAAACACCACCACTGTGAAAACTCCAACCACCATCCAGCAGTTACCTATATTAAAAATATGATTTAAGACACTTTACTGGACACACTCATGACATTTACAATGAATCATAAATCATCAGCGCACCCATCCTAAATGCAAGACACTTTTTTTTCAAGAAAAAGGAGGAATAACCATAATGTTGATTCGACATTCACTGCAATGAGAGGTTTCGACGCCATGAACAGACGACGGAAAAACGTATAAAAATTTACTTGATTTACGATTAGATTTGGTTTCATACCGTGGCGAAATCTATTTTACGTTTCAACGGTACATGTAAGGCGGGCGGGCGTAGCAGACGGCGATATAGTAACACAAAATTAACGCAAAGGCTTTACTCTATACGAGTATGAGAATTTTCAAATATCTTTTGCTTTAGATATTGCGCGACTTATCAAAATCTTATCCGTGTTGTATTAGTTTGTGGAGTATCTGCGCGATAGGTCACTAGCGAGAATAGATAAATGGCGTTCGTCTGCTACGTGCGACCTGGAGATCATTATAACTGCTTCCAATAACGTGAAACAATTCAGTGTAACATTTAAGAAATAATTGGTAGCTGGAAATATGTTTTGATTAGTACTAGTGGAGCACGAACTTCTAATTTAGTTCGGCTGGATAAATTCCGCTTTACAACGGCTGTAAGAATTTTCTTTTGAATTTTATCTATCGTAGCGAACAACATCCTTAGAAATGAGTCTAGATTCAATTAAGATACATATACTTGTATTAATAATCACTGGAATTCTTTAATATTCTATGTTTGATATATGAGTTTGGCTCAATTAAAAAAAAAAAAATTTAAGTAATATTTTAACCCAGATTACTCGCTTAAGTCTTTCGTTCTCAGTTAACAAAGAGACAGCAAGCATAAGAATTTAATATTGAATATTCCAAATTGAAAATTTAGGATTTTGCAGATTACTCAATTTTTATAAATTGTAAATTTTATTTATGATTAAAAACCTATAGTTAGTAATTCTTTGTTTTAAAAATGCTCTTTTATATTTGAACTTTTTCTCGATATCGTTGAAATGAAGCAAAATTTGTCTTTTTATTTTTCTTGAAAAGTCAGCAACAAAGCAAAGCCACATGGCTTTTCAAGAAAAAAAGGGAATTGGTTTGCGGATATTAAATAAACAAAATAATTGACTGTAATAGTTTTTCTAACTTTCATCTTTTTCGCTTTACGACGGCTGGGTACTGAGTTTTCTGATTTTTGTATATAAGTAAAAGTAATTGAGTACATGTTGGTTCATCACAGTGGCTGGTTCCTTTATTTTTTAACCTGGAGTCCAAGTCCGGATATGATGATTTATTTATCTATCTATTCAAAATTCTGTTCAAAAGATTAAACACAATCCAATTACAAAATAGAACCAAGCAAGCAGAAATGAATATTGGAATAAAGTGATATAGTTTAAAATAAAAAGCGATTCAATAATATAAACAATATTAAATACCAAGTTGAGAACGATACATGTACAATTAAATGAAATTACAAACACGTCAATTATTTTAATCCAAAAGATCTATGAAATTAGTGCTTACTTTTTGATACATTCTGTAAAAAAGGTGAAAATCAAAAATTTCTTTGCAATTTAGTATCAATAATTTATTTTAGAAATGCACGACGCGTTTCGTTGAACTAGTCAACATTATCAAGTACAGTAACAAAATTGAGCTTAAGCTTACGTATTTATTGCAACAACATAAATGGAAAAAAAATCCCCGTTGGCAGCACCAGCCGGAAAGGTAAATTTCTCGTATGTAGCGTAAAGTTTCGAAAAAGAATTTGGCTTACCTACTACTAAACTTCTTTCTGCAATTTTGGTAGTACCACATGGGTATTTATTAACGTAAAAAAAATCTGGCCACGTTCGTTTTTAGAAACCTTTTATCGGGGCGCAAATATTTTGCTAATTAAATTGAGTTCCATGCGTATGGATTACATATTGTTGTAAACATATAAATACCGGTTTCACCCTTCTCGCATCTGCTGTTTACACAGTTCACAGTGGTAACCACACAAAGGCTTAAATAGCTCGAATAGTTGATTTCAAAAGATTTCCATAAAAGTTTAATCAGCACTTGCATTGCCATTAATATATACATTTCAATTTTTTTCTGAACTGTGAGGGCCGTCATTTCGATTTTGATTGAAATCGGCTGCTAAAAATATTAAGCTGCAAATTTTCGACTGTTTTATTTGTCATTCGATTTGCATAATCAAATTAAATTAACTTGCCTCAATAACTTATAATTTCAAGTTTCAACGGAATCTGTTGAGAATCTTGGGTGCTAGAGGGCTACAGAAATAAAAAAAATTGTATGCCATCCGCCTGTATGGGGATACCCGCCTTTATGGGGAGACCCTCCTTAAATACCTCAAAATATATATATTTCAAGAGGCACCACTTTTGACCTACGTAGAAAATTTCCTCATTCTCACTCATGTGGTTTGCGAGAAAACTTGTGACACACGAACAAACGGACCGACGGACAGACAGACAAGTCGCGATGTTATAATTTTTTAGGGTATTGTTAAAAATATTATACAATATCTTAAAAATGATCTGGTTTATAAGTTCTTTCAAGTAAAGTCATTTAAAACGTTTCAATGAAAAATATTCATTATTTCAGTTGGCACTAAAATAGCGAATTGCGCTTGCCTTCAGACCTTTGGGGGCTGCCATTTAGAATGCATGCATTTGATTTTGGATTATTTTAAATCTTTGTATGCTAGGACCTCATCAATCAATGTACTATCTCGTTCAAATAGGAGTTTCACTCTAGACAGGGCAAAATAATTCAATTTTTGAAGAAAATCGCAGCTAAAATATAGGCTTTAAATTTTTGACTTTTTTATTTTTCATTCAATTTTAATAATTTCCTGCGAAATACAAGAACATAGTACAGGGATTCATAATCTCAAGTTTCATCAAAATCCGTTGGAAAATGTGACCGCTAGAGGGCCACAAAAACATGAAAAAAACGCATATTTAAACGGCCGCCATTTTGAAATTTGCACATGCATGATCACCAAAATATCGAAGACTGTAGGTGTAAGTAATGTTTATCTTGAAACCAAGTTTCATATATATCGGATCAAAATTGCGACTTTTAAAAGCCTTTGAAATTTCGACTTTCAACTGGCCGCCATTTTGTGTTTTGCCACCTGACCTCCAGTTTTTTTACGTAATTCCTTAGATACTTATAATTTCTATCAAGCTACCGAATTTCATGAAAATCTGTTGAAAGCTTTGACCACTATTACAACAACGAAATTGTGCACGTTTTTCGACATTTGAGCGGTCGCCATTTTGTTTCTGCCGTACCGACTTTGGATTTTTTATTGTGAGATTCATCACATACTTCAATGAACCTTTGTACCAAATTTCATCCAAATCGGAGCTACACTTTGGTCAGAACAGAAATCGCGATTTTTCGTCTAAAATGGCCGCCATTTTGTTTTTGCCCGGCCGATATAGCTGGTTCACGAACTTAACCGAGACAATTACTCAATACACCTTTCCTCAAAATTTTGTGAAAATCGAAGCAAAATTGCAACCTCTAGCGTGGTCACAAATTTCGTTATTACCCATATATATATATATATATATATATATATATATATATATATATATATATATATATATATATATATATGATGCTCTCCGCAATAGGTAAATTTCTCTCGAGAAATTTACCTAAAACAATTTACTAATTACTTAGGTTAACGCCTCAAATAGCCTGGATTTGAAAATGTCAGTTTGCTCATTAAGAACAATAAAATCATTAGTTCTAAGATGCGGATGTATCTCTAATGCTTCCAAAATATTTAATTTATGGGACTTGGGTAGGTTATGAAGAATTTTTAAATTTTCAATGGAAGGAAATTGATGGTTGGTTTCTAGGAAGTGGTTTGCGAAATTAGCATTGGTTTTTTGCTGAATGAAGGATTTAAAATGCTCGTTGAACCGAACTTTGAAGGATCTACCTGTTTGGCCTATATATCCACTATTACATTCACCACACGTAATTTTATAGACCCCAGATTTGTCAAATTTATTTGTGGGTTGTTTTTTTTTGTGGTAGGGAGGTAAAGGCATTTGCGCCCGCCGAGTCTGGCAGTGTGGGACTCCCATGGAGGATACCCTTGGACTACCCACTAAACACCTCCCCTGTCAATCTGAGAACCTAGCCTGGAACCGTTTGACACATCACTTCGGGCCAGGTCTCGTTTTGTTACGCCGTGGGGCGCCTTCAAGCTGGGGAGTCCCTTTCCTAGCGGGAGGGGAGAGGGGAAGAGGAAATGCCAGAAGAGCGATCCCCCAGCCCCAGCCCCAGCACCTCCGGCTGCTGCGAGTCCCTTTTATCTTTTAGGACTGCCCGAGCATAATGTGTCACCTGGTTCCATTTGTCAACCGATTCGAGCATCACCGCAACTATATTATCCGGGGTGAGCTCTCCCGTCTCCCTGTAGAGTTCCCTTCACAGCCTGGCCCATTTGGTTGGGTTGTTTAGCATTATAAAATAGGGTTGATAATTATTGGCTAGGCTTGAAGGCAATTTGAAGACCAAAATATGACAGGAAAATTTTTTATGGGCTTTTTCTGCTAACTTCGGGTAGATTTTACAAAGTGTCTGTTCCTTCTCTTTTTTATTTGTAAGATTTTCAATAAGTTGCTTCGAAAAACCGTTATTAGGAGCTATTTCTTCGATTGCTCGAATTTCGGCAGTCAGATTTTCTCTAGAAAGTGGTCTGAAAAAAGCACGGTCAACCATTGATTGATATGCTGAAATTTATGGTACCAAGGGTGGCATGAGTCGGCTGGAAAAGTTGCATCTGAAAAAGTAGGTTTCCTAAAAATGTTAAATTCCAGGCTGTTGGAATTGTTTCTGGCGATGGTCAAGTCTAGAAAATTAATTTTCTGGTTATTTTCAAGTTCAGCTGTAAAGGAGATAGATAGGTATATGCTATTGCAAAAGTTTAAAAGCTGGGTTAGTTGGTGATTATTGCCTAAAAAGCCAATAAGGACATCATCAACGTATATGTACCAGAAAATGACTTGATTCGCGAATTCAGATTTTAAAATGGCGGTTTCAATATTATCCATGAACAGGTCTGCCATAAGAGGACTTAGAGGAGAACCCATAGCTAGCCCTGTCTCCTGTTTGTAGAATTTGTTTTCAAATTGAAAATAGTTTTCTCTAAGGCAAAATTCCAGGACATTTCTGATTTCCATTTCTGTGATGGGGTCAATGTTTTTGGAGGCCAAGAGTTTCTTGGCTATATCTAAAGAATCTTTGTATGGGATATTTGAAAACATGTTATTTACGTCAAACGGTACGAGAAAACAGTCATCAGGAATATTGAGGTTGATTAGTTTGTTGACCAGGTCTGAAGAGTTTTTAATGCTATGAAAAGCGTTGAAATTCGTGATACCTTTAAAAATTTTATCAATAGCAATTCCTTTTTGTCTCGTTTACAAACAGCCCCTTGAGACAAACAGCAATTGCTATTGATAAAATTTTTAAAGGTATCACGAATTTCAACGGTTCTCATCGCATAAAAAACTCTTCAGACCTGGTCAATAAACTAATCAACCTCAATATTCCTGATGACTGTTTTCTCGTATCGTTTGACGTAAATAACATGTTTTCAAATATCCCATACAAAGATTCTTTAGATATAGCCAAGAAACTCTTGGCCTCCAAAAACATTGACCCCATCACAGAAATGGAAATCAGAAATGTCCTGGAATTTTGCCATAGAGAAAACTATTTTCAATTTGAAAACAAATTCTACAAACAGGAAACAGGGCTAGCTATGAGTTCTCCTCTAAGTTCTCTTATGGCAGACCTGTTCATGGATATTATTGAAACCGCCATTTTAGAATCTGAATTTGCGAATCAAGTCATTTTCTAGTACATATACGTTGATGATGTCCTGATTGGCGTTTTAGGCAATAATCACCAACTATCTCAGCTTTTAAACTTTTCCAATAGCATAAACCTATCTATCTCCTTTACAGCTGAACTTGAAAATAACCGGAAAATTAATTTTCTATACTTGACCATCGCCAGAAACAATTCCAACAGCCTGGAATTTAACATTTTTAGGAAACCTACTTTTTCAGATGCAACTTTTCCAGCCGACTCATGCCACCCTTGGTACCATAAATTTCAGCATATCAATCAATGGTTGACCGTGCTTTTTCCAGACCACTTTCTAGAGAAAATCTGACTGCCGAAATTCGAGCAATCGAAGAAATAGCTCCTAATAACGGTTTTTCGAAGCAACTTATTGAGAATCTTACAAATAAAAAAGAGAAGGAACAGACACTTTGTAAAATCTACCCGAAGTTAGCAGAAAAAGCCCATAAAAAATTTTCCTGTCATATTTTGGTCCAATATCTAATATTTCTAAAGTTTTGGTTTGGGATAATCTTCAAATTGCCTTCAAGCCTAGCCAATAATTATCAACCCTTTTTAGGGTTTTGTAAAATTATTTTACAAAACCATACTAGTTTCGCGACCAGTCTGTCCGTCTGTCCGTCCGTCCGTCCGTCCGTGTGTCACAGCAGTTTTTCTCGGAAACTACTTAAGCTAGAAACACCAAATTTTGTGTGCAGGTGTAAAGTGGTGATCTCTTCAAAGTTCAACTACAAAAAAATTGTATAAGGTATTTAAGGGGGGTCTCCCCGTATAGGAGAGTGACTCCCCGAAAAAAAAATTTCATTGAAGGTAGCCGATATGAGTATCAAATGAAAGGTGAGAACTTTACAAAACAATGTAGGCCTTGGTGAGTACAACAACAAAAAATACGTTAGAAGTCGCAATTCACTCAACTTTGTTAGTAATAGTATGATGTATCGATTATATGTTTTCTTGAATAAAATCTTAACGGTACCCTTAAATTCAATGAAATTCAGTACGTAGATGTCTATTTATAAGGTTGATATATCCTGAAAGTTTCATAAAGATTGAATCATATTTAGCGAAGTTATGGCGGTTTGAATTTCCCTGTATTACTATGGAACAATATGCGCTGCATTTATTACTATGGCAACATATGGCTATGGAACAACATGCGCTTTTTACCGACTCAGACACTACAGTTTGCTAGGATTTGCATGGAAATTTCAGGAATGATAGGTATCATGTAAATCTTTGAGAATCGGTTCAGCTAGTGGTATCAGTAATCGTTAAACAAAATAGTGGCTGTTTTAAATGCGAAGATTAAATAATTTTGAGTTATTTTTTCCCAACTTCAACGTTTAAGGCGCATGCTTTGAACACTTGATTCAATTTAATGAATGACTGAAGATGAGTACCTACAATTAATGCTCATTAGTGAAACAAGTCAAGGAGGTGGGAGAGAGCTCCTAGCAAAAGGGTTTTGTAACCATTCTTGTATTCGAAAAAATTGGCCATGAATCGATGATAACAGTACAGGAGAGTGGCCCCTGGAAAAAAAAAATTCATCAAACGTAGTCGATATGAGTATGAAATAAAAGTTTCCATGGGAGCTTTTCAAAACAGTTGTTAAACTGTCAGTTTTTGCTTCAGTGGGGGCACAGGGGGGAAATACATGAAAAATGTGTTTCCTCCGTCGCGGATGGGCATCTGGAATAATTATCAAGGGAGATATTTATGAGTATAACAATACCAAAAACCTCAGAAGTCGAAATTCGTTCAACTTTGTTAATAATAGAATGATCTTCGTATTTCATATTTTCTCCAATAAAATCGTCCACTTCCACTTCCTAGAAACCAACCATCAATTTCCTTCCATTGAAAATTTAAAAATTCTCCATAACCTACCCAAGTCCCATAAATTAAATATTTTGGAAGCATTAGAGATACATAGGCATCTTAGAACTAATGATTTTATTGTTCTTAATGAGCAAACTGACATTTTCAAATCCAGGCTATTTGAGGCATTAACCTAAGTAATTAGTAAATTGTTTTTTCCATTCACGTTGTTGCAATAAATACGTAAGCTTAAGCTCAATTTTGTTACTGCACTTGATAATGTTGACTAGTTCAACGAAATTATTGATACTAAATTGCAAAGAAATTTTTAATTTTCTTCTATTTTAATCCAATTGAGTTGTATAAATCAGGCTTCTTAATCTAAACTTTAAAACAAGGTGTAATTCAGAAAAAGTTCCAAGCTCAAACTTATCATGTTTTCTTATCATTCGTATAATTGGAGATTGAAAATGTAAATTTGTACGGGCATCCGGTAGTACGAAATAATTGTTCGCCCAAGAAGAACGTGATGGTTGGAAAAAACGTAAGTCTGCATACAATGTCGAAGAAAATTGATTGTGGCGGAGTTGATATAGAAAACCCTGACTCAGATAGATGCAACGGAACGACAGAGTAGGAAGACGTAAAAAGGATAAAAGACATTCATACTATTGATATGGGATTTTGAATTTGTAAAACAAGACTCGAGTAAATTTTCGCTCGGCATTCTTTAACAAGTTAATGAAGTAAGAGTGTTGGGGAAACCAAACTACAGAACAATATTCAATGATAAGACGGAAAAAACCGATAAGCAAGTGGACGGGGTGGATATATCGGTAAACTTATAAGCATGCCTGAAAATGAGTCTCAATATTTTTGAGGCCCAAGTAGTTACGTTTAGATAAAATGTGTGTATCAAAATTAAGCTTAGAATCGAAAGTAATACCAAGATCTTTAGCAGAGCTCCCAGCAGCGAGTGGGACTTCGTTTAACATAAAGTTTAAAGCCATCATTCAATAAGTCCATAGGATAAGCAAGAAAAAAACAAAATTTTTACAAAACTCGATTTTATTATTCAATATAGTTGCCTTCGAGGGCGACACAATGATTATAGCGATATTCCAACTTTTCGATACAACTTTTATAGTACGATTTCTCTTTCTCGTCAAAATAGGCCTCAGTTTTAGCGATAATAATAATTCAATATACTACGACGCATTCAAAGAAAAAATAAAATCCGAATAACTGGCTCTTCAGCATCTCGCCGATAGGGTCAAAAATGCCCCAAAATACCGAGCATATAAAACAGAGCTTCAGGTCCACGCTTCAATCAGTGCTCATTAAATGCTTCCTTAGTCTTTTCTTAAATACCAAAAGTGAGTTTTCTTTCTTAACAATTTCTGGTAGATTGTTATATATACGCAGAGCATCATTTGTTGCATTATTCTCCAGACGATCCACTCTGGCAAAAGGTATTACGAATTGATCTGCATTCCCCGCATTATGTGGGTTGATCTGTGATACCTTAATTAATGGTGCTCGTTTCGATCCATTAGTTTTTAAATTTTTGTAGATAAACTTAGCTTTCTCCATTATAATGGTTTGACTTAAAGTTAATGATTTTGCCAATTGGTAAACCAAACTAGTTTGAGTAAGCATTGGCAGTTTCAGAATGTTTTTATCCGTAGCCGTAGTATGTATATACTATTTAAATGTTGCTTTTCTTTGTCAAACGACAAATAGTGTTGTCACATAGTACATGTTGGCCACGATATTTTTGACGATATAAACGTTGAGTTGACAATACTGAAGAAACTTTTTCAATATACATCGTCACTATTTCAACGCGTTGTTTTAGTGTGAAGCCTTTCATGGTTAAAATTTTAATAAATTGACGTTTCAAAAACATTTCCAATCAAGTTAATTGGTTGGCCAATGTCAAAGCTTTTCAATGTTTACATATCGACATAAAAGATGGTGCACCCTGTATTATACTGTGAGGTTTAGCTAAATGCGATGCACGTTCCCTATATAAGACGAAAAGAACAAGGTAAAAAATAAATAATAACTTTATTAGCAAACAAAAATATAAACTGAAATTAAAATTTCGAAAGTTACATGATTATGCGTTTTAACTTCATGGAAGTTACAATTCAAGTGATCGTTTGATTGACAGGAGTTTTGAAGTTCATTATATCCACTAAACGATTAAAGTCGCTTCACCTCACCAACAGATGCGCTGCGATTGCTTGAGTGTCGCCACAATATCCTCTCCCAAGTTACTCAGCTAACTTGATTTTTGACAGTCAAACGAAGTCTATTTAGGAGTTTGCTGAGTCGGCTCGAGGGCATTTGCAAATGATGTTGCTGTTATTGCAGATCGTGCTGAATCCTCATTTTTGGTAGTAATTGCATATTTTTCAACATATACCAGCTTCATTCTTTCGGTGGAAATTGTTTCCGACTTTCCATTCCTCTTGATGCGAAAATCCCAATCTGACAGTCTTTCTTCTACTTCAAAAGGGCCATCGTATGGTTGTTGGCATGGAGTTTAAGTCGAATCAACTCGATCGAAAACGTGACTACAAGGTTCCAGATCCTTGAAGGCAAAAGTTTTTGGATGGATATGGTGAATTGTAGGAGTCGGCTTGATTTGTCTCATTAAAAGTTTGCATTTCTTCGCGAATATTGCCGTATGCAATAAAGGATCATCAAGATCGTCGTAAAAAATTTCACCAGGATTTCGCAATGCTATCCCAGAAACTAGTCTGGCAGCTGTGGCAGCAACATCAGGGTTGAAACTGGTCCTCAATCCTAAAAGGACGAATGAAAGAACATCAACCCATTCTCTATTCTGATGACACATGATGGATGCTTTTAAAGACCAATGCCATCGTTCAGTTAATCCATTGGATGCCGGATGATATACTGTTGTCCTGTTCCTGGTGCAACAAACCAATTTTGCAAATGAATCGAAAAGTTGTGATATCAGTTGAGAGCCTCGGTCGGTTGTTACCGTTACTGGTGCTCCAAATCTCGAGATCCATTGCTGGAAGAATGCAGTTGCAACTGTATCAACGCTCAAATTATAGATCGGCTGGAAGAATGCATTTGCAACTGTATCAACGCTCAAATTATAGATCGGCATTGCCTCGGGCCAACGCGTAAACCGATCAATCATTGTAAAGCAATACTTAAAGCTTTTTGATGGTGGAACATGTCGAACATGTCGAAATTGGTTCAAAGGAATAAGAATCGACTCAGGAAATTTTTGACGTGGCGCCCAACTTTACTTCTTTGACATTCCAGACAATTTCTTGTCCACACTCGAATGTCCTTATTCATTCTAGGTCACACGTATTTTTTGCTGATTATCCGTTTTGTCGCTCTTCCACTGGAATGTGACAACAGGTGGAATAATTCATAAATTTTCCTGCGCATCATTCTTGGAATGAAGATATGAGAGATACGTCACAGTAGACAGACATTACACAATTTCCAATCCGCACGGGGGTTAGTCGCAATGATGAAGATGATGGCTCCTTTAAAATATGCCGCAGTTCTTCGTCAGTAGTTTGCTGATCTGCGAGTTCTTGCAAATCGTTTGTCGATGGCTTAGTTATTTCTTCGATATGCGATAGGGTATCGGCCACGACGTTATGTCCTATGAAATCTAATTGTCACAGATGACGAGGTGAAGCTTTATCGGATTTTCGTAAAAATGCATACGTAAACGGCTAATGGTCAGCGAAAATTGTTAAGTTATGGCGTTCCACGTAATGACGAAAAAATTTGACTGCTTGATACCCCGCAAGAAGTTCGCGGTCATATGCGCTATATCGCTTTTGCGTTCGGTCTAATTTACGTGAAAAGAAGCCTAGTGGCATTAATTTTCCGTTGACTTCCTGCTCCAAAACTGCTCCAATAGCCACGTCTGAGGCATCGCCATAAAGAGCAAGTGCAACGTTTCCGTAAGAATGTGCAAGTAAAACTGCATTTGCCACCAGTTCTTTGCATTTTTCAAATGCTATTTTTGCTTCCGGGGTCCATTGCACTGGCCGTTTGTCACGCTTACGCACTTCTTTTATGGGGTCAAGGAGTGGTGCTTGCACATGAGCCGCATTTGGGAAGCAGCTTCGGTAGAAGATGATTGTGACAATAAAGTGATGTAGTTCTTCGACAGTTTTTGGTTTTTCAAGTTTAGTTAGAGCCTCAATTCTGTCCAGTGGAGGTCTAATGCCTTGTAAATTGACATTAAATCCTAAATATTGAAGATCTTGCTGACCAAAAACGCATTTTGCCACGTCAATGTTTAAACCATATTCTTGGAGACTTTCAAAAATGCCTTTTAAATGATTGTGATGTTGCTGAGAATCTTTGAAGGTGATGAGACTGTCGTGTATGTAACGTTTGCGCCACCTTACAGAGGATGAAAGTCGTGAATTTGAATTCAAGTAGCCCAAACGGGGTGATTACGACTGTTTTTTTTACGATCCTCAGGAGCAATGGGGATTTGATGACAGGCCCGACAGAGATCCAGCGTTGAAAAAATTTTACAGTCAGCTAACTTGGTCGTGAAATCACTCAAATGGGGAATAGGGTATCGGTCAGAGATTGTGATACTCTTCAAACGATAATCTCCGCAAGGCCGCCATTCGCCTGTTTTCTTCCGGACTAGATGCAAGGGCGAGACCGCTTCACTGTCAGATGGTTGGCAGATGTTCCTTTCTGAAATAAAATCATTTCTCATTTCTTTCAGCTTTAAGCTTCTCCCTCAATTAACCGGCATCGGTTGCAGAACGTACAACCGGTGCACCTTGTGTTATAATGTGGTGCTGGATTGAATGTGGTACAGCTTTTTGCCCATTGAACCGTATTATTTGGTCATACCCTGCCAAAAGTTGATGACTGATGCGAAAATTTTTTAGATTTTTATTTTTATCCACTAGCTTTCTCGCTTTTAAGTCGATTAAGAGGCCACGATGATGCAAAAAATCGGCTCCTAGGATTGCCTGTGTGACGTCAGCTACTACAAAAGCCCAGGCAAATTCGCGCCTGAGTTCTTAATCCACTGTCACGACTTTTGATCCATAAGTTTTTATAGCTGAGCCGTTTGCGACGTAGAGTTTCAAATCGGTAGAATGTTGGTTGTTGCACGAAGATCTGGGTATGACTGATATTTCCGCTCCCGTATAAATCAAGAATCAATATCGGGACTCTTGTCGTAAATGGAAAGACGGCTAGTTTTTTCATTCCGACATGCGTCCGCCGATTCGCAACTAGTTTTTTTGCTGCTCTGATTTGATGCAAGGCACGCGACATTTTTTTTGCTTGCTCACCAAACCTGAAGTGGCAAAAACACATACCATTTTTCTCGAAATTTTCTTTCGCGAAGAAGGCCTAAATTTAGATCTTGACTGTCCACGCCATAGATGCTGAATGTCGTGAGACAGCCTTTCGATTTACTTTTGTAACGTTTCCATTTGTATAGACATTTTTTCATTTGATGCAGTTGTTGATGCAGCCGATATCGATGGAGACGAAATTTCCATTATTTTATCGGCCTGCACCGCTGATTTGACAATATCCGTTATCTCGTTGCCCACTAAGATTCCGCGAACGTACTCCGGCATTTGTTCAACATTGTCCTTAAAACTGCGTCGTTGAATTGGTCACCGGCTAAACCTCGTAGTTTTTGTAAGAAAAGAGGCGTTTTTTTTCTCCAATGTCAACACCACGCAACACGCAACCAATTTCGCTTCACTTGATTTCGCGAAAGATTCTAAAATTATCTTTTTAATCGCGTCATATTTTCCATGCTCGGGCGGATTAATAGCGATATCCGAAACTGCTTGCAAACCTGAAGTATCCAAGTTTACTATGACATCGAAATTTAGCTTTATTCGACACCACGTGGGAAATTTAAAACGCCATTTCCACTTTAATGAACCACAAACCCGAATTATTTTTAATAAATGGCGGAATTGTAACTCTGTTCATGGAATGTTTGTAGATTTCAGATCACGCGGGGCTTTCTTCTGTCCGTTTCGGTGTGTCAGGAGGCGTAGACTTTATCAAAATTTAAATAATTTTTGTGGAAATATTAAAAATGGCGTCACGATTTGTGTTTGGCGTCACTATGCACTTCCTAGTGTCGCTATAACTTCTATTGCCTTTTTCCTTTTTCGCACGTTCAGGGTCATCACTGCGCATTTATTAGCAAACATTAATATAAACGCAAATTAACATGTTGAAAGTTAAATGATGACGCGTTTTAACTTCATGGAGGTTAAAATTCAAGTGATAGTTTGATTGACAGGAGTTGTGAAATTCATTATATCCACAAAACGATTGAAGTCGCTACATCTCACCAACAGATGTGCTGCGATCGCTCGAGTGTCGCCACAATACCTTGATGTGTGTCCCAACTTACGAATCTCATCATGTGGCTATTTACAAAATCTAACTGGAGGGCTCCAGTGTACAATACTAAAGCTAACCAATTACTCAGACATCTCTCCACGCCAACCTGGAGGGGAGGCACTTAGACAGTATGAGATTAGGAAAGATACAAAAGCTCATGCATTATGTATATTTTATACTCGTATATTTTACATATTTCGTCAAACGCAAGAAAAATATTGTCATTCGAACTATAGCGCTTCCTTTTTAGGGTTTCGTAAAATAATTTTACAAAACCCTACTAAATACATGACCAGTCTGTCCGCCTGCCCGTCCGTGGGTCACAGCACTTTTTCTCGTAAACTACCTAAGCTAGAAACATCAAATTTTGTATGTAGTGTAAAGTGATGTTTTCTTCAAAGTTCAACTACAAAAAAACTTATAAGGTATTTGAGGGGGTCTCCCCATATAGGGGAGTGGTCCCCGAAAAAAATTTTCATCAAAGGATATGGGCAACAAATGAACTTTTCAAAACATTTTTTGCTTCCAGGGGTGCACAGGCAGGGGAAATACCCAAAATATTTACTGCGGAAATGAATATATCTATTTATTTATTTTTTTTATTATTATTACCAAACAAGACATACATATAGTACATTGATATACATAAATAACAATTAATAGCATTAACAGTTCTCAAAAATTTTAAAAGTATTAAATCATTTTATAGTTAAAAATTACAAAATATTTAATTAGATTAAGTTTATTGGACTAGGGAGGACAAGGCGTTTAGGATAATGGATTTGAATTGGACTCTGGAGATTGTTGGAGAGTAGTGAGTACTCAATGAGTTAAATGTTTAGCAACATCTATTTATTGGCTCGCTGTCAGCATACCTAGTATGATGACGCTCTTCTATCAGCATACGCGAATGCCTTGTGGTTCGTAATGCTTCATTCAATTTTTATTTTATTAGTGATGTATGGTATGCTAATGGTGCCTCTAAGCACGTCGAAAGCGAAGCAGCAAATTATCATTGATCTTCGGGAGAAAAGTGATGTCATATTTAGAATTTGGAGTCTTTGTGCATATGATGGTAAAGTCTGGTAGTTTTTAGGATCATATAAACATCTCAGAGCAAATAACAGAAACTGTTTCTGAACAGATTCAATTCTGTCTATATGCACATCAAAAACAGGGTTCCAAATGAAACATCCATATTCCAGTATGGGGCGGACTAAAGAAAGGTATAAGGTTTTGGTGACACGTATGTTCTTAAATTCCTTCGCTCTTCGCTTGATGAAGCTTATTAGCTCTGGAAATTATTTCATCGTAATGCAACTTAAACCGCATCATTGTATCCAGGATGACACCAAGTTCTTTGACACTGTCGACTCTAGCCATGTTTTGTATTGTTCAGGTGATAATCAGCTTTGAAGACTGAATTTTTGCGGGAAAAGGTAATCACCTGACATTTTTCCAAATTCAAATGAAGCTGGTTAATGGAAGAGCATTCAAACAGAGAGATTATCTTGCTTTGAAGGAATAGTGAGTCGTTTTGAGAGGTAATCACCTGATACAGTTTTATATCATCCGCATAAAATAAGTGGGATGTATCCGATAAGGTTTCTGACAGATCTGAGATGAATATATTAAAAAGAAGAGGACCAAGATGATTCCCTTGAGGTACTCCAGAATAGGTATTTATTTCTTCAGACAAATGTCCCTGAAATTTGATTATTTGGGTTCGGTTTTCTAGGTAAGAATAGAGCCAATCAAGTAATGAGCCAGTGATTCCAAATTTCTGCAACTTCTTACACAGTATTTTGTAGTTGACACGATCGAAAGCTTTACTAAAATCGGTGTATATAGCATCAATTTGGTGTCCTTTTTCCATTTCACATAGCGTAGTAGACACCATCACGGTGAGTTTAGTGGTTGTCGAGTGATTTTTTCGGAAGCGATGCTGTTGGTTATTAAGGTGAGGCTCTACGATGGGAGATAATTTGGAGCAGATAATTTTTTCAAATAGTTTCAGAGTGGTCGATAATAAAGCAATTCCTCTATAATTTTTGACGGACCCCATGTCACTGCATTTGTGAATTGGAATCAGATGGGATGATTTCCAGTATGTTGGGAATATTCCTGAGGAGAGAGACTTCTTGAAAATAATGTAAAGTGGTAAAATCAGTTTCTCCTTGCAGTGGAACAAAAACCAGGGAGGAAGCAAATCAGGGCCTGGTCCTTTGCTCAAATCAAGCTCTTCAATAGCTTTCAATATTTCTTCTTCAGAAATAAACATCTCGTTAATTAGAGCTGCTGAACATGTGGATGGAGAAGGAGTATAGGACGAGGTGCTATTAGTAGAATAAATAGATTGAAAATGACTCGCGAAAAAATCACAGATTTCTGCAGGCGATGATGATCTTAAGTCACCATATACCATTGACTTGGGGTACCGCTTTGATTTACGTTTAGTATTTACGAAGTCAAAAAATTTCCTTGGATTTTGTATTATATTCTCTCCAATAGTGTTTACATATGATTCATAAGCTTCTCTAGATTTTGATTGAAATTTTTTTACCAGATGATCATATTTGCTTTTCAATTCATTGCTTACATTGGATCTTTTTTGTATGGTTTTATGGATTTTGTTTCTTTGGTTTCGTAAATATCGTAGGTCCCTATCAAGCCAAGGTTCAGACAATTTGTCTTTTTTCTTAATCCTTGGTACATAACTTTCAACGGCGTCAATGATTATCTTATAGAAATGATCTATCGCATCGTTTATACCTAAAGTTGTAAGTGTACAGGTCAGCATTATGAAAGTCATATACAATTAAGTTATTGTATGAGAAAGTATAGGTTTCATCAGCATTGGGCAATTCAACAGAGAATGCGTTATGGTGTAGACTATTAGAGAATAGTTGTCCACATCCCTAGTCGGATTGACCACTACTTCGTCATAAGCATTACTAAAAATAAAATCAAGCCAATTACCATTCTGATTGGGAGTCGGAGCGACCTGCTGCAAATCGTTTCCATAGAATGTACTAACAAGGTTGAAGTCGCTGTGATCTAGGAGATTAACTGGAATAAGACACTTATCATCAGGTTCAATGATGAATGTTAAATTGGGTCGATTAAAGTCTCCCGCAATTAAAATCTTGTCTTCCTCGTCGATGGATCCCGCAAGAGAGGAAATAACACTGCAAACATCAATATACTCGTATGTTGCTTCGCTGGATTTGGGTGGAATGTAAAAAACACCAATATACTCGTATATTGAATTTGGACATTTTAATGCGAACAATTTTATGCTGGAAAGATTTGTTCGTAGCAGTAGGGATGAGCTCATGTGGGAAATTTGTGTGCACAGCGAGTAAAACACCCCCTCCCCGTGTCTGCCCAGTGGTTAAAAAATCTCGATCGTCTCGGTAAATAATCAAATTAGAATCAAGAATCTCTTCGTTACGAAATGAGTCATTCAACCATGTTTCTGTAAGGCACAGAACATTGAAATGGCACGATTCGGCGTCAAGAAAGAGTTTGTTCACTTTACCTCTTATGCCACCGCAGTTGTGGTAGAAGAGTTTTAGGCTACTGGATAAATGTTTATTATTGGGGACGAAAAAATTGTTGGTGTTGCTATCTTGATCTCTGAAGTGAGGATATATAGTTAGAGCTTATATGGGAGGCGTAAGTATCTAAATCTTTTTTGGCTTGGCCCGAGGACACGCCTAATTCTTCGTGGAATCTTAAGTAAAGTCCACGAAGGGCTTCAACTTCTATTGGGAGACGTTCGCGCTGGATCATTACTTTCAAATTAGTCTTCGTCTTTCCATCGATGCACGTTGCCTCTGGAGCTTTGTGCAAGTACGCTAGAAAAAGTCTGACGTATTCATAGACTTTATGATCTCTAAGCCTTGATAAGATGTATCTGCTTTCTAGATCCACAGTAGCGTTGATGGTAGCTTTCACAACCGGTGGTTGATAGCAGAATGGAAGGCGAAGAGGAAGGAATTTGAACACCACCGTGTACAAAATTCTTATATTTACACATTTCCTTCGTACCACCAGTTTTTTGGAATGTGGGGGCACATACTTGTGTAGATTTTTCTCCTCGAAGAATATTCGGCTGCAGAAAATTTTCGTTAGTACTTTCAGATTCCAAGAAAATAGGTTTGTTAGTTGTGTTCTTAACACTAGGAGATGGGGGTGCAATTTCCGCAACTATATTCGGAGTTAAATTTTGTGGGATATCACTAGGATTGGGCGTTTTTATGGTTTGTGGGATAATGGCAGAGTAATATTTATTACAATTATTATTTAAATTGATTTTACTAGAGGTTCTCGGTTCTCTCCACTTTTTAAAAACCATATCATCCCAGATGTAGACTCCGTTATGCGTTTTTAAATTGGTGAAAAGCCATGCATACCTGTGCCGCACAAAACTTTGAAGGCACGTCTTCGTTTGTTGCGATGTGGTATATCCTCTACTTTGCATCCATTAATCAGGAAATCCGTTTCAAGTTTTCGCTGAACTCCACCTGCATTAAGATGATGAGGATCTTTCCTTAAATAGAATATGTCGCATGATGTTGTGTTCGCTGATGAGTTTCCTGCCTCCAGTTTAGATAATCTGTTGTCCCACTCTTCTTCCAACCAGATAGCTCCTAGCTTGAAGATCTTGGCTGTGGTCATCACTGGAACTGGAGCTGATGGCATAAAGGGATGCACGCTGTGTTTGTGTTTTGACTCTCTGTTTTCCTTCATTTGACTTTCAGGATTTTTGAAAGCTATATGACTTTCAGGATTGTTGGAAGCTATATGACCAGCATCTTTCTCCAGTAGTTTTGCCTCCAAGCTTGAGAACTTTTGGTCAATGCTGTCTAGTTTTGTTGTAATGGCAGAAATCTTTGTTTCTTGTTCAGGGTTTCCATGTACTGAAAGTCTGTTGAAAACTTTGGTGGCCATTTCCTCGATGGTTTCTTTACTAAGACCTTCGCTGCTTAGGTGTTGAATTGTAGCTATTAGTTCTTTTATTCAAATCATTTGTCTATCCACCATTTCAAGTGCTTTGTGAATCTTTTTGTTACTGTATGCCAGTGATGAAGCAAGGTCATCAAAACAGCTAGCCATTTCAATGAAGCTTTCGTCATTCGCTTTCGAATTTGATTGGTGGCGAGCTATCAATTGATCTCTTTCTGCAATTAAAGATTCTATTTGGCCAATTATGCGATCATACATGCAATTAAGTGCTTGCTCATAGCTTTGGCAATCGGTGCAAATGAAGTGGGCTTCAATATATGGATCGTACCAATCCCTCGGTGCATCCAGACAGGCACCATGTAATTTCCGAGAGCAGAAGCCTTTGCAGATGACATGTTTAAAAGTGTGGTCAAATGCCACATAATTCGGAAGGCTACACTTAAAACTCATATTTAATTTTAATTTAATTACGCGATCAGTTATTGGCACGAAAATGGAAAATCAAGGTCGTTCGAGCGAGATGCAAAAACAGTAAAAATGATTTAAAGAAATTAAATACAAACCAATATGGTTCAGGTCAAATAAGCAATAATTCAACAGTCAATAAATTACGATTACGATTACAACTGCACTTTCATTAGCGTACGACAAAATTATGGGCCACAGTTATAGAGTTGCGTGTGTGCAGTTACTGTTATTTTAAATTAAGCGTTAAACACATTTAAGCACATTATGGGCCACAGTTATAGAGTTGCATATATGCAGTTACTGTTACTTTAAATTAAATTAAACGCTAAACACATTTAAACACATTTAAGTCGCATACATAAAATGCATTGCACTGAGGGGATTGCATTTAGCTGCACAACACGCTCTTTTCACGATTAATTTATATTTTAGTGAAACATTTCGTGTCCCCAATACTTTCAATTAAATAAACAACCTCGTACACTATCCAGATCAAATCGCGGTAACTTAATAAATCAATGGTAAATGTTTTTGATTAAAGTTTAAAAATAGCAAATTAATATATTTTAACGAACGAACTAATTAATTTTTACGGAGCATAGAAAAACGCGTCCACTCTGTTCGACGTTACACTAGGGTCCCCTCCCTCGCGATCGGATACCTGTGATTCGAAAAATCTGAAAAAAATTATGGAGGTAGATGTTTATTAGTACAATAACAAAAAAATACCTTAGAAGTCAAAATTCGCTCAACTTTGTAAATAATGGTATGATATTCAAATTTCACATTTTCCCCAATAACATCGTATAGGTATCCTTAAACTCAACGAAATTTGACATATAAGTATTTCTACAAAAGTTCCTTAGACATTGTAAGTTTGATGAAAACCGAATGAAATACAGGAAAGTTATAGCCATTTGAATTTTCTCCAAATACAACAAGAATAACACATGATTTTGGTATTTTTTGGACTTTCCATCGAATCAGTCATTGCAGTTTTGATTTGATCTTCTTGAAATTTTCAAATAAGGTCAATTACATTAATATTTTTGGGAATTCATGATTTGAGTGATTTTTGTTGGTTTGCAACAAAATGGCGACCGTTGAAATTAGAAAAACAATGGATTTTCTTTTAGATGTGCACATCTCATTGACACATTTCCGATTTTATTCGTTATTGGTGACTGCATTACTGAGAAGTTTTGTACAAAACCCTTCTAACATGAGCGTAGGTCTGTCACCACCATTAGTGCAATTATTTGGCTTTGAAAGTGTGGATTTTTAGGTTCAGTCAAATTGATTGTGCTAACTCAACCTTTTTCGTGGATGCGAGCTGGAGAAAGTTGATCCACGGCAGACAAACAAAATGCATTCCTGTGGTCGCCGGGAAGACGAGATAAGTACATGAGTGATGGTGGTGCTTCGCGAATTAAGGCGGCAGAGTGTAGGTAAGGAACTCAGGTGGTTGATTTCTATATGTAACCTCCACAGTCAGAGTTATTTTTATTCATAATTTTGATGGTTGTTGTGAGGGTCCAAGGAAAAGCTCCCGGGAGCCGGGTTCTCGCTTGATGGCTCACCAAGGGCCCTGTAGCAAAGTGAGTGGCACTCCGCCCGTTCGTCTCCAGACGAGCTTAACCGGGTCCGTAGGCCCCACCGGAGCTCCTTGAACCGGAGTTGTCGCACTGGCAATTTTTATTCCGCTTGTAATATTGGGACCCAACGTTTGAGGGTTTTATTTGCAGATAAATTGTCTCAATCCTCGAAAGGATTGAACATTTAAGTCAAGGTGAAGTTGTAGTCAAGTCGAAGGTGAAGTGATAAATCAGTGAGACTTGAAAGTGTAATATGCGAGCTAATGAGGGCGTTTGCAATTTTGGAGGTGATATATGGTGATAGTGCTTTTGCAAAAGGTTACTGGAATAAGGGGAGAAGTAAAGTTATGGTCAATTGCACAATAGGGTAAGCTATATGGAGTGAGTCTACTGCAACTTTTTGCAAAGTGGACAATAGACACAGTAGGTGCGAAAAGGAGGGTTTTACGAGTGGCGATAAAGGTAGAACAAGCGCACGACACTTCGATGGTTATGGCAAAACATCCGTTTTTCATCACTGAGGATTTGTAGTTGCTGAGGGAGAAATTGATGGAAGTAGAAGTGATAGTGGAAAATTGGAAGTGAAGAGGACATCAGGTGAGCTTTTAAAGGTGTTGGCCAAAGTAAATTCCGGGTTGAGAAGAATCGACACTTTGACCCAGCAGAAGGAGTCGGCGGAATTTGCAGAAGTGGCTCAGTTACGTATGATTTAAACAAGGTAGCAGCTATTCTAACTCCAGGTCTCCATTTTTAACCTCTTTCATAAGATTTTTTTATGTATCCCAGGAGGCTTTAGCCTTTTAGAAAAGCTGCCTGTTTAGCAATCGAGGAAACTGAAGTGAGCTTCGATGTATTTCAAGTGGACTGTAAATTGATTTAACCTCGCTTTTCTCGAAGACAAAAGAACTTTTGTGAAGCGGATTGAAAAACGGATATGTTGTTCATTTTTATCCAAGAAAAGCCTTAAAATATAATTTATTTAAACATTTCATTTAGTTTAAATCTTCTTTAAGGTCTAATACAAGCGATTTTTACCTCAATGGGCTTTTAGATGACTTTTAGCTTTTTTTCTTAACCTCAACTGATTTTGACTTACTTACAAATTGTGCGTGCCTAATAATTTCAAATTCTATTCTTTTATATGCCAAAGAGCTCACAACCTTACTCTATATTACCTGAAGAGATAATTTTTCATCACAATAAAATGTCTGTGATTGACATGAGAAGTTATATTCTTTATGACAATAAATGTCCTTAAAATGAGATTTCAAATACGATTTTATATTAGTTTTAATCGTCACTGACTTATGAACTTATTTTTGCCAAGCATTTCTTATCAGTTTGATAACTTGAGAAGGAAGAGGATCGAGAGATCACCACTATTTCGCAAATGACAACCAGTATGAAAAGGAGAGTTCAATGTTTTGAAATTCAGTTTAATGTTTTGTATTGTATGTTCAATGTTTTGTATCGAAATGCAGTGTAATGTTTTGTATTTTGCATTACAAGAGTTCAATGTTTTGAAATTCAAAAATTTTATTACTCTAGTGATAAATTTTTTTCGGTATTCAATCGATTTGCATTGCACAGCACTGCCCTCCTTTAAAACGGTAAAAGGCAATCATTTCCCAAGCGGAGGGGTCTTTAGGCTTAATTCTACGCTAAAGTATTGGTAGAAGAGGTTTTGATGCCCTTGATTTCCTCCGTTTCTAGCTCTTTTATTCTTAATCTGGGATGATATTTTATTCTCTCCTTTCATAGAGAATGCTTTGGCCTTCACATTGCACTATTACTGCACCCAAACGTCCATGAGTTTATGCTTGCACCAAGATGTCGTGTTTTCCTATTCACTCATCCATTTGTCGTCCATCTTTGATGTGTTTATTATTGAATTGATGTGTTTGTTCTTATCGAGTTTTGTGTTATCATTGCGATTGAATCTCTCTTCCGAGCCATCATTTGCACTCGTTTGTATAATCAACTTACTGGCCCCAAGCCAGCAATGTTTGACATCAGCCCTCATGGGGAAAGATGCTCAGAGCCAAGCCAGTGCTAATCAGGAGTCAACCAATCATCAAGTCAATGGTGCACACCTCGAACGTACTCCGAGACCTGCCAATGTTTTACTAGGACGGAGATACTTCGATTGAAGCTATTCACACCCAAGTTTGCTAAAAAGTATCAGCTTCCAAGAATACTCCTGTCGACCAACACTCGCCTACGAGCTCATTCATTCCATCACCACTTATTATTGCAGTTGAATGTTAGTGCCAAAGTCAACTGAAATAATTCTTGCAAAATTCAATTCAAATTTTCTGTGACTGCCTAACTACACTTATCTGGGTTGAAAAATGAATTGGACCCAATTTTTGCAGTTCGCTATATAGACTGTATTGTTTTATTTGTTAAAATATATTTCCAATATATTTTAGTAATTAATAATTGTTATGTGGAAAAAAAGCAACAAAAGACTTTAGGTAATAAATTTGGAATATTAATAAACGTGAGAAAATATTGAAATCCTCTTAATTTTTCGCAAAACCCTTTGAGCATGATTATACTTTTGCCCTCCCACATGTTGCAGCTACTTAGGATTCTTAGTTAAGAACATACAAGAAACGATGAAGACGTTTTGTTAAATCTCTCAATATACGATTGCTTCGTATGAATTGAAACAATAATCTTCATTGAATTCAACCAACCCTTAAAGAAAATAAAAGAAAACTGAAATAAGTCAAATAACATTATTCATTCCATCTCATTTGCATTTATCGTCCGGATCTTTTGCATATTTCGAAGCTTAACCCCACGCAACATTGCCAACATGTAATTTGTCGTGTAAATTTTCTCACTAACACTAGTTAATGACAATTTCAAGCTACTGAAGAAGATCTCGTCCCTCTTTCGGACTCACTAAAATGTACCATGTCATTCTCAGGCATGTTCTTCATTGCAATGCTCAATATGCATATGCATACACGTATGTGCTGAATAGATGTCTAGATATTGCTAGATAGTCGGAAATCTCTATCAAATGATATAAACATACAAAAGTGTAGCCCACGTCGCGTCTTGTCGTCGACAAGATCAGACCAAGGTTTCAACCATGGTCCAGAACAGAATTAACATTCACGATCTTTTGTAAAAAAGATCATCTTCGAAAAGATCGTGTCTGGAGCCATGTGAGACTATGTTGCGTTGTCTTCCTAGATATCATTTGGATAATCGCGAAATCCTAAGGAGATAGTAGAAAATAAGAAGAAAAAATTCAAGAAATAAAAGAAACATCTGAAAAACTATTAAAAAAAGTTCTTCAACGAGCATGGAAAGACAAAACATTACACAAGGCTCGTAGTCTTGCAAACGTGATTTCCAGGAGACAATTTCATAGAACAACGTACTATTTCACAAAAGACGACCTAAGTCCCTTCCGATCATCCTAAGAACGCTGGAACCTGGAGTTGGTGAGGTCTACTGTAATGTAGTGGGTTTGTACGTTCACTAAACGATCATCCACCCTACTAACTGCTCCCAATGAATATTCATGACAATTGGACGTGGACTTTCTGTTTGTGCTGAAATTAATCGAACAAGTTGTTTATTTATTAGAAAAGCATCCCCGCGTTCTGTCGCTGTATGTAACTGATTCTAATTTATTGTCTCACGAGGATTTTTCAGGGAATAGACGAAGTTAGAGTAGTTAAATTCTTATTATAGCGTAAGTTATAATCTTAGGTAAAATGTATCCAATATGCTCTGAATAGAGGAGATCAACTAACTCCCAAAGAAATTCAAATTTTTTTATATTTTTTTCTATGGAGACCCCATATATTTGCTTTTCTATCGGAAAGATCTTTAGAAACTTCGATTGAACTTGATTTCTAGCGTAGAGTTGACTGATGGTGAAGGAAAATGACGTCAGCAAGCTATTAGCAAATATATTACATAAATCGTAATTTCATAGCAAGAAGCTCACATCAAGGATAAAAAACAGAATAAACAAAAGCAGTGTACTAGAAACTCCACAAGGCAATAAAATGAGATAGGCTTATTGCATCATCATCATAATTCAGGCCTTCGCCTCCAGTAGTACTCGCCTCCAATCGTCATGGCTCTGCAATCTCGTTCGCCAATTGGCAGGGATCTACTGTCAACATCAGTTGAATCTTCATATTGTTTCCTGGGTTTCCCAACTGGACGTTTGCCTTGCCCTCTCTCCTTCAATGTTCTTCTATTGGGCTTATGCTCATCCATTCTCTCCAGATGTCCTACACATTGTAGTTTATGCAGCTTTACGCATGCGGATACTGGTCATCCATCCTAAAGATTATACAACTCGTCGTTGTAATGAATTCTCCACCCTGTTCCATGCTTTACTGGGCCAAGTATCTTCCTGAGCACTTTGCATTCGAATACATCCAAGCCTTTTTCAGAAAGGTTTGTAATAGATAGAAACAAGTTGGGTAAACAGACCTACGCTCATGTCAGAAGGGTTTTGTATTCAATTTACAAAATGCAGTCACCAGATCATCAAATCAAGAAACATTTCAAAGACGATTTCATTGGAGAAAATATAATATACGAAGGTCATACTATTATTAACAAAGTTGAACGAATTTCGACTTCTAAGGTTTTTGGTATTATTATACTCATAAATATCTCCCTTTATAATTATTTCAGATGTCCATCCGCGACAGAGGAAACACATTTTTCATGTATTTCCCCCCTGTGCCCCCACTGAAGTAAAAACTGACAGTTTAACAACTGTTTTGAAAAGTTCCCATGAAAACTTTTATTTCGTACTCATATCGGCTATGTTTGATGAATTTTTCCTAGAATGGTTACAAAACCCTTTTGCTAGGAGCTCTCTCCCACCTCCTTGACTTGTATCACTTATGAGCATTAATTGTAGGTACTCATCTTCAGTCATTCATCAAATTGAATCAAGTGCTCAAAACATGCACCTTAAACGTTGAAGTTGGGAAAAAATAACTCAAAATTGTTCAATCTTCGTATTTAAAACAGCCACTATTTTGTTTTACGATTACTGATACCACTAGCTGAACCGATTCTCAAAGATATACATGACACCTATCATTCCTGAAATTTTCATGCAAATCTTAGCAAAACTGTAGTGTCTGAGTCGGTAAAAAGTGCATGTTGTTCCATAGCCATATGTTGCCATAGTAATACATGCAGCGCATATTGTTCCATAGTAATACAGGAAACTTCAAACCGCTATAACTTCGCTAAATATGATTCAATCTTCATGAAACTTTCAGAGTAGATCAATCTTATAAATAGCCATCTACGTACTGAATTTCATTGAATTTAAGGGTAGCGTTAAGATTTTATTCAAGAAAACATAAAATCGATAAATCATACTATTACTAACAAAGTTGAGTGAATTGTGACTTCTAACGTATTTGTTGTTGTTGTACTCACCAAGGCCTACATTCCTGATTTTTTTCAGATTTTTCGGATCACAGGTGTCCAATCGCGAGGGGGGGGGGGACACAAATTTTTCGTGTATTTCCCCTCCCTGTGCGCCCCTCGAAGCAAATTTTGCCAAACTAAGACCTGTTTTGAAAAGTTCTCATCAAGACCTTTCATTTGATACCCATATCGGCTACCTTCAATGAAATTTTTTTTTCGGGGGGTCACTCTCCTATATGGGGAGACCCCCTTAAATACCTTATAAAATTTTTTTGTAGTTGAACTTTGAAGAGATCACCACTTTACACCTACACACAAAATTTGATGTTTCTAGCTCAAGCAGTTTCCGAGAAAAACTGCTGTGACACACGGACGGACGGACGGACGGACGGACGGACGGACAGACGGACAGACGGACAGACTGGTCGCGAAACTAGTAGGATTTTGTAAAATTATTTTACAAAACCCTAAAAACATTTATTAATTTTTGTTTTTTGGGAGAATTACATGAAAAATTATATAGAGATTTCTTCATGGTAGTCACTTATCCGATGCTAACTCTGACTTCGATGGATTAGCATGATTTCAATTAGAGGTTATTTAATCCTCATAACTATTTTAATTTTTATTTAAGTCAATCCTATTTAGGCTTTGCGTTTACTAGTTATGATGATGATGAAAATGATTCGATCTTTTTGGGGATACGCTAATCCTAAGTCCATAAATAAAACGATGCATGTACTAATATAATAAAAATTTATTCGGGACGACTAAATAATGCTCAAACAATACTCGCGAGAGAGAGATCACAGAACGTCAAAAATTTTATACTCTACCAATCCTTACGCTGTCATGTTTGATAGATGTTGACAATTGAATACATGTTAGCCAATGCTGAGCTATACGTTTCGATTTTTCGATTTTGGATCGAAACACGCTATGGGAGTCAGATTTCGATTTAGATTCACAGTGCATTTAAAGTAGGCAGGTTTCAAACGATCAACGCTCATTGCTCCCATAAATTTCTAGCTTAAAAACATATTTTGATGTCGTTTCCATCACTTTGTAGGATTCTTCGTATGGCGGCTCCAATGGGTTGCTTACACGGTCGATGCAAAAAAAAACGTGCGAGCAGTTCCTTATACACGGAAACTTTGCATTTGTCATGGCGCGTTCGCACCTCTCTTGATCCGTGTGGCTGGAAATAGCATCTTACCTTAGAAGCACCTGAAAAATTCTACCCATTGGAGAAATGGAGAAGACCTGTGTTGTGATTTTTTTCTTAAAACGTTATAATTTGTATATTAATTATCAACACAACTATAAGGTTAATGTTTTCAAAATGGTATAAGGACCTCTAACTGGTTCTGGTCTGGGTGGCGTTGGCGGTGCCTTCCCCGTTGTTTCTTGTGACGCTGTTTCTGGAGGAACCATAATTGGTCGCGGAAACGGGCTTTCTCCTCCGGTCTGACACTGACCTGAACTAAACGCAGCCGCTCCCCCAGTTGGTGCCAAAACATTTTTTGCTGACCTCCTCTGCGTGGCTTCAAGGGGAGTACTGGGTAGGTTTGCCGCTTCTGCCAGCTGTGGGCTGTTGTTTCCGCTACTGTCGAGCCCTATTATCAGAGAGAGTGGTTAGCTAGAAGAGTTGGGGGCTTCTAGAATGGAGGCGGATGGGCCTGTGGAGCCGCTTACCATCGACCAGACCTGGAGAGTGAAGCCGATGCAACAAGAGGATGCCCAGAACCAGGCGCAAGCCAAGGAGTTCTATTCGATGGTGGGGCCAGCAGCGAACAGTGACTGATGAGGTCCGGCCAGGCGTAAGCTGAGGAGCCAAAGTAATGATAGGACGCCCAGGACCAGGCATAAACCAAGGAGCCCTTTTCGATGGTGGGGCCGGTGGCGAACGGCGACTGATGAGGTTCGGCCAGACATAAGCTTGAAGTTATGGTAGAGTGCAGCAACACAGCAGATGGACCAGGCGCAAGCCGAGGGACCCAATAAGATTGAAGTTGCATATGGGCAGGCTAAAGCCGAGTTACCAACTAACGTCTTCGCTTGCTAGTAAAACACAGAGAGCGATTGCTCCACCCCGTGTGATTTTATACACGTAAACTACTGACGCTGCCGATCAGGACTATCGATATTTTCCCCAATCGATCAGAATCCCACCTTTCATTTCTGTAGACCATGAATTTTCGTCAATCAATTTTCTTTTATGGACAAAGTTCAGTACTCTTGCTGATGAAAATGCTGAACTTGCATTTGCTTCAATCTAATTTTCTTTATTGGACAGAGTTCAATAATTAAAGTCAGGTGAAATGATGATCTTGCATTTTCTTCAATTCAATTTTCTTCCTCAGTAGAACTACTAACCAGAGTCCACTAAACGCTTGCAGTGATCAAGTTGCATGTCCAAATGCATGGTCATGTTTTTATTCCGGAATGTAAACAATTATCCGCAGACGCATTTATGATGATCAAATTTCCAACTGCATATCATCACTGCTGTGTGTCTAAATGCATGGCCTGTTACTTCCGTACTCCCCGTCCTTGGCTCTGTTGGGCTTTCCCGTGTCGTTTTATTTTTGATACGATGGTCGTGGGGTATGCTTCAGCACATTTTTTTGTTTGTTATATTCGAATGCTTGTTGTTTTGTTGATTTTTGCTTATAATTAGATTTTTTCTCTATATAGTATTCAATATTAATATAATTAGTTTATAAATTGTGTATGTTTTGTATCTATCTTCGTTTTTGGTTTTTAATAGTATAATGAATTTTTAGATTGTATTTGTTTTATATCCATCTTTTATATCTATTATATAATCATTTTGTAAATTGTAACTGTTTTATATCTATCTTTCCATGTGGTTTTTGATAGTATAATGAATTTTAAAATTGTAATTATTTTGTATCTATTTTTCTAATGAGTTTTTAATAGTTACATTGCCTATTAATAGTATGGATGCTTAAAATATATAAGTACAATATTTATGGCGGTTCAATGTGTGTTATTAATGATTTTATTTGGACATTCGTCTAACTGGCTAAAAGGTTTTTCTTGTTTATTTGATCTTCTTTGATATAACTGTTCGGCTGCTACGTAACAATGCTATAGTTACTTGTATTCCCTTCATGTGTTTACGGAACTTGGATACGAATAGTTTTGGATCTTGTGGCATATTTTCATTGTAAAAGAATTCTCCCAGTGTTCGGAGTGTTGTATAATAGACCCGCACTGCAAACATTGTGCCAATGTCATCCTTGATGCTCGTTCGGAGACCATGTTAGACGGTTAGAAGAACATCGATCTACTCGTATTTGTTGTAGCAGATTATCACCGCTTTTAACCACCGGTGCCATCGTTCAATCATTTGATTCGCTGCAGGATGATATGATGTTGTTCAGATCTTCTTGCAACCAACTAAACGTGTCAGTGATTGAAAGATGAGTAACTCGAACTGCGATCCTTAATCTGAAGTCAAAATGCTTGACACTCCAAAAACTTCTATCCAATTGCTATTGAATGTGGTTGCAACTTTCTCTGCCGTGATTGCTTTAATGGGGACAACTTCGTGTCATCACGTAAAATAATCAATGATGGTCAGTGCATATGGAAACCCTCTCAAAGAATTTGAGGGGCCAACTATGTCTATGTAGACATGGCAAAACCTTACGCCAGGCATGTCGGTATGGCCTTGAAGTGGTTTTGTGTGCCGACCCTTCTAGCTTCGCTGATACGTGAGACACGACCTGGACCATTTGAGGATATGTTTGGACCTGCTGGATCACATGTACTTCCGATTAATAATTTTTTTCGTTGTATTCTCCGAATGTAGTGCCAGATTTTTGCAGTAGATGCATTGCAGTGGACAGTTGTATAGGGTTATCAATTTTACGCTTGGGAAAGTAAAGCTTAAGAAAACACATAAAATATTCAGATGGAAACGAAATTTTTTATTCAATATAAACCTTGCCAATATACGTGAAACACAATATCATTCAAATGTCCCCCACGGGACCTCTTACAGGCCACAATCCGTTTGGGGTAATTTTCTATGACTTTTCAGCACGTTTCCGGCAATATCTCGGCCATAACTTCACGAATATTGGTTTTTAATTGCTCAACATTTTGAGGATTGTTTGCAAAAAAGACGATCTTTCGCATAGCCCCACAAAAAGAAATCGAAAGGTGTTAGGTCGCAGGATCTTGCGGGCCAATCGACATTACTCAATCTCGAAATTACGCATCCTGGAAATTTCTCTTGCAAAGTGCTCGATTAGCCAGTGTTGTGTGACTTGTGGCTCCATCCTGTTGAAACCACATGTTCTCCAGATCATAATCTTCAATTTCTCTCCAAAAATAACCGGTTAACATCCGTCCATAGCGGTCAGAATTCACTGTAATGGCTCTTCCTTGATAGTTTACAAAAAAATACGGGCCAATAACACCACCAGACCATAATGCCCACAAACGGTCACTTTTTCCGGATGCAAAGGGCTTTCTGCGATCGTTTGAGGATTTTGAGAGCCCCATATGTGGCGATTCTGTTTATTTACGTAACTACTGATCGAAAAATGAGCCTCATCACTAAAGAAAATTTTATTTGAAAAATCGTTATCAATGGCTTGTTGTTCAATCACCCAATTTGCATACATTCTGCGTTGTGTATGGTCTTGAGGCTTAAGTTCTTGAGTGAGTTGGATTTTGTACGGATGGAGACGCAAATCCAAAGGCAAAATCCGCCACAATGAGCCGTAAGACAAGCCCAAATATTGAGCACGTCGAGGAATCGACAAATTCGGGTCTTCCTCCACACTTTGAGCAACGACAGCGATATTTCCTGCAGAACGAATGTTGCGATGATGCACAGGCCTTACAATATCAATAACCGATCCAGTCTCTTCAAATTTTCTCACTTTGTTCGAAATTGTTTGCTGTGTAGGTCGATTTTGTCGACCGTAATCAGCTCGTAAACCCCTAAATGTTGCTACAGCAGAATCACCAATTTTATAATAAAATTTGATAATTTTAACGCGTTTTTCGGCTGTTAAACGATCCATATTTCTAAATGGCTAACCTTCAACTTAAAAAAACATGCTGTGGATGACATTTAATTTTGATGGATGTCAAAGGCAGGGTTATAATTTGCCATCACGAAATGGACAACGCTACTTCAGAAATCAAAATTCACTTAACTCTGCTAATAATGGTATGATTTGTAAATTTTACGTACGCAAATGTTTCAAAACTGTTTGGTGATGGATATTCAGTTCGTTAGCAATGGCATGGCTGCTTATGTGTCGGTCTCCTTCAATGTTTTATAAGATTTCATCGACTTTTTCAGTGATTAGTCGACCTGAGCGAGGTGCATCTTTGACATCAAAATTTCCAGAATGAAAGAAAGCGAACCATCTTTTGGCTGTGGCTTTTGATAAATTCTCTTGACCGTAGATACCACAAATTTTTTCATTAGTCTGCAATGCATTCTCACCTTGATCGTAGTGATATTGTAAAACATAACGATTTTTTTCAGAAATTTCACTCATTTTTAAATGAATACAACTTTTGACACGAATGACAAAATACAAAACAGTCCAGATAAAAATTTTAGACTGGAGTGTCACCTTTGACTCAATCTGATAAGTATTGCCCAATATATGACAAAGAACACCATCTAGTGACAAAAAAGGCGCAATACTTTTACAATATCCAATATTTAAAATCGTCCAAGGCACTCTTATTTTTTTCGGATTTTCATGAAAATTTACAGAATAGTGGTTTACTTGAATATGTTCAATGAGCCGAACATTCAGAAAAGTTATTTAACATGGAACTAAATCGCGACTGTTATTTGCTTATGAACAAAATTTGCATCTTTTGGGTGAATTTGAACGATTTTTTAAACAAGAATTGGCGAATAATTCAAATCATCGATTCATGGCATCAGAAAATTTGTTTCGAACTCTTGAATGGCTGCAAAGCCCTTCCACTAGGGGCTGTCTGCCTCCTCGACTTGCTTCACCTATGAGCATTAATTATAGGTACTCATCTTTAGTCATTCATTAAATTGAATCAAGTTTTAAAGGCATGCACCTTAAACGTTGAAGTTGGGGAAAGATAATAAAATCTTCGCATTTAAGACAACCACTAATTTGTTTTACAATTACTGATTCCACTAGCTGAACCAATTCCCAAAAATGTACATAATGCCTATATAATGCTGAAACTGTCATGCAAATCCTAGCAAACCTGTAGTGTCTGAGTCGGAGAACATAGCGATATGTTTCCATAGTAATACAGAGCATATTGTTCCATAGTCATACAGGAAAATTCAAACCCCTATAACTTCGTTAAATGCCATTTGATCTTTGTGAAACTTTAAGGGCAGGTTAATCTTATAAATAGCCATTTGTAAACTGAATTTAATTTAAAGGGACCGCTAATATTCTATGCAAGAAAATGTAAAATCGATAAATTATATTATTACTAGCAAAGTTGAGTGAATTTCGACTTCTCACGTATTTGTTATTCGTGTACTCATAAAGGCTTACTACATTCAGGATTTTTTTCAAATTTTTCGGATGAAAGGTGCCCAATCGACGGGGTCCTCGAAAAGTTCGTACATTCCCCCTTCAAATTTCTGTCTTTACTGCGTGTGATGCATGTAGCTATATTGTTCATAGTATGCAGAGCCAGGCTCAGCGTAGTGAAGTTTTTACTGAACATTTACAAGTTTTATCAGCTGACTGATAAATAATTGAATCTCTAGGAACTACCAACTGATATCAAATCAAATTGACGGTATTTCAGTTTGCTGGGCCCCTAGTATTAGCTCTATTGCAATTGACTAGTCAATGTGCTGACATGCTGTGCGCGAAGACTGAAAATCACGATTCATGCACCAGTTTTGTTCACCTCCTATTAAATTACTACCCACAACTCATTCAGGAAAATTAAGTTGTACACTGAGCGTGTTTTAATATCACATCAATTTCAGATATTTCCCTTATAATCATCTAATCCACTCGTGAATGTGATGATCGCATCATGACCACGGTGAAAGCGAATTGGCCGTTCCCACCGACTCCCTAAAGTGAAGGTTCCGAAAATAGTCATCATATTGTTCACCTATCGTCACTTCATTAGAAACTTTATCTGAATGGGTGCCGACGTAAAATTATTAATGCCAAGAAAAGATACTCGCAGCAGTGGACACCTGACTGTCCAATAAAGCCTTCTATTATTCCCGATCGCGAGCAGAACAAATGTTCCTTAGAATTTTCGATCTGAAACCAGCGTCGCATCTGTTGGAACTGTTGATCGTGTTATGGGATCAAACCGTACTAGATGTTTCGAGATCAATTCAGAAGAAGAATGGATACAAGATCCTAACCACTGATCGTGATCGTGTAGAAAAATTTTACGAGTTTCATAAAACCGATCATAAAATGGAAATATTGATCACATGTCGCGGGAGAAGAAAGAGTCATGATCGGGACGATTTGGAACAATGAGATGTTTCGTTTGAATCGATTTCGTCGATTGTTAGTTGCAGAAAGACAATTATTTGTACAATTGTTCACGGAGATCTGGAGTACTTTTGTTTTTATGCAGAATAAAATGATTGCACTCTTAGTGGGGTCTTTTACTTTCAAAAATCTGAAGCCATGGGAATATATTGTGCTCGTAAATAGTTTGAAGCACTCTCTCACTTTTCTTGAGAAAACATTTCCAACGTGTTAATAAGATTTTGCTGAACACTCACAAGTTGATCTGATAAATACAACTCCATACGACAAATCGTCTTGAGATCTCCTCACGAATTGTTCCTTTCCGCCAAAACTAGGTAGCCCTCTCGAAATTGCCTGTTTGTAAGCGTGTACAAAATGTGTCATCGATTCATTAATCAAATGTGATTGGAATTTATTAAGTTGGGCCTGAAATTCGGCAGGCCAAATATTTAAACTTCAAATAAAACCAACCGGTTTTTAATTTCAGAATTGGATTTATCGGATACTTAATTTTCCTTTGGATTTTTGTTATTGGACACTAACGCGTTTGGTGCCCTGAGTTTTGTGGTCGTCGGCGGAAAGAACATTCTCCTTCCCATTCCGTCTGATTTCTTTATAAATGTTTGCCTTTGTTGGACTCGGTTTTTTCCTGTTTTGTTTAAATTAACAGCGGCTTGATACGCAAAGCCACACGATTATAAATGTTCTACCTTTGCGCGCTTCGACTCCTCGAAGGTGTAGAAGGAAACTTGGAAATAATGAATGAGATGAGCCATTTATAATCTCAGCGTTAAAATGTAATTTGATACAAACGAATTTAATGTTCTTGTCCTTTGGCTCAGGATGTTGTACGATATTTGGTTCTTGAAAATATTTCCACTGAGCGATTATGTATTGAGATAACCGTTGTGTTGTAAATTAAATTTGCAGGAGCAAAATAATAGTACCTTTAATGATTTTACGAGAATGCACGCACTTTCCTGGGAGAATGTTTTGGCGATACTTTTTTCGAAAAAATATGTGTCTATGGCAGTTGAAATGTATTAAATTCTGATGGTGATTAAATGCCAATTAAAATTCTACAAGTGCATTAGTGCTTAATCTATGCGTGTTCTACAATACGCTATGGCTACGTTTTTTAACCCATGACATTTTATCTTATGATCCAAGGCATCCAAATATTTTCTGATGCCCTGTTGTTAGGAGTTGCTGCGGGCCTCCTGGTTTACTATCAACTTATTTTTTAAATTAATAACTTCTTTTCATGCGGCTAACTAGTAGCTTTATAAAAGAGCTGATGAAAACCCAAAATATATCTAACAAAACAAGAGCTTATTAAACAAAACCACCAAAAAACTCTTTTTTTATTGTACGAATATAGCAACATATTTAAAAATCTGCTCCGAGTTCAAAAATCCGGAAAAATCTAGATGGCTTTAATCGTTTTAAAATCAATAGCAAAAGAAACTTTACTTTAACTACACCTAGGCTAAATAAAGGTATCTTTTAATAATAAACAAGTTGGGTAAACAAACCTACGGTCATGTCAGAAGGGTTTTGTATTCAATTTACAAAATGCAGTCACCAGATTGAATAAAATATTGGAGAAAATATGAAATTCGAAGATCATACTATTATTAACAAAGTTGAACGAATTTCGTGTTCTGAGATCTTTGTTGTTGTTATACTCATAAATATATCCCTTGATAATTATTTAAGATATCCATTCGCTAGGGAGGAAACACATTTTTCATGTATTTCCCCCCTGTGCCCCCCACTGAAGTAAAAACTGACAGTTTAACAATTGTTTTGAAAAGCTCCCATGAAAACTTTCATTTCATACTCATACCGGCTACGTTTGATGAATTTTTATTTTCAGGAGCCACTCTCCTGTACTGTTATCATCGATTCATGGCCAATTTTTTCGAATCCTAGAATGGTTACTAAGCCCTTTTGCTAGGAGCTCTCTCCCGCCTCCTTGACTTGCTTCGCTTATGAGTATTAATTGCAGGTACTCATCTTCAGTCATTCATTAAATTGAATCAAGTGTTCAAAGCATGCACCTTAAACGTCGAAGTTGGGAAAAAATAACTCAAAATTATTCAATCTTCGCATCTAAAACAGCCACCATTTTGTTTTACGATTACTGATACCACTAGCTGAACCGATTCGCAAAGATATTCATGACACCTATCATTCCTGAAATTTTCATGCAAATCCTAGCAAAACTGTAGTGTCTGAGTCGGTAAAAAGCGCATGTTGTTCCATAGCCATATGTTGCCATAGTAATAAATGCAGCGCATATTGTTCCATAGTAATACAGGAAAATTCAAACCGCTATAACTTCGCTAAATATGATACAATCTTTATGAAACTTTCAGGATAGATCAACCTTATAAATAGTCACCTATGTACTGAATTTCATAGAATTTAAGGCTACCGTTAAGATTTTATTCAAGAAAACATAAAATCGATAAATCATACTATTACTAACAAAGTAGAGTGAATTGCGACTTCTAACGTATTTGTTGTTGTTGTACTCACCAAGGCCTACATTCCTGATTTTTTTCAGATTTTTCGGATCACAGGTGTCCAATCGCGAGGGGGGGGGACACAAATTTTTCGTGTATTTCCCCTCCCTGTGCGCCCCTCGAAGCAAACTTTGCCAAACAAAGACCTGTTTTGAAAAGTTCTCATCAAGACCTTTCATTTGATACCCATATCGGCTATCTTCAATGAAATTTTTTTTTCGGGGGGTCACTCCCCTATATGGGGAGACCCCCCTTAAACACCCTATAAATTTTTTTTTGTATTCAAACTTTAAAGAAAACACCACTTTACACCTACACACAAAATTTGATGTTTCTAGCTTGAGTAGTTTCCGAGAAAAACTGCTGTGACACACGGACGGACAGACAGACGGACAGACGGACAGACAGGACGCGATTTTAGAAGGGTTTTGTAAAATTATTTTACAAAACCCTAAAAACAGAAACTTAGTTTATAGTAATGTTGTTATAGGTAATTTCTAAATAGTTTAGACCAGTCAATCTAAACACTATCAGTAACACTTCATCAGGGTGACATGGTACGAATTATGCATCCTCGGGCCAAATTGGGTTAAGAACCTCTACAATATATTGTACATACTCATGGTAAATTTAAACAGGAGAGGAAAATCCGAATAGTAATTTGACACTGTGAAAAAAGGAAAACTAACGTCTAGTGGGTTTTTGGTAGCTTATGCAAGCCAGAGTTATTTAAATTGGGTAAGTTAGGCTCGACGAAGAGAACCTTCGATATCACTCTGTAATGACTTTTCCTCCGTCGTTGTCGTTTCGCAAGACTTCGCAAAGGAAATCCAAACCGGTCATCGGTTTAAGACGTAAAGTTTTGAAATCCATCAACGAACTGTGCCTCTTAAGGACTATCCGCTCGGATGCTCGCAGTCTACTCCAAGGTGGCAGCTTACTGGCCAGCAAGCTCGGAGAGAAATTTGGGTCGTGGGTCTTGGCGCGAGTGGGCTAAGCATGAATACAATCTTTCAGCCACCGATTCAAATTACCCGTTTAAAATGCATTCGTAAATTTTTTCAATGATAAATTCCAACATTACCCCATCGTAGCCTTTCCGAGGCTTCCAACAACTCAAACAAGAATAACTTCCAGCTCACGCGTTCCTGGTCTACGTAACCACGCGTTGTCAAACATAAGCTACTCTAATCCTAGCCGAAATATTCTACGCTAAGTAAAATTGCCAAGCTACAAATTGAGCCACCGTGTAACCGAACCGAAAGTCTGAGCCAATATATTACGGATTACTAACAGCCCAACCCACTCAACGGCATACTCACCCTCCGCTTCCGTCGCCGCTGAAAAATCTCTTACCACTGAAAGGAAAGATAAGGTTTGCTTCTGAAAATTAATTTTTTTTTTTGGTTTTTGAATTAGCTCATAGCTTTTTTTCATATGGTAATTATTATCTTGAATATTCTGCGTATCTTGTTTTTGCTATTGGTTTGCGTTTTGTTCTAAGATTTGCCCAAATGATGTTTAGTAATAATAGTCTTGCACAGAATCCTATGGTATATGTGGGACAAATTAAACGCAAAATTTACTCAATTTATAAATTCTTTATTCGTAACGTCTGGGTTGCTGTACGTCGCTTGATCGCTCCTTCGTCAGTCGCCAAAAGATACCAAGAAAAACTACTTTCTGGACCGCAGCACTCTCTTCGATTCCACAATTCAGCCCTCCTGAGGATTCATCTGACTCAGATGAAGAGGACTCGCAATTCGCCCATAGTAATAAATATTCGGCACATTTTGACGTCGTCTTGGGCCGGTCATGAATGCCCTAGTTCACCGCATCGTAAGTGTCATTTCCCTTGACTTTGCTGATTTTATATGGCTTACACATACTTTGCTTTTATTTTTAGACCAGGCCCCAATTGTGTTCTTTTTATAGCCACAAAATCGTTTTTTTTTGGTAACGATGAGGATTCTTTTGACGTCGATTATACGTTTTGACGTTTTCACGTTGAACTTTTGCTATTTAATGCTTCATTTCTTCTCGTTTCTGGTCTCTCTCATCGCTGAATGTTGAGATAATCTCCTCCTGTGATGCTTTTATGACGTATTGACTGTGACCAGTACGCATTTGTACCAGTACGCATTTGTACCCCCCCTAAAAGTTCAAATTGTGTTACGCTTATACTTTTGTTGAAAGTCGAGTTGATTACCAATTGTACATGTGGTATAAACTTGTACCATTCCAGAGGTTCATCCACAGCCAGTTTCGCCAAAATAGTTGTTATCACATTATTCATCCGCTCAACCTGACCATTTGCTCGAGGTAATCCAGTCGTTATAAGCAGATCACATATGTTCTTCATTTCGAAGTATTTCTCAAATTCATGGGACGTAAAGGCCGATCCTCGTCCATAATTATCCGTAAAGGACTCCCAAATATACTTTTCTGTAGATCTAGTCTTACTGTTACTTCCAATGTTGTAGTTGACTTTATTGGGTAGAGCCAAGTGTATTTTGTGGATTTGTCCACTATCACCAAGATATGTTTGAAGTTCTTGCACGTCAATTCCAGTGGACCCAAATGATCTGCATGATACGTGTATAGCGTTACATTTCTCTAATCCAGTGGGTGTAGGAATCCTTCTAATTTGCCCGCTTTTCTGTTCAAAAGTATGCAAGGAACACAGTTCTCTATAACTCGTTTTACTCGTTCAGTTAACTTCAGAATATGGTAATGTTGTTTCACATCTCGTTTGGTTCTGAAAATAGCATAATGACCTTTCTCATTAATTCGTCGTATAATATCCTTCTGCATGGCTTTCATCACAACAAAAACTTCTTGCTCTTATATAAACTTCGAAAGCACTTCACTGCGCAATACAAAGTCCTCGAATGGTCCGTTCTTCAAAATTTCCTTTATCAGTCTTACGACTGAATCTTTGCCTTGTGCTTTCTTCTATTCGGATCTCAATCCTTTCTTCAATTGTCATTACCGGATGTCGACTTAGTGCGTCAACATATGGAAGTCCTGTTCCAGGTCGATGCTCAAGAGTGTGATGGATTTCCTCTAGGAATATAGCCCAGCGTGCTATTTTTGGGATGATATTTTTTTTTCTTCATAGTTCGTTCAAATGCCAAGCAATCAGTTACTATTTTGAAACGTATACTTAACAAATACGCTCTAAATTCACGGAGTGCATGAACAACGGCTAAAACCTCTAATTCGCATGACGACAGTATTTCTTCTGACTTCTACAACAATACAGCTCCATAACCATGCTGGCTTGCATCAGTGTGAAGCTCCGTTTCAAGATTCGGGTCATAAATTCGCAAGACTGGTTGCTCCGACAATAGCACTTTTAAGCATGTTGAACGCCTGTTGCTGCAACTCTCCAAACTAGAATTTCACGTCTGCTTGAAACAAATCGCAGACAGTCCTAAGAAACTCCGTACGTCCTTTGCGTTCTTTAAGTCTGGATATCACCTGACATCATTCGTTTTCGACGGAGAGGGTGATATGCAGCCATTTTTGACAACATATTCGAGAAACTTTATTTTTTTTTCCAAAAAGTTACGCTTTTTTTTATTGATTATTAAACCATAACCTTTTGCAACTTTGAGGATAGCTCTCAGTTTTTAATTCCTTCTTGTTCATCAAGTACGGGAATGATTATATCATCCATGTATGAAAAAGCTATATCTTGATTAGATTATTCCTAAAATTCACAGTTTATGAACGGCTGGCACACCGACTGTGAGTTATTCATGCCAAAAGGGACGCATTGAAACTGGTATTGACCAATATGCGTTATTAACGATGTAAACGTTTGGCTGTCTTCTTCCCCTTCGACGTGGAAAACCCCATCTTTGAGATCCAGTGTACTGAATACATACGTGTTTTGTAATTTGTCAAGAATATCCTCTATGAGTGGTAACGGAAATCTATCCTTTTCAATAACCGTATTGATACCTCGATAATAGATTACGACTCGTGGAGAGCCATCTTTTTCCCAGGTGACTTGTACTTGGCTTACTCTGACAACTATCCCTTCTCTATCCATTCTGCAACCTGATTATTTACTTTTTCGTGATCCTTGGCTGGAAGTCTCCTAGGTGCGCAGAATACTGGACTAGGATCTTTTACAACTATCATCATTTTAACGTCGGCATCTTTTACCTTGCAGGAACATACACCGCGACAATTTGGTCCGTCATTTTCTAATCATGTATTGAAACCGTTTCTCCAATTTTTAGTTCGTTGTAGTTGCGAACATTGATGTCCATCAAAAACGCGCTGCTTAGAATAAGTTCTGCTTGGTTTAGAAATTCACCGCCGCGAATATCATCTGTTACTACATAAAAGCAAGTAGAGTATCGTCCTCGTTCAGTTTGATTTTTGCTTCAAATGTACCTTTTAGAAAGACGTAATCTCGGTTAAGCCCCGTTAGAATTAAATATGTGCTTTGCGTGTCCGGAATGCGAGCCGACTGTAATTTCTTCTCAGAAAGTAGGTTAACTTGACTTCCTGTGTCAATGCTTCATAGCTACTCCTTCAACCGTAACATATTTGGTCATTCTTTTCTTCGCCTTTTCGTCCAGTTGACTTAAGTCCTTGTTGTCTGGCTCCCTATTTTGACCCTCCGAGGCGCAATGACCATACTTTCCACGCCCGAAATATTTCATGCACCTAATGTCCCACGGTTCCGCAATTAAAGCATCGCGTTTTTTGAAACTGTTTGCTTCCATTGTTGATGATTTTGGAAATCACTTTGATTCCTCATATGATTGCTTACATTGACATTACTCATAATTTAGCAACTTCGTTTTAAAACCTCTCAGCCCCGTAGCACCATACAACATCATTTTATTTCGTGGTTGGTCGTTTATTCCATCAAGTGCGTATTACATGATTGCCGCCTCTTCCACCTCCCAACCCTTGGCTTTTTCTTTCATTGTCAAAAAATATTCCAAACAAGATTCGTTACTTCCTTTTTTACGCTCTGTCAAGTGTCGGTGCAAATCAGTGGTTTTAATTATTTCCCGAACTCCCCGCAAAGTGCTTATTTCAAGTTTGGCCTTGTTTTAAGTTTCTTTCGCGTTGTATGAATATTTTTGCGATATTTTCTAATGAAATGTTTGCCTCTATCTGTTTTTCCGCATCCGACCACCCAAATAATATTGCTGTTTCTTCAATTTCGTTGGCCCAGCATTTAACCGCATAATTATCCTTTCCATTAAACGGAAGAATGTCTGTATCTCGAAAGCTTAACGCGAACCTATTCCTTATCGCTCCACCACTCAAACACGACATTTCGTCATTCAGAACACTTATATTGTCTTCATCATTGACCTCTGTAGGTTGTTTGTGTTCAGCTGCGTCGTATTTTTCATCCTCCTCGTCTCTTTCATCGCTGTTCTCTTTATAGCTTTCCAATTTCGTTAAATCCGTAAGTACGCAACATATTCGCTCGGTCATCTCGGCAACATTACCTGTAGAGTCGATACAAAGCAAGTAACACACGATCGTAAATTTCTTTCTGAGAAGTGCTCTTTAAAAAATTCTATTTTCTTTTTATATTGCGACAAACAACTCACGAACTCATATCCCGTAAACGCCCGAAGTTGTTTTCTATTCCGACGATCGCCATCTTCACCATACACGACTTTATGAAGAATTTTCACCGATTTCGGTGGTGCCGGTGGCATTTACACTCGGGATTTGTTCATAACACGACATTTCGAAGAATTCACGCACATAAATGTTAACGCAAAATGTATTGAATTGATAAATTTGCAACGTCTTGGTTGCTGGACGGTCACTTGATCACTCCCTCGTCAGTCGCCAAAAGATATCAAGAAAAACTACTCTCTTGGCCGCAGCACTCTCTTCAATTCCACATAAATGATGTTGATAGTATGTACTCATATGTATATCCAATTAAACGAGTAAAAGGAAACATCACACAAAATCGATTTACTCGTAGATATTTGGAAACCACCAATACAGAGAGAACAAATGTGGCTTAATTACCGAATCACAAGTAGGAGAAGAAAAAATGTCAATTTTAGCTATTATTTCGGCATTTTCGCTACTTGGCTCAATTACATGATAAGCCATTTTACCTAAATAGGAATAGTCAACTAAATATCGTCTACTGGACTATTTTCGTTCGGTGTTTTGCTCAAAAAAATTAGTTCATATTTTCCTATCATGGTGATCATCATGCTATGACGGTTTTAGCATTTGGATTTGAAAAAAACGTTGCCCCTACTTTTGGTTAGTATAGCTAATAAACGGCCCGATGGAATAAAAATCAGAGGAAGGGTCAATATTTGCCTTATGGAGGATCGTAATGTGGCAAAATCTCAATACCGTGGCTATATAAACCTCCTGGGAGTGCGGAGTTAAAGCACACTTGGTCACGGATCATCAAGAATGTGTTTCGGAACAGCCATTTTGAAAGATGCTTTAGCGAGAAATGATGTTAGAAGGAGGAGTATTAGTTCTAGCTGATCAAGGAGTTTGTCGTATTAACGAGGTGCTGATGTCACGCTCAATTTTAGATACCAAAGGAATATTTCTGAGCCTAGAGTCTGAAGCAAACTAGATTGGCCTACGAGTTAATGGGACTAAAACCAAATTTATGACTCAAACGAGGAGAAAAACTCCACTTTGACTAAATCTGACGGTAGGTGACTACAACCTTGAAAGTGTGGATTACTTTATATAACTTGGAGTCAACCTGAATAAAATGGGCACCAAAAAGGACGAGATTGGATGCCACATACATACCGCAAATAAAGTTTATTACTCCGTACTCCCCATTCTAAGGTCGAGAGTTGTGCACAGGCAAAATAAGCTCCGTATTTACAAATCACGAGTCAAAACTGTGCTGTTAAATGGGAGTGAAACTTGGACCCTGACGAGCGAAATTGAAAAGGTAGTGGATGTATTTGAACGCAAAGCGCTCCGGAAAATAGACGGCCCAGTCAAACTAGGAACAGAGTGGAGACTACGTTAAAACGATGAGTTGTATGAAATTTTTGACAATCCACCTATTTCCTCAGCGTGAAGCTGAGTGGGCCATATAGCAAGAATGAAAGAAAACCGGCTGCCTAAAAGAGCATTAAAGAACAGACCACAGGGTAGATGTCCAGCGAGAAGACCAAGGGCTTGTCACCCCTAACCACTGGGGTGCTCCGGCGACGGGGGCCCTGCGGTCCCGGCTTTGCTCGCCACAGACGGGCCTGGGTGCAAACTCACCGCTTTGGCCTAGGCCCCACACTTGACCGCCCAGTGAGTAAGGCGGTTTGCCGAAGCTCGTTAAATGAGAACAACTTGCACTGAACGAATATCACTACTCGGAGGGTCCCTATCTCCTCCAGCCAACTCAACACCACTCAAACACCACCAAAAATTAAAAAAAAAACAACAACTTTGACGAACTCCTGCACGCGATATCACCCCGAACCAACCGGTTACACTTCCTGTAAAGACACAGTGTCTAAAATTTTTCGCGTGAATTCAGTAAAAACAAAAACAAAGAAAATTCCACTTTCTTTGATAAATAAGTTTTATCAATGAAATAATATTTCTTTTTTTTAAACAAAAACAACCCTAACAACTCCTTTTGACTAACCTTTCTACGAAGGAGGCCTCCTGGTAGGATTTTCGTCATCGACTGCACGGCGAAAAAGGTCCTGCGCTGTAATGGCCAATTGATGGGAGATATCCTCCTCCCTTCGTATTCCTTTCCTCGGTTTCCTCCTTTTTTTCTCTTCCGATTTCTTCTAAACTTCCGCTTACCGGTTACTTTTAAACTTTTCTTCCGATTACTTTTAACGTCCATTTTTTCTAAACACTTTTCTTTCTGCCTTCTCACTCCACGTGTTGATCACCAAAAAAGAGGCTTTTTCCCTAGTCCCTCGCCCTTTTATCAGCTCGTTCCCAACGGAGCACCGCTAATTTCGGAGTGAACCTTATAATTCTTCTTTTCTTGCCGAAATTATAACCCGGTTCGTGCGATTGGGCAATTCCATCGCAATTTTCACCACACTTCAACTGGTGTTTCCGAAATTCGGAGTCGTAGATATTGTTTTCGAATTTGTCACTGTGACGGACATTTTACGTTTTCCAAGTATAGACATAATTTGTTTTGTTTATGTTTGGTGCGGTGTGGGTGCTGGCGGTTACTCGGATTTTGGATGGATCACTGAGGATTATCAGATAAGTAGCACTTTTATATTTTATCCCTTGGACAAGACACTTTGTGTTCCTTCTTTCCTTCTTTTCCAGGTATCCAGATTTCCTGGTGAATGTAAGCTTCGACATTCAGCGGCGTTGTTTGATCCGTTGTAGTCTAGCGGGTGCTGCGTCTTTCGGGGCTGGATATCTCAGGCATCGTTTATTTCATCCATCAAAAGTTTGATTAACTGACGTAATTGCTTACTGATGGCAGGAGCGAGGATTGAAGGTTTTGTTATAGTAGCACAAATGAAACCAAATGGAACTGTTACTGGTAGTGATGGTAATTTGATGCTTCTATGTCAAGTCCTTTGTTGGCTGAATCAATATATCCTTGTATTACAGTCATCACAGTCTCGGGCAAGTTGCCACTCATAGCGTCCTTTCGATGCTTCATACATTCCAAGCACTCTGGATCATAGTCATCTTCATTTTCTTGATCATCTCCATCCCCAAGCTTTTATATTTACGCACTGAATTATCTTGTGGTAGCGTCTCAAAAATAACAAAAGTCGATTGTACAGCAATAAATCGGTAGCAATTAATTAATTTATTTTTTTGCAAATATTGCACAGCATCATCGAATCCTTGTTGGCACATTTTCGACAAGAAATCAGGACGTGGTGGGAATTATAGATATTATTCATAGATGTGGTCACTGCGTTAGTTATACTGGAATTGAAGGGTTGGAGACAGAAGCGACATATACTTCATTACAGAAGTCGAGTATATGTCCTGAAACAATTAAAAAATCACCACATCTCTACGCCGGTGTTGTTTTTGACAATTTTGATCGATTCGTAGAAACAAAAAGTGGTAAAGATACGCTACACGATACTTTTGGCATTATTTATCAAAATATTGATGTCAATAGATCAAAAGAAACACAATTAGCAAATTTACCTGCTGGCAATAGCGATATAGCTTTAAACTCAAATAAAAGAAAACGAACAACACTTGAGGTTATACCTACAAACCTAGAAAAACAACCATCGGCAACAAAAAAAAGAAAAACAAATAATTTAGACTTGTCGACTCATGAAAATGAAAATACTGACCCTGTAAATTTGCAACTATACAAAATAATTGACAAAATTTTGGATGATTAGCCATGCTCTTCACTTACCAAACGTTCCAATGTGGGTTGATTTCAATAATTTACTGAGTGACAGTGATAATTCAAGACAAAAAGTTTTCTTTTTGACTCCGATTAATGAGTCACCAACCAATAAATCAGTAGTTTTAGAGACCATGAAACGAAGCCAAGAAATTTGTAAAGAAGTCCAACAGTCTTCCATCCAAGTCACTTACGATCTCGCCATTGCAAAAGTAGCTTTACAAATCCAAGCTGACAGTAAACCGAATTTGGATAATCTATTCATTCATCTGGGACCTTTGCATATTATGATGGCTTATTTCAAAGCTATTGGCAAAATCATTGTAGATTATGGTTTAACCAATATTATGGTACAAAACAGTCTGTTAGCTTCGGGCTCGGTAAATAGATTTCTTGAATGAAAACATTTTAATAGGTGTGTGGCGTCCACATGCTCACCGCAAGGAGCGCATCAAGCAGTTAGTGGATGCCATGAATTTCCTAATTCATGTCAACGAGACGGCCACTTCGTTCGCAACCTCCCACGAGTCAACATCGCGCGCGCCAACATGTAGTCCCTCACTACATTCATTTCTATACTTATAATTCTGTTCTTTAGTTTTACTAATAAAGTTATATTTGTGTTTTAGTAAAGTAATATTCTTTCTTTCTTATGGGGATCGCACCTAGCGTATTAACAATGCCCATAGGTGTAAAAGACTTCATCCTTTGATGCCTGTAGGATTGGGAGTTTTACATTTCAAATCATTTTTAGAAGTATATAATGTCGTGATTACAGATCAAGTGACCGAAGAAATTAAGAGGCTGAGAACTTCTTCAGTATCTTCATTTATTATAGAGAACGAAGACCTTAATGACCTATTAAATAATTACAATATTTACAAGCAACAAACTCTCGATGGTCAGTTTGGAAAAACATCACAATTTTATTTAGTTTATATTAATCTAGTTCACTATTACTTAAATCTATCAAGAAGCATCTGCACAGGAGAGTTTGAATTATTCACATTTGTACTATGTAAAATTACCAACTTATTTTTCAGATGCAATCAACAAAATTATGCTCGCTGGACAGTTAGATACAGTGACAATTAGCAAAAAGTTAACGAAACTCACCCTGATCTATTTCAACAATTTCAACAAGGCTTATTTGGCATTCAAAGAACCAATAAGGCTTTTTCAAAGCAGCCAGTCGATTTAGTTCTAGAACAAACAATCAACGCAGATGCAGCGAGGAGACTCACAGGTATAATACAATTCACTAACTCAATCTCAGCACGTCAACGATGGGCTCTCAGCCATGATATAAGATCAACTATTACCAGTTATGTTTATAAGGATTTGGATTTGCATAAGGAACAAGATTTCACAGCAGAGCTAGCAATCATAATATGAAAAATAATACCAAGCAATTACAAAACTTTAGTGATACCTTTGATCAGTTTATCAATCCATTTGTCGTACCTAAAGATCTTTTAATAAATATTTCGTCTGGTAAAGCAGCCTCAGAGCCAGTTGAAAAATTCCTTCTCAATATTGAACAAAATGGTGAGATTAAACGTCAAACTTTCATTGCCGAATGTGCCAATGATGTAGATAGGTTTGAAAAGGGCATAAAAAAACCCTATAGAAAATTTTTCTGTTAATTATTCTAAAAAAATAAAAACAAAGATTGGTGGTGAAGTGCAAGAAGTACGTATTCAAAGAGATTTATTTGGACGATCGATCATAAAATTGATATGGCCAAAATTTTGTCATATCCGATTACTCAAGTGTCATTATCTATGTGTCATTTCGATGGTGGTATCTGCAAAACCCAAAAGTCTATTTTAATGAAAGCTCTGGAAAAAAACGTAGAACACGATCCACCTCCTCAGATTGATATCGTAATAATTGGTGGAGTTTTCTTACTTCATACTATGACTAATGTTCCTAAAACCTTTGGAAGTATTTCTAAGAAAATGTTGCAAATGGTAGCACAAATAAAAACGGTAAGATATGATGTCATTTTTGACCAGTACTTTTCGCCAGCAATTAAAAATTATGAGAGATCTCTTCGGTATGAATCAGCACAGTTGGAGTTTAATATTACTGGATCCGATCAAGTTCGACCATCTGATTTCGCAAAAGAATTGAAAAATGTACACTTTAAACAGGCTCTTGTTGATTTTTAGGGTTTTGTACTAAAATACAAAACCCTATTGCAATCACGACCTGTGTCCGTCTGTCCGTCCGTCCGTCCGTCCGTCTGTATGTCACAGCACTTTTTCTCCGAAACTATAGGGGCTACAGCCATGAAACTTTGCAGAAAGGTCAGAAGTGGTGACCTCTTGAAAGTTCAAGGGTGGAAAATTTTTTCAAAGGTGTTTAAGGGGGTCTCCCCATATAAGGGGGTGACCCCTTAAAAAAAAATTTTCACCTCGGTAGTCGAGTAGGGTGTCATTGGAAAGGTCTCAATGAGATCTTTTCAAAACAAGTCTTAAAATTGTCTTACAAGTACCGAGGGGGGCAGGGGAAGGGGAAATGTACGAACTTTTCGCGTACCCCCCCTCGCGATTGGACACCTTCCATCCAAAAAATCTGAAAAAAATCATGAATGTAGGCTTTTATGAGTACAACAACAACAAATACATGAGAAGTCGAAATTCACTCAACTTTGTTAGTAATAGTATGATTTATCGATTTTGTGTTTTCTTGAATAAAATCCAAACGGTACCCTTAAACTCAATAAAATTTAGCAAAGAGATGACTATTTATAAGATTAATCTTTTCGGAAAGTTTCATAAAGATCGAATAGTATTTACCGAAGTTATAGCGATTTGAATTTTCGTGTATTACTATGGAGCAATATGCCCTGTATTACTATGGAAACATATGGCTATGGAGCCATATGCGCTTTTTACCGACTTAGACACTACAGCTTTGCTAGAATTTGCATGAAAATTTCAGGAGTGATAGGTATCATGAAGATGAGTACATACAATTGAAACAAGTCAAAGAGGCAGGAGAGAGCTCCTAGCAAAAGGGCTTTGTAACCATTCTAGGATTCGAAAAAATAGGCCATGAATCGATGATTACAGTACAGAGGAGTGGCCCCTGAAAAAAAATTTCATGAAAGGTAGCCGATATGAGTATCAACTGAAAGTTCTCTATGAGAGCATTTCAAAACAGTTCTTAAACTGACAGTTTTTGCTTCAGTGGGAGCACAGGGGGGGAAATACATGATAAATGTGTTTCCTCCCTCGCGAATGGACACCAGTGATCTAAAAAATCTGAAAAAATATCAAAGGAGATATTTATGGGTATAACTATAACAAATACCTCAGAAGTCAAAATTCGTTTAACTTTGTTAATAATAGTATGATCCTCGAATTTCACATTTTCTCCAATTAAATCGTCTTTGACATGTTTCTCGATTTTATTCGTTGCTGGTTACTGCATTTTGTAAGTTGAGTACAAAACCCTTCTGACATGAGCATAGGTCTGTCTACCCAACTTGTTTTATCCTACATTGGGCTTCTAACGAGATGGTTCCATTCATTGGCAGTAAACAGGTTTTCATTAATTTTAAACAGTGTCATTCATATACCGTCTTTAATAATACAATTGTATCTAATATTGAAGAAAGTCTTTCGCGTCCAGATCATGAAGAAGCTGACACGAAAATTATTTACCATGTATGTAATATTGATACGCAGTCTAATTTTGTAATTAGATGTTCTGATACTGATATTGCACCAATAATGCTGGGCAATATGCATTGTTTAAACAAGTTGGGTAAACAGACCTACGCTCATGTCAGAAGGGTTTTGTATTCAATTTTCAAAATGCAGTCACCAGATTGAATCAAGTCAAGAAGCATATCAATGACGATTTTATTGGAGAAACTGTGAAATTCGAAGACCATACTATTATTAACAAAGTTGAACGAATTTCGACTTCTGAGGTTTTTGTTATTGTTCTACTCATAAATATCTCCCTTGATAATTATTTCAGATGTCCATTCGCGACGGAGGAAACACATTTTTCATGTATTTCCCCCCTGTGCCCCCACTGAAGCAAAAACTGACAGTTTAAGAACTGTTTTGAAAAACTCCCATGAAAGCTATCATTTCATACTCATATCGGCTACGTCTGATTAATTTTTTTTCAGGGGCCACTCTCCTGTACTGTTAACATCGATTAATAGCCAATTTTTTCGAATCCTACTGTTATTACAAAGCCCTTTTGTTAGAAGCTCCCTCCCGCCTCCTTGACTTGTTTCACTTATGAGTATTAATTGTAGGTACTCAGCTTCAGTCATTCATTAAATTGAATCAAGTGTTCAAAGCATGCAACTTAAACGTTGAAGTTGGGAAAAAATAACTCAAAGTTATTCAATCTTCGCATTCAAAACAGCCACTATTTTGTTTTACGATTACTGATACCACTAGCTGAACCGATTCTCAAAGATATACATGACACATTTCATTCCTGAAATTTTCATGCAAATCCTAGCAAAACTGTAGTGTCTGAGTCGGTAAAAAGCGCATGTTGTTCCATAGCCATATGTTGCCATAGTAATAAATGGAGCGCATATTGTTCCATAGTAATACAGGAAAATTCAAACCGCTATAACTTCGCTAAATATGATGCAATCTTTATGAAACTTGCAGGGTTGATCAACCTTATAAATAGACATCTGTGTACATTGAATTTAAGGGTACCGTTAAGATTTTATTCAAGAAAACATAAAATCGATAAATCATACTATTACTAACAAAGTTGAGTGAATTGCGACTTCTAACGTATTTGTTGTTGTTGTACTCATCAAGGCCTACATTCGTGATTTTTTTCAGATTTTTCGGATCACAGGTGTCCAATCGCGAGGGGGGGGGACACAAATTTTTCGTGTATTTCCCCTCCCTGTGCGCCCCTCGAAGCAAACTTTGCCAAACCAAGACCTGTTTTGAAAAGTTCTCATCAAGACCTTTCATTTGATACCCATATCGGCTACCTTCAATGAAATTTTTTTCTTCGGGGGGTCACTCCCCTACATGGGGAGACCGCCCTTAAATACCTTATAAAATTCTTTTATAGTTGAACTTTGAAGAGATCACCACTTTACACCTATATACAAAATTTGATGCTTCTAGCTTAAGTAGTTTCCGAGAAAAACTGCTGTGACACACGGACGGACGGACGGACGGACGGACAGACAGACGGACAGACGGACAGACAGGACGCGATTTTAGAAGGGTTTTGTAAAATTATTTTACAAAACCCTAAAAACGGTGACTCTCACGTATGGATATTTACTGGCACTGGAAATAAGCTGAGATACATTGATGTTTCAAAAATTTACGAGAAGTTAGGACCGTGCTTATCACGAAGTTTACCAGGCTTTCATGCGATTACTGGCTGTGATTATAACCCAGCTTTTTTCACGAAAGGTAAACAAAGGCCATTTAATATTCTTAGGAAAAACGAAGAGTACCAAGAAGCATTCACCAGATTCGGCGAGTTGAAATTATTCAGTAATATTGAACTTGAGGGAAAAACCTTCAATACCATTCAGAAATTTATTTGTGATGTTTACAACGTAGCCGGAGTCATTGATATAGATGCTGCAAGACTTCAATTGTTTATCAACACTTACACTGCTTCCGACGTAAATGAAGAGTTTGTCCTGAAAAATATTAAAAACTTTGATGCGAGCAACTTACCACCGTGTAAGACGGAACTTTGACAGCAGTTTCGGAGAGCAAATTACATCGCTAGTCTCTGGAATAATGCTCACATGAAGATGGTCTTTTCAGGCCTGAGAATAATGGATGGAAGTTAGAATACAACCAGTATCAATTCAATTGGTTCGATGGAGATCAATTACCAGCTTTCGTCAGTGAATCGCTTGACAAAAACTCAGGTATTTTTCTAAAATTTCTTTTATAAATTTATAGCTATTCGATTTTTTATTACGTTATTTGTTTTTACAGAGACAAGTAATGCTGATCTTGATGACGATGATGATGACTTAGGCTCAATACAAAGATTGGCTGGATGACGAGTTATCAAATATCAACGATGACGATGACGAAAATTGTAAATTACAATAAACTTATTAATTAGCAAAGTAACTAATCTTGAATTAATTTTTTTATAATATTTTCTATACAAATTTCTTTATATCTTGTAGAAGAACGTGAATAAATGTTTTTTTATAGAACTAAATGCTAGTAACAAAATTAGTTTTTTAATTACTTTTAGTATGAACCTTTTGCCTATAAGTTAACAATTCTGTCATTATTCAAAAATTTTACAAAACTGAAATAGAACATAAATTTAATGGGACTGTGACATAAAACCACCAAAACATTATATGCGCGCTCATACTCAAGGTAAGATTTTAAAAATGTCTGGGGGATATTTGGCTCCTACAATTTGTCTGGGTGTTTGCAAATTGTGTTGAAATATTTCCAAAATATCATGTATGAAAATTAAGACTCAGACTCTAAGTAATCTTACGTTATTTTTTCGCAAACTTTAAAGTGTCTGGCGGAAATTACCGCCGACGAAAACTGTCTGGCAATATTGATTTGAAATTTTTAATGAAATTGTGTAAAATATATACAACAATTATCACTCAGACTTTAAAAAAAGTGAGAGATTTTTTTATTTACCTTTAGTACCTGGTACAGGTAAATTGGCCGCCGGCCCAAGCTAGCAGGTATGTATACCTCCAGAGTATACACTAACACTATTCTGTACGATACATTTTGTTACTCAGAAAATAAGTAACGTCTGGCAGCCCTGGGCTCTTGGACTATAATGAGATGTGATGGCGCCCGTTGACGCATTTATGTGAATCTGGTGGTAGATGTTTTTGTTGTAGTTGCTGCGATGAATTTCCTCATCTTGTCGGTTCCTACGATGATAACTTCGCACGCATCCTTTTGACTCGTTCTTTCTGCAGTTGTTGATCACAGATGATGTCGTTGTGGAGCAACCGTGCACATACGGGAGTGGTATCGGGAATTTCGTCGAGCTGCATTTATCTTACTTAAGGAAATTTAAAATCTACTCTATTGTAAACATTAACATCAGAATTGATTATTTTTCTAACCTTACTAGAACTATGTAAAATACATGGTAAAGTTCCCTATCCCACTTTGGTTCGAGGATGCATTATTCAAATCACGTTTTCCGGTGGTGGTTTTTAAGTGGTGGTTCAGTTGGCTACCGTCTGAAATTCTCCGTAACAGGCTCAATAGAAAGACACGATGGAAGCTGGCAGCAGATCTTTGTTGGGAGTAAACCACTGGTGGACAAGCTCGCGGAACCGTGATGATTGGAGGAGATCAGTCCCGGAGGCCAAAGCCTGGCTTAGGTTGTCATGCCATAGATTATGATGATGTGAAGCTGCGTCATCAAAACAATAATTTCCTCTTTACTATTCGATACATATAGAGGAATGAGAAATGCTTTCAATCGTAACATATGTCTTCGCTAAACTTTATTATTAATCATTTACCCTTTTTACATCAAGTTAATGTAAATCTATACGATAACTTGCCCTACGTTGAGCTTACTGAAGCATGCGGGAATTGGACTCGTTTTTCCGGACAGCCCCAATAGCGATACACATTGCGAAACCACCTTCTTCTAACATTTTTCTTCTCTAATAATTGTTCAGAAAATTATTAATTCAACTCAATGATGTAGCTACACACAAAGAATTTTCATACGTAACATGTGCATTATTTTTCAAAAAAAGCTCCACAAAAAGAAACCCTTCTCAAGGTTAACTATTATTTTAATCATGTAATTCTAGTCAAGATAAACATCTGGTTATTTTACGAGTATCTCTGGGATTCATTTTCCAAGCAAATGTTTATGGATTTCAAGAAAATCGTTTTTCCTTGCAGATAACTAGTTATACCAATACTTTTATATTTATTAACAAAGTGAGACTGAAGGACTCATGAATAATATATTTAGTTAAACGTACCTAAGCACTCATCAGAAAGATTTTGCATACAAAATAAACTTCTGGTTGGCAAATCGAAATCGAGGTATTTTGTTAACACATAAAAAATATTTATTATCATTAAAATTTAATAAATTGAATTTGAAAAATTTATGATTTGTTGATATAAGCAGATGAAATTAAGTTAGCCCTATAATATCTCAGAATACATTTCCATTGAGTATTTTATGAAAATCTGGGGATACAAATTAAGAAACATGACAACATTTTATTTCTGAATTTGAGCACATTTATATACATATATTTTCCACCAAAAACATCAACTGGAAATGCCTCAAGTCTGACAACGCACCATGTGAATCATTTGATAAAAGAAACATTATGTTAAGGACAAGAATAAAGTTGTTTTCATCTACCTATCATTCGACTAATTTATAAATATAAATCTTCCTTTTAATATTCCCATAAAATCCAGCAGATAAATTTCCATTTTGATCTCTATCTCGTCTGTTGATTTAACGAAAACCGCAAACGATTATGGTTAACATATTCCGTTTCGATTAATTCCAAAGTTTCGGCAATCAAAGTTTCTTCGACTTTATTATCGGTGCCATATTAATTAATATAATTTCTGTCGTGATGTCGTCAGCATCCCCGTGAATTTTACACCGACCCCATGCTGGGCTTTCCACACCACCCTGTCAATTTTGGCTTCTGAATGGTCAATTTTATATTGATCATCGCCACAGGGTACCTTGTTTCTGCCTAATTTATATTTCTCAGTCCATCGGTTGTAGGTATATCGTTTGAGAAATAAATCTCCTTCATTGATCGTTTACTTTTGGGGTGGATATGGTTATTACTTCAAATCAATTGATTGCTATCAATGTCAGGTTTTGTTAGTATCATCATCATCCTCAAGATTTCAATCAAGACAATCGTTAAGACGAGTCAATATGCATAAACAAACATTGTTCGCGTTGTAAATGGCTCTTAAAGAATTCATCGCGTTTGCAAAAACAGATTTCTTTTGATTTGCAGACGCTGTTCCAGGGTAATTTGAGAATGTAGATTACTTTGTTTATTGAAAATCTTTGATAAATTGTTTGTATCTCTTTGAAATGATGAGCATTTCTTTATTGCAGTTACCATACCTACCTTCATAATTTAAAATCTTGTATTTATTGGAAAGAATATTGCAAAGTGTTTTAATAACGAAGCTTTATAACGACGGAGATTGATTTCATATGCAAACCAGTCATTCCTAAATAGAATACAGTCTCCAAAATTATACTAAATCAAACATATCGCAATGTACGTTAAGTTATGTTTTGTCAAGATTGCAGTTAAAGATAAGATTAAGTCACAAAAGCATGGAATATCTTCAAATTATGAATTTTCAATGATGACGATTGTTTAAAGTTGGTATGCACACATCGGATGAATCTGTGAATGAAGAGTTTTTGAACGCGGCATCTGATAAACAGGTATCAAGTTACAAAATTTGTTTCAGACTGTTAACCTCCAATTTATTTCAACAATGAAATTGTAAATTCGATGGTTAAGTCGAATGAAACACTGATAAAATATGTGAATGAAATGGATTGTGAAATAGGATACTGCTGAGACTATGGGAGGATTTTTTCCGAATGCATGAGCAATACAAACTGACCATAAAAAAGTGATTTGACCATCCCTGGGGGCATTATTCTAAGGTAGACATTCGCACTGTCAATAGTGATAGTTAGGATTGCTTTTTTCTATATTATGAAGTTAAAAAATCCTGTTAGTATTGCAAAGTAACACCTTATATCGAAGTTAATTTCATACACCGAAACTCATGATGGGGTCAAAAGAGCTTTTCAAATAGTACGCACAAAAAGGTCAGAGAGTACCCATTACTTGTAAACGTCGGTACATACTTGACCATCCTAGCAACACGTTTGTTTGAAGGTCCACTGTGTGGCCTTGCGAAGGGCCACGAGTATTTAGGTGTAGTTTCACATACGAGTATAATGATTTATACCTCTCTCACTATACATCGTTGTGATTTCCCAAGGGAATTCCTGCCGCCCTTGCATATGACTTATATACATTATAGATGTGCACTCTGAAACGCTTGATGATGAACTATACCCAAAAGGATCAACTTTTCGGCCAATCGAAGGTATACTACAATACGAGTACATCTTGTGACTGCTTACAAGCCAGCTTAATTCAATGACGAACTTGAATGTGGTTTGGCCAACCATTGCTCCGGTTTCATTACTGAAACCAGCTACCAACGTGCCCAAAGAGGATACAGTTGAAAAATCTAAGAAGAAAATTATTCTTCCTTGTTTCCTTATATCCCAATTGTATTTTTTGGCAATCAGCTTCAATTTTTTTTCTGAACATCCTTATAAAAGTCTTCAAAATATTTGAACTATGTACGGTTGAAAGAGTGTATTGAAGTCAGCAAACAATGGGCGGAGAAATTGAAGGGTATTATTAGCATACAGGACCCAGGTGGCGTATATTTTGTAAGAAGTCTGTTGCGTTAAAATACCTATGGGAAGGAACCCCGTGCAACGCACACAACCTCTTATCTAAATAGTTGGGAAGAAGCTTGAAGAAATTTGAGGAGACAGTGAACGAAGATGTTGTACGAGGGTCATTCAACAAGTACTTAGTCTCACCGCCCGATGGCGCTGCTATTAAAAAAGAGTTTTACCATTGTGCAGTACATTCTTCTAGTAGCCTATTGTCAATGTTTCAGTCAATTCCCTTCATTAGTTTTGTTTTAATGGCCTTTGGAAGCGAGCGTGTCGATCGGTTGTACAAAAATGGAAAAAGAACAATATCGTTCAGTGATTAGATTCTTGTTTTTGGAAGGAAAAACGCGCAGTAAAATCAAAGATAGCTTGAATGCTGTGTACGGTAACTCTTCTCCTTCAATGGCAACCGTCAAGAATTGGTTCAACGAGTTTGTTCGTGGCTGCACGTCGGTTTTCGATGAGCCACGCCCAGGTGCCCCGAAAATGGCTGCTACGGAGGAAAACGTTAAAAAAACCCACGATCTCGTATTGGCAAACCGTTGATTGAAGGTTCGCGAGATGGCTGAGACTGTGGGCATTGCAGAAGGAACGATGCATCATATTCTACACAAAGAACTAGGAATGAGAAAGCTGTCGGCCCGATGGGTGCCGCGTTTGCTCACACCGGAAAACAAACGCAACCGTGAGACCACATCGGCGACGTGTTTGGCGCTGTTTTAGCGCAATCCGGGTGAGTTCTTGCGTCGTTTCGTGACCATCGCCGAAACATAGATTCATTGGTACACACCAGAGACCAAGGAACAGTCGAAACAGTGGACTTCACCCGGCGAACGTACTCCGAAGAATTGAAGACTGTTCGATCGGCCGGAAAGATGATGGCCACCATTTTCTGGGATTCACAAGGTGTGATCCACATCGGTTACCTCGAGAAGGATAAAATAATCACGGAGCGCTACTATGCAGATTTATTGGGCCGATTTGACGTCGAATTGAAGAAAAAACGGCCCCGCTAAGCGAAGAAAAAAGTGCTGTTCCACCACGACAGCGCGCCGGCTCACACCTCCGCCGTCGCCATGGCAAAATTGGTTGAATTGCGCTACAAATTGCTGCCCTATCCACCGTACTCTCCTGATTTGGCCCCCTGTGACTACTTTTTGTTTCCAAACCTGAAAAAATCACTCGCCGGGAATAGATTTGGGTCGAATGAGGAGATCATCGCCGCCACGGCGGCCTATTTTGCAGCCCTCGAGAAAATGTATTTTTTAGACGGGTTGGAAAAGTTAGAGCATCGCTGGGCCAAGCGTTTCGAGCTTGAAGGAGATTATGTGGAAAAATAAATTGCCACCTTTCCGAAATTTTTGTTTTTCTTTTGTAGGCTAAGTACTTGTTGAATGACCTTCGTATTCATTTTTTCATCAAACGACTGAGGCTAAATAATGAGTCAAAAGCAAAAGCGCACTATTCAATACAAATCGTTATACATTTTCAGAGAATATAAAGCAAATTCCAAACACTAAAAAATACTAAAACTTAATGGCCCAAATGGCTCTCTAAACTTATACATTATTAATCAAAAACATTTAGTCAAAAAACAATATCAGATTCGTTTTAATTAAAATTATAACATATTTTATGATTCAATAGGAAAAAGAAGAAAAATCAATCAACACTATTCAAAAATCAATTGTAATACTAACACAACAGTGAACTTTTATCCTACATCTCATTTATTATAACCTAATTCTACTATCGGGTTCCCCAGTAGATATTTGAAGCGATGACTCTCCTTAGTCAGTGTGTGAAGTTTGGGCACTGTGAGTGCATTCGCTCGTGTGTGGGAATTTTTCCAGTGAAACAACTTTTTCCGTATTGACGAAAACGTGAGATGGCTGTGTGCCGAAAGCAACGCGCGGCTGTGAAATTTTGTTTTTTGTGAGGAAAAACACCCATGGAAACCCTTGTGATGTTGAAAACAGCTTATGGGGAAATTGCTTTGAGTAAAACGCGTGTCTACGACTGGTTTTCGCGTTTCAAGAATAAAGAGATATCATTTGAAGACGAATCTCGTTCTGGGCGCCCCTCAACTTAAATAATGAATGAAAACGTTGAAAAAATCAACACTCTTATTCGTGAAGACCGTCGGCGAACCATCGATGAACTTTGTGAGATGTCTGGATTGTCATGGAGTTTAATTCAGAAGATATGGTTCGAAGATTTGAACATGAAAAGGATTGCAGCCAAACTTTGTTCCTTGCCTTCTCACTGACAATCAAAGGGAGCATAGAATTCAGGCCTCCCTTGAGCTGCAAAATCAGTTAAATGAAAACCCAGACTTTCTTTCTCAAGGTCATTACTGGTGATAAATGGTGGTATGCGTACGACCCCGAAACAAAGCAGCAACCAAACATCTGGACGAAAAGGGAGGATCTTTGGTGCACAGGGGATTGGTTCTTCCACCACAACAACGCACTTATCTACACAGCACTGTCCTAAGACTCAAAAGGGACATGAAAGGACAACTTTTTGAGATTGAAGAAGAGGTGAAACAAAAATTGCTGAAAGACATAAAAAACATTAAAACAAGTTGGGTGGATAGACCTACGCTCATGTCAGAACGGTTTTGTACTAAAATTCTCAGAAATTCAGTCATAAGCAACGAATAAAGTTAAGAAACATGTTAAAGAGATGTGCATGTTTATAAGAGAATCCATTGATTTACTTTTTCCAACGGTCGCCATTTTGTTGCAAACCAACAAATCACTCAAATGATGACTCTCCAAAACATTAATGTTATTGACCTTATTTGAACATTTCAAGTAGATCAAATCTAAACTGCAGGGACTGATTCGATGGAAAGTTCATAAAATACCAAAACCATGTGTTATTGTTGCTTTAATTGGAGAAATTTCAAATAGCTATAACTTCCGTGTATATAATTTGATTTTTATCATACTTACAAATCTTAAGGACCTTTTATAGAACTACTTAAATATCAAATTTCGTTTAGTTTAAGAGTACCTATGCGATTTTATTGGGAAAAATGTGAAATTCAAATATCATACTATTATTAACATAGTTAAATACCTACCTCCATAATTTTTTGCTGATTTTTCGGATCACAGGTGTCCAACCGCGGGGGGGGGGGATAAACATTTTCCATGTATTTCCCCTCCCTGTGCGCCCCTTGAAGCAAAAAGTCTCAAATTAAGACCTGTTTTGGAAAGTTTATTGGCTACCTTTGGTGAATTTTTTTCTTGGGCCACTCCCCCATTTGGAGAGACCCGCCTTAAATGCCTTATTAAAAAAATTGTGTAGTTGAATTATAAAGACAGCACCACTTTACATGTGCATACAAAATTTGATGATTCTATCTTAAGTAATTTGCGAGAAAAAGTGCTGTGACACACATACGGACGGACGGACAGACAGGATGTGATTTCAGTAGGGTTTTGTAAAATTATTTTACAAAACCCTAAAAAGTGAATTTCAAAACTGTTTTGAACATTGACAGAAAAAATTGGTTTTAAAAATATTAGTAAATGGAAAAGTTATAAAAATGCCCTTTCTTTGGTTCCCCCCTCGAACAAATGGGATGCTGTCAGAATCAAAAACATATCAATTCATATCCAAATGCAAGAATGCTTCTGGAACAAAGCAGCCAGTAGTGATACAAGTCTCAATATACCTATCTGTAGGGAGGAAGGGCTGTGAAATCCAGGGGGTTTCGCTCACAGTTACAGATCCTGTGATATAATTCCGAAGAAGTTTCAATATGAAGATTTCGACTCTTGTCACTTTAGTAGTTTGATAAATTCTTCTATTCGATGTATAGTGCTTGCAATCTGGCTTAGGCTTTCTGTATAATACGAAGACAATTCCTTTCGAAAACTCTTAATCTTTCCATAATACTAGCACTCTGGTTGTACCAGATTTGACATCCATATGTCAAAACTGGTCCAGCCAGTGTCATGCAACATATAACTTTGACCTTATAGTCAATGAATCTAGAATGAAAGAGTCGTCAAAGGGACATGACTACTTTTATTGTTTAACTGAGCAGGATTTCGACATATTCAGTGTAGTACAAATATTGATCGGGATGAGCACTACATCAAGACCTGAAAAGTAACTGGAAGGATTTGCACATTTTGGCTAGTGAGGGTAGCTCAGAGTGGATTCTACATAACTCCTGTGTTCAATACATCATTGAACACAGGTTTTATGTAGAATCCGCTCTGAACTACCCTCGCCAGCCAAAATGTGGATATCCTTACACTTGCGTTTCAGGTCTTGACTGGCCTACTACAGCGTGGTTCAAAATAAAATTATTACACACTTCTGCGCATTGATTTTCATTCGCCGATTGCGAGTGTAGAGCTACAAATCATTGAACATTTTTCGATGATTGCTTTGAACTACTGAAGCTTTTCGGCCTGCCGTATAAATGATCAGATCATCAGCTAATGCCACCAATGATCGCGTTGGTGAAACGTTAAAATTTAAGCCGTTCAATAGCTTGCGAATGAATTTTGAGAAAAATAGAGGCGCAAAAACTGTTACCTGCTGTAGAATATTTAAGACCTTTACGTTGCGTATCGTCATAAGATTCGCATCAGATACAAAGAATTATTTCCAGTACAACATACTACACATCCTGACAATAAGGTGTCCGGGGAACCTGTCCTGAAGGAGTTTAGAAATAAGTCCATCTAACCACACCGTATCGAAGGATTTCTCCATATCAATGAGATACACTCGAACACATTCTCTATTATTTAGTTTCCAATAGATGTCTGAGTTTACTTCCGTGATCGCGTGTATGATAGAATCCCTGGCACGAAAGCCAAGTTGGCAATTGGGCATGAACTCATATTTCTCAATGTCGGCGTTTGATGTTTTGTGTAGTATCACTTCAAATACCTTGCTGATGTGACGCAGCAAGCTGATCGTGCAATAGTTTTCACGGCACAAAGACTCTTTTCCTATCTTCATGTTCGGAAATACATTGGCTATTTTACCCATTTGGGAAATATGAGTTGTTCAAGATGTTGTTGAACAATATGCAATAATTCCAAATATCCACTTTAGGCAAATGTTAGAGAATATTATTTAGAATACCATCTATACCACATGATTTCCTGTATAGGGTTTTGCATTAAAGACATAGCATTTTCTTATCTTTGTATGAACGTCATCATGGTAAAGCTCACGAACCAGCAATCGGGCTCTGGCAAAGCTTGAAGAAAATGAAAAATTTAGTCGAAAAATCATCTTCAGCGATGAAGCTCATTTTTGGCTCAATGGCTTTGTTAATCAGCAAAATAGCATTATTTGTCATTGCAAAACCTACATATCCTTCTTAAAATATCATTGCATCTGCAAAAAGTTACAGTTTGATGCGGTTTTCATGCCGGAGGTGTGATTGGGCCGTAGTTTTTCGTCGATGAAAGCAGCCGTTATGTTACCGTCAATGGAGACCGCTATCGTGGTATGTTGGAAGATTATTTGTGATCAGAATCAGATGCCACTAGCCACATAGCACGCTTCACAATCGATTTATAGAAATTTATTTATTGTTACAATATATCTTTAATGAAAAACCCTCTATATGGTTTATCCCACCAAATATGAAACATATATCTGCATAGCCACAGAATAATCAATATAATTTAAGCTCAGTATTAGGCCAGATGTCAATGTTTCCCTGATTCGCCGTTTAGGCTTGATTAGAAATGGGAACTTTTTGCTTCAACGACCTCTGAAAGTATTTGATTCTCTTTCTCAGGGCTTGGTAGATAAACCAATTCAAAATGAGTTTCAATTCATCAAATATAATGTTGTTTCCGTTTCTTTCTGGAGTTATACTATCAACTTCGATACCAAAGCTATCGAGAAGATTTATCTCATCACTAGCAACTTCGAGATTCGATACCTTCACTCGAGACTTCTTATAGAATAAACTATTTAATTTCGTGAAAACACCGTCTGCATCCTGTGGGCGCTAACATATATGAGCTCGAAAAAGGTTCGAAGCTTCAGATATCAATTTTCGTTTCCATCCAGCAGTCCACCGTACTTAAACTGTATCGTATCCCATACGTTAAACCCGAGATCGTGGAGAAACTGATTGCCGAACTATTGTATGCTGGTACTATTCAATCGTTCAGTTCCACTTATGGCTTTCCAATCGTATTAGTCGAAAAAAAATAGAGAAAACCGTCTATGCGTTAACTAACAACGATTAAATAGCGTTACGATCAAACAAATATATCCGATGCCCAATATAGAGGACCATTTTATGCAACTTTCCGGAAATAAAAATTCTACAGTTCTGGATTTGAGGATGGGATATCACCAGGTAAAAGTGGCTAAAGATTCAAAGGCTCTCACTGCATTCGTTACGCATAATGGACATTAAGATTACAAGCGTATGCCGTTTGGTCTTGTAAACGCGCCTAGAGTATTTCAATAGCTGATTAATGAAATTATATCCCTATTGGGTCCCGGGCAAGCGAGAGCATAACTTGACGATATTATTTTAACGAGCCGGGAAGTTGACAGCGATTAAAGTCGCTTGGAAAATTCTTACAAGTATTGGAAACCTTTGGGCTGACTCTGCGTTTTGAGAAATATAAATATTTTGCCGAAAAGATTGATTACCTGGGACATATCGCCAATGCATACCTGGAACTGAGAAAGTGTCTGCTATTGCAAATTTTAATCAACCATCTAACGTCACCAAAGTAAGACGATTCCCGGGAATCACGGGATTCTTTCGGAGTTTTATCGAGGACTATTCTCTCATAGCGAAGCCACTTACCCAGTTGCTTTGCAAGTGCGAAAGGAAAAGCAAAATGTTTTTATGCGGTGACTGAAAGCAGCACTCATTTGAGCGGCTTAAACGTATCCAGTATAACGAGCTGGTACTAGCATTATATATATGAAATCCAAACGAATGCCAGCACTATTGGTCTTTCCAGTGCCCTCTTACAATCAGTCGACGGTAAGAACTGGAGACCGGTTTTCTACTATAATCGCCATTGTACAGCGTGTACCACAGCTATGTTGGATCGATTCCAAGTTTATGTCTTGGGTAGGCAGATTCGCTTCGTTACTGATCGTTTTACTGTTGCTCAGGTCAAATCGAAAACTGAATTAAAGCGGGAGTCACGAGATGGCCGCTGTGATTATTGGAATATGACCTTGAGATCGTGCACTGTGCTGGAAGACGCCTTGCTCATGTCGACGCACTTAGTTGTGCTCCTGATTCACCACTCCGAGAACCTGATGTAGCCGGCTTAGTCATTGTGATTTCGGTTGTTAGTAACGGTCGGATTTATACCATGCAGATAATAGACGATCAGCTTCAGCATATTACTAGTGTACTTAAAAACGAAGCCGAAGATGTTTACGTAAGACAAATAAAATTTCGAGCTTAAACAAAACCATATGTTTGAGAAAACTGGCAAGGTTTGTAAACTAGTAGTGCCTAAGCCCATCATATTTCACGTTATGGGATACTGTGACGACTATTGCGAACATTTTGGTGACGAAAAGACCATTCAACGTATTGAACAGTGTTACTGGTTTCCAAAAATCCCAAAGTTTGTTATAGTAGTCAATAACTTTGTTTATTTGATATCCGCAGGCCAATCCTCTTTTTTCTTTAAAAGCCATTGGGCCTTGCTTAGTTGTGTGAGCAGACGCGTTTCGACTACTTTGAGTCATCTTCAGTCATCTTCAGTGTTATAGTATTTAACAGCAGCTGCGTAAATTGTTCCTATAACAAAGCGCGCGTAGGAAAACCCAAGTGACAGATGTGTTGTGACGAGGTGCAACCCATACTGGTCATTTTAAATGAACCAAAAGGGGAATATGTATATTCCGACGATATCCAATGCGTTCACTAGGAATTTTGTGGAGAAAGCCATACGCAACACGCTAACGTAATCGGTGCTAAATGCGTTTATTGAATTAACCAGTTATATTGATTTGCCAGAAATTCTAGTATCCTATTGAGTACCTGCATATACTTCTCACAAATTATTTTGTGAACAACATAATATAAAACACTCAAAAGTCGTGGTCAGGACTCCGCGTGCCAACTGCCAGGTAGAGCGGGCCAACCAGACAGTTTTATCATACCTATCTATAGCTGTCAAGAACACTTCAAATTGGGACGAGTTTCTACCATCACTGCAGTGGGCTCTCAATTCGCAGAAAAATTCGTCGACTGGTTTCAGCCCTAATAAAATCATTTTCGATTTAATACTGAAGGATGTTCCTAGTAACCAGCTCATTTCCCTCCTGCAAACCAACGTCGACTCTACCGATGATACCCAAATAAGTGATGCAGAGATGAAATGTAAATGAAGAAGTATGTCGTCCACGATTCAGTGTTGATTGAAAATGATGCCCCCTCACGTGGACAAAATCAAAAACTAGAACCTAAGTTCTAGGGTCTATGCACCATCACCAAAGCTCTCGATAAATACCGATACGTCATTGAGGACATGGTCTAATAATATCGACCAAACCATTTTGCTCTATTTTTACGTCTGATAAAATACGACCGTGTGTGCTACTCCACCAGAAGTTGGCGAGGACAGTGAGGATGACTACTCCCTGATCAAGAATGATTTAGAGTCAGGAAAAGCCGCGCTGTCATATAATCTGGAAACATCATCCAACGAGCCAGCGATGCCGACTCCATAATGGTGCGCAAGAACTCGATAACCGTAAATCAGCCATGCCATATCGAATTAATCAATATACCGTTTCGACTTGCCATGTTATTTATCTTAAAATTTGTCATATTAATAATTGTGTTTCTCGATTGAATAACATTAAACTGAATAACTTGAATTAATAAAGTGTTTCTTTGCATACTTGATGTTTTTGCGATTTGTGGTGTCAATGCATGATTCTACCTTACCTTTACCTACATCTTCTGATAATTTTGTACTGATTTAAAACGATAATTTTCTAAAGTGACGTGGTAATACAAACTTTGTATTTAAGATGATTGATATTGAAAAGTATTCGCGTTGCTTCACCAATTTAATATGATCATTCGTTCTGGTGGCGATAAACGTGGTTAGAGCTCTTAACGGAAATAATCCCTTTTTAAGTGCCTTTACGGTGTACGTGTCTTCCGGTAATATAAATTGGAGAATCGGGAAAAGGCTAATGCGGAAACTACATACAGGTGTTTTTGAGTTCGGGTGAGGTGCGTCCTCGCTTTGTGGTTCAATCGGGATCTTGGGCAAAACGAGTGCTGCCAGCGCCCATCTCCGGACGAGCTTCTCGGGTCCGTTGATGCCAGCCGTAACTTACCTACCCGTACTGGAGGTAACAAGCTTCGTGTCAATGTGTCGAATCTTAGAGCCAGAGTAGTAGGATAGACCTTCGTGATAAGACTGGTTTCGAAATCTATAATACATGTCCAGATACATATGGAAGTAGGATTGTTTGTAACGGTCTAAAAAAACTTGGTCTGATTGGATCTCATTTTGAATTGGTTCATCTACCAAATTCTGAAAGATGGAGCCAAAGACTTCCAGAAGTTTTTGAAATGAAAGTTTCCAGTTTCAAATCAAAGCTGAAAGGCGAACCCATTCCTGGTTCCAATGAAATACTAACTACCGACCTCATACCGAGTTGAAATTTTAATTATTTCATCAGCTAGGGAGATTTGTTTGTCATATATAACAAAAAATTACTTGGCAGTGACAGTATTCTTAATAAAGTACTGCCGCATTTTCCTGAGGTTGCTATGAGAAATTATTCAGCAACATGTTAAACAATTCAAACTTTGCAAATCAATATAAAAAGTCCAAGATATATCCGATCTTGAAGAAAGGAAAGGAATTTTCGTATCCTAAAGCCTATTACCCAAGCATCAGCAAGGTGCTTGAAATGATACTAAAAAAGCTTTGAGCGCCTACATTAAGAGATATGAGTTGATGGCAACTTGTCAATTTGATTTTCGTATCAGATATTCCACCATACATACGATCGCGTAAGTAACCCCGCAAATCCGTTGGAAACTAAGCAACAGAGAATGTTTGGAGCGTGTCTCATTGATATGGAGAAAGCCTTCGATAGGGCGTGATTAGATGGACAAATTTTTAAACTCCTTCAGGACAAGTTTGCCACACACCTTGTCACAATGATGTGCAATATATTGTACGGGAAATGATTTGTTGTAACTGCTGGAAATCTGACAAAAACCAGGTTTTTAATGGTCTACAGCAGGCAACAGGACATTGAGGTCACCCAGAACAATTTTAGTGCTATGTGATAGCAACGCATCCACAGTGCATTCCAGATTGCTGTAAGATTCATCTCTGATTACCTCTTCCTTGTCTTCTGTGGGTGCATGACAGATGACCAACCAGACATTAAAGAATTTGGTCGTGATACGAGTGCACAGACTTTTTGGTTAACGGGCTTAAAGTCTATGATAATTTGTTCAAATATGCAGTCCACAATGAAGGCCCCCTGAACTCGGCTTTCATGCAATTTTCTACTTTAAAACATGGTGTTGGTTTGCATGTCGAATATATCTACACTGTGACATCTAGTTTCATGCACTGCGAGATGTTGATTCTGAATTTGTTGATTTCATCCAAAAGTTGTCTCAGTGCACATGGTCTGCTCAATGATCTAACATTACATTGCGATAGTGGTTGCCGTTTATCCAATCTGATTCGAGGCTGTTGTCCTAGTTCTATAACAAGTTAACACTAAGTGGGGTGGTGTCAGTCAGGCGCGTAGCCAGGGGGGGTTTTGGAGGTTCAAACCCCCCGAAATTCCTGAAAATATATATATCTTTTAATACACTTTTTCGGAAATGTGATTTTTTAAAAGAGTGATGACGCATTAGACTTTTTTAGAAATTTGTGTTCGAATCTGCCTACATCATTTTTATCTCTGGAGCATAATAAATTTTCTTCCATGTTCCACAATATGCAGGGTCCAAAAGTTTTATTTATTTAATTATCTTTACGGACTTAAAATATCTTTTTATCTTTTCCCCAGAATTCCTTAATAAGCATGTAAGTCCCAAATATCTGCTGATAAGATGAATAGTGGCATCCAAGCTGACAATGAGCGAAGAATGCAGAGCATATCTATTGACTATGGAAAAAAACACCCAAAACTAATCGTTTCGACCTTTGGTGCAGACAAAAATATATACCTGTTTTGGCTTATCGTTAGGATGCGACTTTCATCTATTGAATTTCAGTGGTGAACAAAGTCGTTGAACTGATCTTTTTCCAATGATAAAAAGTGTCATTTTGGAGTTCTAGTATCTTTGTCTTGAAATGGATATTCGTAAATTCTTTCAAAAAAGACCACGATTAGAAAGTTGTGACGTAAGTATTAATTGTAATTACAGTTTTTTGATTTAATTTCAAATTCAAAGTGTATTGTTAAATGAGAAAGTTTTCATGCCCTACACGTTTTTTAAATTCGGGGTATAAACATGGGTATTTTCATTCAGGACATTCGGGAGGAGCCTGGTCCGTCATTTGCGAATTCGATACTGCCAACAGTCGAATCATCGTCATCCAAGCCAAAGCCTGCACTGATAAATACATATATATTCTTACTTGTGGTTTTAAACTTATAAATGTCATGTTTTAAAATGTCAGAAACCTTGGATTCGGCCTGATTTTTAAATTAAAAATTGAAAATTTTAAATTCCTAAGATTGAAATATTTCAAAATTTAGTGATTAAAATGTAAAGATCAATACAATATTTAAAAATTAAGTTTATAAAACATACTGTTTTCTGCATTTTTGTCATTTTCGTAGTTTAATGAGCGAAATCGAAAACGTTTTTGCAGGTTCCCCCAAAAGATGTGGCAATTTTTTGTCGAAAACAACTGAATTATAATGAAAGATATGAATTCCTCGTTCATTCATGGGTACCAGATGAAAACTTCGAATTCCCAACTTCAAGTGATCGAAATTTAAGGTTCCAACTTTTGTGGTTACGTTATTTTCCGTGGTTAGCTTATTCAGCTGCAGAGGACGGAGCTTTCTGTAAAGTTTGCATACTTTTTTCTCAAAAAAAAATGTTGGAAAAGGGAATTATCAAACTCTGAAATTTCTTGTGGAGAGTCCATTCAAAAACTGGAAGAAAGCCCTTCAATATTTTAGAGAACATCAAGAAAAACAATATCACAAAGATGCTTGTATAGACGCACAAAATTTCAAACTTATTTCCGAGAACAAAAAAGACGATATCATAAGCGAAATAGACGCAAAAGAAGAGCGGCAAAAGACTTTCATCGATTCTTTGGACATTTGCAACCAATCGTTCTACCCGACAATACATCGATATTTGCAAATCGCTGCTACTCTTCCAGTGTCAGTTGCGCCGAGCGAAAGATCTTTCTCTTCACTTCGAAGATGAAAATCTTATCTACGAAGTACGATGGGCAAAGAAAGGTTGAACGGGCTGGCTCTTTTGAACATCCATCAAGATTTAGAAGTGAAGTGCGACGAGATCTTAGATAACATGTCCAAATCATCGAGAAAGTTGGACATTCTTCTATAATTTCCATATGAAACATTCACACAATTTTATCACGCATTGTTAAAGCGAATAAAATAAATCGTTGAGAAATTAGTTTGTACGAGTTATATTGAAAAAAAAAAAACAATGCATAATAAAATATTCTATGTATAAAAAAACATAGTACGTATATTTATTACTCCGTAAGACTTCCAAGAAACCCCCCCCCCCAAATTTTCTTCTGGCTACGCGCCTGGTGTCAGTGCTTCGATTTGGCCAGTTTTTTGTCCACAAGTGGTATTTTATTTCCCAAATACCCACCGGCTTTGGCACCTCTATCTGCCACCTGAGGACGCGTCCGATAAGAGACCAAAAGCTGCCTAGATAGTGTTTAATGACGCTGATAATCATTACAACCAAATTCTTTCATATTACTTTTACTCAGGCTTTAATTCAGAAAAGACTGCAACTCATCATCCCTCTGTGTAATATTGTCAGCCGGGGCAAACAAAGGTGGTGATTATGTTCCCTTAATTTGTTTGCTTATTTGCTTGACGATTGTGGTGAGAGAAAGTGCTGAAGTTGAGTTAACGCAAGAAATCTGGTCAATACTTGATCTTTATGAACTCCTACTTTGGGCTGCTTGATGAAAGCCTATCTATCTAACTATATTTCGTTTATTTTGATTTTCACTACAAGTAATGCTATAGATTCTGGATACAACTAGTTTCTTGTATTAAACTTTTAAGGTCATTGAAAAAAACCTAATTGAGTGCGCCTCGGCATGACATCGTTTAAAGCGTAAAAAGATTGGTTTGGCAATGTTCGTACTGAGCTAATCTAGATAACCCTGAAGTTTTCTTGTAACATGTTCCGCTAATTTTACATATGAGAATGATTCTTATTTGAGTCATCTGTACTTGGTCAGCATTTTAGGTATTGAAATGGTATATCTCAGTAGTAATCTTGCTTGAATTGTGACCACTCAATATTTATCGTACACCATCTCATTAAATTATTTTCGTTACAGTTCCATGTCTGAAAAAACACTATCAAATTATGTCTAACTAACATAAATATATTACATCTTATTATGCGTTATATCAAGAGACAAATTTTGCTGCATTCCCCAAATCCAATAAAACATTTATCACGAAATGATTTAAAGAAAAAAAATTTGAACCCGGTATAGAGCAAAAACTACGATGATTCCGTTACTGAGAAGATCCATAACCCAAATAACCTTAAATATGTGCCCACCCAACAAACTACAGGCTATCAAAGTAATAAAAACTTAAATAGATCACATCATATCAAATTAAATACCAGCCCATTCAATTTCACTTGACTGTGTACTCGTACATTCTCAGTGATTGTTTCGCTCCCATAAAACCACCTGGCGAACTCCCCATTGTGAGACTTTTTCCTCGTACCTCTTGTGCCGTCACTGGCGGTAAGCAGCATTGATTATTGAAGCTATTAAGCCAAGGAGGAGCGCGCACTTGACAAAAACAATTCCAATCCATTATGATCGGATTCAATTTATCCAACGAGGCCTGGCTGGCGCGACTCGTTCTGAACTTCTTACCTACCTCGCGATGTCTAATAAAAAGTTTAGTTTTTTAATTGAAACACCTTTCAACTTTTTCTCTCCTTCTGCATTAAATTTTTTTTGCTCCTTGCGCCAAAGCTTAGAAGTCTCTTGGAGGCTGCATGCATTGGTGTGTCCAATCAAAGTTGTAATGTATGAACACACTCGTCCCGCGGTGGTACTCAACTTAAATACGAGGACAAGCCCTTGGGCTGTTCTCATTTAACTGCTCAGCTCGCAATCAGCTTACAAGAAAGTCCCAAGAAAAACTGCTCGGATCGAGTCAATATGTGGCAATTACACAACATGGATTCCAATTACCTGACTCTCTCGTGCATAGTGTTTACTTTCCTTATCTTAATCTTCTCTGATTAGAATGGACAACTTTAATTCTGAATGGAACGGCGTGATGAGCAGAGATTCCGATTTTTTCTCAAAGCTTTTGAATGATTAAAAGTTAAGAGCCAGCGAAAAAGGAGAAAAGCAAAGGAGAATGGGACTTTCTCATTAATCATTTCACTGAACCAGATTAGATTCGTTGTAATGACTGGCGCTTCCGTAAAGATACTTTGAATGCACAATGAATACCGCGACCAACATGTCTTTGTCCGGCGGACAATAGGAGGCAGCAGTTAACATTTTTATGCAGATGATTGAAACGTGCTATAAATTCGTGTTCACTATTCAAATATCACTTAAAGTCATTTTATGATTTATGTAAGGTAACATGGGTGGAGATAGTACAGTGTGTGAAAGCAGTATTTGAACGAATTATACATAACCTATGAATATGTACACATGATATACTTTTTTCCTGGAAAAAATTATCATTAAATTTATTAGCATGACTCGAAAAAAGTTCTTAAAAGTGAATTTATTGAATACAAGAGGACGTAGTATTGAAATGAAATGATCTAAATTAAACCAAATACGAGCTACCACAGAAAAGCCTCAGCCACGCACAAAATTCATGAGATGATCCTTAGTTTTGCATTTTCTGTTTGACAGGAGATGAATTGACCAAAGATTAATCAATTAGGGGAAACTTCACCTAATGTATCTCTGGTTTTTGCTTTCACGGAAAGAAAAGATTTTCTATAGAGGTAGAAAAAAGTTTCTTGCGTCAAGAAAATCATGTTTTAAGAACAAACTTCTAAGTTTAGTCTGTTTTCACTTAAAGCAACTCATAAAGGAACATATTCAGCATTCTCCAAAGATCAGAAATTCCATATGTAATTGAAAGCTGGTTAAGCAGAACACTGAATTTTTACCGCGACCATTATCTGTATGCAGATACAGTGCTCCCACATCCACTACGCTACCAACCACGAGCTCTGGAAGGAACTTTTCTGGCTTTGTAAGATAGCTAAATAATATTTACATTAATTTATAAAGCACTTACGAGTATAAGTAAAACAGAAATTGCATGAATATTTTGCATCTGCTGATGGTAAAGGTGTTTCTAAGTCTTAGAATGATGGCAATTTCTTAAGTAACTACGCTAGAGAAAAATTTGTTGATGATATAGTAAAGGCTTAAGCTTCGAGTAACACCTTTATGAAAGACAAGGATTATTTGGGGAGTCGATCAGATAGTAAAGAATATGCCAGGCGAGAGGAAGGTAAATGATACATTTGTTGTTGTTTTCGGTTATTGAATAAAAGTGATACTTTTTAAGGATTTCTATTTTTGCTTATCTGGTGAGATACGGCAAGGTTGTCTCTATCATAAGTATAAAAATAAAGCAAGCAATCTGCGAAAAGCGAGCCTGTTTCCTCTTGAATAGGCTAGAAAGAAGGCACGAAAGAATTATTGGATAGTAAAGATATCCGATGAGTCTTTCTTGAACGATAAGGAATAGCTTTGTCTTTATGAAAAGCAGTGGGAAAAGGTAAAAATTAAATAGCATGCCACCTCAAAAACTATACTGGATTCGTTCAAAGTGCTTGAATTATCATTTAACGATATTTTTCAAGAATGGCCAGCATATACAAAACAAAGTGGAGATATACTGGTAAATTTTTTGCCTATTATATCTGGTTTAACAAACTTATTGCTTGAAATTTATAGATCCACATTGCTTTCCAAGCCAATTTCTTAAATGATAATAGTCTCCTTAAAGAGTCGGAGTCGTTTATTGAAAAAAATTGTTCCATGCTTAGGAAAGCGACTGAATAAAACTAAATCAAGAACCACAATTGTTAAGAGAAACAGGTAGTTTAACAATTTACTCGTATTTTTCTGAAATTATTCTAATTGAATCCCTTTCCATCTACATATTTACAGATGAAAACAAAATCAATAAGCGTGACTTAGCTATTTTAAATACTCTTAACAATTTTCCTGTACCTATTGGACAAACAAAAGGCAAGGATGGAAAGTTTGGAAATGCAGCATTACAGATAGTCAAGAAGCGTTTTAAAGATTGCTACTCCATCAAGCCTAGGAAAGACTATTAAGTTCCGTAGAGAAAAATACACCCAAAACCCACTATTAAAGTCTCAACGATTTAAAAAAAATTTAGATAATATATTGAGTGCTTGTTTCACCAACCCATAGCTTACATGATACCTCATCCCAAACTCCCTAATTAAATGGTAGTAAATGCTCTCCGAGTCGCCCATTGGGTTTACTGGTTCGCCAATGATGGGACATTAAATGCTGAGAAATGTTAATAACTGAAAATACATCTACAGGACTATGACATTGGATCCCGGAACGTCAGATCACTCAATTATCCTGGCACCGTTAAAGACCTTGTACAACAGGCCAGTCAATATCAATTAAAAATATTGGCACCCTAGGAAATGAACTGGACTGGGAATGATATTCAAGAAATGAGATCGCTCACAATATTCAACAGTTGGAAGCCTACTGGAAAACGAGAATCCAGTGTGGCCTTCATTGTGGATAGGGAGTTCAAATCGCACGCTCATGATTTTAAGGCAGTCAATGAACGGTCATGAATGATCAGTATAAAAGCGAAATTCTTCAATACCTAGCTGTAAATATTCACGCCCCGACCGAAAAAAAAGACGAACAAACGAAGGAAACATTCTACAACCATCTAGAAAGACTAGTTGACTCATTGCCTACAAATAATACAAGAATAGTTCTGGGTGACTGCAACGTTAAAGTTGTCAATGACCTATCTCAACAAAAAAAGCTGGAGGATAAAGCCTCCACGATGAAACAAATGACAACGGCTAGCGCCTAGTTCACTTAGCATATAGCAGAAATCTAGTCATACGTTCGACTTGCTTCCCACATCACCGAATGACATCACACGAAACCAAATCTACCATGTTCTGATCCAAAAACATTGGGCCTCGAGCATACTTGACGTCCGTACATACTGAGGAGCCAATTGCAACTTAGATCATTGCTTGATCAAATTAACCTATCGATGTCGTATGTCAAAGGTGTATTCAGCAAAGACCATCCCACTAAGAAAATTCGATATCGAACGGCTCCAAATGGCGTATGTAGCCAAAAATTTCACTGAAACCCTCGGCAACCAGCTGGCTGTCGTCTTATCAGATGCATCGTTAAAGACAAGCAAGGAGCTCTGGATGGAAGTGAAACCGGCTTTTAAGACCGTGGCGGAACAGATGATCGGACATCAAATCCGGCGGAGGATAAATGATTGGTTCGATGATGAGTGCCAGCATGCGTTAGACAAAAAGAATCAGGCGTACAAGGAATACCTAAGTAGGAAAACCAGGACGAAGGGAGAAAATACTATGAAAATCTCAGAGGAGTGGCAAATAAGATAATTAGAATCAAGAAAAGAACATACTATGACGACCAATTGAGAAGTATAGATGTAAGTCTAGCGAGCAACAATACAAGACAAGCATGCAAAATAGTGAAAAGTCTGAAACATGATTATCAGCCCAAAGCCACGCTCTATCGTGATGATATCGGCAATATTATCGCTGATAAAGCCAAAATTAAGGAAAGATGGAAGATGGAGGGATTTTCATGTAGTAGAGTGAAAGTTAGTTAATTTTACATTTTATTGTTAATTTTTCTGTTAAAATTTTTTTTTTGTTTATTTTAAATATTAATAAATTAATAAAAAGAAAATTTAAAGATCATTCGTGAAGTGGAATTGGAGAGAAAAAATAAGTGCAACCATAATCAAGCCACAAAAGCATACATCATCCGATAAAACGCTTGCCAATTTTAAGTCTAGGATAAAACCGTCAAATTGCAAGATTCCCCTTCAACTGCTACGGCCTATTGGCAATGGTGGGGCGGTAATTAAAACAACGACCAATGCCAACGCGTCTGAGCTAAACCGATTAACCATGGCTAACATGCAGGATGAGTATGGCATTACCGAGACAAAAATGCGTCAACCCAGACTGGTTATAAATGGGCTGGATAATCAATTTACAAATGAAAAACTACAAAACGAAATACAGGCGCTAAACCTAGATGTTGGGAATAGAGAAAAAATGGAGCTCGTTCATGGCAGACAGACAAAAAAAAAACGGAAAATGGTTACTCATTATTGAGGTAAATGGAATCATGTATAAAAGATTAGCTAACAAATACGTCAACATTGATTATGTGTCATATTTTGTGAAGGAAGACTTTAACGTTACGAGATGCTTTAAGCGCCAAAAATATAACCATAAGACGTCGAAATGCGAAGGAGAACAAATCTGTGTGAAATGTGGGGAAAAGCATGAGCTCAAGGAATGCAAATGCACACATGAGTACTGTTACAATTGTATGGGTAATAATAAGAATACTGATCACTCACATAGAGCAGACTCATGGGAGTGCCCAGAGTATCAAAGAAGGATTGTAATTCCTAGGAGGAGTACTGACTACAATTTTGATGAAAATTCAATCAAGCGACAAATTAACTATCTTTTATGCCAATATAAGAAGCTGAGTGAAATTCAAATTTATCTGCAACAAAATCCTGAAACGGATCTGATTATACTAAACGAAGCATGGATTTATCCTAAAGAAGCAAAGTATTTGAAAACTCCGGGATATAGCTCCGTTTTCTCCTGTAGGCCCGCAAGAGGAGGAGGTACAGCAATTTATATAAAAAATACAATCGATTTCGTGACAAAGAGAGTAACATCTGACATATATAATATAATAATAATTGAAATAACCTGCGCAGGTAAAGAACGAAAATCGGTATTTACTATAATACCAATCGTCTCAATGCGCAGGACTTCTGCACAGTAATAGATGCAATATACTCTATTGAAAAAAATCTAATCACAGTTGCTGACACAAACATAGACCTGATTGCAGAATCTCGAGAATCGAGAATGTACGAGGATACCCTGGAAACAAACGGAGCGGTCATTGTCAATCAGGACATAATTACTCGCCCGACTTCAAGTACCTGCCTAGATCGCATACCAAAAACTGATAAAAAATTACTGAAAACATTAAATTCACACTTGCAGACTGGCCGGAGTTAGATCATCGTCTCCTTAAAAATTGTCGTCCAAGGTCAAAGTCTCAGTAAGCAAAAACTTACTCACAAAATATTCAGATATCTAGACAAGAATCTTTTCAAACTGGAATTTCAACAGTTGCTAGCAAACCGAAAACCTGAAAACCTTATGGAGCTCAAAAATATGATTACAAACAAGCACTTAAACATCTGTATAATCAAACCCTAAAAGAATCAAAACGTCATATTACTCTAGAAGAATGGACACAGCGGAGGAAAATCCACACGAAATATGGAAAATACTAAATGAAGCAAAAGATAATTCGTTACCCTGGATCATGTCACCAAATGCTGAATTTTTTGGCATGGACTCCACCAATGTAGCACGCCCATGTGAAACGGCAAACTCACTAGAGAAAGCTGAACTCAGGCTGAAGAAAGCTTTTGATATGGTTGATCATGACCTGTTACTTCAAAAACCTAAATCGCGTGGTATACAATGAAAACCAAAACAGCTTTTTAAAAGTTATTTGAAAGGAAGATTCCAAAGAGCATCAGTCAATAATGTCTTGAGCAATCTAGCACCAGTGAAATCGGGGGTTCCTCAAGGGTCCATACTTGGACCAACCTTGTTTTTGCTATACACCAATAATTTGAATATATGTAAACTGAAAGCTCACCACACATTATATGCTGATGGTATTGTACTTCTTTACTAAGGACATGATAAAGTTGCCATGGAGCATATTGTCAACGAGAATCTAGATAAATATCGTTCATGGCTTATCGAAAACAAGCTAGCATTGAATACTACAAAGACAAAATACATTATTTTTAAACAGAAGAATGAGGAAGACATAGAAGTTGACCTAAAAATTAACCGCGAAAAATTGCAAAGAGTGCTTGAAATTATATATCGCGGTCTTACCATAGATCATCGCTTGACATGGTTGCCACACATAAATAATTTGAGAAGACAACTGGCACCAATGATAGGAGTGTTTAGAAGACATGGAGGTTTTCCAATGCATATAAAGAAACTTGTATTAAATGCATTTGTACTGACAAAGCTACATTTTGCGGTGACCATTTGGAGTCAATCGTCAAAGCAAATCCTTCATATTATATCCAGGATACTAATTAAAGCCTATAACAATATTCTAAACCTTCTGATTCTCACTCTAACAAGACTAGTGTATTCTAAACATTTTGATTCTCACTCCAACAAGACTAGTGTATCAATGGACCAATGCACTCACCTTCAGTCAAATCATTACTATGGAGAAACCTAAGTTTATCTTCAAATGTCTAGTTTCTAGTGAATCGGAACGAAACCCCTTAATAAATGTATCACAAATAAATCAATATAATTCAAGAAATGCCAACAATTTCGTAATACCTTATGCTAGAACTGATCGACTAAATAACGATGCAACGAATGATGCTCTGCGTATATACAATAATCTTCCAGAAACAGTGAAAAACGTAAACGCATTATTGGTTTTTAAGAAAAGGCTTAAGGAACATCTAATAAATTCAAATTAATGATAAGTCGGCAGGATTGAAAATGCAGTATCTTAGGGCTTTTTAGACCCTAACGTCGAGATACTACAGTTGCTGTACCGATGCTGAAAATAGGGGTGGAGCTGAAGTTGCTTGTATTTAGATGGAGAGGATCGAACAGAAAAGTAAATTTTTGTTGGATGTAAATATAAATACGTCGATTATATATTTTCCCTACTCTCGCAGACCCCTTTTTCAAGTACGTGCATGAATACCAACTGGTGAAAGTGCTTTGATTCTAAACATCATTAGAAAGAAATATTTTTGTAAGTAAGTATCAACTATTAATCAATAAATCTCCAACGGTCAATGAAACAAAGCAAATTTAACTTGTATAGTGTTAACAAAATTAATTAGATAAATACGAGTATTTTCAAACAGTCAAACCAACTGAAAAATTATACTTTGAATCAATTTGTGTTTTAAGTGCAGATACATTTGATTGATTGATCAGATTTATGTAATTTATATGGAACTGTAACTTGGGTTATTCCAGTGGTTCATGTTGTTGTCTCAACTATATCGCTTACACACATCTTGATGTTGAATTTATTTCGTGGCGAGACTCACTGTATACAACATCACAGCCCAGGCTTCGACAACCCATCGTCATCAGTGATGATTCAATTTTTAGGGTTTTGTAAAATAATTTTACAAAACCCTACTAAAATTGCGTCCTGTCTGTCCGTCCGTGTGTCACAGCACTTTTTCTAACAAACTACTTTAGCTAGAAACATCAAATTTTGTATGCAGGTGTAAAGTGGTGCTCTCTTCAAAGTTCAACTACAAATTTTTTTTACAAGGTATTTAAGGGGGGTCTCCCCATATAGGGGAGTGGCCCCCGAAAAAAAAATTAGCCGATATGGGTACCAAATAAAAGGTCTTGACGAGAACTTTTCAAAACAAGTCTTAATTTGACACTTTTTGCTTCGGGGGTGCACAGGGAGGGGAAATACACGAAAAATTGTTGTCCTCCTCTCCTGTGATCCAAAAAATCTGAAAAAAAATTATGGAGGTCGGTGTTTATGAATACAACAGCAACAAATACCTTAGAAGTCAAAATTCACTCAAATTTGTTAAAAATAGTATGATATTCGAATTTCACATTTTCCTCAATAAAATCGTATAGGTACCCTTAAATCGAACGAAATTCGATATTTAAGTAGTCCTACAAAAAGTCCTTAAACTCTGTAAGTTTGATGAAAATCGAATGATATACACGGAAGTTACAGCCATTTGAAATATCTCCAATTACAACAACAATAACACATGATTTTGGTATTTTATGGATTTTCCATCAAATCAGTCACTGCAGTTTTGAATTGATCTTCTTAAAATTTTCAAATAAGGTCAATAACATTAATATTTTGGGGAATCCATGATTTGAGTGATTTCTATTTCTCATGTGTGGAAGCCTAAAATTGTCTGTGGTAACGTGGTCCATGTGAAAAGTTTAGATGAAATTATACAAAATCGAATCCTTTTGTCATATTGTCTGCTTAGAAATCAGAGTATAATAATTACAATTTATTCGAACATGAATGCATTAATTACTTTGATGCAATTTACACAAAACAGTATCAGCGCCAGAAAGATTCTAATAGTAGTCGAGCAAATCATTCAAATAAAATGTAACTCCATTTGATCAAATCGTTTTTGTTCGGCACTGTTGTCTTTGATTTCCTCAAATCAAATGATCGCCTCAAGGTAAATTTTGTTTGATTATTATAAAAGGAGCTACTACTTCTATTACTACAAATACAACTACTCGCAATTAAGATTAATAGATCAGCTGAATTGTCTGGTCAAGCGCATACAAATAGGTCAACAATTTTTTTTCTCTTCTTTGGTTTGTGGTGGACGTTGATGAACTGCTCCATTGCTGGCGGCGAGCAATCCAATTCACACACTCACCTCAAAATAATTCAAACAAAAGATAAACTCAAACTAACATTAGTACCACTAATAAACTATATCTAACAAATCTATCTAGTTCTGCCACTACTATACACAGATATCGACATAGTCAGCTACTTAGCATCTTGAAGATGGTTCAATCGTTTTACTGTTAGCATTTCCGAAATATATTGTTGCTATTGCGGTTTGTAAATTTAATTGCGCATCCAGGTGAGAATAGAACCGCACATAGAACATTGTATTTGATTTGGATGTGGATGGATGGTGATGATGATGATGGGAAATGAAAATTTTATTAATGTGTGCAATTTTGCAAGTTATTTTCTTCAAATTTTTCATTGGACGCGTGATCTCGATTTCGTAATCGGTACTTTAATGTTTTTGCTTTGCTTGCGCAAGATTTTAAGAGGTGTAAATTTTGAAGTTTACACTATGTTAGTAATGCTTTTAACGTTTTGGATGAACTGTAGGTTAAGAAGCGTGAATCGCTAGTTCGGAGTTAATGGGTACTTTAAACTAACGGAATATGCTTCAAAGTCTTCATTTAGGTGTGCAATGTAGATGTAGAGATGCATAATGCAAGTTATTTTATACTCCTTTTAACTGTATGAGTTTTGAAATACATTTTAATATATTTATAGCTTATCTTAAAACAACCGACTTAACCAATATAATGTTTTTTAACTTTTACAGAAATAACATGATATTAAATTCAAAGAAGATAAATATTAAAAGAACAACTTCGTTGATAGGGTTTCACAGTAATTTTTTTCATAATTTTGATACAATCGATAAAAATTAAGGAAACTACAGACCCTAACATTTTGGGAAAACATGACACAGTTCTTTACCCGCAATCTACAGAGAAGTTGACCAGAAGGTTATGGTCTTAATATAGCTTGGTAAGTTTTATAATATAGTAGGTTAAAATTTGCAATTTGGTGCTCCATTCTTAATGAAGCATACATTTTTCAAATCCATTACGAGGTCTATCAGTGCTAACAAAAGATTATCATATGAGGTGACTTAAATATTAATATTGTAGTCCATGTTGTGTAGTGGTTAGAGCACTCACCACGTAAGCCAAATGTCCCTGGTTTGAACATATTACAGCTGGTTAGACGGATCAACGGCCAAAGCATGGCACTAACCATATCACCTTCTCGAGTGCCGATATATTTGATCAAGATTATAGGATACTCTGACTACCTCTAAGAGAAGGCCCAAAAGTGGCTGTAGTGCTAGGGCAAAAAAAAATAACAGTACTATTGTCACTGATCATACCCGACACTCCTGTGCGAGTCGTACCAATACCAATACCAACCAATATGTGTGCACCATTCTGAACGGGGAGGGAGACATTTTGTTGGGAGTCGGGAGTTGATCGTGGTCCGTCATCGTGTTAAGATCGTTTATAATTAATAAAAGTAATAATCAAACGTAAAGGAATCGTTTACTTGATACCAACCCGTTTGGTAGCCATTATTCCCCTCTGATCATCCTGACTGAATCCGATCGTTAAGCAGCTACGCGCCGTGCTGCAATCGCTAAATTTTTCCACCAGAGGAACAAAAGCCGAACTAATAAACCGTGTCTCAGCAGATGTGGGCTCAGACGAAGCTCAGACGAAATCGCATCGGACGATATTCCAACCGATTAAATACCACCAGTGTCACGCAGTGAATTTAATGAACTGTTACGGGGCAACGCCATGTAGGTTAAATTCACGACGACCACGAAGGGATCTTGGCACGACTTTAAACGCAAACCACACGAGCAGAAACCGTAAAGTAACGTACACGAAAATGTATTAGATATTATGTATTAGGTGAACTCAACATACACAAAAGAAAAGCGTAAAGTAACGTCAAGCGAATTCTGTTAGGAACAAGTCGATGACTCGAGTAATTTAAATTTAATAACTTATAACAATGAATCTGAAATCAGTGCCTTATGTTGTAAATGTGCAAAAAAATCCCACTATATTTATATCGGATTAAGCAAAAGTGAAGAAGGAGCACGAGGACAATGATATCAATTCGATTGAAATTGTAGATGCTAGGATAAATCGACAAAGGCGAACTCGACAAATACGTTACTTAAGGCGGCCAGTCCGATCAAACAGCTCCCACCACGACGTGACATATCCTTGAAGTGACAAGTTTCAAAGAAGTACAGAACAGTAATAATGGCAGTTTTGCCAAAGGGTCCCAATATCCAAAATCTCTCATTAATTTTGGCACCGACGATATCCTTGTTGGAAATGATAATCAATGATCTCGTATTGGTGGAGTTCGGACACACACATCAAGTACAAGTTTAATGGAGAGACATCTGCAACATTATGACGGGCCCTCACCCAGAAACGCCGGGTTTCATATAGAAACCTGGCCGGGTGTGATGGATTTGCAACGCACATCGAACCCGAGCCGTGATAGAATAAGCCCACAATATCATTATAATAATAATAAAAGCAGCAACAGTAACAGAAACATCAACAACTACTACAAATACATCCTGATGATCTGCTTAGTCTCGAAGATGATCCGCCTGAAACATTCAGTAGATCTATCAGCGTGTATAGCTGGTTCGAATAATTTCATTTTGGATGCACCGTTTATGTTATTGTTCGACAATGAAAACCCTAGTTTAGCTGATGAACTGAACATCCGTGCAAAATCTTGATCCATAATATCATCCACCAGTAAATATTCGCGCTCGTACTCCTCGTTCGATTCATTTCTGGGGACAAAGTCTAACATCCGACCGAAAAGTATAATCACATTGTTGACTAGGTGTCTTCAGCCAAGACTTGTTAACAGTGTAAGGGCATTCAATATGAGATAGAACTGAGACTATATCGTCGACATAATCAGCTACTGGCGAAAAACTCGAGAAAATGCGAGCATACGAGTATTGCGACGAACTGTTTCGTGGACATGGATTTTAGGCCTCCGCGCTGAAAGAACTCTTTACCCAAAATATCTTCGATTTCGTGCAGATATTCTGTCACACGTGCAGCTTGTGTTTGTAGAAATTTCTTATCATCCAAAGGCATCCGTTTCTTCTCACCCGTCATCATAACATTGGCACTGCAATGTGGAATAGGACGATTTCGCGTTTACATAGGAGCAGCACTAGAACTCCTACGTGTCTTAGCAGCCGACGCCGTCAAAAACGCTGCACTATTTATTTGATCATCAGAGCTTGCTTGTTCAAGTGATTGTTGGCGCTGCGACAGCCTACGGATTGGTTGCGCTATTCTACTGACCCTCGCAGATTTACTAGATGGAAGCTCGCCAGAACCTTGAGTTTTTTTCCCTCGATAAGACATTTCAATGAAATTTACTGATATATATATATATATATATATATATATATATATATATATATATATATATATATATATATATATATACATATATATATATATATATATATATATATATATATATATATATATATATATATATATATATATATTGATCTCTATTTTTATGGATTAAAAACGAAATCAAATCCAACAAACAAACCGTTTTCTTCAAAATTAACCGTCATCATTCACCGTCATCAGGATATGGAAGTCACAGTCCCGAAGATACATAATAGCCCACATAATGATCATAGCTATACAAGATCGAAAAATGGTGTGAATTTACCTGGATTGGGTGTTGAAACTCCAAGCAATTCTGACGAGGAAATCGATGTTGTATCTGTTGGTGATAGGAAACTTACCACAAATCCGTCAGGCAAAGAACGAACACCGAAAGTGAATACCCTGCGCGAGGCGGTGAAACTTTGGGAGCAATCGATACGGGAGGAGAATCAAGTGCAGGCGTTGAAGCAACAATCACAAATCAAACTTCAGCGATGACAGGCACATCTGAGGAATTTGCCACAGCAACAAATCCAAACTGTCAGTAAATGGTCTCACTGACATTGCTCCAAGCTCGTTTAGTAGGAGTGAGATTCCATGAAGACTCGAAAGTACCGGTTTTCGTGATGGAAAACTACATAGCCGACCACACGTAGTGGGATTTTTAAGGTCCTTGACCTATCCGAATGAACCGTTGGTCAAAAATCCAATAAAAGGGGGACGGAAGGAAGTCTTTTTTTTCTTTTGAGCAGTAAAAACCATACGGTGAAGAGTGCGAATAGAGGCAGGAATCGAACGGAGGAACGAGATCAGGAACGACATCGATAAAATTGGCAGAGAAGATCAAGAACGAGATCAATAAAATTGGCAGTGAAGATTAGGAACGAGATCAATCAAATTGGCAGTGAAGAAAGCAAAAACCAATTATTTGGGAATTCCCACATCAACGGCAGCGGAATAGCCATTGCAAGGGCTGGCCAACCATTTTTTCCTATTTTTAATATTTGATTATATATTTCCTTGTGAAATTTTACATTGAGGTTTGAAGTTAAAGACTCATTGAATTGAATTTTTCCGATTGTTTCCTTTACTTCATTTATTTCTGTTTTAGCTACTGTGAACTTTCTGCTTGTGAGCGGGAAGATATTTTTTTCCCAAGAAGGAAATTTACTGGCGTTATTTGACATCGTAGGATTGCCAAGTGCTCGTCATGGTCAGGTTGCATTTAAAGTTTTTCCTGGCTTTTCAAGTGTTTCATTCAGGTGTTGTAGGGAATTACAATTTGGTAGAATAGAATCTGAGGTAGGTAGGATTCTACTCTTTGTTCTTTGGGGAGCCTAGACTCCGTTCAGTGGCTCTAATCGGACTCCAACTGTAGACGAGTGGCGCCTATGCCATCTCCAATGGAGCTATCCAGGGCCAAAAAGATCCTGACCGGAGCACCCCTTGTAAGACGGTAATAGAACTTAAAAACGAAATTGTCGCAATTGCATTGTTACTAAAATGATTCGTCGTAGCAGTGCCTAGTGCACACGCATATCAACCATCTGACCACCACTGCAAATAAAACAATGCTGGATCTGAATAACGAAAACGAAAAGAGTGTCTTAAAATTGCTGGAGTAGCGGACACATCTCAATCAATTGTCAACAACCGCAACGTAGAGAACGATGTGCGACAAGCTCACGCACTACACATTCAACCGCGCAATGCCCCAACAAACAGAAACCAGCAAATACGCACCACAAAACAGTTGACACAACATCCATCTGCCACAAATAAATTTTTTTAAGACCGGGAACCCATGAGCGCATTCATCGGCCTAGGGAGAGATCACTTGCTCATACGAATAAAGAACGCTCAAAATGGATGCCAAATTGTCAAGGGTGATACCGTAACATTGAAGAGCCTCGCAGCAGGGACAACGCAAAAATAGACACGTCATCGCCGAAGTGATTATAGACGATTGCACGCAGACAGTGAATCTCATAGCCGTTCACGACGGTCTTATCCCATGTCCTGTTCTAATCAGCAGAGATGAACTGTGCACCGAAGATAGTCAACTCGTAATGAGCTTGAACACATTCCGATTAGTGAAGTTTGACACCAATAATATCCGTATCAGAAGTTTATTGACTGGTGACGAGCGAAGGGAATTATACCGCATTTTCGATGAATTTGCCGATTGTTTTGCAAATCAAATACCCGAGCTAGGACGATGCCGAAGCACCAAAATGAAGATAGAGGTTAAATTAGAGGTGAAGGTTAACCTAAAAACGTACAAGATTGCGTTCGAAAAAAGGAAAATTCTTAGCGATATAACAAGCGACCTACTCAAAAATGAAATTATCCGACCAAGCAATTTCGATTACTCGTCACCTATCATATTGGTGAAAAAGTCCAACGGGGAAGATCGACTTTGCATCGACTACCGAGCATTGAATGCAATCACTGCCAAGCAACCATTCCCAATGCATTCCGTCGACGAGTCATTGGCGCTAATTTCAGGAAATCACTTCTTTACAACGTTAGACCTAATGCCCGGATACTATCAAGTTCCGCTGGAAGAATTCTCGAAGAAATACACCACGTTCATCACCCATGGCAGTCTATATGAATTTAACGTGATGCCCTTTGGGCTCGTCAACGCACCATCCGTGTTCCAAGGGGCTATGTCACAAAGATTGACGCCCGGCGAAGCAGTTCCATGCGTAGACCAGGTAATCATTACAAGTCTTACAGTCGAATAAGGTATGCAACGACTCCACTCCTATATCGAACCACTTCAAAAACCCGGAATGACACTACGATTATCGAAATGCATCTTCTTCGCCAAGGAAACGTCGTTCTTAGGTCATCGAATCGTTGGAGACCTCATGAAACCCGGACTCAAGAAACATCCGCCATTTATAGGAAACTACGCTATAGTTGCTCGACGGCTATCAAACCTCCTGAAAACGAAGGAAAATCCGACTTTCTCCTGGGGCACCGAGCAAGAAAGCGCTTTCCGTCATCTATAGCGCTTATTATGCAAAGAACTGATACTCAAGCTATACGATCCTAACCGAAACCACAAGCTGCACACTGACGCAAGCTCCAAGAGACTTGCAGCAATCCTCATTCAGGAAACCGACACCGGAACCTGGAAGCCTACATCCTTCTTCACCTGAATCTGCAACGACGCCGAACAGAAGCACAACAGCTATGAGCTAAAGACACTGGCCATCGTTAAAGCTTTCGATGGTTTTGCCTGTACTTGTTGGGAAAACGATGCCGATGCCGACCAGCACGTAACTGGAAATGTCACTGCTAGGGACACCATGCTAATCGATGTGTCAACCGATGACTCGGTTGCCGCGATGCAAACCACTGATCCCGATTTAGGGCAAATCGTAGACGTGCTGAAAAACATCTGGGAATCACCGCAGTGAATATAGCTGACCACCGAGTACCGACTGAAAGCAAGACGCCTCTATCGCATCGAAGGAGACAACAGGAAGTTCGTTATACATCGCGCTATCCGTTGACGCCTTGTGAAGCACTATCACAATGATAAGGACCACCTTGGTATGGAGAAGACCCTGCAACGCATACAACAGCATTTCTGTTTCGCAAGGATGCAAAACTACGTAAAATCCTATATCAGTTCGTGTTTGTTGTGTTGCTTTAACAAAACTGCTGCCAAAAAAGCCAAAGGACAACTCCACGTCAATGACGTCGATCCGATATCTTTCCACGTGCTGCACCTGGACCATCTTGGGCCATTACCGCGCGGCACAAAGTGAAAAACATACATCATCGCAGCCTCCGACCCTTTCAATAAGTATGTCGTGGAGAAGGCCGTTCTATCGACCAAGTCAACACTGGTGATCGATATACTGAACAAATTGACATCATTCGTGGGACTATCCAGCCAGATCGTCGCCAATCGTAGCACTGCCTATACATCAAAGGAGTTCCAATTGTATTTCGGTAACAACTACATCGAACACGTGTAGGTTGCCGTTTTATATTTTCTTATTTCTCATTTCCTTATCTTAGAGTATTTTATTCATATTGAGTCAAAAATATGAAGAAATTACTGCTATTCAGCACAAAGGCTCCAAACGGCGTCTGTGGCTGAAAATTTCACGGAGACCCTCGACAACCAGCTGGCTCCCATCTTATGAGCTGCATCATTAAAGACGAGCAACTAGCTCTGAATGGAAGTGAAAGATCCTATTAGGACCATGGCAGACCAGGCGATCGGATATCAAGCCCGATGCACGGCAACGACCTCGCAAACGAAAAAAAGACAATGGCATTGGATCCTCGCATGTCAGATCACTCAATTACCCTGGCGCTGTTAAGGGCCTTCTACAACAGCCCATTCAATATCAATTAAAAATACTGGCAATCCAGGTTACTGATTGGACTGGAAACGACATTCAATACATGAGATCGCACACAATATTTAAAAGTGGAAAGCCTACTGGAAAAAGAGAATCCGGAGTGGCCTTCATTGTGGATAGGGAGTTCAAATCGCACGTTATTGATTTCAAGGCAATAAACAAACGGTTGTGCGTGATCTGTATAAAAGCAAAATTCTTCAAAATTAGGCTGATTAATTTTCACGCCCCGACCGGGAAAAAGGACGAAGAAACGAAGGAATCATGCTACAATCACCTGGAAAGACTGGTCGACTCATTGCCCACAAACGACATAAAAATTATCCTGGGTGATTTCAACGCTAAGGTTGGTAATGAGCTATCTCATCGGGAAACGACTAGAGAATTAAGCCTCCACGATGAAACAAATGACAACGGCCAGCGCCTGTTTGACTTTGCATGTAGCAGAAATCTAGTCATACGTTTGGCTTGCTTCCCACATCGACATATTCATAAAATGACCTGGATACCATCGGATGGCTACACATAAAACAGATCGATCACGTTCTGATCCAACAACGTTGGACCTCGAGCATACTTAACATCCGTAAATACCGAGGAGCCAATTGTAGCTCGGATCATTACTTGATCAAATTAACCTACCGCTGTCGTATGTCAAAGCATATTCGGTGAAGACCAGCCCACTATAAAAATTTTTGACATCGAAAGGCTTCAAACAGCGTCTGTGGCTGAAAATTTCACGGAGACCCTCGACAACTAGATCGCTCCCATCTTATCAGATGCATCGTTAAAGATGAGCAACGAGCTCTGGATGGAAGTGAAAGTGGCTATCATAACCGTGGATGAACAGATGATCGGACATCAAGCCCGGCGCAAGAGGAATGATTGGTTCGATGAGGAGTGCCAGAAAGCGTTAGACAAAAAGAATCAGGCGTACAAAGAATACGTAGGTAGGAAAACCAGGACGAAGAGAGAACACTATGAATATCTCAGAAGAGTAGCGAATAAGATAATTAGGATTTAGAAAAGAAAATACTATGACAATCAATTCAGAAGTATAGATGTAAGTTTAGCGAGCAATAACACAAGAAAAGCATACAAAGTAGTGAAAAGCTTGAAACGTGGTTATCAGCCCAAAACAACGCTCTGTCGTGATGACAGCGGCAATATAATCGCTGATGAAATCAAGATTAAGGAAAGATGGGCATCATATTTCAAGAACCTCCTTGATCTTCCGCACAGCTCCAGAACATCGGAGCCTATAGATGTCTGTGGAGAGCTTCCATTGGCCCCACCAACCCTGGATGAAGTTTGTTCCATCATCAAAGCCCAAAAAAAAATCGAATCATATGCCAACAGTATTATTGGGGAGTAAAGGTGGTTTTAGAGCAGGTAGATCAACAAGAGACCAATTGTTCAAAGTCAAGCAATTACTTGAAAAATGCTGGGAGTTCAACATAGACGTACACCAAATTTTCGTTGACTTCAAGCAAATATACGGCAGTATTGATCGAAGCGTACTGTTCTGCACCCAATCATGCTTTGCTTTGGCGTCCCAGCCAAATTAGTCCGTCTTGCCGAAATGACAATGACGTCGACAAACTCACAAGTCCACATCAATAACCAAACCACCGATGGCCTTGACATAAATATCGGGTTAAAGCCGGGAAATGGGCTAGCCCCATTGCTATTCAATTTAGCTATAGAGTACATCATAAGGGAGCTACCTGTCGATACGCGAGGTACATTACTATAGAAGTCAAGTGAGTATTGGCCTGTGCGGATGACATCAATAATTTGTCACGGTCATTAACAGCTGCCAAACAACTTTTCCTCAAACTCGACAGCGAAGTAAAGCTAGTAGAGCTACAAATCAATGAAAATAAAACAAAACTCATTGCGTAGTCGAGGAAAAATACCTCAAATACACAAAATATCACACGTGGTGAATACAGTATTGTAAATGTTGGCAAATTTGTGTATCTATGCGCCAAAATAACGAAAACGTGCAATGAAAGAGACGAAATACGCCGACGAACACAGCTCACAAATAAAATATTTTATTCAGTATTGACGATTTTGAAGACCAGCTGCATACACAGAAAAACAAAGCTCCAAGTATACAAATCTGTGATAAGACCTGTGTTTTGCTATTGGTGTGAAACATGGACCCTAAACCAAGCATCCGCAAATATATTGAACGACTTTGAGCGACGAGTCCCGAGGCAAATAATCGGAGCGAAACTAGACGGGGACTAATGCTAAATTCGATACAACCATGAGCTGTATGAAATTATCGAGGAACCGGAGGTCTCAACGATTATTAGACTGCGGACTACGGCAATGAGCGGCACACATGAATCGTATGAACGAACAACGGATACCCAAGAACTGAAGGCCGGAGACCAGTGGGGAAACCGAGGAAACGCTGGTCTGCCTCGGTCGACGAAGACAGTTCATCGCTGCTCGGATTTCGGAATCGGAGGACGTGGTCAATCGACCGAGACAGTTAGAGGCGCTATTTGCAAGAAGCGAAGGCCCAAGAGGGGCTGTAGTGCTAAGAAGAAGAAGATTCAGCACAAAGAAAGATAAAGAAATACTTACGTAAAAACCCCACGCCGTATGTCTGTTAGGGTCTATGGGACCCGTGAACACTTCAAATACACCTTTTTGCATTGAGAACGTATGGTGGGCAAAAAAAGAGAGTGATACGTATTGAGCGGTTTGTAAAGGGCGAAATCTGTTATGGGTTCCTTACTCGTTGATGTATTTACCAGGATTAAATTTAATCAATTGGACAAAAAAATGTTTGACATGGTATTACCAAATCAAAAATATAAATTTTATGTCATGCATCTACAGTTTACAGCCACAATTTGGTGTCATATCGAAACGTAGAGTTCATCTTCAATCGACGATTGCACCGTAACAAAACGATACGATTAAGATAGGGTATTGTATTGTATATTCCAACTGGTAATAACTATTACCAAAACTACCTTAAAATACGGAATGGACATATCAATCAGTTTTCTTCTCATATCAGTATCTATACGTTGCAAGGAAACACCACTCTATTCACCTCATTTAGTAGAAAAACTATCAGCCTTTAAATCAATATACAAAATTCATTGATTACGCTTTTATTTGCGCAACTCGCAATCAGTTGATTGGTTAACAAATAGCGCGAGTACCCGTAACTCTTCGCATAAAGCTAGGATAAGTAGCAGTCCCGGTGGTCAAGATTTCATTGAATTATTGTTTCTCCTTTCTGGCGAGTAAGTCTTTTGGCCCGGCAAGAGCTCAATATTATCTCGACTCAGCTCAGAGTGTACCTAATTGGCCACTTGTACGTTTTAACTAGGTCCACCACATACGAAGAGATGACGACAACGTTGATACTACTATCGCATGTTGCTTGAATCTTTTGCAAGAAGAATTGACCTGATTGCTCACTGTACAACTCACCGCTGCTCTTTGATTGACACCTCAATGGTGGGCCGCTTGATTGATCTACGCTGACAGTTTTCAGCGAAAATTTTAAACCCTAACATTTGACCACTATGATCGCGGAAAATTGTGAGTGGATGGAAGGACATGATCACGGTGGGTGATAATATTCAGTGACGAGCCGTTGTAACACTCGCTTGAAGTGCTGTGTTAAGTGAGAAAAATGTCCTCTTCAGATTACAGGGTAAATTTCATGGCTCATTAAATTAAAAAAAAAAAAAAACAATATTTCGCCGCGGTTTTATAGCAAAATAAGCTATTCTTGACATTTAAATTTAAAAGCCAATTCAATCATTTCAAAATATTGCACTAAATTACTCTTATACATATTTTATACTATTATTAAAATAAGGCGATATGGTTATCTATAGAGAAGTCGCAGTCGTTTATTATACAACCTGGACAGTAGTGAAACTGAAAATACGATTTGAAAATGGAAGGGAATAACTTCCAAAAAGCCTGGAGGGCAAATTTGATTTTAAGGTTTTTATATATTTTTCCTTTGTTTCCAAACTTCTTGTAATTTTATTTGTTGTAGGAAATCACTTTTTTTATCTGTTTTTAATGAAATAATGATGAATATGAAATAACTTAAAAAAAATACAAATATTACTCGATTAATCTCCATCAATTTTGATCCACTCTTTACAACTTGTTGCAACATTGCATTTAAGTGCATCGAGTAGATTCGCCTCGAAAGATACAAGTTCTAGCTGGCTGCTTAGTTAACTTGGTTTCACCTATTGGATGAACGATTTCAAAAATCTAATTTGCGGGAAATTCAATTGGCCGCCGAGTCCAATCGGACACAAAACAAACGAGACACAAAGAAACTTAAGCTTTCTATTTGGCTACCATCAAGCGTTGCATTTAACCAGTAACCAGCCAAAGAGTATCTCCTTACCTAGTGGAGTGGATCAGATTTCCCATATCTTCTTGATGTTAGTTTGGGGTCCACGGGGCCTGTGTTCGATTTGTTCGAAATTACTTCACTTACAAAACAGTGAGGCCTGAGTGGGAGTACAGTCAATGGTAAAAATTAGCGAACCTGGAAATTATAATTCCAATTAAGGTCTTCTTAGTAGAATATGTTCAGCGTTTATTCCAAATAATTTAATTACTTAAAGTTAGTCATCCATTAAACTGATAAAATTAATCACCTTAATTTGTTTTCAATACAGGCTGTTTTTGACCAAGTGAAATAAATACACTCCAATGTTTTCATTTTCTCGTTTTAAGTGTGGGCGAACCAATAGGTTTTCATCGGAGTGCAATAGTTAAGTTTTCCTGATTTACAAGATTGCAGAACACGCCTTTCAAAACAACTAACTTGTGCAATACGAGAAAAACTATGCAGTATACTATGAGCACCATTAACGTTTTATATTGAGTTCTAGTACGACAAAAAGCGGCTATAATTCTTTTTGAGATAGTTTCAAATATTTCAGACCAGTTCGTTAAAGATTTCCACGAAAATCATCAATTTAAGTTGCAGCTCTGTGGAAATGCAATCTTTTGGTTACAGAGATGTCATTTGCTGAGGGAAGTCAACTGAACTATTGAGTAGTTTTGGATTAGTGAAAGCAGAGCAGATGAAGTCAAGATTGTAATAGTGAATTTTTATGCATATAATACTTTCCTGCTTATTCAATTTTTATAGCGAGTAATAATCCTTGAATAGTAGACATCAAGGATCCCATGATACCATGAGCTAACAGCAAATGATCAAAAAATGTGTCTTTCTAGAGTTTTGTAAAAAAAAATATTTACAATACCGTATTACAATCGGTCAGTCCATCACAGCAAGTTTTCTCAGGAACTTGAGTAGCTACAGGACTCAAATTTTGTGAACAGCTCAGAAGTTTCTATTAAATGAAAGTTTCTTTTAAAGATATAAAGATGTGACCCTTTAAGAACAAGTTCACTGAAGATCTTTCAATACAGAGCAATATCGATATCCGAGTGAGTAGAGGAAGGGGAAGAACACGAAAAAATGGTTTGAATTTTTAGTATTACAACAACAAAATACATGACTAGAGAACAATATGCGCTTTCAATAGATTCTGACACTACGGGCGTTTTAGTAATTGTATGAACGTTTCAGGAAAGATAAATATCATACATATTTTTGAGAATCCGGTTTAATTACCCGTTGGACGAGTGATACAGTAATCGTAAAACAAAATGGTGGCCATTTTCAATGAGAATAGGTTACCCCTTACAACTGGAGTGCTTCGGTAGCGAGGTCTATGGTCCCGCCTAGACCCCATAATTGGCCACCCAGCAAGTAAGGCGGTTTGCCGAAGCTTTTTCCGCGGCGCTTCCCTAGAATGGTTTTCTGCACCAGCACTTGATGAACAGAAACACTTTAACGCCTGACTTAATTTGGAAGGACAATATTTTCATCACCCTGTGGTCAACCCAGTGTGAATATGTTTAAATACTTGTAAACCGGTACGCTAATCACCGCTTATTATCCTTCGCGTAGACCACGTATTACCGAAAATTTCCCAGTTCCCTCTAACTGCCACCGCTTTATTGCGGCTACTCCGGCGGAGGCTCCACCGACCCAGTCTTACTCACCCGAAGACGGGCGTGGGCGCCACTCGTTCGTTTCTCCGAGCCTCTCAAGGAAGTCGTCCGAACGAGAAGACGGCTATCCGGAGTGAAATTTCAACTAAACAGTTTTGTGGGCTCGTCGCCACTTAGCCGCGAGAATCGCCTGCAATGGAATTACCCCGCGGAACGAGCTAAGGTGTTCCGCCACCACACAAAGTCGAGTTTTCCTACACCAGGGGAAACGAAACTACCCACCCATAAACACTACGACTTGCTTTAATCACTATCACTTGCTTTAAATTCTCCAGGTCTTCCGACCAGGTCAACGCCCCAGGAGAAGATTTCCCGAGCCACACTTCTTACAGCTGGAAAAAGATGATGTCGTTCTTGTAGCGGGAAAAGAAAAACCTGAACAATTATATCTACGTTATTTTATTCCATGAAGATAATTCGATTAATTAGATGCTAAATGAAAGCCACTTACACTTATTCCCTATTCTAGTAAGGCGCCCCTTGCTTCCATTTGCTTGAAATTCGCCACCGTTGTCTCGTCTCCGTTTGATGATTCAATTTCCACTGTACGGCTTCAATTCCTCGTCCGAAGAAAAACTGTCGCTGATCACACGTTCTGTATTACTTCGTTTGAATCCACTTGTCGGATTAAATTTCGATCCCTTAACATTTGGTGTCACGCAGCTTCACGGTTGCTTGTAAGAAAACTCCTCAACAGAACAAAAGAGAAAGCGTGCCAATCTTCCCGGGCTGCTTAAATAACCTCCCGGGTTAACGTCTTTTCCCTTCCATACACTGGGGAAAATCTTGTTTTTGAGTGCTTTTCTTCCGTTCGTGCGACTAATTTCCCTCGCTTGATTTCACACATCATAAGTTCCACTTGGTGGCGATCCTAATGGGAATTGAGTCTATTACGCGCTGAATGCATTTGACTGACAATTTGAACTGTCAGTAATGTTTGTTCACGTCAGGCGTAAGAATATTTATTCAGATAAGTTTTTGCTACGTTTTGGTTTGATGCTGCAAAAGTTCAGGGCTAGAATTTCTTTAGTCCGTATATTGTCAATTCAATTCAAGGTGCTTTATTAAGTAAATCCATAACATTTTTTATAAAAACATAAAGCAAAGTTTCAAAGGCATTATACAATTAGAAAAACTTAAAGGCCCACTTGGCACTCTAAATTTAAACAATATCGATACTAAAATTGATTTATAAAAACATTATGTGAAATTAATCAAATGAATATTATTAAATATGATTAATCAATTGGAAAAAGGGGAAAAAAACAACCAACGCTATTCAAAAATTAAATATAATACAAAGAACACAAAACAGGAATCTTTTGACTTACATCTAATATGTTGTTACTTACGTCTAATAAAATTTACTCAAAAAACTTTAACTTATCCTAATATAATACTTTTATTATACTCCTAATCTACAAAGTAAACCTTATCTCTTAGCCTAATATAACGAACATCACAATATACCTATTCTAAATCCTATAAGCTGATTTTAAATAACACAAACAAATAATAATTAAATGTAGCAATAATGAGCTGAAAATTAAAAGAAAACAAACACAAACGAGACACGCGAACACGAACACCAGCTCCCTCCCAGCTCGATCAACCTCAACAAATCTCGCAAATGAGTATCGCCATTGTATATCGTGGTCTCGCGAGCTCAAATTCGGAGGATATTCTATCTTCTTATCGTTGGCCCGTCTATATATATGATATATAATCGGGACACCGTCAGAATCAAAAATATACCAATTCATGTCCAAATACACGAATGCTTCTGGAGGAATGAAGCCAGTATTGAGACAAGTCTCAATGTATCCGTCTGTAGGGTGGAACGGCTGTGAAATCCAGGGGTTTTCACTCACAGTTACAGATCTTGCGATATGATTTCGAATGAGTTTCAAAATGAAGATATCGACTCTTGTCACTTCAGCAGTATGATAAATTCTTCTGTTAGAAATATAATGTTTCCAATCCGTCTCAGGTTTTCAGTACAGACCAGTACATGCACGAAGACATTTCCTTTCGAAAACTCTTAATTTTTCCATTGTACTAGCACTCAAGTTGTACCAGATTTGGCATCCGTATGTCAAAACTAGTCTAACTAGGATCTTGTAACAGATAATTTTGACCTTTCGGTCAATGTATCTGGAATGAAAGAGTCTTCGAAGGGACATGACTACCTTTTGCGCCTTACTGAGCATGATTTTAACATGTTCGTTATAATACAGATACTGACCGAGATAAACACCGAGGTATCGAACGCAGGATTTATGTGGAATCTGTTCTGTACTACCCTCACCAGCCATAATGTGGAAATTTTTTCCAATTACGTTTCAGGTCTTGACTGACCAACTGCAATGTTGTCCGAAATAAAATTGTTTCGCAATTTTGCGCGTTGATTTTCATTCGCCAATTGTCGGTGTAGAGCTGCACGTCATTAAACATTTTTTGCAGATTGCTCTGAACTACTGTGGCTTTCCGATCTGCCGTATAAATGATAAGATCATCAGCAAACGCTACCAATAATGGCGTTGGCGATATGTTAAAATCAAAGCCTTTCAATAGCTTGCGAATGAATATCGAGAAAAGCAGAGGCGCAGTAACTGTTCCTTGCTGTAGACCATTCAAGACCTTGAATTCGCGCATTGTTGTCGAATTTCCAGCAGTTACAAGAAATGATTTCCCGTACAACATATTACACATCATGGCGACAAGGTGTCTGGGGAACTTGTCCTGTAGGACTTTAAAAATCAGTCCATCTAACCAAACCGTATCGAAGGCTTTCTCCATGTCAATGAGACACGCTCCAACACATCCTCTTATATTTAGTTTCCAACAGATGTCTGAGGTTACTTTCGTTATTACATGTGTGGTTGAATACCTGGAACGAAAGTCAAATTGGCAATTCGGCATCAACTCATACTTTCCAACGTGGGCGTTTAATGCATCGTTCAGGATCACTTCAAAAACCTTGCTGATGTTAGGCAACAAGCTGATCGGGCGATAGCTTTTAGGGCATGAAGATTCTTTTCCTTTCTTCAAGATCGGAAATACCTTGGCCTTCTTCCACTGATTTGGAAAATATGAATTGTTCAACATATTGTTGAACAATATACAATAATCTCTAATAGCAACCTCCGGCAAATGTCGAAGTACTTTGCTCGGAACACCATCTAGACCACAAGATTTCTTGTTGTTTATCCAGCGAAATATGACCCACAAGCGATCATAGCTTACAAAATAATCAACAAGATTCGAGCACGGTATGAGGTTGGACGTCAATGTTTCATTGAAATGAAGAACGGATTCGCCGTTCAGGCTTGATTTGAAGTCAGAAACTTTTGCTTCAACGACTTCTGAAAGGACTTGATTTCCTCCCTCAGGGTTAGGCAGATGGACTGATTCAAAATGAGTTCCAATCAGAGCAAGTTTCTGTAATCCATCACATATGATCCTGTTTCTATTTGTATCCGGAGTCGTACTGTTGAGTTCGATACCAGCCCTATCAAGAAGATTTATCTGACCACTAGCAACTTTAAGATTCGATACCTTCACTTGAGACCTCTTGCGAAATATAGCATTCACTTTCGTGAAAACGCCACCTGGGTCCAGTGAGCTAATACCCCTCAGTTTCTCCGCTCATTGATTGCTGACCTCACTCTAGAAGTGTGAACGGATTAAGTTCCGAACATTCTTCAGGTGTAATTTCCACAGAGCCAATGTGGGATGGTTGTAGTCCAAAAATCGCCGATAAATATTGTTGACGCGCGTGAGAAGAAGGCTTTTCAATCTTTTCAACCTTGCGATGGTTGGTGTTTCATATCCTTCCATATTGTTTAATCTTGGGAACTACTTTCTCAATCGTTTCTAATGTCAGCTTCTCTAAGTTCGACAAATAGATATCTATTTCATCGTTAGTTAGATTCCTGTCATTAGGAACCATTAAGCAAGAGTTGCCATCATCAGAAGCTGGACATTCCTTCTGGTACTCCTGATCAAACTTTCTTTGAAGCCTTCCCCAATTGGTTTTTTGAAATTCAATCGATGGTTTTCATGTTGAACTGGAATGAGAAACGCATCATCTCTTTGATAATTGATTTCCATCACGATTGCGTAATGATCGCTATCGTAAGGAAGCACCTGTATTTTCTGTTGAGGATTATTAAAGTTGAATTTAAGGCTTGGGTCAGAAATGCAAAGATCTAAATAAGAATTTGTCCTAGGGTATGTTGGGAACTCCGACCCATATAGTTTACACTTGTATTCAATCTGGTTCTCTGTTATCCACGATTTTAGGAGTACTCCTCTTGGATTATTGGTGGCGTTCAGCTATGAAGTATGCCGGGCATTTAGATCTCCAGCAAGAACATAATAATTATGCAGCCTGTTCAATTCGAGTATTTGAAACAAGGAATCGAGTTCCTCCTTGAACTTGAGCACGTTTCCACTAGCTGCATAGCCAGAGATAACAAAGAGGTTATCCCCGCCTTGCAGTGAGATTTTGATAACGGAAACTTCAAGACATTCAAAGCTTTTGAATTCGACTTTATCAATAGTTTGGAAACAATAGGGTCTCTTGACCAATATCCCTGTGCCACCTCCCCCATCACAATTTACCCTATCGTTTCTTACGAATTCAAAATCCTCGAATGTCATGGAGTACCATGAATTGAGGTGGGTTTCAGTGAGAAGCAGGATGTCAGGCTTTTGCTTGACAAGGAAATCTAGCAGCTAGTCACGTCGATGTATAGCAACAATTGAGTTGACGTTGATCGAGATGAGAAGAAGTCCATCCACGGGAATGTGGCTGATTGACAAATTATTTCGAGACATTTAAATTAAGACGCTGAAAAATTAGATTAATCCTCGCGTCCTGCTTGTCCATTCTGCCAGACAATGAATGAAGCTGCTGAGTAATTTTAATAAGCAGCTCATTATTGCTACTTACACTATTTATACTAGGCTCTACTGGTCCTCTCGTGGTGAGTGCAAATGATACCCCGGGCTTGACGGGATTTGGAGCTGTACTGTGGCGGTTTACTTGATTTTGCTGCGGTATAATTTTATTTTTTGCATCTTGATATCGGGGACATCCTCAATATGATGCTGGATGACCAAATGTGCGGCAGTTAACCCAATATAATTTTCCTTTGGGCTCCGTCTGAGCCAATTTGCACTCACCAGGAACATGCACTTCTTTGCACTTCACATATCTGTAGTGCATGGCGCAATTGGCGGCCGAATGGCCAAATCATTGACACCGGTAACACTGGTTGACCTCTCGTTTCTGTAATAGCTCCCACCTCGCAACTCTATAATTCAAGTACCTTATCTGTTGAAGGGCACTTGGGCTGCTAGTATTTGCGATTTGTACCAAATAAAAAGGTAACTCTTTACTCTCAATGGTTGATCTTCTTGTTACGAAATTTTTCACCGAAACGAACTCTAAATTTGGTGCAGTTTCCTTCAGCATTGCAAGAAGATTTTCTCCACAATCCAGGCCCTTCAACAGAAGGGTCTGATTTTTTTACTCGATAGAGATTCTTTCGCATCGTTGTTGTCGTCGACATTGTCAAAATATTTCGGCAAATTCTTGTAGATGAAAATGATGCAAGTTTGCAAATAATTATCTGGCGGAAAAATCCTAAACCAGAAACTACAGACTTATCAACTACGTACAGTAACTTACGGTGCAAAGCCCGTACTGCTTTTAGCTATGAGAGTTATACTCGAACTCACAAGAGCGCATAAGCAAGAATACCCTGAAGCTGCAAAAATAATTTAAAAAAATTCTTCACAACACAAGTACGTAGACGACTTTCTTACAAACGTCAACGACATCAATGTAGCGCAAAACTGCAAGAAGCAACTTGAAAAGATCCTAGCAACTAAGCCTCGAATTATCCAGACCACAAGTTGAATATAGAACCTTTGGGAAAACACTTTATACTCGACGAGTGTGTATCTACCTTTGGAATCGCATGAATGCCACAACAAAGCTACTTTACTTTCAAGGTGAAGCCGATCACCCCTGCTGCTAATATACTAAGCGCATCAGGCTTTCAGAGACGGTGAAACTATTCGATCCGTTAGAATGGCTTAAACCTTTAATCATTCAACCCAAGGTAATTATGCAGGATCTCTTGATTTCCAAAATATCGTGGGATCAAGCGCTGACTCAAGATATCAAAAGCCGCTAGAGAATTTTCATCCAGCGACTCCCAGACCTTGCGAGGATCCGCGCAACTGCGGTTGATAAGGTGAAGTTACAAGCATTCTCAGACACTCCTAGGTGGGTTTATGCTACTTGTGTTGACGCGATAGGTACGAACTCCAAAAAAGTGTTTCCTCATTGATGCCCACAAAAACAGAGGTGTCATCGATTAAAACCAAGACTGGAGCTCTGTGAAGCATTTCTGCTAGCCTGTCTCATCAACGGAATAAAGAAATCCTTAGCAAAAATAATCACCGGCATCTACTATTGGACAGACTCCCAAGTCATACTCAGCTGGCTCTCTGATCATCCATCTACGTGGGTAATGTTCATAGCTACGAGAGTCAACGATATTATCGCTATACTACCAGATGCAAGTTGGGGTTTTGTATCAACCAGAGAAAACCCAACTGACTTAGCAACTAGAGGGCTAACCCCCTTAGCATTAAGCGCATTTGCACTCTGGTGGAACGAACCTGAATGACTGTCACGGAAAAGCACGCCTACATTCAAAGGCGCTCTCCTCAATCTGGAAGATGTGCCGGAACTTCGAATGAATTCTAATTTTTCCTTTGTCTCATAGAGTCCTGAGAACGATAGCATGGAAAGATTTTCGTCATATAACAGACTAGTTAAAGTAGTTGCCGATTGCATCAGATTTGCTAACACTGCTCTAAAACAAACACATGATCAAATTTAAAGGACATCACGTACTACAACAAATACATAAAAAACAAGCCTGTCAAGTAGGACTTCAAGTTATGGCGCACATCTGAGGCAGGGACAGGTTACCTGTTTGACTTTGATTTATATACAGGCAAACCAAAGTCTGAATCTGAGTATGGGTTGATTGAAACAGTAGTATTATAGCTTAGAAAAAAAGCTGTAAGGCACCCGCAGTGAAATTTACTTTGACAACTTTTTTAACTTCCCGTTGTTGCAATAAAAACTAATTGTTCAGAATGCCAAAGTGCGTGGAACTGTCCAAACTAACCGGAAGCACCTTCCGAAAACTAGCCCAAATGACAAACAAATGAAGCATGGAGACATTTACTCCACAAGTTCTCGAGGCATATCATATGTGAAATGGATTGACAATAAAGCAGTTAATTTGCTGACCAATTTTCGGTCACCTATAGAAACAGATTTTGTAAAATGGCGTCAAGCTGGACCAGTAGATAAAATTGATGTTCAAGTGCCTTATGATAGTTTAACATTATAATAAACATTTGGGTGGAGTAGACCTTTTGAACCAACGTAAGGCATGTAATGAATTAAATCGAAGGTCAAAAATAAAATTTTATTTTCGACTCTTCTATGATATATTTGACATATCGGTAAATAATGCACATACTATCTATAAAAAGCTTCATAATCAGAAAATAATAGAAGGAAGTCTGTTGTCCAGCTTGCAGTTCAGGCAATCGTAGCTCGGAGTTTGATCAGTGGCTTTACTGTCGTACAGCCTGGCGCTCCTACTTCGGAAGCGAGTACGGTACGCAAACATTTAAAACATCAACAGCTTGCGCATGCCTTTGAAAAATCAAATTCAAGAAAACGGTGCCTGTATTGCACCAAAAAAAGAAAATCGGACAAACAATACTTGTGTTGAATGTAAATTCACCTTTGCTATACTAATGAAAGAAATTGATTCGATGTGCAGCATTCCTAACTAATGTATCATTAGAAAACAAAACCATAATACTTGTACATGTAAACATGATAACAACTGCGCATTTTCAGTTAAACCAAAACCTTTAATAATAAGCAAACCTTAAAAAGTAAATTTCGAATTTTTTAGCGATAAATAACCCTTAGTAACCATAGGTACACATTTGTTCTCAGATATTCCCAGAAACCCACACCAGATTTTCGAATTTTGATTTTGAAATATGTAGTTTATTAGCCTAATGGATGATTCTAAATAGCTAAAACAGTTATAGAAACTCCATTTAACCTTATGGTCCTGAAAAGGTTATTGAAAGTTCCGTAATCAAAAAAATACTTAAAAGGCTTTTAAAGGGGTCTTCCTGTATAAAGATGTTAACCCTTAAACATTTTTTGCACCCAAAGATAGTCGAGTAGGGTATCAAATGAAGGATCTTATAGTATCTGTTTTTGAAATTGCAATATCGTTTCTGGGGTCGGCAGGGAAAGCGGAAAAATATGAAAAAATTCGGTTCCACCTCCTCGCAATTGGACATTTGTGGATCGAAAAATATGGGAGATAGTTCTCTATGAGTACAACAACGACAGAAACCAGAGAAGCTGAAATTCGCTCAATTTTGCTAATAATAGTAGAGTTTGTAAAGCGTGGTCCAACCATAATGCACGATGCTAATTGTGAGTCACACCTTAACGTCAAGTTTTTCGCCCAACTTAATTAACATTTCTTTGTTTCAATGGTTGACAAATTCCATCATGGAGAAGTGCACAATTGAGCAGTGCGTTAAGGTTGTTGAAGCCTTTTACGAAAATGGGCGTTCAAATCAAAATGCCCAGTTTATTCTGCGGAAAACATTGCTGTTGCTCGCGATAGTGTGGCAGAAGAGCCGTAAACCTCGACTCGTCGTCATGCCCAACAATTGAACATCTCACGAACATCACTGATGCAAATTTTGAATAGAAATTCGAATTTAAACGCTTACAAGGTTCACTTTACTCAAGAACTGACGCCTACTGACCATTTCAAGCGTCGGCAATACGCCGAATGGTTAATTGAACAGACAAAAGGGGATAGTGGTTTTAAAGAAAATCACCTCAGTGGATTCGTTTACAAATAGAATTGCCGCATTCGAGCAAATGAGAATTCACGCGTGATTGTTGAAAAGCCGACGCATCCACAAAGAGTGACTATTTGGTGTGGTTTATAGGCTGGTACTTCTTCGAAATGAGGACGGCCAAGTAGTTACCGTGAATGGTGTTCGCTATTGCGAGCTGATAATGGGCTTCTTGTGACCAGGAATTGAGGTTATAGACCTGGGCGATATGTGGTTCTAAATGGATGGTGCCACTTGCCACACATCCAACGAAACAATGGCTCGTTTCAATGGCCGTGTTATCTCACGTTGTGGCGATGTTAATTGGCCGCCACAATCATGTGATTTTATACCGTTGGACTTCTTTCTCTGGGGATATTTAAAAGAAAACATGTACGTCATTAAGCCAAAAACAATTCAAGAGCTAAAGGATAAGATAATTCAGCACATTAACAACATTGAACCTCAATTATGTCTCAGGGTCATTGAAGATATGGACCATCGAATAGAAGTATGTCACCGTAACCATGGCGATTATTTGTGCAATATTTTGTTTTACACATAATTGTCATAGATTCTTCTATTATAATAAAAAATATTAACATAGCTTTTTGTTATATTTCAAATTAACATCGTGCGATTTGATTGGACCATCCTCTTGCATCAAACCTAATTTGATCTTCCGACAAATTATTTGCAGAGTTTTATGGTGTCAGGCTACAACGGCCCACGATAGTCATTTTTTCCAATTCTTAATAATTGAAATATTAGAACACGAAGCAGTGAACTAATCCGAATGCCTCTTTTCTCCTCTATCTATTATCCTTTTTGTGAAGGTTCCTCGAGGAGTTTGCCGAGATGGACTACTCGATTGCTACACCTTCCACCGCACCACTCTGTAATGCAAGTACCTTATCTGTTGTTAGGCAAATGGACTGCTTTTATTAGAAACTTATGCTAAGTAAAATGATAGATTTTTAATTTCTATGGTCGATTTCCTTGTTGCAAATTTGTTTACTGAAATGAATTTAATCGCTGGTGCAGCTTCTATGGGCATTTTAAGAAGATCGACCTATCTTCTTCACAGTACAGACCAACAACAGGAAGGTATGATTATTTTCCAGATTTGGGGTGCAGGTGTAGTGCGGGACATCCCCGGAACTCTAAGCTTCTTTGGCTGACTTGAAGTCAATCAGTGATTTCGTTTTTGATTGAAATTTTTTCTGCCAATAGTCGAACTATGTCTCCAACGTGCTTCCCGAAGACGTTCATTGGCGGAACTGTTTCAGCAGTCTTACTAATTCTTACAGTTAAAAACAGCAGACTCACTGAATGACTTCTTCACTTTATTCATACTTTTTAAATATTTTATAAAATTTTTCTTAGAATTGCAATTAGAATTTTTACCTATATTGTCTTCACTGTCCATTTTTGTTGTTTCCATCGGAGTAAGTGCCGCCTAATAATTTGCGTTATCGTTGTCAATATCAAGTTCATTTATCGAGGCAAATTAGCCTGAAAAACTGCCGAGTGTACCAAATTGTAAGGTATTTCTTTGAGTAGAAGCTTTAAATGGTGGAAATTAGCCACTTCGAAAATCTAAAGCTTACCCCTTAAATCTTAATATTCACTTCTTTGACTGTTGTATAGAGTGTATCGTTTTTTGGGAAGCTAAGACTTTTTCAATGGGTGCAAGGGCAAACAGCATTGGTAGATGAGTGATGCCAACAAACAGCCTACTGCAGGCTGTTCCGAGCTTAAAGTATCCTGGCCGGACTATTTCTTTGCTTTTCAATGAAGTAATGCAGGTGACCGAATGTTATTAATTAAAATACATCTTTTCTATTACTTTTTGCAGCGATATTTACAAAGATCACCAAGGGTCTCCTTATATTTATATCCATTAACCTCAGAGCAAATCCTCTACTTATTAAAAGCTTTTATTATTTTAAAAAATTATAAAGTTGTAACGATGTTATCAATGTTTCAAAAAGTATTCGTTTTTATTTTAAATTTACAATTATCAGCCAATATTATTCAACGGCCTGAAATTTCTTTTCAATTTTTTTTTCACAAGGAACTTCCAGCCATTTGAAACTACTCATCGAAAGGCTACAAATTCATCAACCAACATTCACCACCACAACCCGTGGAAGAAAAATCAAAAGAATTGTGAATGAAAGAGGAGTCGGCGCTAATTAAAATATTTCATCTTGTAAAATGCTTAAATTTCATACTTGTTCGGATATCGGTTGCCGTTGATTTCATTTCAGTCATTGATTTCAGGCTACTAGCAGACTAGACGTTTAGCAATGCTTAATCATAGGGATAACAAATTAAAAAGGCGGACGGGATCAGTTAAAGGAATGTTTGCGAATGAGGTTGTCGGCGAAAAGGGTTGCTGCACTAATGATCTACAGTTTCCGAAGGTTTGGCAAGGAGATGATTCTCTCCTCAGCAGTGTAAAAAGAAAATAAAAATCCTTGACCTTGCGATTTCCTTTTTATAGCTGGCAATAGCATTTGTATTTAACCGCCTTGCGCAAAATTTATCTTAACATAAATATTTGCGTAAAAAGACAACCCTTCATCCTCATCCTCAACGGAAAACCAAAGCGCAAATCCGCGAGCTGCATGATCATCACACCTTGCACAATTTTTTATGCAACGTCTTGTAATCAATTTTAAGTAAATCTCAACAATTCGATCTTTCGTTCAAGGTTTGTCGCGGATTTATCCAATCCTTTTCCAGCTTCATTATTTCGAGCAGGGCAATGTGTTATTCGCGTACCTACAAGCATTGATTGACTGACTTCGTCGTTGTGATAAGGCTGCCAATGTCACCGATCGTGTCAGGTGAAATTTTCCATCAAGATAACAAACACTTCGGGAAGCTGTAAGATGCGACTCAAGACGCGGAGTATAGAATTTCTCAATGACGAAGACAACGACTAAGTCAAGGATGATGACGATTGGATTTGCCAGACTCCCAGTGCAGAGCAAACATGACGATTACCACTCAAAGTGGGCAATTTTTTCGTGGTGTCTGTTTTTTCGGAGGCAATAAAAAAGTGATCGCCATCAATCGACAACCAACATCTTAGAAATTCAAATCGTCTTGCGATCAAGATCCTTGTCATGTCTCGGTGGAGATATATTTTTATGGAACTCAAGAACACTGTTTACAGGTTGGACGTTGGGTTGGCAGTGGTGAGTATTAGTTTGTGGGTCATTTAGGGCTGTTGGGATATAAGATTATTTTGTGTCTACCTTTAAGGGGCCACCAGAAAGTCAAATTTTATTTACGCTTTTGGGTGTTTTTGATATCCTCTCATGTACCTTATACATTTGTAAATATTTTCTGTTTTTAAACAATTAGATTTTAATATCTATTGAGGTTCACCGACATCAACCCCTATAAAAAAACACGTAAGGAGCTCATGACCCTGACAGTGCCGCAAAAGCTTAAAGTATGATAATTGCTCCTTATATGCGCTAACCAAGTCCCAAAGAACAGTTATTTCATATTAAAATTCATGAAAAAAAATATAATGCACATATAAATATATATATATACGAGGTGTGTTCAAAAAATATCACGATTTTTTTTTTGTTTTTTTAAATTATTTATTTATTCATGAATATTTATTTTGTCCCCTTCACTGCCAACGGTTTTTCCAATCTTCGAAGCACTTCAAAAAATCATTTTTTTTAATCTTGTTCAGCTCCTCCTTCGATGCCGTCTTTATCTCGTCAAGCGTAGCGTAACGTCGTCCTTTCATGGGCCTCTTCAGTTTAGGAAACAAGAAAAAGTCACAGGGGGCCAGATCTGGGGAATACAGTGGCTGCGGCATCATTAGTGTGTTGTTTTTGGCCAAAAAGTCGCGCACAAGCAACGATGTGTGAGCAGGGGCGTTATCGTGGTGCAAAAGCCAATTTTTGTTCTCCCACAAATCCGGGCGTTTCTGGCGGATTGCTTCGCGCAAATTGCGCATAACTTGCAGGTTATATTCCTTATTGACCGTTCTTCCCTGTGGCAAGAACTCATGATGCACCACGCCCCTGCAATCGAAGAAAACTGTCAGCAAAACTTTCACATTCGACCGAACTTGGCGCGCTTTTTTCGGTCTTGGTTCATGCGGCAGCTTCCATTGAGATGATTGAGCTTTGGTTTCCATGTCATAACCATAAACCCACGATTCGTCGACAGTTATGACCCTCTGGAGCAAATTTGGTTCGTCGCGAACAGAGTTTAACATCTCATTAGCAATGTTCATGCGTTGCTGTTTTTGGTCGCAATTGAGCAATTTTGGTACGAATTTCGCGGCGACCCGTCTCATGCCCAAATCGTTGATAAAAATCGAATGGCACGAGCCAATCGATATGTTTAGGTCCTCAGCAACTTCTCTAACGGTGATTCGACGATTGGCCAATACCATTTTCTCCACTTCATTAATTTTTTCGTCTGTTGTTGAAGTGCTCGGGCGTCCGGCACGCTCTTCGTCGTTCACATCTTCTCGGCCTTCTAAAAACATTTTGTACCACCGATAAACGTTGCTTTGGTCCAAGGTAGCTTCTCCGTATGCCACAGTCAACATTCGGAATGCATCCGCGCACTTAATTTCGTTTTTCACACAAAATTTGATACACGTTCTTTGATCCATTTTTTGAATAAGTAAAAAACGAAGGCGATTGAAAACACGTGCAAGTAAAGCAGCTATCACCAATTAAGTGAACATTCAAAATGGCCGAGCTTGTCGGCATAAGTGAGGCTTTGTTTTGTATCGAGTGGATAATTGGGATGAAAAATAAACCGTTAGACTCCCGTGTTGTTTTTAAAATTTGTGTTGCAGTAGGTTTTGTACGAATGAGTCATTTTTTGATCTTATTACCGTGACGTTACCGAGATAACATTTCTTGTTCTATTTTCACCGAAAGTGTAAAAGATGTTTAATTTGCTTCTTTAAGATTGTGCCTAGTGTTTGAAATAATAAAAATGCCAGTAGACGGCATCGGAAGCTTGGATCATACACCCGGAGGCCAGGTTAAGGACGACTACGTTGCACTTCCACCCGAGACGACCGTTTTATTGTCAGCAGCGTGCACTGCTACCGAAGTTCGTATGTGTCTCTTCGAGGTCAGAAATATTATTATAAGTGAACCTGCGATTACAAGAAGACTGAGTAAAAGTGATTTAAGGGCTTTTAGTGCAGCTCACACCCCATAACTTCTCCCACAGCACCGCAGAGCTAGACTTAGTTTTGCGCGAGAATATTATGATTGGTCTATGCAGCAGTGGAAGAACGTACTGTTTTCAGATGAAAACAGAAATAGCCTTATGTGGTCCAGGTGGGCGTCAGGGTGTCTACAGATGTAAAAATGAAGTTTGTTTCCTGCGCTATAGCCGAAACAGTGGGTTATTCGGGCGGATCAATAATGACTTTGAGAGGCATCTCTTATGAGGTCCGTAACGATCTTATCGTCTTTGATGGGGGCAGTGTGAACGCTTAGAGGTGTACGCACGAGAAGTTCTCCAAGACCACGTAGTACCGTTTACTCCATTCATTGGCGAGCATTTCAGACTAATGCATGATAATGCACGTTGCCATGTCACTAGATCTGTGACACAATACCTTAATGAAGTCGGAATTCAAACTTCGTCATGGCCAGCGCGTAGGCCTGATCTCAATCCTATTTAATACATTTGGGACCACATTAAAAGACGTGTTCGTGCCTATTATCCTAGGAGAGTTCAAGCCCACAGTTTTAGAGGAGTGGCACAATATCCTGCACTCGGACATTCAGGATGCCACGGATGGTCTTCCAAACAGGCTTCAAGATGTCATTAGAGCACGAAGTGGTAACACCCATTACTAAATTTGAAGGCAGTGACAAAAAATAAACTTTATCTTTAATTAAACAAAAATAATCAGTTGAAAGAAATCTTGGATTTTGTGGAGGAAAATTTTATAAAATAAATTTTTTCAATTTTTTCATTTCTTTCGATGTATCGAAAGTTGTTTTCAACATGCCGTTCATCAAATTTGTGTAAAATTTGATAGTTTTGCAAAACTATTAGAATAGCAGGGTGGGCGGTTAATTGTGCCTGTAAGTCCATACTTATATACACTTCTATGCAAAAGTTTGTATCCACTTAGAAAAAATGCATTTTTTGTTAAATTTCAAGCCTTTTTGCGTAGCAAAAGACTTTATTCCATCATTAAAAAAATTTTAATTAGAATGAAAGACATAAATGTTTTTAGTTATTCAGCAAAAAAATAACAAAAGAGGAGAAGAGAATTTAATGTTTTTTCATGAAAGTAACCACCTCTGGATTTAATGATTGCAGGAAAAATTCTGGGCATTCCAGCTTTTGTAGTGTCAATGATTGTAGACCATTCAAAGCGCAACTTAGGCACTCCCACGAGGTTTTTGGGCTTATAATATGCATATTTGAGACTTCTTGGTCTGATTCGTCCCATAGAAGCTCGATGGGGCTTATATCTGGCAATCGCGGTGGCCTTTACATTATTTTCAGCACTCATTAGCCTTGTGTTTTTGCACAGTTTGGACATGTGTTTAAGGTCATTGTTTTGTTGGAAAATGAGTCTGTTGCCAAGCAAATGAAGACTAGATGGGATGATGTGACGTTGAATCAAGCAATGGTAGTACTTTTGATCCATTTTTCCATCGGTTTTGATCAGGTCTCCGAGTCCATTGAAGCTGAAACCACCCTAGACCATTAAAGAGCCACCACCATGCTTGGCTGAAGGCATGACACATTGTTCAGTATGACTTTCACCGAGCTTTCTACGAACATATTGCCTCCGTTTACTACCGCACAATTCGAATTTCCATTCATCTGTCCAAAATAAATTTTTGTAACGATCAATCGTCCAATTTTCAAAAAAGGTCTCAAAAGTGATTTTCTCTTCGCGACACAGCCCATCATGTTGAACGGTAGCATTTGATATTGGCTTCGAGGGTACTTCATTCATTTCAGATGCAATCACGGGTACAGTTTTGAACCTATCTCGTTTGGAAATCACCAAAATGTGTCGGTCGATAAGTGGAGTTGTTTTTTTAGGTCCTCCAGAGCGTCTACGGTCATCATACGTCTTTGTTTCAGCGTATCGGACCTTGTTCGAATCTTTGAAAGTTCTCACATTTCACGTTGGGATTCCCCCGTTTCTAGTAAAATTTGCGCAAAGTGGTGGAGGAGGTATATATATAGACAAACCCCTACAAGTAAATAAGAACACTAATTAGGAAACTTTCTAAGTTGCACTGGCTAAAGAAACCATTACTCAAACACCTGAAAAAGCCAGCGACACTGAAAAAAATGATAGAAGAAATCACAGACAAGATAGTACACGCAAAAAAGGACAACACAGTCACAACTCTGACAAGGGCAGCAAACCTATATGAACTTCCTAACAACATCTAAGAATTAATAGGAACGAGTTCGAAGAAGAGTTAGGAACATAGGTGGTCCTGGATTACGCTAGAAAACCAATGAAAAATAAAATTCCATGATTTTGGAACTCACGAGGACAGACATTGCAGATTCCGACCAAAAACACAGCACCAGTTTTAATAAGGTAAAAGACATCGTTCAATTACTAAACAGGCAAAAAGCACTAGGATTTGGTTTAACATCTAATACCATGTTGAAATGGCTTCCAGATAACATCCTCAAAACGCTGATTTATTGCTTGCAAAAATACTCCAAGATAAGCAAATCGGCAATCGATATTGTTTTTCTAAAATCTGGTGAAAACCTCATATTTCTACGAAACTGGCAACCTATTAGCCTAAGATATTCTTTGTCAAATATAGCAGAGCGGGTGCTACTAATCCAACTAACTGAGGCTGTTACCGAAAACGAAGTAATTCCAGAAGAACAATCGGCTTCAAGCCAACACATTCCACGTAACTCCAACTTATTATAGTGGTCCAACATTTTAAAATATGGCTAAACTACAGGAAGTGAACGGCTTTGGTTATGTTTGATATAGCCAAAGCCTTTGATGAAATCTGGCATGCAGGACTTATTTACCAAATGCATGAATCCTAAATACCACTGCAGCTCACCCAAATCATTGCTAAGAGACACATTTTTTGTGTAAAAATTGATAGCTATCTCCCAAGCCTGCATCAAATTTAAACTGGAGTCCAACGAGGATCACCCACTTCCCCAATATTACACAATATCTTTACTGTAGACCTACCTCGACTGCCATTAAACGTTCATAAGTCCCTATTTGCCGCCGACACCTGTATTTTTTACTCATCTAGACAAGCAAGAGTCATCACTACCAAACTGCAACTCTCTTTAAACATGCATTTGCAGTATTTGCGTTAGTGGAAGACCAAGGTGAGCGCAGACAAGACCCAGGCATTATTTATAACGAGAAAAAGACAACAGCAACCAACAACTCTGATTATTGACAATGAAAGTATTGCCTGGTCAAGAACAGCTAAGTACTTAGGACTGACATTCAGCAGCAAACTTACCTGGACCAACCACATACATAGCAAATGAGGACATTGTTCTGGTGTCTTATGCCAACATTACCCGCTCTATAAGGTAAAAAAACCAATTTTAAGAAGTGTACTAATTTACAAGCAAAAAATACTACTGACGCTACTGTCTAGAAGTACCGCCTTCGATCGGACAACAAAATGGAGCTATAATCCATACGAAACAAAGTCATCAGATAGATCTTTGGAATCCCTTGGTGTGCTAGAAATTCAAACAAGTTGAGTAAGCAGGAGAGTGCTCCTACCAGAAGGTCTTTGTAAACATCCTAGGGTTAGAAGCAAGTTTTCTAATGGCGTGAATCTATAACTTGAATTAATCATCCAATACTTAGATATGAAATCGTTCAAATTTATACAAAAGATGCACAGTTTCTTTCATAAGCACAGTGCAGCCGCCATTTTAATCTAGCTTAAATGATTTTTTTGAATGCTCGGCCGATTGAACATGTTCAAATTAAACACTATTCCTTAAATTTTCATGAAAATTGAAAGAAAATAAAAGTACCTAAGTCAATTTTGAATATATATAGGGTTTTCCAATAAGAGGTGTTATTTTGGATAGATCTTCTGATTTAACACCCTGCGACTTCTAACTTTGGGGCCACGTGATAGAGAAGGCCTATGCCAATAGCCCAGTGTCAATTCAAGATCTCAAAGATGAAATTCGTGCGTCTATCGAGGACATAGAGCAGCCATTTTGCGATTTGGTTATGGAAAATTTCATGAAGAGGATATGGTCCTGTAAGCGTGTCGTAGTAGTTATTTGCCCAATGTTAGTTATTGCTATTAACGGCATATCTTCTTCTTTATAATGAACTAAACATCCGATCATTTATTTTAAAAAATGGTATTTTTCTTTTAATATCAAAATAACACCTCTTATTGGAAAACCCTTTATGAACCATAAACACGTGTTATCGTTGTTGTAATTCCATATAATTGAAATGGCTATAACTCACTTGATTATGATTCGATCTCAATTAAATTTTGTGAACATATATATCTTATGTCAGTCTATATAATTGCAAAATTTCAAGAAGTTTAAAGGTACCGTTTTGATTTTATGGGCAAAAATGCAAAATCTACAAATCATACTATTATTAACAAAGTTGAGCGAATTTCGATTTCTAAGGTATTTGTTGCCCTTATACTCATAAAGATCCACATTCGTGATAATTTTCAGATTTTTCGGCTGAAAGGTGTCCAATCGCAAGGGGGGGGGGGGGGGGGGGGACACAAATTTTGGGTACATTTTGGACCCCCTAATTCATAAAATGATTTTTTTATTTCAGATTCTAAAAGTTCTAATCAAGACCTTTCATTTGATACCCCACTCGACTACCTTTGATTAAAAAAAACTTTTAAGGGCCAATTCGTTATTAGGGGAGACCCCCCTCAAACATTTTTTAAATTTTTGTCAAGGCCTTAACTTTTGAGAGACCATCACTTCTGACCTTTTCACAAAGTTTGAGCATTCTAGCTTCTATAGTTTCTGAGGAAATCAGCTGTGACGCACGGACAGACGGACGGACGGACAGTCGGACGGACAGATGGACAGACAGGTCGCGAAACTAGTAGGTCTTTGTAAAAATTTTTTTTACAAAAACCTAAAAAAACGAGAAAAAAAGGATTTGGCGTTCGCACTCATAGAGAAGGAAGTTTTTTTCATGAGAATATAGTTTAGAAAGGGATTAAGTTTTTTTAATTTTTTTTAAATTTATATACTTTTTTTTATATAATTTAATTATTATTATTAAATAAAGTAAAAAAAAAATGTTTAGTGACTAAAAATTACCCACGATTTTTCCCTTTTGCACAACCTGACCAGGTATTGGACATACAACGATGGCAGGCTCCTCCACTGAAATGGGCTAGCCATCGGACGTGCTCTTCCCTTCTCTTGTTTTATAGGGGCTATTCCCGGGTAGAGTGGTCTTCAGCTCACGTGCCCTTTTATGGTATAGAGGTAAGTGATTCCATCGCATAATGCTATAAGATAAACTGGTCACGTTTGTATAATAATTTGCATGACTTTTTCCATCAAATAGTCATGCAAATTATGTTTGTATGAGTTTTTCACTCAAATGGGAAGTACATGGCCACGTCTACGTTGGAATCTTGATCCAGTTCGGTGGGTGCGAAGGGCACCGCTTTCACCTGGATGCCCCACTCTTATTTGTGGGCCATAAGTATCGTCGGTAACGACGAAGTCTTCGCAAGTCCGTCCGTTTTTGCCTGGCCCAAATTGTTTTTTTAACAAGCATTTCAACCCTTAGTAGGTTACCTTGGCCTCGACATCAGTCGATCGGCTTTTGACATGTTTTAGTTCTTGAATGCAAAATTTTTATGTAGTGGTTCCTTGTGCTAGGGGGAAAGAACCCGCCCCACGACACCACAGCGCTGGCTTACCAGTGCATTCACGCGTCCCCAGACAAGGCCAATCTCAGCGGATATCACCATCCCCTTCCGCTGAGGCAGCAGACCGTCGCTGCAGTCCTTCACGGACATTTTCTCTACCCAATTCACTACACACGTTTGGCTGGGAAGCCAAAGCAAAGCAAAGCGCAACTTAGGCTAGGTATGCTAATGCGCCGAGTGAGGGACTGGATGACTGCTCGCGGGCTCAGTTTAGCACTGGAGAAAACCGAAGTGGTCATCTTGACAAAAAAGAGAATCCCTAGAGTAAGGATGATCAGTATTGGAGATATACAAGTCGAATCGAAGCCAGCGGTGAAGTACCTGGGGCTACTGATCGACTTGAAGATGAGTTTCTCTGAGCAAATCAGGGCAACGGCTGAGAAGGCTGCTTCGGGAATATCGGCCCTGAGTCGACTTATGGCCAACGTAGGGGGACCCAGCCCATCAAGAAGACGCCTCTTGATGAGTGCTGTAGGGTCAGTGCTAATGTACGGAGCAGAGGTATGGGGCGACGCTCTCAGCAAGGAGGTATACCGAAAACGATTGGCACAGGTACAGAGAAGAGGAGCACTGAGAATTGCATCTTCGTATCCAACAGTCTCCGACTCGGCGTAGACAGTGATTGCAGGCGTGATACCTGTCGCCCTCCTTGCTAGAGAGCGCTGCGCTATTTACCTGCGCCGACACGAGGATGCGAGGGAGATGGTTGTCCGCGAGGAGAGACAACGCCCGCTCAACAATTGGCAGCAGTCTTGGAGGAATTGCACGAAGAGAAGGTGGACTGCGCGCCTCATCCCGGATGTGAGACCGTGGCTAAATCGAAGGCATGGTAAGACTGACTTCTATCTGACCCAGCTTTTGAGCGGGCACGGGTGTTTTCAGTCTTACCTGCACAAGATCGGTAAGTCAGGGTCTCCCGATTGTCGGTTTTGCCCAGGAGAGGAGGACAATGCCTGTCACACATTTTTTGCGTGTACCAAATGGGCCAGGCTGCGAAGAGAACTCTACAGGGAGACGGGAGAGCTCACCCCGGATAATATAGTTGCAGTGATGCTCGAATCGGTTGACAAATGGAACCAGGTGGCACATTATGCTTGGGCAGTCCTAAAAGATAAAAGGGACTCGCAGCAGCCGGAGGTGCTGGGGCAGGGGGATCGCTCTTCTGGCATTTCCTCTTCCCCTCTCCCCTCCCGCTAGGAAAGGGACTCCCCAGCTTGAAGGCGCCCCACGGCGTAACAAAACGAGACCTGGCCCGAAGTAATGTGTCAAACGGTTCCAGGCTAGGTTCTCAGATTGACAGTGGAGGTGTTTAGTGGGTAGTCCAAGGGTATCCTCCATGGGAGTCCCACACTGCCAGACTCGGCGGGCGTAAATGCCTTCACCTCCCTACCACAAAAAAAAAAGCAAAGCATTATTTGGTACAATACGTTACGATCAATACTATCGTATGCTTATTAAGAGTCAACGAAATCTTGGTGTACGTCTATGTTGAACTCCCAGCATTTTTCAAGTACCTGTACCTGTGAACAATTGCTCTATTGTTGATCTACCTGCTCTAAAATCACCTTGATACTCTCCAATAATACTGCTGGCGTATGATCCGATTTTATTTTCCAAGATCTTTGAAAATATTTTGTACGCCATACAAAGTAGTGATATGCCTCTATAATTTTCGCACTGCAGCTTGTCACCTTTTTTGTGGATAGAGAATATAATTGATTGGTTCCACTCTTCCGGCATATGTTCTTGATGCCAAATGTGCTGGATGACTTTGTGAATAACTTTATGAACACTTCTGCCCCCGTATTTGATGAGATTCACTGGAATCTCATCGATGCTCAGCGATTTAGTATTCTTTGGGCCTTGATGGTGAAACAAACTTCATCCAGAGTTAGTGGGGCCAGTGGTAGCTCTTCACAGACATCAATAGGCTCCAATGCTCTGGAAATGTCCGGAGGATTAAAGAGGCTCTTGGAATATGATGCCCACCTTTACTTAATCTTTGTTCCATCCACGATGATACTACCGATGTCATCACGAGAGAGGTTGTTTTATGTTGTTGCTCACTAGACTTACATCGATGCTTCTCAATTGGTCGTCATAGTATTTTTTTTTCTTAATTCTAATTATCTTAATCGCTCCTCTTCTGAGATTTTCATATCGATCTCTCTTCATCCTGGTTTTGCTACCTGTTTATTCTTTGTACGCCTGATTCTTTTTGTCTAACGCATTCTGGCACTCATCATCGAAAAAAATCATTTCTCTTGCCCCGGGCTTGATGTCTGGTTGTGTGTTCTGCCACGGCGTCAATAGCCACTTTCACCCCCATCCAGAGCTCGTTGTTTGCTTTCAGCGACGAGTCTGATAAGATGGGAGCCAGCTGATTGTCGAGAGTCTCCGTGAAAATTTTCGCCACCGACACCGTTTGGAGCCTTTCGATGTCAAATTTTTGAAGCGGGCTGGTCTCCGCGGAATATGCCTTTGACATATGACATCGGTAAGTTAATTTGATCCAGTAATGATCCGAGCTCCAATTGCCTCCTAGCTATGTACGGCATCAAGTATGCTTTCTAATTAGTTGATAATAATTGATGAATTCATCTGATTTGATATTGCTTTTTTGGCTAATTAGGTCTTTGTAAAAAATTTTTTACAAAGACCTACTAGTTTCGCGACCTGTCTGTCCGTCCGTCTGTCCGTCTGTCCGTCTGTCCGTGCGTCACAGCTGATTTCCTCAGAAACTATAGAAGCTAGAATGCTCAAACTTTGTGAAAAGGTCAAAAGTGATAGTCTCTCAAAAGTCAAGGCCTTAACAAAAATTTAAAAAATGTTTAAGGGGGTCCCCCCTAATAACGAATTGGCCCTTAAAAACTTTTTTAATCAAAGGTAGTCGAGTGGGGTATCAAATGAAAGGTCTTGATTAAAACTTTTAGAATCTGAAATAAAAAAATCATTTTATGAATTAGGGGGTCCAGGGGAAGGCAAAATGTACCCAAAATTTGTGTCCCCCCATCGCGATTGGACACCTTTCAGCCGAAAAATCTGAAAATTATCACGAACGTAGACCTATATGAGTACAAGGGCAACAAATACCTTAGAAATCGAAATTCGCTCAACTTTGTTAATAATAGTATGATTTGTAGATTTTACATTTTTGCCCATAAAATCAAAACGGTACCTTTAAACTTTTTGAAATTTTGCAATTATATAGACTAACATAAGATATATATGTTCACAAAATTTAATTGAGATCGAGTCATAATCAAGTGAGTTATAGCCATTTCAATTATATGGAATTACAACGATAATTACTCGTGTTTATGGTTGATATAGGGTTTTCCAATAAGAGGTGTTATTTTGATATTAAAAGAAAAATGCCATTTTTAATACAAATGATCGAATGTTTATTTCATTGTAAAGAAGAAGATATGCCGTTAATAGCAATAATTAACATTGAGCAAATAACCACTACGACACGCTTACAGGACCATATCCTCTTCATGAAATTTTCCATAACCAAATCGCAAAGTGGTTGCCCTCTGTCCTCGATTGCCTCACGAATTTCACCTTTGAGATCTTGAATCGACGCTGGGCTATTGGCATAGGCCTTCTCTATCACGTGGCTCCAAAGGAAGAAGTCGCAAGGTGTTAAATCACAAGATCTATTCAAAATATTTGTTATTACATTTGATAGTGGCAACTGATTACTAATATTATTGTATTATTGATATAGAAAATGGAGTGAACTTGGAAGCTTTGATGCTGTTAAATAACGAAAATTCAGCAAATCTGGTCCCATTGACAGGCTTCGATTTTTTAAAAAAATTGATGAACTGAAGAATACACATGCAAGATATAGTAGAAAAAGAAATATGAGCATAATTCGGTTCAGTAGTGACAAACAATTTTTCGTTCTTTATACTGCAGGTGGTACAAATTGAATCCAATGTAAACTCAAATTTGAATGAACCTCCTGCTTTTGATGTTGTCCTTAGTCAATGTAACGATGGAGTAACGTCGACAAATGATGCTCATGTTCCTCCAATAAAAAAGCGAATCGAGGTAATAATTTTTTTTTTTTGGTTTTTGTTAACTATATCACGTTTTTGTCATACTCTTTTTTTTAAATCATTATCAACTTAAAGTACAATAATTAGAAGTCAATTCAAATTGAAAGTATACTTTTTTTCATTGAAAAAAGTATTGAAAACATGTAAAGAAAATATATAAAATGACTCATTAGAGTATATGGGAAAAATATATTAAGAAATTGATAAAATTAATCAACAAAAATTTATCATTTATACATGCATAAGTTTTGATATAGATCTGGAATGCAATATATTCAATGTATACAAATTTCTTTTAAAATACGTGCATTTAAATAACATTGCTTCTTTATTTATTTAAGGTTACTGTCCCAGAATATTGGAATTGCCCAATAGGGGTATGGATTAGGAAAAATTATGTAGGCCCACAGAATAAACCAAAAGCGACTCCGTTTTTAGATAGCAAGCATCAAAACTTGCTGGTCCAACGAATCATCAATAAAGAAATATCCTCCTCGAATGTGTCGTGAGTAATTGTGAAATTTTTCATATATTTAATTCTTATCTACGTATTTTACAAGGCTCACTTTTGATCGATTTCTCCAACTTGCGGATGAAATAGTTACAATTTTTTCCAATAAAGCCAAGGTTAGAAAATATTTACATTTTTTTTTTTTTGAACTTACTACAATTATTGTTGGTAAAACAGGATTTTTTATAACATAATATATATGTCGGGTTTTAACAGGGTACATATTATATTCCTTATCGCTCTGTGAAGAAAGCTGGAAACATCGTGCAGAAGCATGCTGCAAAAGGAAAACTATGGCACAAGTACAACAATGAATGCAAGGCACTATTGAACAGCGGAATACGCCGATACCGAAGAGATCTCGAAAAAAGAGTTGACTGCAATAATCTCCATCATCTGGGCAATGGTGAGTAGATTTGTTTTGAACTTTAATAAAACATTTTGATTTAAGTTATTTCACGACATGAAAAATATGCATTTATTTATTGTATTCTAGATGAAATTTCAGATTTGGAAGGAAAATTAAAATGGCTGGAAAGCGCGTCAAAGACTTTTGGCGTGAAACAATCGAATACCGACTTGGACTTTTAAAATATGAAAAAGGACATTGTGCGGCTATTATACGACGCACATAGGTCAATTTTCACGATCTATGCGGCAAAAAATATTTTTTCAATTTTATCATTTATATTCGGTTTTTATCATTTCTATGCAATATTATATGTCTGATTAATGAAATTTTTTTTGTTTAAACACCAGTTTTTTTGGTAAAATGTAAATAAAAAAAAAATTGGAATACAAAAAAATCGTCCTCGGATTCTATAAATAAAAAACACTGATATTCAAAAGAAATGTAGGATATATTTTATTTTTAAGTTGAGTAATACAATTTCCTAGAAAAATTAATACAAAAAATATGATGATAACACCTATATGTACTAATTATACTTTTATTGAAATAAAGAGTCAACTTGCTCGTCATCTAAATCGGGTTCTAAGTAGGGATCTGTCGGCAATAGCATTTCTATTGTTTCGGGACAAAAACCTTTTGATATAGATGCCTTTTTGGGCCTCAGACTGCTTATCAGTGGATCCGAAGTCAAAAGTAATCTGTGATAAACATCTAGATTACAGTGTTCTCTAGAAAACTTCCTAGCGAAGTTCTGACGATATAAGCGGAAATGTTTATTACGAGCCTCTGCAGCCTCCTCCGACAATTGACCTATTGGTAGCAAAGCTGTTTCAATGATAGTTGCTCCATGTATTAAAATTTTATGCATAGTCGGTGTCATAGGGTGCCATCCATATAAGTCTATATACAATTTTGCTGTTTCTTCGGCGTATTTTTCGTTTTTTTTTGTATCAATTCTATGGCCACTTGCAATAGTCTCTAATATAACTTTTAATCTGTAAATTAATTCGTAGTTTATACCGGTTATGTCTGCCGCCAATTGGGGATTTGCGAAAAATCTTCTACTGGTATTACCATCATTAGTATTTCCAAAATTAGTTTTAGGCATGTCCACCAGTAATCCAGTTTCAATCCGAAACCTCTCTTGGATGTGCATTTTTGTTTGTGCTTCTAGTTCTTTCTCTTTGTCAGTCTTCCTCTCTCTATATTTTTAACAGGTAATTTATATGCCAAATGTCAAACACTTTCAAATAGTCTAATTCTGGCGTGCAATATAGAGAGCCCAAAATTAATACCAGTTGAGCTAGACTCCTTTTATCAATTTTGTTAAAGTCGTTCGATGTTGCACCACAGATATAGCACCGACTAGTAGACTTGGTTCCGGTTGCAGCGTTACATATTTTTCCGTCCACCATAGTCATCAGAAAAGAATGGTTAAAAGTGAATTTGATATCGTTCAAATTTATTTCTGTTGCTTTTAGTCCTTTCACGGATTCTTCGACGTAATTTATTTCTTCCTTTGTCACATCAGTTGATTCTTTCAAAAATCGAAATCTTATTGGACGGCAAAATCGTGGGGACAAGGGTGTAGGGTTTTGCCATATTACTTTTTAGGGTTTTGTAAAATAATTTACAAAACCCTACTAAAATCGCGTCCTGTCTGTCCGTCCGTCCGTCCATCCGTCCGTCCGTCCGTCCGTCCGTGTGTCACAGCAGTTTTTCTCGGAAACTACTTAAGCTAGAAACATCAAATTTTGTATGTAGGTGTAAAGTGGTGTTCTATTTAAAGTTCAACTACAAAAAAAAATTTTATAAGGTATTTAAGGGGGGTCTCCCCATATAGCGGAGTGACCCCCCGAAAAAAAAATTTCATTGAAGGTAGCCGATATGGGTATCAAATGAAAGGTCTTAATGAGAACTTTTCAAAACAGGTCTTAGTTTGGCAAAGTTTGCTTTGAGGGGCGCACAGGGAGGAGAAATACACGAAAAATTTGTGTCCCCCCCCTCGCGATTGAACTCCTGTGATCCGAAAAATCTGAAAAAAAACAGGAATGTAGGCCTTGATGAGTACAACAACAACAAATACTTGAGAAGTCGCAATTCACTCAACTTTGTTAGTAATAGTATGATTTATTAATTATATGTTTTCTTGAATAAAATCTTAACGGTTCCCTTAAATTCAACGAAATTCAGTACACAGATGACTATTTATAAGATCGATGTTTGCTGAAAGTTTCATAAATATCCAAGCATATTTAGCGATGTTATAGCGGTTTGAATTTTCCTGTATTACTATGGAACAATACGCGCTGCATTTATTACTATGGCAACATATTGCTATGGAACAACATACGCTTTTTACCGACTCAGACACTACAGTTTTGCTAGGATTTGCGTGAAAATTTCAGGAAGGATAGGTGTCATGAATATCTTTGAGAATCGGTTCAGCTAGTGGTATCAGTAATCGTAAAACAAAATAGTGGCTGTTTTAAATGCGAAGATTGAATAATTTTGAGTTATTTTTTCCCAACTTCAACGTTTAAGTTGCATGCTTTGAACACTTGATTCAATTTAATGAATGACTGAAGATGAGTACCTACAATTAATGCTCATAAGTGAAATAAGTCAAGGAGGCGGGAGAGAGCTCCTAGCAAATGGGCTTTGTAACCACTCTAGGATTCGAAAAAATTGGCCATGAATCGATGATAACAGTACAGGAGAGTGGCCCCTGAAAAAAAAAAAATTCATCAAACGTAGCCGATATGAGCATGAAATGAAAGTTTTCATAGGAGCTTTTCAAAACAGTTCTTAAACTGTCAGTTTTTGCTTCAGTGGGGGCACAGGGGGGAAATACATGAAAAATGTGTTTCTTCCCTCGCGAATGGACATCTGAAATAACTATCAAGGGATATATTTATGAATATAACAACATCGAAAACCTCAGAAGTCGAAATTCGTTAAACTTTGTTAATAATAGTATGATCTTCGAATATCATATTTTCTCCAATAAAATCGTCTTTGACATGTTTCTTGGTTTCATTCGATCTGGTGACTGCATTTTGTAAATTGAATACAAAACCCTTCTGACATGAGCGTAGATCTGTTTACCCAACTTGTTTTTTATTGAATATTGTTTAAATTTAGAGTTCCCAGGGGCCATTAAGTTCTTGAGAACTTTAGTGTTTTAAGACTTGCTTTATATTTTTATAAAATTTATAACAATTGAATCAACAAAACGCATTTCAATTCAATTGAATTGCAACATTGTATAAAACCTTAAAAAACGGAGAATGCTGTATGAAAGTAATTTTATATCTTTAAGAGCGATCGCGAATTAGTTTTCTGTTTCTTTTTCTTCAAAAAAATTTAAAAAAAAATTAAAAACTAAATGATTTAATTATTCATCGAAATTAAACATTCTATCAATATATATTCTCTTTTTTCGATGATCAGGATTCAAGATTCACGTCTTTCAACAAAAAAAACTTTTCGTCGACTGAAGAAGCGCTACCCTTAAAAGAATTATATTTCCTATAAATTCAAGCCCAATAAGTTTTAAATAAATGTTCAGATCAGTTGTACAATGTTGGACGAGAACCATCAAGACTTTGATATACCGCTCATTAGCGCATACCAAATGAATGGCAGAGTACATTTTTACCCGAGCTACTCTTTTCTCTGATCACCCAGCAGTGGAAATAGCCTCAAAAAGCATCCATACCTCGATCTGTACGTATGTTCCCAAGAAGCATCCCTCACTCTATCTGGCGAACTGTTTTATACATCCCCACAGCTATACCATAGTGGGTTCCATTCCGATGAATCGAACACAAGAACCGATTAAATTCGATTAAACGTGGATCATTTGATTGTTAACGATCAAAGAACCACAAAAGCAAAATGAAGGGTACGAGAATATTTGTTTGGAGGAGTATGTGTGCGGGGCTAGTGTTTTATGCTGACGTGGGAATCAATGCATAGAATTCGGGTTTGAAGTTGTCTCGAAAATATTCCAAATTACTGAAATGTCCTTTGTTAAAATTAATGACGATGCATCTTATTAGCGTGGGTAATTGGTTTAGTTCCTATATTAGGGAGACTTAGTCGAGACCAACTATTGGATTTGGTTGAGAATCATACCGGACCTTAATGAATTTTTACAATCCCTTATTATATCTGACTAACCTTGATATGTAGCCACCACTAAGTTGGCAAAATGAACGCTTTGCGGCCGCACATTTTGATTTTAAACCTTCCAAATTAAATGACAATGTGGTCGTAATATTTTCAGGACATATTCTTTCAAGATCCCGGTTAGTTGCACCATTTTCAATCAAATTTGATATCGGATGCCATATTACCTGCAAAATTTAATCTCATCATGACGGTTATACATTGAAATCTGTCATCATTTGGATTGCAGATAATCTCGTTACCATTGGCAGTTCATTAAAAAAAATTGGACCAAGAAGACGAAGATCTCTTTTTTCCGGAAAGACAATAAATTAAAAATCGGGTGAGATGAAAGATATAGTTGGATGTTAATACTCTTCAGGACCCATTTGATTAAATGATGTTTTTCGCAAGCTTTACCGATCAGAAAGTTGATTTTCAGAATTTTATCTGATTTTTCCACTCAATCGCTGTATCTGCACGTCTGCAAAATAAGTTGAAATTCATACTTTCCTCGTCTTACGGTAACATTTTACCAAAATCATACCTTTTTACACGCTGCCCTAATTCTAAGCTGCGAAGAGGTGTAATTTTCGTTAATAAGATCACAAGTAGAATGCCGGGAGCTACAAGGTGATTATAACATATAGAATCGGAGGAGCGCTGCTGGATACGTCGAATTGCAGCTTGTGAAAGGAGAAGAAAAACGAACAACAACAACAATGTATCTCTAATCATTGAAAATTGGGAGGTTGTCGATTTGGCGTCGAGGAAAAAACGCAACTCCGTTTAAATGCATACATTTGGCTATTACTTAGGTTAACCTGTTGTTTTAACCTTGCCAGTAGTTTCCTCCAAACACGCAATCACATCAAAATTGATACAAACGAGTCTGGACGACATATAATAAAAATTTCTCGTACGGAGTTTCCATTCAATTCGCAGCATGCATTCCGTGTTGAGGAGATATTGACGATTATTATTTGAAAATGTTTAGCTGTAACTAAATGTGTTGTTTTTGCTAATCATGAGTTGTGTATCATAGAAGCAATTAATTTAACATTGGAATCAGTCAGATTTGTTCTTGTGTTGTGCTAATTCTTTAAGGGGATTAATTTTTTTGGGTTGAAAATTATGCTAAATCGATGACAAATTGCTAATCTTTCCAATGGAACTAATTGAGGCCGTAAAACAAAAAATAAATTTCAGCGCTTAATTTAACTACGACAGAATCATTTCTAAGGAATAAATTAATTTAAATAAACTATCATAAAACTTTTAATTTCATTACAATGTAGCGAAAGACGTTAAGGAAGATTTTTCAGTTAAGTTTTTCATTCCGGCAATTGGGACATGGATAATCCTCCAGAGTAATTTATTTTAAATATGATACTATTTAGCATAAAGGAGTTGATTAAAAACAAAAACCACTAGATATGGAAACTATTTTGGAGTTCGTAGTTTTCATCTCATACCTAAATGTTATGCTTGGGTGGCTTCTAACTTTGAGCGACACTTCCAACAGTATCTGTAAAAAAAAAGTAATAGATCTAGAAGCTTAGCACAAAATACAAAAGCATTCTCTTGTAATAAACCAAACCCATCCAAAGCCAAATGTACTGCAACATATATTGTATAGTGAAAAATCAATGCCCTTGCAAATAGTTCTTAAAGAACTGAAAGGAATGCGAAGACATACAATTTTTAAGAATTTTAAGTTAGCAGAAAACTTTTACCATCATTGTCTATAAAATGCTGCAGATGAATTTTCTGTAATAAAGGGTGGTCCAACCAAAACGCACGATGTTAATTGTAAATAAAACAAAAACTTACTAGAGAATTATTTTAGTATTTTTTACTGTAATAGAAAGATCTATGACAACTTTGTGTAAAACAAAATATCACCCAAATGCTCGACACGCCTACGGTGGTATATTTCTATCTGATGGTCCATATTTTCAATGACTCTCAGACATAATGGAGGTTCAATGTCGTTAATGTGCTGAATTATTCCATTCTTCAACTCTTGAATTGTTCTCGGCTTATTGACGTATACTTTTTCTTTTAAATATCCCCAGGGAAAGAAGTCCCACATCCAACATCGCCACAACGTGAGATTACACGACCATTGAATTTCTCGTGCAAAAGATCCATTGTTTCGTTGGCTGTATGACAAAGGGCACCATCCGGTTGGAACCACGTATCATCCAGGTCCATTACCTCAATTTCTGGCCACAAGAAGTCCGTTATCATCTCGCAATAGCGAACAACATTTACGGTAACTACTTGGCCGTCCTAATTTTAGAAGAAGTACGGACCGATTACGCCGCCAGCCCATGAACCGCACCAAACAGTCACTCTGCGGATGCATTTGCTTTTCAACAGTCACTCTTGGATTCTCATTAGCCCAAATGCGGTAATTCTGCTTTTTAACGAATCCACTGAGGTGAAAGTGTGCCTCGTCACTGAAGATGATGTAAAGTCACTATTCCCTTCTATCTGTTCAACCAACCATTTGGCGTATTGCCGACGCTTGAAATGGTCAGTAGGCTTCACTTCTTGAGTCAATTGAACCTTGTGAGCGTGTAAATTCAAATCTTTATTCAAAATTTGCACCAGTGATGTTCGTGAGATGTTCAATTGCTGGGCACGACGACGAGTTGAGGTTGACGGCTCTTCTGCCACACTGTTGCGAATAATAGCAATGTTTTCCGCAGAATGAACTGAGCGAGCATGCACAGACCCAGTTTGCTGAAATTTGCGCACAATTCTCCCGATTGTGGACACATTTGGTTGATTATGCTGACCAAAAAAATCACAAAGTGCACGAATTGCATTTGATCTGAGCGCCCATTTTCGTGAAATGCTTCAACAACCTTAACGCGCTGCTCAATTGCGTACCTCTCTATGGTTGAATTTTTCAGACACTGAAACAAAGAAATGTCACTTTAAGTTGGGCAAATGAACGTCGTGCATTATGGTTAGACCACCCTTTACTGAGTAAATCATGGCTACTAAGCGATGTAAATACTGCTAAACCTTGCTCTCGCACACTCGGGTTAAGAGCTGATTTATGTTGGATTGGCTTATTTTATTCTTCACACTGAAAATATTTGCACCACTCTTTATTGCAGCACTGGTGTCGAGGCACTTGATCTGCAGAAATTCTGTGATAATAACCAGTAAGAATTTCTTTCTCGATTTTATCGATGAAGTCTGCATATCTTCTTACGGCTAATCCATAAAAAATTAAATTTCCCTTATCAATTTTAAGGTTTATCTAGCAGTTTTTACGATGGGGACATGGGATGAAACTGAAGCATCTGCAGTTTCACTTTTTGTTTTTCTACCTCTTTTTTTGGCTCAAACTATTTTGTTTCTTGCTCTTTATTTTTTCTTCTTGATTTTTTCTTTTCCGAGAAGTTTTTTTTTCACTTCAACTGATCGCCGGTACATCCGCTTACCTACATGAAATTTACACTCCAATTTATGTATTTCAAAGTCATCACCATAGGGTTGGGCATCGGCTACGTTGGTATAAGTTTTACAAGAGTACTTGTAAATGATGTCAAAAGCATACAAGACATTAAATAAATCTTTCTGTCTTTTCCTAGGCTGAGTCAGTATCCATTTTACCGGAAGATCCTTCATAATTAGCCGCACATTCTTCTTTATAGTCTTTGTACCACATCAAAAATTCAAAATCACTTAACTGTTTTTTTCTGGATTGTACAGGATTGGTAGAATGGTGATCTAACGCTAAGGTCAAGAATTTTACTCGAAAATTTTCAAATAATTGAAAAAACAGCAAGCAAAGACGTGAAACCCCTTTTCATCCAAGTGCCATCTTCAACACTGTCAAAAGGTCAGCTTTATTTCCAGCTGTTTCATTCAATTTTACTTCTTCTTTGACAGCCTTTTTGATTTCAGTTTGATATCTTCAACACTGTCAAAAGGTCAGCTTTATTTCCAGCTGTTTCATTCAATTTTACTTCTTCTTTGACAGCCTTTTTGATTATCGTGTCAAAACAAATTTTTGAAGCTTCATGTATTTTTGAAATGAAAGCATAATAAAGTGTCAAGCAAAAGCTTAAGGAAATATCCATCAGAGCAAAATCACTCTTAGGGTTTTGCACTAAAATACAAAACCCCATTGCAATCACGACCTGTGTCCGTCCGTCCGTCTGTATATCACAGCGCTTTTTCTCCGTAACTATAGAAGCTACAGCCATGAAACTTTGTGGAAAGGTCAGAAGTGGTGACTTCTTGAAAGTTCAAAGGGGTTTAAGGGGGGTCTCCCCATATAAGGAGGTGACCCCTCAAAAAAAATGTTCACCATTGGTAGTCGAGTAGGGTGTCATTGGAAAGGTCTCAATGAGATCTTTTCAAAACAAGTCTTAAAGTTGCCTTGTGAGTACCGACGGGGGCAGGGGAAGGGGAAATGTACGAACTTTTCGTACCCCCCTCGCGATTGGACACCTTCCATCCGAAAAATCTGAAAAAAATCATGAATTTAGGCCTTAATGAGTACAACAACAACAAATACATGAGAAGTCGAAATTCACTCAACTTTGTTAGTAATAGTATGATTTATCGATTTTATGTTTTCTTGAATAAAATCTAAACGGTACCCTTAAATTCAATTAGATTTAGCAAACAGAGGTTGATCTTTTCTGAAAGTTTCATAAAGATCGAATAGTATTTAACGAAGTTATAGCAATTTGAATTTTCCTGTATTCCTATGGAACAATATGCCCTGTATTACTATGGAAACATATGGCCATGGAGCCGTTTGCGCTTTTTACCGACTAAGACACTACAGATTTGCTAGGATTTGCATGAAAATTGCAGGAATGATAGGTATCATGAAGATGAGTACATATAATTGAAAAAAAGTAGAAGAAGCAGGAGAGAGCTTTGTAACCATTCTAAGATTCGAAAAAATAGGCCATGAATCGATGATTACAGTACAGAGGAGTGGCCCCTGAAAAAAAATTTCATGAAAGGCAGCCGATATGGGTATAACCGAATGTTCTCAATGAGAGCTTTTCAAAACAGTTCTTAAACTGACTGTTTTTGCTTCAGTGGGGGCACAGGGGGGGTAATACATGAAAAATGTGTTTCCTCTCTCGCGAATGGACGCCCGTGATCTAAAAAATCTGAAAAAATTATCAAGGGAACCTCAGATGTCAAAATTCTTTCAACTTTGTTGATAATAGTATGATCCTCGAATTTCACACTTTCTCCAATAAAATTGTCTTTGACATGTTTCTTGATTTTATTTGTTGCTGGTTACTGCATTTTATAAGTTGGGTACAAAATCTTTCTGACATGAGCATAGGTCTGTCTACCCAACTTGTTATACCCTGAAACCCTACACCAATAACTCGCATGCCAAACAAAACTCTTTGTTTTATTTCATAATAGTTTTTGGCTAGTATTGGTGAGGATTCAATACATTTTTTCCCTCAAGAGCACTTGGCACATATTTTAAAACCAAGACCTCTGCTTTTCTACTGAGAAAAATAAATATCGCTGTTCCACTCTTTGTACTTGATACAATATATTGAGTAAGAACCAAATTGAAACATGGTACTACATAATTTACGGAGTGATGCGTACGAGGTGTAAGTTTATCGCTTAGGGTTGCTTTCAGTTTGATATCGTTGACTTTCTCGAGTGCCCTTTTAGTTCCATCTACCATTTTTACACTCTTAATTTTAAAAACTTAAGAAAATAGTTAAAGAAGAAGAAAGAAAATAGTTAAATACGTGAGAAAATACAGGTGTAACATGTGTTTCTCTCACGAATGATACAAAATAACTGTATAATATATTGCTGCATGTCCAAACAATTCTGCGAGCTACTGTTGCAATTGTTGTCGCAACTATTGATGAGATCATGATCAATAAACGAATGTACTCGAAAGCACAAGAATCGACCAAGCATGATCAATAGCTGAAAGTGACGTCACTGTTAGGTATTCAGAATTGCTTGAATATTCCAGATAGTTCTCGCCAGAACATTCGCCAATATACGAGAAATGGATTGAATGACAAGAGACCCTATATAAAGCCAAGCTGAATGAATGGGGAGGAATAATAAAACCACGATAATAAAACTGCGATATAGTGGAGCGCGAACTAAAGGCGATATTGATTAATAAAGAAGTGATTTTCGTGATATAGATAGTTGAAATATGAATTTGAAGACAAGTGAAAAAAATAAGATTTTAATTAATCTTTGTAAAAAAAGTGGAAATCATGATTGTGCATTCTTTTTAAATAAACTGTTTTAACTTAATTTAAAAGATAGTGCGGTTTAACCTTCCTGGAACATTAAAATCATTGGCCGCGAACCATAACACGCGACAGTGATGACAAGAAGTGAGAAAAAAAAATTTTGGAAGTGAAACCTTTTAAACATTTTTAAAGTGCACAATAGTGAAATTTAATGAGGAAACTGGTGGGAAAATAGCCGAAACAATAAAAATGCCAGGAAACTTACATCTAAAAATCAATGAATTGACCATATCGGAGCTTAAAGAGGAGTTGTAACAGCGAAATCTGGCTACACAAGGTACAAAGGCCATACTGATTAGACGCTTAAGTGATGCGATCGAGTCAGAAGGTGCGTATCTGGATTTGGGTGAGCCCCAGATGTGGAAAAAGGCGCAGAAGGTGAGAACAGAAACACCAAAATCAAAGGAACCTGAAAATGCACTGATGCAATTGTTCATGCTGATGCAGCGAGAGCAGTAACAACAGTCTTTCAATTTAACTGCAAAGCCAAATGAACAATCAGCTAAGCTAAATGAACAGTCATCCAGTTTGATTGGGAAGCTGGACCAACAAGCGATCAAAATCAAGGCAGATTTTCAAAAACAGTCAATCAAAATCAAAGCGGAGCTCGATAGTCTGAACAAACAAATTAAATGTGTCGAGGAAAAGGTTTACCAGGTCGAGGAAAAGGTCAGTCAGGTCGAGCAGAGGATCAACAATGAGATGGAAAAAGTGAATAAGGAATTGGAAGCAGCGAAGGCAGTAGTAACTACCTCACCAGCCCCGCTTACAACCTCAGCGTAAAGCTCATCCAGAAATGTGAAAGCACCAATATTCGACGGAAAAACGGTCTGGAGTATTTACAAACCCTAGTTTGAAGCGACCACTAGGACATATCACTGGAATGAGCAGGAACGAGCAACTACAAAAATTTTCGCTCTTAGAGGCCCAGGTGCCGAGCTTTTGCAGGCAATCCCCATTGAGTTGCACTCAAACCCAGCTGCTATAATGAATGCGCTCGACATGCGTTATAGAGATTATCATCTAAAGCAGATTTATCGGTCAAGCTACGGCATCAGATGCAGAAGTCTGACGAAACCTCACAGCAGCTAGCCCAAGACATTGAGTGACTGGCACTTTTGGCTTACCCAGCTTACGACCCAGAACATCGAGATGAAGCAGCGACAGAAGCATTCATCAGCGCATTAAACGACCAGGAATTGCAACAAGCCGTGCGGTTAGCCCAAAAGTAAACAGTTAAGGATGCATTGGCTTACAGTCTGAACTATGAGGCAGCGAAAAATGTGACTCATACCACTGCCCGGGCTCACGAGGTAGTGGCAGACGAGTGCAGATGTGAGCGCGTTGAAATTGAGCGAGAGCCACAAGTAAATAGTGCGCCTAATTGCTGGAATTGCGGAAAGAAGGGGCGCCTGCAAAGGGACTGCAAGAAGCGAAGAAACCCCAGCTATTGTCCACGGTATGAAGCTAGGAGAAGATCTAGACAGAGTCAGGAGCGCAGAATGGAAGCCCTTCAAGCTGTAGGGTCGGGAAACATGTAAGAGCTAACTTCGTGGGTCAGAGGTTGGCTAGGAGGATCGACGTCAACAGCACCACCATCACCGTGTCAAGACTACATCGCGGAAAAGCAGGCTAATGCCCACTGGGTCAAGTTGACGGAGAACATTGCACCATTACAATCGACACTGCTGCAACCCGGTCGATTATCCGACCAGACTTAGTGAGGCAACAACTAAAGGGTGATTCATAACAAGTGTACACATTTTTGTCGAAAAAAAACATAGCATTGTGAAGATTGATTGATTGATTCATATAAAAATTTGGTCCCTTACAATTAAATATGAAACATTATTTTGGGCATATGTGCACCTTGTGCTGCTCAAATGATGATTGTCATTTTTGATGACATTTTCGCACATTTCCGGCGTTATTAGGCGTATGTTGGCTCGAATATTGTTTTTTAATGCTTCAGTAGTCTGAGAAGCATCAGCGTAAACACGATCCTTCAGAAATCCCCAAAGGAAGAAGTCACAAGGAGTCAAATCACACGAGCTTGCCGGCCAATTTATGGGTGGACCAAAAAATTCACGTAGAGAGCGAAATGTTTGCACAGGCGATTCATTATTTTTGTAAAAAGTGTTAACAATAATAAAACGTTTGGCTGATGTGTATGATGCCATGGCTAAAATTTTAAAAGAGCAAACTGTCATAATCTGTCAATATATGGACCTAAACTTGGTGATAAATAAGAGTTAAGGCCCATTTACATCTGTACACTTGCTATGAATCACCCTTTACTTCAGAAGGGCAGGATTTTCTCACTATAGGCAGCTACGGGAGAAACAGCACCTGTCCATGGAGAGGTCAGCCTCCAGATACAGCTCGGAAGCCTTGCGTTCCGACATAATATTCTGGTTGCGAACATTATGGATGACTGCATTCTCGGAATGGATTTTCTGCGACCACATGGAGTCACGTTGGACTTGGGCGAACGGGTAGTGAAATGGCAGAATGTCAAAGTATTGATGGAGGATCACAGCGTCCAAATTCCCAAGATGAATGTGGTAGTATGTACCGACACTGATGTAGCGAATCCTTCTGAAAGCATTGTACGGGCCAAGCTTGATGATGATTCTGGAGACCACCGATCTTATCTGATAGAGCCAACAAAGACATCAGCATTGCGCACTTTGATTGTAGGACGAAGCCTTGTAAGATCTATAAGGAACAGATACGTACCGGTACCGGTAACACCACAAATTCAGTCACGAGCATCAAAGCGGGAGAAGTCAACGGCAGTTTCCAGCCTCTTTTCACCATCACCAAACCGATTCGACAAACACCGAGACGTCTTCCTATAGCCAAACAAGGAGAAGTGGGCGCACTGATCTTGGACATGGAAAAACAAGGCGCTATCGAACATTCTGTCAGTCCATGAGCCACTTCAGTAGTTCTAGTAAAGAAAAACGATGGTAGCACTCGTTTTTGTGTTAACTATAGGCAGCTTAATGGCGTCAATAAGAAAGATAGTAACACGCATCGACGATATCATGGACACCTTAGCCGATGCAAAATGGTTCTCTCCATTTGGGCTTTGCATTGCTCCAACCACCTTTGAACGCTTGATGGACTACATGCTGTGAGACCTAACCTGGAAGACCTATTTGGTGTACCTAGATGACATCATTGTTATCGAGAGAACGTTCAAGAGCATGTGCAGAGCTTAGAAGAAGTGTTCTTCCGATTGCAGCTGCGATTGCAAATTTGAAAGTTAGTCCCGACAAGTGTTCCCTTTTTGCAGCTGAAATAAAATCCTAGGGCACGTGGTATCAGCAGAAGGGGTCAAAATAGACTCTGGGAAAATTGAAGCCGTGAAAAGCTGGCCAACACTAAACAACAAGTGCCAAATACGCAGTTTTCTGGGTCTGGTGGCCGACTATCGAAGATTCGTCAAAGACTTTGCCAAAATAGCTAAGTGTCTCCATCAGCTAACCGAGAAAAATCATCCGTATGTCTGGAATGAACAATGCTAGGCACCCTTTGAGACCTTGAAGGAGAAGCTGTGTGAATCACCCGTGCTGGCATATCCGAAACCCGGAAAAATGTTTGTAGCTGACACCGATGCGAGCAACGGCGGGATTGGAGCTGTACTCTCCCAGCAGATCGATGGCGAAGAAAGAGTCCTCTCGTATTACAGTCGAGTTCTTTCAAAAAGTGAGAGGAACTACTGCGTGACCAGGAAGGAGCTATAGGCTATAATAAAGGCCATCAAGCAGTTCCACAAGCACCTACATGGCCAGAAATTTGTTCTTCGAATGGACCATGCATCGCTGAAATGGCTATTTAACTTCAAATACCCCGAGGGACAAGTTGCGAGATGGATCGAAAGATTGCGGTCATACGACTACGAAATTGTTCATCGGAAGGGTGAAGTTCATGAAAATGCTGAAGCCCTATCTCGTTGTCTATGTCCAGCTAACTACAAGCATTGCCGACGGATTGAGGAAAAGGAACCGCCCGTTGATCTGCGATTGATAACGGCCGGATTCGATGAAGGTTGGTCATCGGAGGTGATTCGAAATGCCCAGTTAGCCAATGAAGGCATCAGACCATTGCTCGTATAGAAGGAGACAACTGGGCGACCTGAGTGGAAGGACGTTTCGATGCATGGCGTCACCCTGAAAAGTTATTGGGCACAATGGAACTCCCTTCAGGTGGAGGGTGGTGAACTCAAGTGGAAATGGACAACCGTGGATGGCAGCTTCCTATAGGATGCAAACTATACTTCCCAAAAGCTGAATCCACGATGTGGTTAAGGAAATGCATGAAGGATCCTCGGGAGGCCACCTTGGTGTTGACAAGACCTTAGCAACATTGCGGGAAAGGTTCTACTGGTTCCACGCTCGAGAAGACGTGGAGGACTGGTGTCGCAGATGAACAATTTGCGCCTCCGTCAAAGGTCCAAAGCGACGACTGAGAGGACAAATGCAAACCTATAACGTGAGCGTGCCATTCGAAAGAATTGCTGTTGACATCGCAGGACCCTATCCTGAATCCGAATGGGGAAATCGATACACGCTGGCTGTGGCCGATTATTTCAGGAAGTGGCCCGAGGTCTACCCAATTCCCAACCAGGAAGCAACTACTGTAACCGAACAGCTAGTATTAAATTGGGTCAGTAGGTATGGCGTACCTTGCGAACTACATTCAGATCAAGGCCGAAACTTTGAGTCACTAGTTTTTAGCGAAATGTGCGAGCTGCTGGAAATACGGAAAACGAGGATAATACCGCTGCATCCTCAATTCAATGGAATGGCCGAACGTTTCAACGGCATGCTCAATAAACACCTGGCCATGATGGTTGACGAGAACGAATGAGACTGGGACCGGCACGCCCCATTAATCTAAAATGGCGTAAAGAGCTGCCGAACATGCATCGATGGGCAAAGCCCCAGCCAAAGTGGTTTTTGGAAGGACTATTCCTCTGCCGGCTGATATAAAGTTCGGAACACCCCCTGAGAAGCCCCAAACGATCTCGGAGTACGCAAGTGAGGTAAGGCAACGGTTGAACCAGATGCATCGGACAGTGCGAAAATATTTCGAACCAGCTACTGACCGCATGAGGACCAGGTATGATCTAAAGGCAAGTCCTGCTAGCTTCCAGCAACTGTCAATGTACGAGAAAACAGGCATTCGGGATTGAGTTGGACTTGAACTCTCCAAGAGAGAAGAAGATACTAAGTACGAACCAATTCCGAACGAAAACAGCTAAATGTGCTTTTCTTTTGGAATGTTAACCATCGATTAATAAAGGATTGTGAATTTTATGATAGTTGAATAGTTTTAGTTGTTTTGGGGCACTTTTCAACACTGACCACTTTGTTAGTGGCTTGTTCAGTGTCGGTGTGTATTCCGCTCACCTTCTTAGCCCTGATGCTTTTGATTTTTCAGTATAAGGCTTGTTTGGGTCTCTCGCTGCCTCTCGATAAAGCGGTTTGTTGAGTTAGGACCGGCCGTCTTCCCTTCTGTATAGGCATTTGCAAGCTCGAAGAATTTCGACTTTTCTAACCATATCTTGCTTCATTTTGTTTTAATCATCACCACATGTGCGATGATTGGATGAATGAGTATTTCGGAGGCCAGGTCATTGACTCGCTGGGTTGCATTTGATTGCTTCCTGAAACGAGGCATAAGAAGAAGTTATGTATTAATGACATTTTCAAAACCTTGTCAACGTTTACTTTTTTGTGGGGATCCTTAAACAGAATCAATTCGCTTTTCTTTGTATTCACTAGGGCTTCCCACTTCTAGTATTACGCAGTAAGTAACCAATCATGTTGACTACTCTAGAATATAATGCAAGTAGTGAGAAAATAAAGGAAACTGGACTTATTTTTGATGCTTTTCTGAGTGTTCAACGGGAGGTGAAGACCCTACCGACTTCCAATTGCCGCAAGTCACAGATATTTTCCACCATATTTTTGAAATGACGTCGGGTTTTTGTTATTTATAAAGCAAATGAAAAACTGGAGACCACTGTCACCATCCACGAGTGCTCGTTGATTGTCTCTTTGAATTTAATACTATTGTTTTTAATAATATTGCTGATGTTATTATTATGTTACCATTTTTGCGTAGTACTGGTATTTTCGAATACTACAGGGTGCGGCAGCATAACTTCCTTTTTTGAATAAAGGAAGTTATGCTGCCGCACCCTGTATACATTAGATGGGTAAAGCGGATAATTAGCGAATGGGTTCTTGGTTAGTAAATAAACTCTGCTGCCGAGTCTTATTATTTTTTATTACATCGTACTACATCTTTTAAAATACAGGGTGCGGCAGCATAACTTCCTTTTTTGAAAAAAGGAAGTTATGCTGCCGCACCCTGTACTACGATCTTTAATAATATTTATATCTTATAAATGTATATTAACATTTTCGTGTGGTATGTTATTTTGATTAATACTACGATTTTTTAATGATATTGATATTTTTTGACGAATGTTAGTACTTTGAATGAAAATCTTTTCACATTGTCCGCCCATGCAGAGCAATTTTCATTTTATCTATTTGAATTGTGTAAAAACAAAACCCAAAATGTATGTCCAGTTGAACGTAATTCCCGATCTTCTTATTTGCACATCCAAAACGGGGTTGGAACCTATAACGTTGAATGGCACCTCTACTGACGAGCTAAACATAGGGTTTCACTAGTAGCTCCTGCTCTTTAGGTAGCAGATGCTCATTTAGAGGGCTGAGTGCATGGAGGCACCATCTCCAATGAATTTTCCTACTCTAGTTGTGGGCCGTAAATGCACTCGTCAAGGACAAGGCCCCCATTTGAAATCGCGAGCGTTATTGGGAAAATAGGAATTGAGCCATTATAATTGTGAGGCCCATGAAAGCCTTTTTTGACGACAGGAAACATAAAGAGTCCTGTTTTCTAGGGTCCGTTCAAATCTCTCGGTAGCAACGGCCAAGATTTTACTCGAGATCATTCAATTCAGAGACACAATGACTAGATGAATATGTTCATACTCCCAGTTGATCATATTTAAATTGTTGTGGCAGATCATTGTCAGCAGCTTTCTATGCTAGCTGTGTCGAAGATGAAGCCCCAAGATGACATCTGGTAAGTCTCAATGTAAATTTAAAAAAGTATGAAGAGCTGAATTAATATGAGTGATTCCCTCATAAACTTCAGGAATCCAAAGAGTCAACTATTTTGTTTATTTGATATGCAGAGGCCTGCTTTTTTTCTTGAAAAGACACCTATCTTTGCTGTTTTGAGTGAACAGGCGCTGTTGTAACGCAGAAGTCACCGCAGTTGCAGACATTATGTTTCAGCAGAAGAGGGGTGTGTAGCCTGGGGTGGCATACTGAACCCGGCTAGCGCTCAGCCGTGTTGTGGGACTTCCGGGACACCCTCTGCTTGTGCCCTACATAAAATAACACGAAAGGAAAAGGACGGGAAAGGGGGCGGTCATTTCAAGAAATGAAAGTTTATTGTCTTGACGAGACATCGCCGTTTATTAAATAAACGGCTTAATTCACAAAAAGGAAAGAATTCTACAAGTAAAATTCACAAATTTTAGCTCCCCTTTAAAATTTATGTAAGAAAAATTTTATGAAAAGAAAAAAAACATGGATTTGATAACATAAACTAACACTAATATAAAAAGCAAATCTAAATAATTACTTACACTCTCCTTGTTGAGCTCCGAGCGCTCGGCAAAGAACAAAAAAAGGAGTTCAGGGGCACCTGAAATCGAAGCTTCAATGTGAAAATTAATGTAAGCAAAAATCCCAAATGAACACACTGAACGGCCACTTTTCACAAGACACTGGATACACTCTCTTCACCATTCCAGCTGCTTTCAATCTCATCCAATAGTATAATTTCAAATTCAAGAATTGAATTTTTCACGACTTCGTAGATAAAACAAAGTATTTCTCAGAAAACTTTTCTCTTCGTTTTTCTTTTCGTCTTTTAGTTTATTAAATTAGGACACTTCTCCCTTTCACTTTTAACTGCCCTCTACAACAATTGAATTTCGAATCCACAATATAAGTTTCTAAATTTTATTTTCCACTTAATCTTTGTGCTTGGGTTATGCCGGAATATATTTAAGCCGTCATTATTTTTATTCCCAGTTCGCCCCACTGAACTTAGTTTTTCTTTCTCTTAAATCCGCACTTAACTTTACTCGCATATGCACAAGCAAAATTTCACTAATTTTTCTATTCCAATTCACACGTTTGTAATTAAATCCAATTCACAAATTTTCACAAATTCAAAATTAGTCTTTATTTCGACACTGCCAAAGCACTTCCTTTTCTTCATCAAATCAAATACCGAACTTTTTCTCCCCGAATTAACAATTCACACATCGCCAAAAGCAATCCCTTTTATCTCCATGTCAAATAGTAACTGCCCTAAATCCAAGAACCCGCAATCTTTTCCTTCCATTCACTGCTGCCGCATCTGGGTAGCGTAATCGAAGTTCATTACACTTCGATTCCGATACCCACACATCTTTTTTCATATCAACAACCGCAACAATGCCCATTTTGCATATATAGCGATTTGCATAACCATGATAGCGTTTGGTTAGATACAAATTATCGTATATATACGGAAACAAATGCTTTCGCCAATAATCTAAAAAGAGTGTTTTCCTGCCATCGGGGAACTTGGAACCAGGGTACCAGCGGACCCCCGGTTGAGAATCCACGCCACTATGAAGGCTGATTTCCCATTCATCGAATTAGCAACTTCAACTATGCATCTTCCTTGATGGGCATGGAAATGAAATTTGTTAGTAGGGAAACGTGAATGAATTTTTTGTGTTAGTATTAAAAAATAAAATTTGTTAGTGGGAGCTAATGAATGAAATTAGCTAGTCTGAAGGAAGGAATTAGGTTTTGCTAGAGAAAATGTATAGAATGTAATTTTGTTAATGGGAAGTAATGAATGGAGTGTTGTTAGTGGGAAAATTAAAATTATAATTATATTACTATGTTTTTTTTTTTTGTAACTAAAAACTGGATAAAAGGGTAGGATTGAGATGGCGTCGAATCAAAAATTATTGGGAAATTGGAAAATCTTAATAATAAATAAATAAATACACAGAGAAAAAAGTATAAGTGCCCAAAGGAAAGTGGAGATGTTACGGCGACAATTTAAAGTTGCGAATGGGAGAATGCCGGTACGACAGAATTTGCAACAACGCTTTCGACTCCTTTGAGTCATCTTTAGTGTCTCCTATTCAAGATGACTCAAAAGAGTCGAAATAATTCTGGTCAGTCGAAAGGCTCGAAAAAAAATTTCCGATATATTGATCGAAATTCCCTTAGATTTTCTATGAAGATCAGCACTAACTGCTGACCAAATATTTGCTTGTACAGAATGAGAATTAGAAGATCTTAAATCTCAAATTTCAATACCTTGTTGACTCCTATATAATAGTGTTTTGTGTTGCTATATAATTTTTAACGATTTGTAACAAAATTTATTGAAAACAATGTTTTTTCAGGAACTAGAGAAGCTACAGTCATCAAACCTTGTAAAATCAGAGGTCACGAGTTAATTAAAGTGTGATAATCATAACGAAATTTCAAAAGATTTTAAGGGGGCCTTCCCTTTTAAAAATGTGATCTTTGTTTTTTCGGAAGGGTTGGGAGATGAGTGCAATTTACGTACTGAGTGCGGGGATCCGGTTCTCACGAGATACTGGACTACGCACTATAGACCTCTTCTGCCAATTTGAGAACCTAGCCTGAAACCGTTTGAAACAATAATTTGGACCAGGTCTCATTTTACTACACCGTAAGGTGACTTCAAGCTGAGAGATCGCTCCACCAGCGGCAGCACTTTTTTGTCGTTTAGGACTGCACGAACATATCAACAATAATTTAACAATTTCTTTTTCACTGAAGATAGTCAAGTGAATCGTATGAACGAACAACGGATATGCAAAAAGGTAACTGTTGGGAGAACAGAAGGGGGGACCAGTCTGACTCGAGTGACGAAGACAGTTCATCGCTGCTTGAAATTCGAAATTTGACAATAGTGTCGATGGACCAAGACAGTTGAATATGCGTTTTGAAGAAAGCGAATGCCCGAAAGGCGCTGCAGTGCTAAACAAGGAAGAAAAAGTCAAGTGGGGTATCAAATGAAAGGTCTTGATGATATGTCATCCATACACACGATACATACAAGTTTTGCCAGAGCCCAGTTGAAGAAATTTCAAATGATCAAGTGGTGTTACTTCTTGAGTATGTTTGATCTTGTAACCATATATCAATCCTTGAGAACAACATGGAATCGACTTATTTGGCAAACGTCTAATAGTGAAAATTTGCGCTTGAAATTATCCATTGTAGCAAGCATAGCCTGTCGGGTGGGACGATTATTACAGGCGGAAATTAGAGTAAGCGCTCTTAAAGTTGCGACCCCTGACTCAGAATTTTGGTAGTAATTTTTAATAATTTCTAAAAATGGCTGGTTTGTGAAATTTACTATGATAAAAATGGTGTCTTTAACTAACTTTTTGACTTTGACAGTTATTTAAAAAAGTTTCGGGGATATATATATATATATATATATATATATATATATATATATATATATATATATATATATATATATATATATATATATATATATATATTTACTTTTTTTATATATAAATTGGATTCTTATGAAACCTGAAACGAAGAACTTGGACTGAAATGTATCAGAACTGAATATGAATCCTATGAACCCTGCACTTTTGAGCGGTTTTAGTAGTTGTGAAGCCTGCATTGCAGTTGAGAAATAAATGTATACTCATATATGGTGTAATGTATTCAGAAAACTGATTTCTAATATATTTTTAATGAAAAAAATTTGCCACTGTAAAGGGTGAAATAAAAGAAAATAACGAAAACCAACATCAAAATATCCTTAAAAGGATGAAAGAAATTTTATGAAAGCGGTATGATAAATAGAATGCCACAATATTATGTAATATTGGCAATATTGATGCAGTATGTTGTTAAATGAGCATTTAAAACTACTTCTGGATGGCGCCATCCTCTCAAAATCCATTCATCAAACTAGCATTGAATCACTGAAGCAATTGAAGTTTACGATGCTGACGGATCCCAGGCAGTGTGTGAAGGTTCTCACATGAATCATTTCGACCATATTTGTTATATGTGAGACATCGCAGAAGAATTTCTGTTACAAGTTTCTTAGAAACTCAATTGATCAGCGTCGGTGGTGAATTAGGTATGATAGCAACTGTATCAAATCGGGAATCTCCATCACAGCCTGCCTAATCAAACGGAAACTTCGGTTGCCTGAAATCTGCTTCACCGGCATCCACAATCCAAATTTATGCATTTTCCGCTCTAAAACAGCAACTAAGAAAGCTAGGACGGTGCATAAACAAAGGCGCTATGATAGCATCTTTACAAATAATCAAGAGCCAAAGATCTTAAGCCGTGATTCCTTAATTAAGTTATAATTGAGCACTAAGTACATGGCGGTTTCTCTTCAAAAGATCGCAAGTCTGGGACGCCGGGTCTGGCTGGCTGGGTTGCCGTACATGGCAGCATTACCGGTAATTTACCATTTTAAGTGAATCATTTATTGAACGGCAAATGGCAATATTCGCGCAACAGTACGAGTACCAGCAGAAACGAGTTCATTTGCTTCATCTTTTACTTGTTGCTGCGGCTATTGCGACACACCTGAGCGAGACACATGGCCAAATCGAATTCCACCAAATGGATCGAACCGCGACTATGAATCGCAGGTTCCCATCCCATCCTGCAAGAGTGCTTGTTGCTGTTGCTGCTGCCATCCGCAACATTAAATACGATTCCGATCGAATCGCTGTTGTCTGGTTGACGAGGCATAAGAAGAACAAGACGACGAAGAAGAAAACTTCCTTGTTGTTATCGATTTGGCTTGGCGTTGCTTAAATTAAAACATTTAATTGAGAGACAATCGCACGATAATAAATTGGTAGTACTCTGGAGATTTGCAATGGAGGATATGGCTTGGAATGTTGATAATTAAGATTTCATGATGCGAATCGGGCGAACTGGCTGACCGGTATCTGCGCTGTGATCGTGCGTAACAAATTTCGGTCAATGTGAGTCCGAATTGCAGATTTGCTAATTAAAAAGTCTTGTTCAGTTGAAATACAGCAAATCATACTTGTTCCTAGCGGGTGATCGACTTGTCGTTTGTCTTGGAATTGTTTCGTTTTGTTCAATTTAATTAAATTCATTTAATTTTTGGAAGTAATTTGTTCAATTTAGCGAAAAAAGAAAGTTAAGTTAATCCGGTTATTCACTTTTTTATCGTAAAAAGGCGAATGCATGAAAATACATGCCAGCATATAAAGAAGTATGAAAAGTAACCAATTTTTTTATCGGCAAAACTCGAAACCGAACTTCAATATGCCCTAGAAAGGATGAAATTAAGTTTTTGGAATTGAAGCAAAATTGATTTCTCCGCTCTGCAATGAGAATTTAAAACATATTCTCAAAATATTTTCAAAAGCCAATGCTATCATTGTAATATTTTTAACCATACAAGAAAGATATACATTCAAAGTATTACTGCAAGAAATGATCACCATCGTTATCGCGAAATTTGTCCACATAAGCTTTAACTCCGCCCTAGACGGTCCCAAGTCTGTTTGAGAAACGAGGAGGGATTGCTTTGCTTCCCCAACTCGCAGCTTCTATGATTTCTCATCCTAAATCCCACGACTAAACGGTGGCAAACAGTCTGGGATCGCACATTGGGTTTATTGGTTCCCCGATGATAGAACGTTGAATGCCAATAACTGCAAATATGCCTGTAGCTCTGCTATTATATCCTACTTACACCTCCTTTGTGCTAACGTAAGAGGCTGAAGGCGAGTCTCTCGCGCCTGATAACCGAACCGAATATAATAACCGTGCCCCCATAATGGAGGCTAGGCGACGGATTAACTCTCCGTCTCTGGAAATATCTACATTGTTTCAAAATCTGCAACGGGAACTTGGAATGAATTGAAAATACGTCAGATCAGTGAAAAACCCTGACGCTATTAAGGACCTGTTACAATAGGCCAGTCAATATAAATTAAACAAAATGGCAATCCAGGAAACGGACTGGATACAAGATCGCACACAATATTCAAAAGTGGGAAGCCTGCTGGGAAGCGAAAATTCGTCGTCCCATATATTGTGGATGGGGAATTCAAATCCCATGTTATTGATTTTAAGGCAGTCAATGAACGACTGTGTGCGATCCGTATGAAGGCGACGCCACGTTCAAAGAAAAGAAAGAAAAATGAAGGAAGCATTCTAATCCCCTGAAAAAACTAGTCGACTCATTGCCTACAAACGACACTAAAATTATTCAGGGTAATTTCAACGCTAATGTTGAACCTCGCAATTGACAAAAGGACTATGGCATTGGCTCCTGAAATGTTAGATCACTGAACAACCCTGGCGCTGTTAAGAACCTTCAACAACAGGCCAGCCAATGTGTATTAAATCAACGAGCAATCCTCGAAAAGAACAGGGCTGGAAGTGATATTCAAGATATGAGATCGCGCACGGTATTCAAAAGTGGGCCCCCTGATGAAAAACTTGAATTTAGAGTGACCTTTATTGTAGATAGGAAGTTCGAATCACACGTTATTGATTTTAAGGCAATAAATGAACTGTTTCTGGGATCCACATAATAGAGAAATACTTCAAAAACCGGCATATAAGTGTGCACGTCTCAACCGAAGAATAGGATGAAGAAACGAAGAAAACGTGCTACAATCATCTGAAAAGACTAGTCAATTCATTGCACACATACTAAAAAAACAATTCTGGGTGATTTCAACGCTTAGGTTGGCAATGAGCTATGTCATCGGGGAATGACTTGAAGAAAATAAGTAACAACGACCAGCGCCTGATTGACTTTACATGCATCGGAAATCTAGTCATACGTTCAACCTGCTTCACCCATCGACGTATATATAAAATGACCTGGGTAGCACTGGATGGTAACATACAAAATTAGATCGACCATGTTCTGATCTAACAACATTGGAACTCGAGAAATCGAAATTACCTATCTATATCATATGTCAAAAACGTATTTGGCGAAGATCAGCCCTCTAAAAAAATTTAAATTCGAAGTGCTCCCAACGGCATCTGTAGCAAAAACTTTTTTTTACGGGGACCCTCGACAACCGGCTAGCTGCCATCCTATCAGAGAACAAGCAACGAGCTATGAGTGGAAGTGAAAACGGCGATTAAAACGATGCCAGAACAAACGATTAGACACCACCCTGGAGCAAAAGAAATGATTAGTTTGATGACAAATGCCAAGATGAGTTAGATAAGTAAAAATCCTACGTACAATCAATACTGAGGTCGGAAAACCAGAACAAAGAAAGAGCTTTATGAAAATCTCAGAAGAGTAGCGAATAAGATAATTAGAATCAAGAAAAGAAAATAATGACGACCAATGGAGAAGTATCGATGTAAACCCAGCAAGCAAGAACGCAAGGCAAGCATACAAAGTAGTGCTAGTTGCTAATAAACACAGGATTAAGAAATGATGGACATTGTATTTCAAGAGCCTCCTGAATCTTCGCTACAGCTCCAGAACATCGCAGTCTGCAGATATTCCCAGAGACCTTTCATTCGCCCCACCAACTCTGGATGTAGTTTGTTTCACCTGCAATTCCCAAAAGAATAATAAAGCGCCGAGCATCGATGAGATTCTGGTAAAGCTCATCAAATATGGAGACAGCCGTATTCAGAAATCCATCCACAAACTCATTCAGCGCATTTGGCAACAAAAACATATGCCGAACGGTTGGAGCCAATCAATTATACTCGTATTCACTATCCACAAAAAAGTGGCAAGCTACACTGTGAAAACTATAGAGGCATATCAATACTTTGTGTGGCGTACAAAATACTTTGAAAGATCTTAGAAAATAAATTCAGATCACACACCAGCAGTATTATTGGGGACTATCAAGGTGGTTTTAGAATAGATAGATCGACGATAGACCAATTGCTTGCATACAAGTAGGTACTTGAAAAATGCTGGGAGTTCAACATAGACAGACACCCGATTTTCGTTGACTTTAAGCAAACATATGATAGTATTGATCGCAACGTACTGCACTTTACAATGCTTTGCTTTGGCATCCCATCCAAATTAGTCCGTCTTACCAAAATGACAATGACATCGACGACCTCCCAAGTCTGCATCAATAACCAACTCTTCGACGACTTTGATACAAATATTACTCTAAAGAAGGAATGTAGTAACCAAGCAGTCACACAAGCAAACTGCTTGAAAACCTTCCTAACCTTTATCCGAAATTTTAATTACAGACTTAGAAAAAAAAACCTACATTACTTCCATTCATAGTTGTAATTTATAAAACATTTTTTTCTTATTATTATTATCATTAAATGTAATTTTATATCAATTTTCCTTTAAATTAAATTTAAATATTTCCTTTTAATTATATTCTTCATGATATTTGACTTTTATTAGTATTTAAAATCTTTTACATTTTTTCTTTACTTCTTTAAATTTCTGAAAAATTTTAAATCTGCAAATTAACATTTCAGACATAGGAACACTGATTTAGTGCATCCCATCTGTGTATTGCATTACCGAATGCAATCGAACTCAGCTGAGCGAGCAGCCGATTGGAGGCACCGTTGCGACACGAGAAAGAGTAAAAAGAAAAAAGTTTTGGATGGATGAGGAGTCTACGGGAGATCGTGAAGAACCGCGGATAAATTGGCGAAATTTTGTTCGATAAGACCCCTTTGTGATTCGATAAGTTCTGTCGCTATTTGGATCGGTGCCATGTGAAGTTATTAACATTGCGTCTTAGTTAATAATTGTTGGGAAGTTTTCGAATTATTTAAAAGTTGAGGTTCCATAAAGGTAACTGCAGTGGAGTGCATCGTACGGTTTCAGGACACAACTAACTACAAACGTTCCTCGACCGCCCTCTATACGAGTATGTGTAAAGTTTGTCTGTTGTGCCATCAGTATTTATGAGAATTGAAGAATTGGTTTTCCGGCGCGAGCGGTGTAGTGTAAAGAAGTGTAGCAAAATCCAACGGAGGCATAAATGTTGGAAAAGAATAAGTCAATTTGTGAAACAGACGACGATCTCACAGAAATTACATCAAATTACATGGGAAGTGGAGTCCGATTAACAAGCTCATTGGGAGTTTATAAACACGAATTGTACTCGCTTGTCCAAATGAATCCAGCGCAAATGCATTCAGTGATTTCTAGATAATTATTGTGTCAGGAAATCGGGAAAAGTGATATTGGGATATGTAAATATAATATTTAAATTGTACAGCGTGTGATTAAAGCAGATTTTTCTTTCAGAATAGTGAAAAAAAAGACTCAGTTTACTAACACTAATACCTATTTAACATACACAATTCATATTTTACTACGCTAGAAGGGGATGCCGCCATTCCGCTACAGATTGCTCTGTGAAAAAAACTAAGGTAAATGGAACATATTAATAGAATAGCCATGACTATGAACCGCAATACAATAAGTGACGGATTTGTTGTAAAGGCTTAAAAGGGGTGTTAATATATGTACAATAGGCATGTTAAAGGAAGAGGGCAATGTGCTCCTCTAGATAAAATACCAATTTATTCGAGCTGCAGAGAAGACATTGAAATACGGTTGGTATTTCAAGAACGGTAATTGTTGCAAATTGTATCTTTTCGGAAGACTGGAACTTGTTTGAGTATTGGTGCATGTGCCACTTTTCGCGTAGAGGCGTGTAGCGGTGTTACTTTTTCGACGATTTAATGAAATGAGATATGATCGACAATCCCTTAGATGTGATATAGTGAAAAATAAATTATGAGAATGCTGAATTCAGGAACTATCCAGAAATTGAAGCAAAAGAGTAAAGAATTTAATTTTATATTGATATTATTTTGACTATGAATGACGAGTAACTTTGTGAAGTAGAAAGAAGACGATGATCCTGAAAAATTATTAATTATTATTAGGTAATTATTAGGTATCAAGCATACCTCACGAAGGATTCTCTGCGCTTCGACGATCAACCACGCGAACATACTTGTTTCAATCGATAAGATTTGCACTGTACCCGACAGCCGAAGTCTTGTTGGAAAAACTAACGTTTGCAATTGAGGAGACAATCACTTACGGAATTGAGTAAGCAAACAGTAGTTAGTACACATCGAATACTTATGTGATGTGTCGTACCTGCATAGTTCACATATCATGTGTCCAAACGGATATGTGATATTCTCAAATTTATTTAATAGGTGTTAAATGACATAGAGTACGATTTATTTACGACATATCTAATGTAAAAGTAATTGATTTTATTTACATATTCATAAAGAATCAAAATTAAGAGGGGAATTATTATAAGGTATAAATTTTTAAAACCAAACCAATTACCCATACTTCCATTATCATTAAATAACAAGTTGGGTAAACAGACCTACGATCATGTCAGAAGGGTTTTGTATTCAATTTACAAAATGCAGTCACCAGATCGAATCAAATCAAGATACATGTCAAAGACGATTTTATAGGAGAAACTATGAAATTCGAAGATCATACTATTATTAACAAAGTTGAACGAATTTCGACTTCTGAGGTTTTTGTTATTGTTATACTCATAAATATCTCCCTTGATAATTATTTCATATGTCCATTCGCGAGGGAGGAAACACATTCTTCATGTATTTCCCCCCTGTGCCCCCACTGAAGCAAAAACTGATAGTTTAAGAACTGTTTTGAAATGCTCCCATGAAAACGTTCATTTCATACTCATATCGGCTACGTTTGATGAATTTTTTTTCAGGGGCCACTCTCCTGTACTGTTATCATCGATTCATGGCCAATTTTTTCGAATCCTAGAATGGTTACAAAGCCCTTTTGCTAGGAGCTCTCTCCCGCCTCCTTGACTTGTTCCGCTTATGAGCATTAATTGTAGGTACTCATCTTCAGTCATTCATTAAATTGAATCAAGTGTTCAAGGCATGCACCTTAAACGTTGAAGTTGGGAAAAAATAACTCAAAATTATTCAATCATCGCATTTAAAACAGCCACTATTTTGTTTTACGATTACTGATACCACTAGCTGAACTGATTCTCAAAGATCTACATAACACCTATCATTCCTGAAATTTTCATGCGAATCCTAGCAAAACTGTAGTTTCTGAGTCGGTAAAAAGCGCATGTTGTTCCATAGCCATATGTTGCCATAGTAATAAATGCAGCGCATATTGTTCCATAGTAATACAGGAAAATTCAAACCGCTATAACTTCGCTAAATATGATTCAATCTTTATGAAACTTTCAGGATAGATCAATCTTAAAAATAGTCATAGAATTCATAGAATTTAAGGGTACCATTAAGATTTTATTCAAGAAAACATAAAATCGATAAATCATACTATTACTAACAAAGTTGAGTGAATTGCGACTTCTCACGTATTTGTTGTTGCTGTACTCACCAAGGCCTACATTTCTGATTTTTTTCAGATTTTTCGGATCAAAGGAGTCCAATCGCGAGGGGGGGATACAAATTTTTCGTGTATTTCCCCTCCCTGTGCGCGCCTCGGAGCATATTTTGCCAAACTAAGACCAGTTTTGAAAAGTTCTCATCAAGACCTGTCCTTTGATACCCATATCGGCTACTTTCAATGAAATTTCTTCGGGGGGTCACTCCCCTATACGGGGAGACCCCCCTTAAATACCTTAGAAATTTTTTTTTATAATGAACTTTGAAGAGAGCACCACCCTCCACCTACATACAAAATTTGATGTCTCTAGCTTAAGTAGTTTCCGAGAAAAACTGCTGTGACACACGGACGGACGGACAGACAGACAGACGGACAGACGGACAGACAGGACGCGATTTTAGTAGGGTTTTGTAAAATAATTTTACAAAACCCTAAAACAACACCACTTAAAAAAGTATGCATAAAAAAGATTTACAGTCTATTCAGTAAGAGCGTATCTAGCATAGCTTGCGATGGGTAAGTGATATTGACTTCAAATTTTTTTGATCGGTAGAGAGGACTCCTGTTTTTGGCGCTTTGAAAAAATATTTCAGTCGAAGTCAATCTTCCGTCGAGAAAACACTAAAATCGCGATGAGTGCCATTTACGCAAAGCGCTTTGAGGCCGTGTTCCGTTGCACACACCCTAAAGGACCAAAAATAAACTATGTAGTGGCGGCAAAATACATTAAAAAGTCTGTATTGTTTGTCAAAAAGTGGGTTCAACGATTTAAAGGGTCAAAAACCGTCGATGACCTTCCAAATCGTGGTTCGGTAGGAAAAGTGACCAAAAAGGATGAAAAGCGAATTGTGGCTTTGTTTTTGCGCAATCCTGGCTTGTTTTTACGTCAAGGACAAGCGAAATCGAAGCAAAAAGTCTCGAGTTATCACACATCGCCATTCGGGAACATCTGTGCGCAAACATTGTAAAATGGCGGAGTACCGTTAAAAACCACTCTTGTCTGAACCTCACGTGGCCAAACGGCTCGCCTGCGCGAGAAATGCAAAGTGCATTGTGACACTTGATTGGCCTTTGCAATCGCCTGATGCACATCCTATCGAAAAGTCTGGGCCTAGATCAAGCAGAAGCTCCGTGGAAAACGTGTTTACGCTTTGAAGAAGCTCTCCCGACAAATTCGACTCATGTGGAAGGCGCTTTCCCTCGAATTCGCCGAAGATTTAGTGAAAAGTATGCCTCGGAGATGCCAAGCAATAATTGATGCTGGTGTTGATTGGACTCACTATTAAACTAAAAGCGCGTTACCTCAGTGTGTATTTAATGTATATATAAGTCAAAAACTATTGTTAAATAAACTGATTCAAAATTATGCTAGATATGTTCTTACTTAACAGATTGTAGCTAAACATAGTCTTTGCCCATCAAATAGTGAGAAATGTTCAAAAAATTTTTGCACCCCGGTTAATTGTTAGAAATAAACCAAAGGCTAACAATTTTTTGAAATTCGATGAGTGTATTTTAATGACCTCTAGGGTGAATATACTAATAAATAATTGAATGGAAGAATAATTTTTACAATCACTGCTGTGTTAATGTCTGAAAGTAGTCAGTAGCTTACAACTATTTGACATTTTTGGGTTAATGTTATTTCCTTTCTTAATTATATCCACCGACGCATATGCATAGTTAAAACATGAAAGTAAGCACTCCATGTTTATTTTTCATTACCCTTAAATATCTAATTCCGCTCTCTGCAGCCATTTGATTAGGTATGCAAACAGAAACTTTTTTTCAATAAGATACTAAGCTGCTATGTAATTATTAGTCGTCTTAATCAAACGGAGTATCTCAGAATGTATCATTTCTTCTTATGAATGATTAAGTTTAATGAGTCATCATTTACCTTAAAAGAACCGGAAACTATAAATCGCGCTGGAAAGAAGTTGTCACTATTAAATTGAAATTGATCATTTGAAGGCAAGTGTGTATATAATACTCGTAGGTAGATGAATTTTAGAAGCCAATAAAGATAATGGATAATTAAAACTTGAAAACACGGTCTTTCCATTTCATTTGACCTGACCGGGTATAGGAACCGCATCGATGGCAGGCTCCTCCACTAACATGGGTAGCCATCGGGCGTGCTCCTCCATTACTTTTGTTTAACAGGGGCTCTTGCCGGGTAGAGTGGCCTTCTGCTCGCGTGTCCTTTTATGATACACGGTTATGTGATTTCATTGCATAACGCTATAGCATAAATTGGTTACGTTTGTACTTTTGTATGAGTTTTTCACTCAAATGGGAAATACATGGCCACGTCTACGTTTGGATCTTGATCTGGTTGGAAGGATACGAGGGCGAACTACTACCATCTGGACGCCCCACTCTTATTTGTGGGCCATAAGAATCGTTGGCTACGACGAAGTCCTCTAAAGTCCGTTTGTCTTCCCCAGGTTCAGTTTGCCCTTTGCTTTGCTTTTTGACCTTTAGTACGTTACCTCCTTATAGACTTCGGTCGACATTTCTTTGACCCCGTATAATTCGTGAATGCAAAATTTTTTTGATGTGTTCATGTGCTGCAGAAAAGATCACGCCCCACGAAATCGCAACGCTAGCCTGGCAGCGCATTCACGCGGCTCCAAACAAGGCCAATCTCGGCGGATCTTAACATCCTCTTCCGCTAAGGAAGCAAACCATCGCTTCAGTCCTGAACGGACATTATATATACCCATTTCACTACAAAGTGTGTACGCCTCAACCGAAGAATAGGATGAAGAAACGAAGAAAACGTTCTACAATCACCTGGAAAGACTAGTTGACTCATTGCCCACATACGACACAGAAACAATTCTGGGTGATTCCAACGCTTAGGTTGGCAATGAGCTATCTCATCAGGGAATGACTAGAAGATATAGCCCCCACGATGATTTAAATGATTGACTTTGCATGTAGCGAAAATCTAGTCATACGTTCGACTTGCTTCTCACATTGATGCATATATAAAATGACCTGAATATCACCAGGTGACAACACACAAAACTAGATCAACTATGTTCTGATCCAACAACGTTTGGCCTCGAGCATACTTGACGTCCGTACATACAAATCATTACTTGATCAAATTTACCTATGGATGTGGTATGCCAAAGGCGTATTTGGCGAAGACCAGCCCCCAACAAAAATTGACATGGAAAGGCTGCAAACGGCGCCTCGGCCAAAAGTTTCACGGAGACCCTTGACAACTAACTGGCTCCCATTCTATCAGAAATATTGCTAAGGACAAGCAAGGAGCTCTGAATGGAAGTGAAAGCGGCTATTAAAACCGTGGCAAAACACACGATTGGACATCAAGCCTGGCGCAAGAGAAGTGATTGGTCCAATGATGAATGCCAGAATGCGTTAGAGAAAAAGAATGAGGCATACAAGGAATACCTAAGCAAGAAAATCAGGAGGAAGAGAGAACACTATGAAATTCTCAGAAGAATAGCGAGTAAGATAATTAGAATTAGGAAAATAAAATACTCTGACGACCAATTGAGAAGTATCGATGTAAGTCTAGCAAGTAACATTACAAGGCAAGCATACAAAGTAATGAAAACTTGAAACGACGCTCTGTAGTGATATCATCGGCAATATCATCACTGATTAAACCAAGATTTAAAAAAAGATGGGCATCATATTTTAAGAACCTCTGTAATTATCTGCACAACTTCACAACATCAGAGTCTATAGATGTCTGCGGAGAGCTTCCACTGGCTCCACCAACTCTGAATGAAGTTTGTTCTACCATCAAAGTCAAAAAGAATAAGAAAGCGCCGGGCATCGATCAGATTCTAGTGGAGCTCATCAAATATCTTCTTCTTCTTTGTAGCGCTACAGCCCTTCTCGGGCCTTCGTATAGAGAAAGTTAGACTATCTCATTTTCATGACCGTATTGATTTTTTTGGAAGTTGGTTTGGTCAGTACCATGCTCCCGTGTGCTTGCTCAGCTATGATATGATCTGATTAAATCAGTACATATCACCACTGAGTGAACATTTGTAGTCTGTCCAAAAAATCCCCTGAGCTAAATCACGTTGCTCCCAACGAGATTTGAACCTAGGACTTTCGGTTTATGGGCTCATGCTCTAACCACTAGGCCACACAGACTACGATTTTTCTCTTAGGTCAATGAAAACAATGACAGTCTTCCACTTCTGTTTGAGTCGTGTGGTGTATAACTTAACAATTTTCCATGAAATCCCGAGATAGCAGCTCATCAAATATGGTGTTCATAAACCTATTGATAAAGTCATTAAGCACATTTGGCAACAAGAACATATGGAGCCAATTAATTATATTCCCTATCTACCAAAAAGGTAACAAGCTACAGTGTTAAAATTATAGAGGCATATCACTGCTTTGTACAGCGTACAAAGTATTTTCAAAGATCTTTGAAAATAAAATCGGACCATATGCCAACAGTATTATAGGGGAGTATCAAGGTAGTTTGAGAGCAGGTAGATTGACAATGGACCGATTGTTCACTATCAAGAAGGTACTTAAAAAATGCCGGGAGTTCAACATAGACGTACACCCAATTTTAATTGATTTTAAGCAAGTATTGATTGTAACACATTGTGTTAAATAATACTTTGCTTAGGCATCCGAGCCAAATCAGTCCGTGTTACCAAAATGATAATGCTATCAATTACATTCTAAATCCGCATCAATCGCCAACTTGCCGAAGGCTGTGACAAAAATATCAGGCTAAAGCAGGGAGATGGGCTGGCCCAATTGCTACTCAATTTAGCTCTGGACTACGTCATAAGGAAGCTGCCTGTCGATACACGAGGTACATTACTATACAATTTGAGCTAAGTAGTAGTCTATCCGGATGGCTTCAAGATTTTGTCACGGTAATTAACAACCGCCAAAGAAGTTTTCCTGAAACTCGACGGTGAAGCAAAACTAGTAGCGTTACGAAAATAAAACAAAGCTCATGATGCAGTCAAGGAAAAATACATTAAGCACACAAAACATCATACTTGCTGAACACAGTATCAAAAATGTGGGCAAATTTGTGTATTTAGGCGCCAAAATAATGAGAATCAGTAATAAAAGAGACGTAATACCTCGAAGAATACAGCTCACAAGTAAAATATTTTATTCAGTTTTGAGCTGCCTACATAGGAAAAAAGCCCCAAGTATACAAATATGTGATAAGAGCTGTGTTATGCTATAGATGTGAAACATGGACCCTAACCCAAGCATCCGCAAATATATTGCATGCCTTAGTGCGACGGGTATTGAGGCAAATAATTGAAGCTATACGGGGACCAATGGTGAATTCGACAAAACCATGAGCTGTATTAAATTTTTGACGAGCCGGAGGTCTCAACGATTGTAAGACTGCGAAAGCTGCAATGAGCTGGCCACATGAATCAAATCGATGGCCAATGGCTACTGAAGAAGGTATTCGTTGGAAGAATTGAAGGGCAGAGAGCAGTGGGAAATCGAGGAAATGCTAGTCTGACTTGGCTAACGTAGACAGTTTATTGCTGCTCGAATTTCAAAATTGGAGGACGCGATCAATTGACCGAGACAGTTGGAGGCGCTTTTTGCAGGCCGCGAAGGCTCAAATGGGGCTGTAGTATTACAAAGAAAAAGAAGAATGATCAAGAACAATCACACGATAGCAGTATGGATTATGATCCTTCGTTCTTAAACCTCTCAAGTTCGTAATTATGTAAATTTGTACTTTGTTGATATCAATATCTTGTAAAAAGAATTGAACAGTGAAATATCGAAACACCTCCAAAAAAAAACTTTTCTGTGCTTAATTTTATGTTTTCATTTGCTATATAAAGGATCCGCTCCGTAGTATTTCAGACAGCTTGCTACCAGCAAGCGTACGTGTCCCCAGACATAGTTATTTCTAGGGAGCTTGGTTTCATGGTTTGCTGAGGCAGCATTCCATCGCTGCTGCTCTTTACGAACCACATAAAATGCAAAACCACTACAATTAGTATTTTTTCGATACACTGTATTTAGGGCTCCTTATTAATTATAATTTCGTTAGTGATGCATATCACTACTTTATGCCATAGCATTCGAAGACTGCATCAGGATATTTTAGCATCTATTCAGAATGGTTCCTTTTTGGCCTGTCACTACTTGTTAGGGTTGTGTAAAATATTTGATATGGGTATGAAACATGGACCCTAACCCAAGCATTGGCAAATATATTGACTACTTCGAGAGACGGATCTTGAGGCAGATAATTGAAGCAAAACTAGATGAGAACCAATGGTAAAATTAATACAACAATGAGCTGTATTAAATTTTTGACGAGCCGGAGGTCTCAACGATTGTAAGACTGCGGAAGCTGCAATGAGCTGGCCATTTGAATCGTAATGACAAACAGTGGATACCGAAATAGGTATTCGTTGGCACAACTGAAGGGTGGAGACCAATGGGGAAACCAAGGAAAAGCTAGTCTTATTTGGTTGACGAAGACAGTTAAGCGCTGCTTGGATTTCGAAATTGGGGGACGCGGTCAGTGGACTGAGACATTTGGAGACACTTGTTGCAGAAAATGAAGGCTCGAGAGGGGCTATAGTGCTACGAAGAAGAAGAAGAAAATATCTTTAAAAAAGTCTGTTAGTTTCATAACCCATCTCTCTATCTGTCCGCCCTTCTGTCCATCCTTAAACCACAGCAATTTTTCTCGAAAACTACAGCAAGTATAGTTATGAAACTTTGTACGCAAATAAAAAGGGGTAGCCTCTCTTAAATTTTGGCATAAACAAAAACAAATATTTTTTTTTATGGTTACTAAGCGGAAATGTGGAAACGGAGATATGTGTAAATTACTCCTTAAAATTTGTTTTGACCAAAAGTAGCTGATATGGATACCAGATGAAAGATCTTGACTAGAAATTTCAGGACTAAATATCTAAAGAGTGGTAACTGTATTAAGGGGAGTGTAGGTAGTTGAAATATCCGAAATATAAGTGTCCCCCTCACACTTGTGACTTGGTTTCTTTGAGTCGAAAAATATGAAGGGTAGCAAATACCTTCAAAGTCAAAATTTGGCAAACTTTTTTGGTGATGGCATGACTAATCAATCTTAAATTAGTGCCCATAAAATCTTAAGCGGAACCTTCAGTTTGTCAAATTTCATAGCAATTGAGGTTCAAACAATAAAGTTATAGCCGATTAAAATTTTATGATTACAAAAACAGCAATGTATGTCACTGAGAGATATCAGTTCTCAGTGGCCTAAGCACTGCTTGAAATTATTTTTTAAATGTTATTTATGAAATTACAGCCTCATAGTCGTATGAGGATTCTTATCCATTCATAATTTGAGTGTGTTCTCATTCCTCTTTTGTTATACTCAAAATTACACTCCAAAACAGTAGTCGCTCAGAAAATAAACTCAATATTTCCCATTTAATAGCCCTACCCTAACAAAGACTTACCGGAGCTGATACCCATTAATTCATATTAAATCAACAACCAACGACAACAAAATGCTGTTAAATGATGCGAGGTGAGAACAGGTAAAGATGGTTGTGGTGACGGCCGTACAGTGCGATTTGATATCAACGTTGCGCCTGAAGGAAGAAACCACATGTTTTCTTTTCTTCAGCTCAGCAAACTCAATGATAGTTGTAATGATATTCAACTTTCAAGTGTTTATAAAACCGCAAAATGATGTTTTCTAAGTGCGCTCTCCTCACCGAGCCGTGCATCGCAATAACAATGATTTATGGTGAGAAGTCAAAATCTTGTTGACTTTTATTCTTCGCATTGAATTTGAAGAGGCGATAACATAAGGTTTAATTGTTAATTTATTGATTGATGATGGCGCATGGCTACCAATCGGTAAGAAAGATTTATTATGCTATATAAAGGAATCTAAAGATGATTTGAATTAACTACACAATGCTAAGATTAGTGAATGATTATTCTAAATGAGGCCCTAAAAATATGCTTTCAAGACTCGTCCAAATCGAATCGAAAAGATGTGAATTGAAACATGAATTATTACAAAAATTAATGATCCCCAAACTCTTTAATATATAAGCAATTCCCCGTCATATCCATATTGTACATGGTCTTCCTAACTCCATAGTTATGCACGCGTACGTAATATGCTAAATTGGAGTCAGAATGGCGAACTGAATTATTGCCAAGCTCGAAAAACATGCACATACCATGCAAAGCAGACGATCAACAAACAATTGGAAATAACACGTAAACTAATTAGCGAACAATCGTATTCAAATTAATTCACGGATTTGTAGTTTTTCCGCATGACTGCATGAGAGCAAATTGTAGCTAGTTTTTCCCTTTTCCTGTGGTGATGTGCATAATCACAGTGGATCGAGGCGGATTCCTTCTTTCGGACAACGCATTAGTTGTTAGATGTCTTCTTGAGTGTTATTTTGTATTGTTCTACTTCGGTTGCGCTGTTAACGTCTAGCAACTTGGTATTGTTTTGTCTGCAAACATTTTTTCTATGCAAATTACACTTCTATCAGGGATAAATTAAATTAAAAGAGATTATTCCAAACAAGGACATTGAGCATAAAATAAAGTTTAAAAATTCAGTAAAATATTTCATTAAGCAGTTGCATCCCTGATAATCTGATTGAACTAAGGATTTTCAAAGCAGAAGTGTGAAATTCACAAATTATACAGTTTTAAGGGTATTGCAAAGAAATTTTTTACAATAACCCACTAAAATCGTGATCTGTCTGTCCTTCCGTCCGTGTATAACAGCCAGCTTTCTTGAAAACTACATAAGCTAGAAACATAAAATTTGGCGAGTAGGTCAAAAGTGGGGCCCTTATGAAAACAATTATTTTTATAAGGTTTTAATGGGATCTCCCTACATAAGCGGGTGTTCTTGAATAAAATTTTTTTAACAAAGGTAGTCGATATGGGTATCAAATTAACGGTCTTAATGAGAACCTTTGTCCCAAACTGACATTTTTAACTTCAAGATGTGCGGGGGGCGGCAAAATGTACGAAATATTTGAGTCCCCCCACCCCCTCACGATTGGACATATGTCTATAAAATTGACATATGTCTATAAAATTCGATTAAAAATTTGTATCTAAGTTTTCTGATGTAAATCGCATATTTTTGAAAGTTTTATAAAAATTGCGCCATTATCATGATAACTAAAACAGAGGTCAGCACCCTGAATGCAAAATGTTGGCCAATCAAAATACATAATAACCATGTGTTAACTTTCCGAGCTTAAATCATGGAATTGTGACCCCATACACAGAAGATACTCCGGTGGGACTGCTTGGTCCCTGTTAGGTTCCCGGAGGGTGGGTCGCAGGCGCCACTCACTTTGAGAGCCCCAAGAGCCACCGAGTGAGCGTGCGGCTTGGCGAACTCTTCGTTCTCGTATATTCCAAAAAACGGCAACACATTAGAAGATGCGGAACGCTCACAAAACGCCTAGCTCTTTCTCGGAATCTGAAACTTCCTAAAAAAAGCACCGATAGGAAAATGGAAACAAAAGAAACCTTGTTTTTAGACTCGGAATTCATCCGGTTACACCATCTAAGCCAATTATATAATAGAAGCAAATCCTGCTGGTTAAGTTAAATGAGGGACCAACCGACCTTTCGATTACCAAGAAACGTCTTCGGCAAAAGGGAAATCAAACACTATTCATTTTCTTTAACTTTGCAAATATTGTTCTTAATTCGCGATCTAAGTAAATTAACCACATCACACTTTTTCTCAATTCCAAATGTAACTTATTAAATTTTAAATTCTTTTCTTCTCCAATTCAATTTGCATGCGTTCAATAACGTAGCCAGCTTACCTACACTAAACCCTACTTGGAGGGGCCCTTTTGCAGCAGACGCTGAAAAAGAAGAAAATACTTTCCATCTTCCAAAGTACCTTCCCCTTACCTAGCGGCTGTTTTTTCCCCACCACCCTCACAAGTTCAAACCCCCGTACTGTTTCATTTCATTGTTGTCGTCGATATTTTTGTTGGCCAAGTATGCATATTGTGGTCGATATGCTTGGTGGCTGCTCTGCCACAGTACTCCCTCTGCAGTGGTGGAGCCACGATGAAACGAGGCTTGTGATGCGAGCCGGACTGGAATCAGCGTTGCCAGACGGTAGGGTAATTGTGGGGGGCGTACGGTAATTCAGACCATTGTACGGTATACGGTAATGAGTCTGCCGTAATGGGAAAATGTACGGTAATTTCGGGTAACTTTCAAAATATTTAAATTTTACATGGATTCAATTTGGTTAGTTACTCAACTTTCATGTTAGCAATATCGGCATCAGTACCAATGTTGGTTTTTTAAGCGACTGTAAACTGATCTAACTAAAATGTAAACAAATCCGTTGAAATCACACCAAAACGTCTAAATCGCTGCAGCGTAATTGTCTAGTCGGCTGTGAAATACTTTGTTGAATTTGGAACTTTTGAGTAGTGTTGTGTGCAAATAGTTTGGATACAACTAAGCTTAGCCTTATCAGTTCACCCTTTTGATTCAGGTACTTTTCGTTTAGTGACAATTTTATTACTTTAAGTAAAGTGATTACAATTATTTGTATTAGCTTCCCCTCACGTACATTTTTGCTCAGGCAAAGTGAGTGTTAATGAATACAACAGAAACAAACTTAGGCAAAATTAAAGTTGTTTCATTAATTAACTAGGAAATAATTTAACGAGTTAAGTTTTTTTATAAAAATCTTTCTGCAAAATGAGTAAAAACATCAAATCATTCTTTTCGAAAACCCCTTCCTCAAGTGAACGACACCTAAGTTTAGACCAGAACAGTGATTTAGATGTGAAGTCAGATGATTCTCAGAGTGCAGGTAGTTCTAGCAAAAAAATATGTAGTCGTGACGTGACTCCTAAAAAAAAGAAAAGAATCCGTGGTGAAAGCTCTAAAAAAATGACACATAGGGCTCAGAGCTACCAAATAGAATGGGAAAAGGATGCAATATTTGCAGATTGGATTGCTCCCACAAAGGACAATAGATCTAAAGCAGAGTGTAGGTTTTGTAAGACAACAATGTTGGCAGATGTAACAGTGTTAAAAAGACATGCATTAAGTCAAAAACATGTCAGATTAGTTAAAGGTGTAAGTTCTAGTACAAAGGCTTCTGTTGTTTGCAGTCTGGAAAAATTTGTTAACCCTAACAGTATTGAGAAAGCTCACGAGAATAACATAAAGACAGCTGAATTAAAACTATCAGCATTTTTGACAGAGCACAATATTTCTTTAACGTCTGCTGATCATCTCGTTAAAGTTTTAAAATCCTCTTTTCCTGATTCGAAAATAGTCAAAGCTATATCATTAGGACGCACAAAGGCTACGAGCGTGGTGAAAAATGTGATAGGGCAATGAAGTTTCGAAGATATCAGTAAACACATGCAAACTCAAAAATTTAGTTTGGTGATTGATGAGTCCACCGACATTTCAAGAACGAAATCTTTGTGCATTTGTGTAATATATTTTGATATTGCAGAAAAAAAAGTTGTGTCAAAATTTTGGAAACTGATCGATGTGTACGATGGTTCAGATCCAGAGGTTGCCCGCAAAGGTGCTTGCGCTCAACGTATTTACGATTTATTAATTGAGAACTTAAATCATGCTAACATATCTTTGTGTAATATTGTTGGTTTTGCTAGTGATGGCTGCAACACAATGATGGGAGAGTTCAACTCCGTTCAGCAGAAATTAGCTGAAAAGGTCCCTGGAATTATAGTTCAAAAATGTATCTGCCACTCTATCCACCTTTGCGCCAGTGCTGCATATCGTGCCTTACCAAGAAGCTGTGAAGACCTGGCTAGGAACATTTACGCCGTCTTCAAAAATTCAAATAAAAGGATCGCAGTTCTTAAAGAGTTTCAACAATTCTGCGAAGTCGATCCACACAAAATACTTCGCCTTTCTAAAACAAGATGGCTGAGCCTACAGTCTGTAGTTGAACGAATTCTCGAACAATGGGATGCCCTAAAGCTGTTTTTTAGCAAGATCTGGGTTGAAGAAAGGTTAAACGCAGCTGAGCTTATTTTTGTATCACTTCAGGATCCATTTATGAAAATGTTTTATTTCTTTTGAAGCTGGGTGGGTACTTCCAATGTTTAATGACTTGAACAAACTTTTCGAAGGTGAAAAGGTTTTGATAACCTACATGCACTCGCGTATGGAACGAGATTATAAAGATCTATTGTGCTGCTATCTGAACCGAGATTATGTAATGAAAAGTGATTTGAATCAGCTAAATCCTGGAAATGAATCTCAATTTTTATCTCCTTCAGCAATGTACTTGGGTGTAAATGTACTCAATGCACTGCAAGATAAAACTATTATGAACGAAAAGGAAAAAATTAACGACTTCTTCGCAAGATGTAGATCGTTCCTAGTTATAGCGTGCCAAGAAATTAAAAACAAGTTGGGTAAACAGACCTACGCTCATGTCAGAAGGGTTTTGTATTCAATTTACAAAATGCACTCACCAGATCGAATCAAATCAAGAAACATGTCAAAGACGATTTTATTGGAGAAAATATGAAGTACGAAGATCATACTATTTTTAACAAAGTTGAACGAATTTCGACTTCTGAGGTTTTTGGTATTGTTATACTCATAAATATCTTCCTTGATAATTATTTCAGATGTCCATCCGCGACGGAGGAAACGCATTTTTCATGTATTTCCCCCCTGTGCCCCCACTGAAGCAAAAATTGACAGTTTAACAACTGTTTTGAAAAGCCCCTATGAAAACATTTATTTCATACTCATATCGGCTACGTTTGATGAATTTTTTTTTTTTCAGGGGCCACTCTTCTGTACTGTTATCATCGATTAATGGCCAATTTATCGAATCCTAGAATGGTTACAAAACCCTTTTGCTAGGAGCTCTCCCACCTCCTTGGCTTATTTCACTTATGAGCATTAATTGTAGGTACTCATCTTCAGTCATTCATTAAATTGAATCAAGTGTTCAAAGCATGCACCTTAAACGTTGAAGTTGGGAAAAAATAACTCAAAATTATTCAATCTTCGCATTTAAAACAGCCACTATTTTCTCTTACGATTACTGATACCACTAGCTGAACCGATTCTCAAAGATATGCATGGCACCTATCATTCCTGAAATTTTCATGCAAATCCTAGCAAAACTGTAGTGTATGAGTCGGTAGAAAGCGCATGTTGTTCCATAGGCATATGTTGCCATAGTAATAAATGCAGCGCATATTGTTCCATAGTAATACAGGAAAATTCAAATCGCTATAACTTCGCTAAATATAATTCAATCTTTATGAAACTTTCAGGATAGATCAACCTTACAAATAGACATCTACGTACTGAATTTCATTGAATTTAAGGGTTCCGTTAAGATTTTATTCAAGAAAACATAAAATCGATAAATCATACTATTACTAACAAAGTTGAGTGAATTGCGACTTCTCACGTATTTGTTGTTGTTGTACTAACCAAGGCCTACATTCCTGATTTTTTTCAGATTTTTCGGATCACAGGTGTCCAATCGCGAGGGGGGGGACACAAATTTTTCGTGTATTTCCCCTCCCTGTGCGCCCCTCGAAGCGAACTTTGCCAAATTAAGACCTGTTTTGAAAAGTTCTCATCAAGACCTTTCATTTGATACCCATATTGGCTACCTTCAATGAAATTTTTTTTTCGGGGGGTCACTCTCCTATATGGGGAGACCCCCCTTAAATACCTTATAAAATTCGTTTGTAGTTGAACTTTGAAGAGATCACCACTTTACACCTACACACAAAATTTGATGTTTCTAGCTTAAGTAGTTTCCGAGAAAAACTGCTGTGACACACGGACGGACGGACGGACGGACGGACGGACGGACGGACAGACGGACAGACGGACAGACTGGTCGCGAAACTAGTAGGGTTTTGTAAAATTATTTTACAAAACCCTAAAAAGGTACAACTTCAACGACCCTGTTTTTTCTAAGCTTCATATTCTAAATCAAAAGTATGCCCAATCCAACGAAGCGACAAGATTAACATCCTTGTTGCCCCTAATGAGACTTTTGCCAAGATGTTGTGACAGTAAGAACCATCAGAAAATAGATGACCAATGGCAGAAATTACCAGTTTCAATCCCAGAAGAAATGGAAGACTCAAGTCCGGATCTTTTTTGGGCAAAAATTTCGGAGATAAAAAACCACAATGGGGACTACGAGTTTAAAGAGCTGGCTCAATTTGCCTTGGATGTTTTGATCCTTCCACATTCATCAGCGAGTTGTGAAAGAGTATTTTCAAAAGTAAACCTGATGAAAACTAAATCCAGAAACAAGCTACAGACTCCTGTATTAAATGGTTAAATCCATACTGACCAACGAGTGAAGACTGAAGGATGCTTTGGTTTTGAACCGACATCTAATATGCTGAAATCGATGACAAGTTCAAATCTATATGATGACGGCAAGAGCACGGGTTCTGATACGACCAGACAAGAGATCTTTGTTCCCGAAGATGATGTTTTTATGGAGCTAAGTTTGGATAGTGATTAATCAATGACATAAACATTTAAACATTGCTCTCTCAATTACTTTCACTTCATTCATGTCTCAAAATTAAATGAATGCTAATAAATATTGATCATCCATTCATGAAACTTTCGTTCAGATAATAACAACGTCAAATCGTTAATTCTTCGTTCAATAAAAAAAATGGTAAGGACTTTGACGTGATAAGTCTGAAATATTTTTCAAACTCAATTTATCCATTCAGGACTTCAAAAAATTATATCGGAACATGCAAAAATTCTAAAACCTCTAAATACAAGAAACGACCAGTATGGATGACTCAACGCTTCAACAAAAACCGCACTGGGTCGTATGGTACTTCATTTGAGGAGTTTGCGTCATTTTGCTAGATAACTTAGTACTTCACCTATAAGACTACACATCCGTTTCATTCGAAATCAGAAGTTTTCATTTTCAAAACCTTACCTTCTTGCCTGCGTAGTCGACAAGAATCAATCGCACTAGATACTCTCTTAATAGCAATGGAGAACTCTATTCTATAATTGGAAAAGGACACAGAGTTAACTAGAATAAGTAACCATAGTCTTGTTAAGCAACCGATAACTAATAACCTTACATTAGTAAAATCATGAAATGATGAATAGAAATATAAGTTTGAATTTCCATAGACAAAAGGCATATGTTTTTGGAAATAATAGGAATACGATGTGATAGGTCAATGCTTTCGATTTTTGGGTTTTTTAATGCATTAACGGGTAAGTTTTTTGAAATGTTCAAAATAATTTGAGTAAGTTTTTCAATATATATATATATATATATATATATATATATATATATATATATATATATATATATATATATATATATATATATATATATAATTTTATATATATAATTTTATTTAAATAATTTTTTTCAAAGCATTTATTTCGCATAATTATTCATAGTACATTTTATGATGAATAAAATTAAATCTAAGCACTTATACCTTATAAGTCTGCACTTGTACGGTAAACGTACGGTAATTTTTGCCTAAACTCCCCACAATTCTTTCTTGAGAGTCTGGCAACGCTGACTGGAATGTGGACTTTTCTTCCGGATCGTGCAGTTTGCCTATACGGAGCGGTGGTTTCTGGTTTGATGCCGAAAATGTGGGTTTTAGCGTGTCGATTGAAACTGATGTTGGTCTTCCATTCACATCAACCTTGTATTACTTGTCTTTCGTACCGATGCTGGATACGGGCCGTCGTAAGATGGTGTGAATGGGGTCTTGACTTTGTCATTTCAAACACAGACATGTGTGCTATCTGCTAGGCTCCTGTTAACAAACATGTCATCGGTATTGTGATGAGCCGTATTGTGTGAGGTCAACAAAGCCATCCTTATGTGCAGGTCTTTCAGGAAGCCGGAGTCATTCACGCTAGCCTGTGATGTGCCGAAAAACTCCATAGCTAGCTGTAGAGTTATGCCGGAGACTATGTCAGCTGGCGTAGACTCAATGTCTCCCTTCAGCGTTGGTCGCAGTCCCAATAGCAAAATTGGTAGTGATTTCGTCTATTGCGACGAATTGCGGCAGCAGATCGCAGTTTTGACCCGTGCGATGCCACCGTTTCACGTTGCCATTGGAAACCAAATGATAAGGCATAATTCGCAGGCGCTTTATTCCTAGCAGTCTGGTTAGCTCTCTAAATACCTGGCTCTGAAACTGTCTGCTTATGTCAGCTGTGATGCGCCCAGGAACTCCAAATCGGCTGATCCATATGCTAATTAGCGCCACCGCAACTGCTGTCACTGTGATAGTTTTGATTGGGATCGCCTTAAGCCAACGAGAAAACTGGCCCACAATAGTGAGGGAATACCGGAACCCTTTACTTGATAGAAGTGGTCCGATGAGATCGATATTTATGTGCTCAAATCTCGCATCAGGTAGGCTATATTTTTACAGTGGTAACTTTGTGTGCCAGGTAGTTTTGTTGCACTGACACGGCAGGCAGGCGCGCACCAACTTGTGGATATGGGAGTTCATCAAAGGCTAAAAGTAGCGTTCGGTGATCATCTTTCTGGTTGCTCGAGTGCCCGGGTGAGAAAGACCATAAACGTTCTGCCTGACTGTTGCGCGGATTTTTAGCGAGATGATTGGTTGTATCCTTTGGACGGTGATGACACAGTGTAGAGTAAGGGAGTGGCTGTTCATTCTCTGTTATTTCCATTCTCATCGCTGCTATCTTATAGAGCTTAAAGCTCAGGAGCATCCTTCTGAGCTAGAGTAATAGTGGTAAAATCAATGGATTCAATTATATTTACCCTCGAAAGACATTCAGCGACGACATTCTCTCGGCCCGGTATGTGCTTGATGTTGGTGGTAAACTGAGATATGAATTCCAGCAGGCGTTGTTGTCTTGGCGATGCTCGTTTGGAGTGCTACTGGAGTGTGAACTGATAAACACGCTGCCTTCAACCATGTGTCTGAGGTGTCGAATTGCCTCGTATATAGCTAACAGTTCCCGATCGTACGTGCTGTACTTTTGTCGGGTGTCTGCTTGTTAGCTTCCTGGAGAAGAATCCAAGCGTATTACGGCTCTGATGCCGTTATCTGAGCTGTCAACGCAGAGAGACCGTATGGTGCTGGAATCAGGTTAAGCCAAAGTCGGGGCCCTCCCCAAGTCAAATTCAGACTAGTCGAATGCGGCCATTACTTTGTCTGTCCAATTGGGTAGTGTTTGGTCATCTTTGCGGTTTCCCACGATCAGCTGCAGCATCATACGTCGGTGTTGAGCTGAGTGTGGGAGAAAGCGGTGATAGGAGCTCACAATCCCGTGAAAAGATTTTAATTGATGAACGGTTTTCGGTCTTGACGTTGCAGAAATTCCCTCCGTTTTTTCAGGTAAGGTTTTCAGTCCATGCTTGTTGATAATGTGTTCCAATAACTTCACTTCCGATTTACCGAGCTATCACTTGAGAGTGTTGATGATCGGATCAAATTTCACAAGTTGGTCCAACACTTGCTTCCCGTGCTCAAGATGCGTTTGCTGGTCAGGCAAAAAAATCAGAATGACGTGGAAATAAATAAATTCGTTGTCGAAGCACTTCGTGCATGAAGCATGGAAACGACTGACCTGCGTTGCAAAGCCCAAATGTCATGTACATGAATTCGTACAATCCAATCAGTGTGATGATGGGGGTCCACAGAAAATTGGTTGTACGCCTCCTGCAAGTGGATCACAGAAAAAATCGTCATTCGCTCGAGGGGGTGCGGTACAATCCTAAAGAAACCCAATTCAATAGCGGTCTGGGATTGTGCGGGCGTTGAGCGCATGGTGGTCTCCGCATGGTCACCAATCTCTGTTTGGTTTCTTCACCATGTGCAAGGTGCTGCTCGAGGCACTTTTTGGTAGAGAGCAAAGTCCGTATCTGATCAGGTCATCAAATTTGGCTTTTGCAGCCACCAACTTGTCATGTGAGAGTTCTTGTGCCTTCGCGTTAACTGGCGGTCCCTTGGGTTGGATGTGATGGTTGATTGTGCATTTTATGTTTGGTTTTTGCTCACCGTCTGTATGAGTAACGTAGTCCAGTAGCAGCGATCGCAACTCGCCACTGACATTTGATAAGAATTGATCGGCTTGGGACAGCTGCTTGTTAATATGGGTGACATTTGTTTTGAGGCCGATGCACTCAATGAGGCGCCTCCCTTTCATGTCAATAAGGAGGCCATAGTGTTTGATAAAATCGGCTCTGTTGATCGGAGAACTAACATCGGCTATCGTAAAGGTCCTCTTGAATGGCATCGCAAATCCCAAACTCAATTTCACTTCTCGTTCATCAAACCATTGGCGACGACTAAACTTGAGACATCGTCGGGGGAGTGTCGATCCCGGATGGTTGGCGGGTTAACCGAAACGTTCACACCTATGTTGGTCAGGAAAGCACTACTGCTGATATTGTCACGAATCCTTAATCGTTGGATCGTGCAATGAGCGGCCGCTACGTGTGGATGATGAGTAGTTAGTTTTTTTGCTTTGAACAAGGTTACCGACAGTTTTTTGCTTCTGGTCCACAATGTTGATGGTAACAGCAGAGCTGTTTGCTTGTAGTTCTGATGTGGCGTGTTGGTAATTCCTTTTGTTGCGTAGGCTGTGTGCGACATGCGTCATAATGCAAGGTTGAGTGCCTAGAGCATGAAGTGCATCCTCTATCTTCGTCATTCAGTGGCTGAGGTCAAGTACTGCCGAAGAAATTTATTTATTTATTTACTCTATTTTGCAGATCAACGAATCTAATTACAAAATAGGTAATGAAATATAATAAAATATAGTACATGCAACAAAAACAAAATGAGGTACGTGCAAAGGGCACCATGAATATGTCTGTTCGCGTTCTTAAGGTGGGACGTACTCGTTAAAGCCTTTCCCGCAGGTTTGATGAAAGAATACCGTGATATAATTCAAATAAGCAACACAGGTCTAAGTCCTCCTTTTCTGAGTGATGGGATGTTGAGGATCTGTAAGCACTCATCGTATGAGCTGTAAGGGAGGTTATATTTGTAGAATAGACAACGTGTGAATTTACGCTGTAGAATTTCAACAGCATCCGATTGATATATGTAGCGAGGAGACCTTACTTGGGAGGAATACCCAAGGATTGACCGGGCTAGGAGTACAAATAGATGGATGCTGGTTAAGATGTTAAAGGACTTGCTAGGGGGTCATAAAATAAAATCAGCGACACATGAAGCTCTAGTGATTATGCATGAAATATGGATCTTAAATTTCAAACCTAAGTCAAAGACAACTCCCAAATCTTAAATTTATCCAAAAACCGGGCAGGAATCCATCGATCCGGTATTCATATAATACTGGATTTTGCTGGTGAATCTCATGTGACAACATTTTGAAATGTTAAGAGGAAGGAAATTACCTTGACACCAATTTCGGAGATTGTCAAAATCATTTTGACGGCATGAGAAGTCTTTACTCCAGTTAATGGAACGATAAATTTTTAAATCATCAGTGTAAAGAAGACAATTAGGACAGGCATTAGGGACGATAATCAATGAAAATGTTAAATAGCAAAGGGCCTAAAATTGATCCTTGAGGAACACCAGATTTTGGACTAAATAAGGCCGACAAAAAAAAATTATTCTATGCAACGGTACAGGAGTGATGAGATACGAAGGATAAAATCCAAGAGAGGATCTAGTTGGGAACGATCGGAGTTTGGTAGCCAGAAGGCTAGATCAACACTGTCAGAGGCTTTAGTAAAATCCGTGTATATGACATCAACTAGTTGGCTCTTGTCAAAAGTAAGAGAGATGGTATTCATAAGTTCTCACAAATTAGTTATTGTCGAACGACCTTTAATGAAGCCATGTTGTTCATTTGCAAATAGGATACTGATTGCATCGTATATTCTGTTATGCACGATTCACTCAAAAAGCTTGCCAAAACAAGACAGCAAAGAAGTCGGACCCTAGTTCGAGATTTTACTACGATCCCCGGACTTATGGATCAGAAAGATTTTAGCATGCTTCCAGATGTCGAGAATGCAAGAGGAAGAAAGGCTTATACTGAAAATAATTGATAGTAGGGTAGATAATGAAGAAGATAATGACTTTACGAGCAGATTTGATATTTCATGAGCACCACCATCAATGTCAAAATCGAGCAGTACATTTTCAATTTCCGATGTAAAGATCATGATATAATGCACAATAGGAGAACGAGAAGGACGCGATGAGTATATAGTGGGGTTTGAAACCTTACATGTGGAGGAAAAAATTGAGCAAAAAAGTCGCAGATGGCTTGCCCATCAGAAACTTGGCATTTATGCCACGAGAAGATATTAGGGTTATGGGACGTTGTTTTCAGGGAACAGATGTATGTCCAGAAGGGCTGAAGACTATTAGATTGTAGTGATGTTTCAATCATATAATAGTCAGATTGCATTGCGTTCTTAACCGCTTTTTTGGCTTCTCTACGTAGAAGTCGGTAGTTGGCGAGATCAGTGTCAGAGTTGGAACACTGAATGCTATGCCACGGCTCATCGTCCTTCGCAATTGCTGCCACTGACAGTCTGGTGACCTCGTGCAGATGATCAGCGATCGTTGAATAAATTTCTATAACCAATCACGGTACGTCCTCGTTTGCGTTAAACAAACAAAAGGCGTGAGAGAATTTCTTGTCGAAGTCTTTTATGGATGGAAAATGCTGATGCATGCATTTTTGATTGTTTGTCGATGAACGCGCGTGGTCAGCATTGAACACCAATATAGTTGCACCCGATAAGATATTGTCGCGCACAAGTACGCATGGTGGTTGGCCAGTGCAACATTGTTCTCGTCGATATGTTTGGTGGCCAGGTATGTATGTTGTGGGCAGTATGATTCATAAGTCCGATTTCTTTCTTCCGCGGGCTCATGTTCTTCAACTTTCTAAATGTTAATCCTTTTAGCATCTGAAAGTCCTTCCACTTCAGTTTCAGATTGAATGGAGCTCAATCCTTCCCCCTTAATCGTGGTGAAGACAGGACTTTTTAGAGTTCCCGAAGTTTTATTTGGGCTTGCATTTTTCTTGGTTGCTGAAGCATTGTTTTTTGACCGACGTGAGCATCTCGAAGGAGAACTCTTCAACCCAGCTCCTACAGCTGCTAACTTAAGCATTGATACAGTTGTTGCGGTTGTAGTTATTATTGTATTGCTCTTTTCAGTTGCTTCCTTGCAAATCCTAGGACTATCTGATTGTGAAGTTGCAATTTTTTGTTAGCATCACCAGTAGTTCACTCTGTGGTAGTTTCAGGTATCGACTGTTTTGGGTTTGATATACTTCGTATAGAATTCGTACAACGTTTGCGTCAAGAGTCTGCAGCATTTAATTGATTTCAATCCTTACTCGTAGGTGTTGATGGTAGTTCAGACGATTCACTACCGGCATCTTGATTTTGTTTTTGTTTCAAATGAAGCAACTGTGCGTCCTACGATGAGGATATTGTTGAAACGGCATTCTGTTGTTTGTTAACTGATTTGCGAGTAGACATTTTTATGCAATTTATACTTCTGTATAGCAGAGACGATTTAAGATAATGCTGCAAGTTACAATATGCTGAGAAACTGCGATTAGATCCACCAGTTGACAATGGGCAGGCACAGGTTCCGTGCTTTAAGTATTGATGTGTACATTATTGATGTATGCCTACTGCGATGATCGGTCAACAATTTGGCATCATTGCTACGCGAATATGAACCTAAAACTAGCTAAGTCTTATGTTTATAATGGCATCCATAGCATTTAAAATAGTTACTGTTTCTTTTGAACGAATGAGTTCCTAAATGGATTGAGGATGCTTTTCCTTTCGTGGTTTGCGTAGTTTATCTTGGAAACCCGGATTTATTGCCTAAATCAAAGTAAAAAGTGCAGGCAACAACTTAAGAGTAACAGAATTTATGTTTAATAATTTTACAATATCGTTTTGACAGGAGTACCCTCCTGTTACTTTTAATTGTTTGTGTTTCCTTCGTTCTCTGCGCTCTTCATTGCAGAAACTGTATTGTTGAAGCATTAAAAATTCCAATATAACTTTGAATTGATAACCTGCACGTCACGATGATTCAACCAATTTAAGCAGGCATATCCTAATAATTGGAGGTCTCCATTAAAAATTTTCAAAACGCTCATCAGACTATCTCTTCTGAGTTTTTCACAAAACTTGGACACTCAAACTTCAATAGTAACTGAAAAAATCTTTTATAACAGAAGAGCAGACTGCAGTACCAACTTTAAAAGAGTAATGCAACAATTCTGCTGCAAAGTCCTAAAAATGCAGTCATCAAAAAATTACTGAAAAACATTAAAGCTTCCAATTTAATCAAACTACATATGTACAATAATTGTCCACTCAGATTACACTCTTCTCTTCAATGCTTCATTGTACATAAATCTACCGAAGCATTATCATAAATTCAGTGGTAATTTGTTTGAAAGTGATCGATTCAAGGAATGCAGGCTTGATTTCAACGGACCATATATTGAATAGAATCACTCCCTGCAAATAGAGTCACTTGAGCTTGTCCGAGTGAGTAATTTGTCTCAAGAGACTCGCAAGACGCATTATGACTGGTCTACGATAATTGAATTAATTCTAGTTGCAGACTCTGAGAAATATTGCGAAGCATCTATGGTAAATCTTCTCAGGCTGATTGCAAGCATTTCTGCAATTCCGAGGATTTTCTCAAGCCGACGTTTACGTGTGATCAATGTCTTCATGCAAAAGGGGTGAGAAGTGATCACGACAAATGCAACTCCTTGAAGCGTTGACTTAATGCTCGAGTTTTATCTGCGACACTTGTACTTTAATTGCAGCTGCTCGCTGAAGCGCTACCACAGTTCATTGATGACCTTTCCATGATCCCTTGGAAAAATCAGGATTTTCGGTTCACTGGTTTCCATTTTTTCCTTGTTTTACCGATTCGCGAACAACTCATAGTCTTAATCGATTCAACTCGAGTGCATGAACGCAAACCTCAACAGCGAATTGTTTTTTCTTGCAAAGATCCGAAAGCAAGATTGCGCAAGTACCTACTTAACATTCATCTTAGAAAGATCTACTTGAGCTTATTCTTTTGCAAATGTCACCGAAATCTTCAAACTAATTAGTACGACTAGCATTAACCGCTGCAAACGAGCTAACGAATAACGGTTACGGAAAGGTGTCGTTTTTTACACATTTCCCAAGGAGACCTTTAGCGTAACATTTATTCACAAGACTGGTGATAATTTCAGTCACGTTTCACTAAAACGCTGGATCAGAATAGAACATGTTCCGCGCTGTTACGAAATCGGCAGCTTTTGTCGTTTAATTTTTTCCCGTAGCGGATTCGTTCGAATTCTTGCATTTAAGGAGTTAAGTACCCACGAGGGCTCCACATGGAGATGGATGGTGGGTAAAGTAGAAGATACATCTTGTTAAGTCCGATCAGCACTCTTCACCTTAAAAATAATAATCTCCGCAAGTCGACATGGAGCGCTTCGTCCCCATTTGTTATCCACTTGCAAAACGCAGTAACATGTTCCCAACTGCACAACCGCAGAAACGCTCAGTTAAATTAGCAAATCAATTAATTAACAATCTTTGCATATTTTACGTCTATGAGCTCGTATCATTCGCTCTACAGCGCTTATTGCCGTACCTTTGAACCGATCCCATGATCAGTGTGCCAAGAACTTAAATAAGAAAATTTCTCAATCTTCACAGTATGTGACTCTTCCTATCTAGATAAATAATTGGCAAGCGGGAGTCTTAAATCTTAACTGGACTCGACTTGCGACGACTAAACAACTAAAGTGCATTAAAACGATCATTACGTCGTTTTATCTATTTAATCACCGAGTGGGGCTTCGCTGGATGCATCATCTTGAACATCGTAGGACTTCCCGATTCTCATCCCAGCGCAATCGTGGAGCAGGCGGGAGCTCGGGATTTTAGCGAGTACACGAGCAAGATGCAACTGATTTATATCGGACTATCGCGAATTGCTCGGCGATTAGCAATAATAAACCGCGCGGGGTGCCAAAATTTAATTTCCAACTTTAATCAATTTCTCTTGAGCCACTTAATCACGTCATTGGTGAGACATCTTAATTTGTCTTGATTTAAATGTTCAAGGAATAGATAACTAAATATTTGTCTAAATTAATACCACTAGCAATGGAAAGAATGATTACAACCATACGGACTTATTGGGGTTTGAATTGTGTTTGGAATGTTATATTTCAAATAGCACTCCAATGGGTCAACCAATCAAGTAAAATAAATATCTTCACTATTTCATCACACATTCTAGTGTAAAATTATTCATCCTAAGGACTTTAAGAATTTTCGACAAACCCTTAAAATCGATTTGACATCCTCTACACATTCTGCGATAGCTTTGAGTCCCAATGCAGAGTCTCATCACAAATTAAAGGATTGAGGTAAGAATATTTGATAATTAACATAGCTATGTATGTCCGAAATAGAAGAGACGCTTGCATGAGAGCTAGAGGTGCTCTCTAAAATTCCAAAATAAACTACAATATCTTTATCTCAGATGCAAACGCTTGGCGATAGAACTCAACATTATGGTTGCAATTGGCTTAAGACAGGCAAGCTGAATACAGCCACAGTCACTCTAGAAAACACTATTTCCAGCACAAGCGCTGAAGACTAATTAATTCGCTCAAGACGGAACATAAGGCAGCGAAGAAGGTTCAGCACCTGAAGCCCAGATGCGCAACTAAGCACCCATCAAAAAAGCTTCATGCTGCGGACTCTAATGCAACGGCAAAAAACGCCAGGTGCTAACAGTGCAGTGATGCTAGCCTTGAAAACCGAATGAATGAGAGGACATATGTTGACATTCTAAGGGAACAAAAATAACTGTAGTTCCAAAAAAAATCAAGCCATTGTAGTGAAATGAGAAGATATAAATATCCGTAAAGGACTGCAGCGATGGTCTGCTGCTCAAGGAAAGAAGATGGAGGGATTTGCCGCGATTACTCTTGTCTAAGGACGCGTGGATGCGCTGGCAGGCTAGCGTTGCAGTATCGTGGGGCGGGTTCTTTCCCCAGTACAAGGACCCACTACAAAAAAAAATTCACATTCGCGACCGAAGTCGAGAATGAGGTAACCTACTAAGGGTCAAAAATTGCTGACTCAAAGTACAAACCGGGCCTGGAAAAAACAGACGGACTTAAGAGGACTTACTTATGGCCCCCAAATAAGCGTTGGAAATCCAGGTGGAAGCGGTGCCCCCTCGCACCCTCCCAACCGGATCAAGCTCCAAATGTAAGCGTGGTCATATATTTTCCATTTAAGTGAAAACTCATACAAACATAATTTGAATGAATTTTTCCTTTAAATGAAAAATATAAACGTGGCAAATTTATTTCATAGCATTATGTGAGGGAATCACATAATACTATGCCATGAATAGGCACATGAGCGGAAGGCCACCTTACCCGAGCAAGAGCACCTGAAACGCATAAAAAGGGGTGGGCTCGCCCGATGGCTAGCTCATTATAGTGGAGGGGCCAGCCAACGTGGCACGTCCCACACCCGGTACGGTTCTACGAAAGGAAACACCGAGGGTACTATTTAATTCAACATCTATTTATCCTACAAACTCTTTTAATAACCAAATATCAAAACATGAAGGTGAAGCATCTGGACTCAAAAAATAGACAGTAAATTGTATGCACCGGATTTTTCGGTAAAAAATAAAGTGGAAAAATGTATATAAAAAATGTAGGGATTAAGTTGGTCAGTAAATGACAACCCGAACCCTTACTTAACTAACTATACATTTCTTTAAGAATAACAATTAAATATTTGGGAGTTGGGAGTTACACGTTGATTGATGGCGTGTGTACGACTGACCGCTAAATGCAATACAACTTCAGACAATGAGTGTTTTCGTGAATGTAATGTGGATGGGATGCATGTGTGTGAGAAATGTTTGTGCGGGTCTTGGAATACTATAGCTGACCGCTACAAAAAAAAATTTAATAAATTTTGAATTAAATGAAAAAAAAATATTTTAATATTTAAGTTTTTTCTTTTTACTTTAGAAAAAAATTTAAAAAATATAAAATAAATTTGTATGCAAATCAAAAAACCAAAAGGGTACTCATCCAGTATCCTCTCTTGCGAACAACGCCATTCCAACATTGAGTTGAAAAATAAAACGTATCCCTTCCATTCAGATATTATAATATCCACTTTCTCAATCCTCAACTTTTTCTACTTAAAGCAACGCAAACATGATCTAAGTCAATAGAACCGTTCACTCAAATGGCTGATTTTGCTTTAAAAATAAAATAATATTTTTAACGAATTTTAGTAATTGTATCTGTTCATTGCGACGCTGGCAGTTCCTTTTAGAATTGAGCCCATCGGAAACCAAGAAGTTTTAACTTTGGAATGTCGTTACTGTAGTTTTCGGATTTCTTGTTCTTCTCCTCAAACTTTTTCGCTTGTCCTAACACTTGTTTTGATCTCTCTCCTTTTCATCCTGCAATGTGGGGCTGAGTACTACTGGTTGCATAAAGTGGTTCGCTTTGAAAACATTCATATAACGTTTGTCTCAGACTGCTCGCCGTTATAGGCCATAAGTCAGCTCTCAAGAAGTCGTTAAAGCGCTTCAATGTTTGTTTCAAGTTGGGTCCAATATTCTTTTCTTCCTACATAAAGCTTCTGAATTATTTGGTTGTCAAGTTCACTCGACACGTGAATTATATTGTAACACAATGCACAAGGGTTATTAGGGAATCTCTTTTATTATCAAATCGAGGGATGCGAGGAAGAACCAACACAACACAAAATAAATTGGCAAAATTCACTTGACGCGCGACTGCTACAAATTCACAACCTCCAATATCCCCTCGCAATCAATGTTGCCCCAAGGTCGGACTGTTTCCTTTGCCTGCGAAGTTTTTGCGACGTGCGCATTACGTGGGGATCTATATAAGACTCCCCCGACGTGATCGCTGCAGCGATCAGAAGCAGCCTCCCCTTTGGTTGCCCGGTCCGTCGTCCCGTGCTCTATCTGTCGCACCGGGACTCGACAAGTAACCGTTCATTCAGCTGCACAACTTGTCTGCGTGAATGCAATACGTGCATGTGCAGCGGGAAAAGTTTTGCCATGTCCGAATTTTAATTGTAGATTTGAATTATTAAATTAATGAAAATTAACAATAAAGGAAAATTTAAATAATCATAGAATAGTATAAATATCATCAAGAATATAATGATAAAGAAAAATTTAAATTGAATATAGGGAAAAAATGATATAGAATTTATATTTATAAAAAAAATATTTTATGATTTATAATTATAAATTGAAATAATTAAATTTCCCGAATCTGCATTTAAAATTTTGGATAAGTGTTATGCCGGTATTCGAGCAGTTTGCTTAGGTGACTGCTTGATTACTACACCAGCAAAAAGGTGGTATTAGCTATAAAAACCGGTGGCCTCTTTGTTGAATTCAGGATGCACAGACAAATATTCAATTACAAAGGCAGCTTAAGGTCTTCTAGTATAGAAATCAGTAATCTCAACCCTGCAAGTAATGGTGTCGATTGAAATTAAGGATGTAGAATGTATCACCAAAGTTGCTGAAGAGGAAGCAGCTAAAGAGAAAACTTTCGCTTAGGAAAGCAGCTTCAAAATTAAGATGACACTTTCCAATCAAAGCTGAGTTTCATTCATTCATACAATGATGAAAAGATCTGTGAGGACGCAGCAGTTCATCGCTACAAGGTTTTGATCTTATGGATCCACTAGAGATAATGCAACGCTCAAAAGAGAATTAGACAACAACGCTGGAGTCAGTCAACAGTCAGTCTGATGACGCCATTTGATTAAAGCAGCACGCAATTTCGACCGTGTACATGCCGATACGTGATTAGTGTTAGTTATTAAGTTAAATAAAATTATATACAGTGACGACGCTTGTATCGTATTGTGTGGTACACAAATTGGAGACCCTAACGTCTCATGCCATGGCATCAGAACATTTCACGATGTTCATAGTGTGGACCAAAGTGCAACAGTGATTGACACACTGACGGAGTTGCATAGTATGGTGGCTGTGAAATTACCTCGCGTCGAAGCAGAATTTTGCAATAACAAGATTAAAGACGATGCTACTCGCTACGACAGGGTAATAGCGGAGCTAATCGCCAATATGAAAGTCATAAATATGACAACCTTAAAAAACAACTGCTGTCGTGTTACGACATATTGGAATCGCAGAGTGCACGTAAACTATTCAACGGGTTCGAACTAGGTGATCAACGTCCATCGCAACTCCTTTGCCACAAGCAAAACCTAGCTAGGGCACACATATCCAAAGGAGTCTTGCGTCACATGTGGCTCGACCATCTGCCATCAGGGGTGTGCTCAAAAGTGGCCGCGTCGGTCACCCCAAAAATTAAGCAAGTTGGCACAAGGAGCTGATCAGATTTTCGACAGTTTCAATGACGGCGCCATTTCAGAAATAAACCAAAGTCGACGGGCAGAAACGCGTCATGACGACATATGAAACAAAGATGCATTGAGAGAAGAAATCACAGAACTCCAAAGAACGTTACATCAAACACATGTCCAGCCCGTCAGCGTCAGTAATTTTCGTTGCCATCCCAAATGTAAGTACACGCAAGCAAATCAGTCAAGCGCAACTGTAGGATTAAAGAAGTCTCAGTGAAAAGCCGAATAAACATGTTATTTCCATCGCCGTTTCGATATTCCAGCCAGACAATGTCGACCACACTGCTCCTCTCGAGAGAAGAAGGGAAACGAATGCCATCGCTGATGAAGCAGGTGGGCATTAGCGACGCACTGACAAACCACCTGCTAGTGCACGATAGATATAGCGGGTTAAAATTTTTATTTGACAACGGGGGTGACGCGTCAAGCTACAAATTATTCGCAGCAAACGGCAGTGCAATAAGCACAAACGAGACGAAGAACATAACGCTGTCACTAGGAATACTTAAACTACTGACCATGTCTCGGCCAATTCTAGGCGCCGATGTTCTTAAGCGTTTTGGGATGATTGTAGACCTTTAAAACAAAAAAAAGGTTTTGTCACCCTTCCAGTAGCCCATGGGCCAGTCCACTCCATTTAGCACAAAAGAAGAATGGCACGTGGCACCCATGCGGCAATTATCGCCGATTGAACTCAAAACCTGAACCCGATTAGTACCGAATGCGGAACATCGAAGATATCACTGATATCGCAGCTAACAAGGTAATCTTCTCAAAAGTGGATTTATTGAAAGCGTTCCACCAAACCCCATCGCCGAAGAAGACGTCCCGAAAACTGATGTAGCAACGCCATTTGGATTATATGAATTTACGGCAATCACGTTCGAGTTGAGGAACGCGGCACAGTCTTTCCAAAGACTTATGGACGAAGTTTTAAGAAAACTCGAGGTTTGCACGTGCTATGTACATGACATTCTTGTCGCGTCTAACTGACAAGAGCAACATTTACAACAGCTTCGCATAATTTTTGAAAGACTAAGCATGTATGGAATCGTTTTAAATCCTGAAATGTGTGTTTTTGGCATACCAAGGATCGAGTATCTAGGACATATAATAAACAAGAAAGGAATCTTACCACTCCCACCGCGAGTAACTGCAATCCGCATATATCCGAAACCCGTAGACGTACTGCAACTTCGAATGTTTTTGGGAACATTAAACTTCTATCAACGTTTTGTAAAAAACGAAGCGCAAATTCAAGCCCTTCTACTTAAAATTTTGTCGCACACTAAAAACAATGATAAGTGACCGATTCAATGGACCCCAGAAACTGACAAAGCACTCGTGGACTGCAAGAACTGTTTGGCAGATGCAGCTTTACTCGTTCACTATCAGCAAGGAAAACCTATGAGGCTGGTATTAGACGCATCTGACAGCACCATTGGGGCCATCCTGGAACAACGCCAAAATTACCAATGGCTCCTATTGGCTTTCTATCATAGAAAACTATCACCCCCCAGAAAAGAGATACAGCGCGTATGACCGCGAATCGTTGGTCATATACAGCAGTATTTGTCATTTTCGCCACGCGCTAGTAGGCACCAACTTTATAGTATACACGGATCACAAACCGCTCGTCTATGCGTTCTCACGAAAACCCAACAAGGCATCTCAGTTCTCAACGGACATTAAACACATTGCTAATAGTAAAAACGGTACTGCAGACACCTTGTCATGCCTCGGGACCATATCAATGCCCGTGTCCGTCGGAGTTGACAAATTAATACATCATCAAAACTCAGACAAATAGCTCCAAGCCCTATTAAGGAACAACACGTCATCTCTTCAATGAAAAATCATTGTCTTCAATGGTGGATCTGAGCTATACTGCGATACATTGACAGTAAGAACTCGCTCTTTCGTACCAGTTTCCCTGCGAAAAAAAAAACATTCAATGCGTTCCATCAGCGATCACACCCTAGCGGCCACGCGTTTTCCGAAGTTTCGTCTGGCCCTGCATGCGTAAAGATACACACGAATGGGCACAAAACTGCATCCCGTGCCAGCGCTTCAAAGTAGCCGACATCAAAGAAATTCACTCCAGCATTTTGCAGTTCCAGCTGAAAGGTTTCAGCACATTCAACTTGATATAGCAGGACCACTTACTCCTTGCCAGGGATTCAAATACGTCCTCACTATCATGGATCGATTTTAACGTTGGCCCGAGGCAGTTTTGCTTAGCGATCAAACGGCTGAATCAGTCGCCAAGGCGTTTTTCAACAATTGGGTGGCACAGTTTGGAGCCCCACAGACCGTAACTACGGACTAAGGCACACTGTTTGAGTCGTCATTTTTCAAAGCATTAGCTAACCTCATCAGCTGCGAACGGACCCGAACATCACCATACCACCCCTCGTCTACTGGGGCGATTGAACAATGGTATCGATCCTTGAATCAAGCTATCATGTGCTATGAAAAGAATTCAGCCTGGTATATGGGACAACACTTACGCTTCCAGGTGAATTTTTCATTCCCAACAACGAAACAATAAGTCCTCACACGTTTTTAAATGACCTCCGTCAAACGATGCTAGAACTTCGCAAACATCCAACCACAGAAATTCACCAACATTCCGCCAAGAAGCTTAAGCAATTGCCCACACGTGTTCCTTCGAGTGGACGCCATACGCAGAGCTCTATTACAACCATTTATTTTATAAAATACTAAATAGATTATCAGAAGTACTATACGAAATTCACGTAAACGGGCGCTCAATAAATGTCTCCATCGAGAGATTGAAGCTTGCGTTCCTCGAAAAACTCCTAAGTCAATCACAGCATCCGAACTGTGAATTCTGGTCCACCGTGCCGCAATTGCCCAAGCCCTGGATACCAATCAATCCACCGCCACCAGGCATCATGCGCACATATCCACCAGCTAAACGTCATATCGTGAACGACGTGACTCAAGAGGGAGTACTACGGGGACGCAGCAGCTCACCGCTACAAGGTTTCGATGTTATGGACTCATCGCCAGAGATGATGCAACGCTCAAAAGAGAATTAGACAACAACGCAGGAGTTGAGAAGTAACAGTTAGTCTGACGACGCCATTCGATTAAAACAACACGCAATTTAGACCGTGTACATGCCAATTATTGTTAGTTATAAAGTTAAATAAAGTTATATACAGTGACGACGCTTGTATTGTATTGTGTGATACCCACAGATCAAAGGGGTCTATTAGAAGACTCTGATTGGACTGTTATTAGACTCTGATTGGACTGTTATAAGACTCTGATTGGACTGTTATAAGACATGGATTAGACCATTGAATGAATGTCAGATCTGGTATAATCAGAGATCTAGCACAATGGGAAGGTTGAGTTTAGGTCTGTACAGGAAGCCTTAGACGTACACTATATATTGAATCCAAGAATTTATCAACCTGCTAAAGTAACGGGAGTCGACATTTTCATTTTGAAACTGGTTAGAAAGCATATTGAAAATTCTGTAACTGTGAGCGAAAACTGCTGGACTTTGTAGTCGTTCCACCCTACCGACAGGTACATTGATACTTGTCTCACCGCTAACATCACTCTTCCAAAAGTACTCGTGTATTTGGACATGAAGTATATTTTTGATTCTGATAGTGTTCCGACTATATACTATTCGGGCCACCGATTAAAAATAAAACATCCTTCGAACCAGAGCTGCAGAACTGCATTTGCTAGGTTTATTGAAGTGTGTCAGGCTGGGATGGAGCAATCTAGGTATTGACGACTGAATGACAATGGTTAAATAATTCGTGGTCATTCCTAATTTGTATGTTTACCTAATATGTTTTTTTTATTATTAATAGCTCTTATGTTTTTTATGTAATTTTTAATAGAGATGGTTGCTTCTTCCTCCGTTTTTACAATTAATTAAAAACATGTTATAATTCTAATTTTATGAAGATGCAAAATAGTTTTCTTTCTTTATTTTTATTGAAATTTTTGATTGCCATATTGTTTAAATTAAAGTTCCAAGTGCGCCATGAGGGTTTTGATTATTTTATTCTTTTGAAACATGCTTTATATTCTAGTCAATTAAATAGTGATTGACGAAATTAAGCAAATGAACAAATCCTTCAATAAACACTTCGATTATGAGCTTTGCCAAGATATCCCTTTGCAGACCCTTAAAGAAATGAAATAAATTTGGTGTTGCCTTAATGTTGACCTCAATCGATAAAATTGAAACTAAATTAATGTACCATGAAGTTTTTGAAATTAACTCAACGATTCATCATCGCATTTAGAATGAGTGTTTTATTGTTGGAAATGTTTCATTTTCAGTTTGTTTAAATTGGCGTCTAAAATGTTATCCATGCAAATTTGGGTGATTTCCTGAATTGTTAACTAAACAGAAAACAACAGTTTACGTTACAGCCTTGCAGTTAAAAATAAGTCTATTAATTTAATGTAAAACATATAGTCTTAGATCCAAAAGTTCCAAACATACTTAAAATCAAAAAAATAAATAGTTCAGACGAGCATTTATTTCTAAGACTTATAAAAATTGAAGCATCTAATCTCAATTAAAAGATATAGATCACTTCATCCGTTTAACAATAGAACTAGGTACCCAGCAAATAAACTAAATAACAATAAAAATCAAATTCTTTCTCAGGGATCAATACTAGGAAACAATAATAAATTTCGTAATTAAAATGCCTATTAAACAACTCCTTTGAAATTCACTTACGCTATAAAGTGATCGATAACGTCCCCGACGCGGCGCGGCGGTTCCAACCAAACATTACATACTCGTAAACCTTAAACAAACAAAAATCTCCATGTATCGATCAACGATGATGCACAACGCGATGATGTCTATTGGGAAACGAGTAATGGATATCGAATGGAGAACGATAAACTTTAACGAGGCTTATAAACCACAAAACTATTTGGAATTTAACCGAAATTGTTGGACTCGTGGGAGAATTTCAAATCTTGATCTGTGATAATGTTTCAATTCTTTCCTGAATCATTTATAGGCTGACCAAATAATTGATTTTCGGTTGGAATTAAATGGGTCTATAAAATTAGGTACTGAGATTTGAATTTATTCATATCATTTTCGCCTAGGAAACAATTAATTGGTAGTTTCGATACGGTCTCGATAAAACATAAAACGACATGTGTCCTGCTGACTCACTACACATTGGAACGTCCACTTCTGAAAACCCCTCGCTATAATTCATTTCGAAAATTTGAGTAATTTCACATGAACTCATAAATTTTACCACACATGCCCGAAAATCTTTAAAAGTGTTTACATATTCCATTAGAGTTGCTGGAGATTGCACCATTTACATTACCTTATTGGAACTACCAACTTTAATTGAAAGGCCGCGAACAAAGGAACAATAGTCATCCCAATGAACTGTGCTCGCGGTAGCAAGCGACTCAGCAATCATCCTAGCTCCCACAAGAAGTTTTCCTTATAAAACTCAACTCGTTTCCTACTCATATCGGAGGCTGGCTCATACGAGTAAGTGCCGCAACTTAGAGCACATAATTTATGACTGAACAGTCGTAACACATAGTCAATTTGTATTGTTTATTGTCAACAACTCTGGACTAGTGTTTTGATTTATAGCCGATCGTTTTCGATATAATTGACGCTTGGTTTGGTCATTGGGAGCCTCCACACAACCACCAACGTTCGAATTTTGTCACACTGGTATAAACTATGTATTTTGAATCGCTAACTTGCTAGGAAAGGGCTCGCAGTTCATAAGTGTTCGCTTCGGGAGATTTATCATATTCAATTCAATGCAGCTTCATATGTTGTTAACAATTCCTAGATCAAAGATAGTTTACTCAATGTGCAAAACGGATAGATTTTATGAATTCAGTGGCACAGATAAGGAATACGTGGCAAAGGGTGAAGGTAACGAGAATCTTAATAACTGAACATGTAACATACATATGTACATATAAACTATCGCTTGTCAGATGTATGGCCTTAACAGTACTTCTTATTAACTTGAAATTAAAGAATTCCCTTAATATTCTGATTTGTTCCAGTAAATAATAAATATAAAAGGCCTTGTCCTCAATGTTTAATTTAATTTTCTTTTTTACTAGCCAGCAGGAAAAGACACGCAAAAAAGATAAGGAGCAATAGCTTAGCTTTTCAAATAAGGAAAAGAAGCCATATACGAGGAGTGACAATTAAGTAATGAGACTGATTCCATGAAAACCGTATATTTACAGATTATTCTACAACTCTACCATCCCCTTCAAAGTAGTCCTCTTGGGCAGCTATACAACGATCCCAGCGCGTTTTCCATGCTTTGTAACATTTCTGGAACGCCTCAACTGGGATGTCCGTGAGTACCCTCGTCAAAACGGGTTCCTTAGACTATAGATTTTGTTCTAGGGAACAAAATAAGGTCACAGGGTGACATATCGGGCAAATAAGGCGGCTGTTGCAACACGGTGATCCCTTTAGAGGCCAAATACTGGAACAAGCTCAGGGCGGTGTGGTGTTGTTCTTTAGAACCATCTTCGGGAACAACTTTTTCATCCCAAAATCGTCGGTTAAAATTTTTCTGACTGTTTCACGGTTCATACCCAGTTTCGAGGCCAACTTTCGAACTGTTAAACACCGATCTTCACGGATTAGCGTGCGCACACGCTGCGCATTTGAATTAATCCGCACCTCGACTGGTCTTCCGCTCCGTGCATCATCTTCTACGCTTTCACGCCCCTCCTTAAACTCTTTTGCTATCGAAACACCTGGGCACGACTAAGAGCACTATCACCATGCGATTTTACCATTTTAGCGTACGTTTCCGAAGCCGTTTCGCATAATCTGGCGTAAAATTTTATCGCGACGCGTTGCTCTTGATTTCGTTTTTCTATTTTCGTGATCAGCACCACCAACACATGTCTACTCAACACGACACAGCAGGCGAACTAAACAAGCTAGAGCGATGGTAAATATATCAATGGAGAGGGGACGGATGCCGGGAAAAGGGAAGGGAATATTAAGGTCGCAAATTTATCACAAGCGCATAATAAAATTAGTCTCATTACTTAATTTTCACCCCTCGTAAACAAGCCAATAGAGAGGAATATGCTCCTATCAGAAGGGGTTGTACTAAACCTATGAAATGCAGGCATTTCTCTTCTGCAACTTGTAACTAAATGGTATTAAATGGCCTTGGGGTCCCACATAGGATCTACTGGTTCCCCAACGATGGGACATTAAATGCGGATAAATGCCTAATAACTGCAAATACATCCACAGCTCTGCTACCAAACTCTATTTACACCTGCATGAGGTGGGCGCTGAAAACGTTTACTTTTCATAATGGGCTGATGTGAGGGGGAGAGGACGAGCATTCCGTGCCTGATAATGGAATCGAAAATAATAACCATGACGCCAGAATGGAAGTTCGGCCATAAGCTAGATCCACAGCACATTGGTTTTTTTTGTGATTGGGAGGTCAAGGTCATTTACGCATTGAGTTTGGGACTCCCATGCTCGCAAGCAGCTAGAATATCCACAAAATACATCCCCTGTCAAACCCGAGAATTCAGCCTGGAACAGTTTGATACATTACTTCGGGCCAAGTCTCGTTTTGTTACGCCGTGAGGCGCCATTAAGCTGGGGATCCCTCTTCTAGCGAGAGAGATAGAAGAGTTAACAGACAAGCGAGTTCCCAGCCCCGACGACCCCGGGTTCTGTGAGTTTCCTTTATACTTTAGGACTGCTCGAGCTAAATGTGCCACATGGTTCCATTTCAAGCGATTCACTCATCACTATGACTTTCTCGTTTCCCTATAGAGGTCCTGTCGCAGCTTTTCCCATTTTTTGCACGCAAAAAATGTGTGGTAGGTATCGTTTTCCTCTCCTAGGCAAAAATTGCAATTGGGGGACCGTGACTTACCAACCTTGTGCAGGTAAGACTGAAAACGCCCATGGGTCAGCTGTGACCGCTGTCTCTCTCGTGGGTTCATTTCGATGCAGGTAAATAGCGCGGCGCTCTTGAACAAGGAGGGCACCAGGTATCACGCCTGAAATAACTCTCACCGCTGAATCAGAGGCTGTCGGATATGAAGATCCCATACTCAGCGCTCCTCTTCCCTGTACCTGTACCAAGCGTTTTCGGTATACCTCCTTACTGAGAACGTCGCTCCTAATTTCTGCTCCATACATTAGCACTGACCCTACTGCACTCATCAAGAGGCGTCTTCTTGAAGGGTTGGAGTCCCCTACATTGGTCATAAGTCGACTCAGAGCCGATACTCCCAAAGCAGTCCTCTCAGCCGTTGTCCTGATTTGCTCAAAGAAACTTACCTTCGAAGAACTTCACCACTGGCTTTAATTTGATTAGTGTGACTACCAAAATGATCATCCCTACTCTGGGGATTCTCTTTTATATCAAAATGATCACTTCGGTTTTCTCCAGTGCTAGACTAGATCAACGAGCATTCATCCAGTCTCTCGCTCGGCGAATCAGCATACCTAGCTTGAATTGCACTTGTTCAACGGTGTGTCCATTAACCAGGACCACAAATCATCCACATAGTCGATCAAGCGCGACTGATCTGGCATCTCCAGCCTCAGTAGCCCATCGTAAGACACGTTTTACAGCTCTAAACCAAGGATAGATTCCTAGGCAATACCCAATGTAACTGCCATCCTTCTTTGATCCCATTTCATGTCATAAAGCAGGCTTCAGTTCTTCAAGTAGTCCGGGTTGAGTATTCTGGAACTTGTATAGGAGTTTCCAGCGTATCCAACATATCTAGTGGAGTTGAAGGCGTTCGTCGAATTTCACAAACAGGATGATCCGTCGCTTGATATGGCTCTATTCATCTGCCTTTTAAACCGCGCTCAACACCCTGCAGTCGCATTAATGGTGGAGCATCCTACTCTGAAGCCGTACTGCCGAGGAGATAGGTCCTCGTCAGCATATATCGCCTCAGTGAGCTTTCACTAGATGAGTTTCTCTAGCACTTTCCCCACAGTTTCTGGCATGCATAGTGGGCCGCAAGCAGACGACGATCTTGAATTTCCCTTCTTTCTGTTGATCAGTACGAGCCACATCACCTTCCATCGTACCGGGAAAACTACGTCCCAAAGGCAAGCGTTGAACGCGCTGAATAGCAAGTCTGGACAATTGTGGTAGAAAAGTTGCAACATCTCAGCTGGAACACCATCTGAACTCGGAGCCTTCTCCGCTTTCAGTAAAAGGACTGCCTCTTCTAGTTCCACTTGTGGGAAGAGTGGACACTTGATTGCTGTTTCACTGTGGACAGCGTCAACACGGGCGGGGAAGAGTGCCTGCACTATCTCATCTATCTTTTCCGCATCATATACGCATGTCGTCCGTAGGGCACTAAGCTTCTACATAACTGCCTTGTAGCCAAAGCCCCACGGATCCTTGTTCACATTATCCTCTAGATCTTGGCCGTAGCGAGTCTTGCTGTCGTAAATCTATTTGCGTAGGCATCTCCTTGTTGACTTATATGCTGCTACTCAGTTGCATGCCCCGTTACGGTTCCACCCCCCGTTGAGACTCACGCCGAAGCTTGTGACGCTCCCTTCACTTTTTGGCGATTTTAGTCGAACACCAGTACACTGAAAGCTTGCCGTGCCGGGGTTTTCAACGTGGCATAGAAGCATTGCAAGCAATCGTGATGATTTGCATCGTTGAGCTCACCACGTCTCAAGCCGCCAGCTCTTCCGTCCGTGAGCACCTCGACGAATCTCTTAACGTCCATTTTTCCGATGTTACACCCAATTGTAGAAGTTCAAGAGCATGGACGTTGGGAGACAACATCACTGATCTCAAGCAGAATGCACTGATGGTCACTGGCTGAGTAGTCCTCTAGTACTCTCCAATGGTATATCCTCTGTACTAAGGTGAATATCACGTCCGGTATGACTCCTTCGCAGCCAATACACTGAAAAACTCGGGTATTTCTGGTAATTAGTACGACAAACACCGTCCTGGCCACCATTTAAAGGATTCGTTTTCAGCTTGGATCTGTTTGAGGCATGCCCCATTTGATTGCTTTAGAGTTGAAGTCTCCCTTAAGAGTATGTTGCCATCTGCGTTCAAGATAGCGCCCTGCAAAGCATTAGGCTTTACTTAGAAAGATGATATCGGTTCGTTCGGCGTTAGGTACACACTAAAGAAGGTGATCCCTGAGCACCGAACCCTCACAAAACCATTCCCATGTCCGCAGCTCTTCGCCTGGAGATCACTATACCAGACCAAGATGGTGGCAGTACCATTTCGTTATATTATATATATTATAGGTATAATTTTTTTCATTAGAATGTATGCTGTACATAGGCCTTATAATATAGTAGGTGTTCTGACAAAGTCATTTCACCATCGTTTGAACATTACTTAAAACTATGCGTGGTATCGTATTTCTATGTGAATATTACAATTAGCTAGAGGGATATTTTGGCAAAAACCTCTACTGAACGTATTACTAGCTTAACGTAACTTAACTATTTACTTATAACTAGCTATAATCTATGAAACTAGGTTACGGCCAAAGAGATAGGTGGTAGCAACTGCTGGTTTTCAGTTCACCAGGGCACGGATTAGCGGATGGGCAAGTTATTTGCTTTTGCGATTAATTTATCATGGTGTGATGCAGTGATCTTATAAATTGGACTAACGCCAGCAAGGCTGTGTAGTTTTTTAGAAGAGAAGTTAAACGGTTTATTAAGTACCATTTTCTGGTATCTATTTTGCGAAATCTGAAGCTTTGTTACTAGATATTTAGCACATTGGATCCGGGTAGGTGAACCGTATAGGAGGATCGATTGAACTGTCATTTTGACGATGAGGACTTTGTTTCTGGTGTTGAGACTCGAACTACGATTAAAAAGGGGGTAAAGCGAGAGCACGGCCTTAAACGCTTTGACTTCAGAAGGTTAGTTTTTTGTCGAATATAAGTCCAAAATAATTAATATCCTCACTACGAGGAATAATTTGCCCTAAAAAATGTATTGGTCGCTTGGGTAGATGAGCAGGCTTACGCTTCCTGGTGAAGAGTATTGACTTCGTTTTTGCAACATTAATTTTAATTTTCTGTCTATGGTAGTATTGATAAGTAAACTCTAACGCCGTTTCAAGGCTGCTAATAATGGAAGTTGGATCTGCGCCTATACTGTATATGCAAATGTCGTCTGCAAAAGCTGCAACTTGGCAGTTTGGTAAAGAAGGGAAGTCAGACGTATAGATGTTATATAGTGATGGGCTTAGGCATGAGCCTTGCGAAACACCGGCAGTTATACTTTTCACTGGGGAAATGCTTCCCCTATTTTAACATGGAACTTGCTGTCAGTTAAAAATGTTTGTAAAAGGTTCAAAAAGTATGGTGGTGTGTTATATTTCTGAAGTTTATAGACCAAAGCATCATGCCAGGCTTTTTCTATGTCCAGCGTCACCTAACCTACAGGCAATTTATTGTACATCACTACTTTGCCGAAATGGAAATCAGGTAGGATATTATTGTTAGCCATTAAAGCATTTAATCTTTTTAGGACTGCTCTTTCAAAGAGCTTACCTAAATCTGGTAGTAAGCTAATGGGCCTGTAGTTGTCGGGAGAGTGCAGATCTTTTCCAGGCTTCAGGATAGGTATAACTAGAGCTTGTTTCTAGATGGATGGAAAGAAGGAGAGCCTAAGGCAAGCGTTGAACAGGAGGCATATGAAGACTTTTCCATTTTTGGGTAAATTTTTAAGAACTATCTTCGGCAGACCATCGAAAGCTGGAGCTTTGTCGTTTGGAACTTTTTTGAGTAAACCTATTTACTCCCTGGTTTTTATTAATGCATCAGGAGGTAAAGATGTTTGGCTAGGTGGTTGTTCCAAAGCTTTAGCTACCATCATTTCTGCTAGATTGTTGCAGAACCTATTGGAGATATTAAGGAACTGATTAACTTTATCTGCAAATATATCTGTTTTTCCTTGATTGGGGTAAATATGCTCTTTGTTGTTATTTGGTATCCAATATGGTAATGCATGATACTTTCGCTTAAAAATTCTATTTTAAAACCAGACTTTCCGCGAGTTTTAGTCTAGATTTGATAGCATGTTGTTCCATCGGAGATTCCGGAGCTCCTTAATTTTGTTCTTAACTGCTAGAGTGAGATATTAACACCAATTTTGAAAGACCTAGTACGGGTATTTTACCATTTACACCGCAAAGAATCTCGCTTTCTGATTAGATTGTAGGCTTCTTCATCAAATTCTAAATTATAGGAGTTGGTTCCACTCTGGATCTGGTTCTTAGTGACCAAAATATTACTCCCTCCGAGCTGAGTATCTTGCAATCCTTCTCGTCTCTTCATCTACCTGTACTATTTTCCTTAGAAACGACGAGAAATAATAGTAATGCACCAAAACATTTAGGATTTTCCGACAAGAGGTGTTATTTTGATATTAAAAGAAGAGTACCATTTTTTAATATCAATGATCGGATATTTATTTCATTATATAGAAAGAAGTATGCCGTTAAGACTAAAAATCAACATTAGGCAAATGACCTTCACGACCACGCTTACAGGACCATATCCTTTTCATGAAATTTTACATAACCAAATCGCAAAGTGGCTGCCCTATGAAATTTTCCATAACCAAATCGCAAAGTGGCTGCCCTATGTCTTCGATAGCCTCACGAATTCTATCTTTCAGGTCTTCAATTGACACTGGACTATTAGCGTAGACCTTCTCTTTCACGTGGAAGAAGTCGCAAGGTGTTAAATCACAAGATCTATTCAAAATAACACCTCTTGTTGGAAAGCCCTATACTACTGCTATAAAAAAGCAAAATGGTCTGAATTCCATTTTATTTAGAATACCATAATGCGGAACTCTTATCACGGTGTTGCTTACTTAGCAGCATACAGTCAGCTTTCATGTCCCTCACAAACGCTCAAATACGAGTAGATGGTTGAACTGCGGTGTTGGTCCAGTTGAAGGATGCGGGTCATCGAAGATCTGATTTTGCCTTGACAAGAGCTTTCTAGAAAACTTAACGTTTCCCGGATTCCAAGACTTGCCTTAGATCCGCTCTTGGATCAACATTTTTGCAAAGAATACAGTGTGCCTCTTTTATACTTTCTTTTCGTTGTAACATAGATAACTTATATCGGGCCTTTTGCATACTTGTTTGGTGTGACCATAGCCAAGGCATTTGAAACATTGAAGAGGCGCTGTTTTTTGCCCTCTTCTGCAGATAAGCCACCATATTCTTACTTTGCCCTTATTCAGAAATTGTTTGGCGTCCTTTTGGTCAAGTCAGTGATGGCCATGCGTTGTCCCCTATGGTTTCCTGGTGTCAGCCTCACTTTCATCTTGCTCATGCTGAGGAACTCCCTTTTGATGGCCTCTTCTACCTCGCCTAAGTCCATGGTACATTCAATGTCTCTTATTTCGACCGTTACCATTAACTCAAGTGAGGCTATAGATACGCATTTCCCGAGGACTATCTTCACTGCGTCACATAATGCTTCTTTATTGTAGCTCTGCTCCGAGTTTGACCAATATGTGCCCCGACCGCGCTGGATGCACTGCTTTAATGGCAATGTTGGTGTCTTTGGGCCATACATTTCCCCTGGTATCCTGCAGCACTTCTACATAGGATCAACCATGTTGGGGTCGTATGAACAGCACCTGCTGCCAGGACTTTTGTCGGGGTTTCTTTCTCTCCTCTTTTGCATCGGGTCTTTTTTCTTGTTGGTCATCTGTGTAAAGTTAATTTTCTGGCACTTTTTGAAAGAATTTCTTTGCGGCTTTCTTCATTCCTGTTATCAGCACTGTCTGGAATCCCTGATCTGGAATTCCACGCCCATCAAGTGCCTCTTCCTTCGTCCTTCCATCCCGATTTCCTTTGATTGGGCTAGGTGCCATTTTTTTTGTTGATGTTTGATGTTGAAGCTACCTGGATGGCTCCTTTAGGCTTAGCACTTAGCGCTTCTTTAGCCTTCTACTGTTCTTCAGCCTTTAGCTAGCTCCTCCGCTAATGCTCTATGTGGTCTAGGAGCTTCTCTAGTTCGAACAACCCATTCTTTACTCCTTTACTGATTTTTGGCGAGTCGCATGCAGATTTTATTCGTTTTAGAACATCACTTGCTTTCCGAATTAGCCATTCTTTCTCATGTCACTCGACGGCAGTTGTACTTTGCGACCACTTTTGCTTAGGAGAATTCATTGGCTTCCGTTTCCGAGTACAGTATTTCTGCCACATTCTTGACGGTGGCGGTGGATCACACAATGGCGATTTATTTGTCTAGTCTCTTCTTTCTTTTCCTACCGTTTTCCTACCGTCATTACTCTCTACCGTCATTACTGTTGGCCAGCAATGATTCTGAGGTTGTATTTCAATCATCACCTGGGCCCTCATCTTCTCGTCGAGGTGCTATATCGAAAAATGGGCCCCCTTCACCCAACAGTCTTGTATTGGATATTCAATCAACGTCAGTAGCTGATGTTTCTAATTCCGCTGAAACTCTGCCAGCACCACAAATAGTTCCATCTCTTCATGTCATGGCGCCGCCGATGCAAATATTTATATCTCTCCTAGCTTATGAGACATCGACGAATCACATCTGTGATTACGTCTCAACGAAATTTAGACCTTCAGTAAAGATCATCAGCTGCCACAAAATGATAAAAGACAACATTGAGGGAAGAGTTATAGCTTTCTTTAAGCTTACTGTACCATCAAACTGCAGCAAAGTTTGTCAACCAGAATACTGGCCTAATTTATTAAACCTTTCAAGGCAACCAAAAGAAGAAATTTTCGCCGTGTGGTGAGCTCTATTCCGAGACTTTAACAACCGGTCACCCTAAAACTTCTTCAAATATTAATTCTAAATTTTGATATTCGAAACACTTCTCATAGCTTCAATCTTTACTATCAAAATGTACGTGGTATGCGAACCAATCTGGAAGCTATTAAAATTGCCTCTTCCATTTCCGGCGATGATTTTATTTGTTTATCAGAAACCTGGCTGACTCCTGATATCGTCAGCAGAGAAATTTTTCCACTATATGCTGTCTACCGAAATGATAGAGATCGTTTGGTTTCAGGTAAATCTGACGGTGATGGTGTACTCATTGCTACTCATAAAGCCTTGGACAGCATACTCTGCTCTGACTTTTCCCCGTCACTTCCAGTAGAATGCATCACTGTCAATTAATATCTCTCAAGCCGTGAGTTTAGTATTGCTTTGCGAGTATATCCCTTGCAATGCTCCTTTCCGCGTTTACAACCGTTTTTTTCTGAATTATCTTCCTATTTCTGTACCTCTATACACTATTTTAATCTGTGGTGGCTTTAACATGCCTTGCCTAAAGTGAGACTCAAGCTCTTGTACCCTCTCATCCTTCAATGATCTCTCTATCCTGTTTTCTTCTTTTTTATCGCTTTGCTACCTATCGCAATTAAACATAATCCCAAACGCGAACAATCAACTTCTCGATTTCATCCTTACTACCAATCCTGCCTCTATCTCCTCGATCACAAAATTCCCCTCCGAATATGTAAAACCTGATCCTCATCGTCCTCCGCTTGAGGCTCGTTTATCTTTTCTCGCACCTAAGTCCAAACGCACTCCTTTTTCCCCAAGATTTAATTTCCGCAAAGCCAACTATGCAGCCATTCAGCTTGAGCTGGATAATATCGACTGGAATCCAATGCTACAGAAGCTCGATGTCAATTCAGCGCTATCAACTTTCTATGAGAATTTCAGTAGCATAATTACAAACCATGTGCCTATCTGCCGTTCCCCTCGAAAAAGGAGCTGTTTTTCGCTGAAGTCTCAGACGCTCTTTATTTGAAGGACCAGGCTCGCAAAAAATTTCAGTATTCCAACTCTAACACTGACTTCACCAACTACCGACTGTTTCGTAAAGAAGCCAAAAAAGTGGTTAAGAACGCAATGCGATCTTATTATTATATGATTGAAACATCACTGCAATCTAATAGTCCTACGCCCTTTTTGGACATACATACATTCTCTGAAAACTACATCTCATAACTCTAACATCTTCTCATGGCGTAACTGCCAAGCTTCTGATGGGCAAGCTATCTATGACCTTTTCGCTCAATTTTTTCCTTCACATTTAAGGTTTCGAAGCCCACTATACACTCATTGTGTCCTTCTCCTTCCCCTATTATGCATTCTATCGTGACCTCTCTATTGGAAATTGAAAATGTACTGCTTACTTTTGTCATTAATGGTGGTCAGGGTCCTGATGGAATACCAAATCTGTTCATAAAGTCATAAATTCATCATTACCCCACTATCAATTATTTTCAATATTAGCCTTTCTCCCTCCTGCTTTTCCGATGTCCGGAAGCATGCTAACATATTTCCGATCCATAAGTCCGGAGTTCGTAGTGAAATCTCAAACTATCGTCAAATTCTTTTGCTGTCTTGTTTTAGTAAGCCCATTGAGCGAATTGTGCATAACAGAATGTACGATGACATCAGTATCCTGTTTGCAAATGAACAACATGGCTTCATTTAAGGTCGTTCAACAGTAACTAATTTGTTAGAACTTACGAATGCCATCTCTCTTACTTACGACAAGAGCCAACAAATTGATGTCAAATACACGGATTTTGCTACAGCCTTTGACAGTGTTGATCACGGCCGTTTGGCTAACAAACTTCGATCTCTCCGCATTTCCGACTCAATCCTCTTTTGGATATTATCCTTCTTCACCGTTACATGAAATAATTTTTTTTCGTTGGATTCATTTAGCCCAAAATCTGTGTTCCTTAAGGATCAATTTTAGGCCCTTTGCTATTCAACATTTTCATTAATGATCTTCCCCAAAGCCTGTCCTCTAATTGTCTTCTTTACGCTGATGATTTAAAAATTCATCGTTCCATTAACTACAGCAAAGACTGCTCATACTTGAAAATGATCTTCACAATCTCAAATATTTTTATCAAGATAATTTACTTCCTCTTAACATTTCAAAATGTTGTCACATAGAATTCACCAAAAACATTTATCCAGTTTTATATGAATACCGGATTAATGGATCGCTGCTCGCACTTGCGGATAAATTTAAAGATTTGGGAATAGTATTTGACCCAGGTTTAAAATTTAACATCCATATTTCATGCATAACCACTAGAGCTTCACGTGTCGCTGGTTTTATTTTACGATCCTCCTGCAAGTCTTTTAACATTTCAACCAGCGTCCATCTATTTGTACTTCTAGCCCAGTCACTCCTTGGGTATGCATCTCAAGTGTGGTCTCCTCACTATACCAATCTATCGGATGCAGTTGAAACTATACAGCGTAAATTCACACGTTATCTATTTTACAAATATAACCTCCCTTACAGCTCCTGCGATGAGCACTTACAGATCCTCAACATTCCATCACTCATAAAAAAGAGAGAATTCTTAGACCTGTGCTGCTTATTTAAATTATATTACGGTATTCTTTCATCCAACCTTCGAGGAAGGCTTTATATACGTCCCACCTCAAGAACGCGTTATTCATTGTGCCCTTGCTCGTACCGATATTTATTTTTATTCATTTTTAGTACGAGTATCACGTCGTTACAATGAGCTCCAACTGGGTCCCCTGACACATTTCTTAAATAAAAGCATTTAAGGAATGCATATTGGATGAAATTCTCCTTAGCTCCCAATAGTTTATTAGTATTTTATATTCTTGTTTTTTTTTTCTTATTTCAAATTGCTCACATTGTTTTTTCGCTTGCATTATATTATATTTCATTACCTATTTTGTAATTGGATTCATGGATCTGTAAAATAGTGTAAATAAATAAAATAAATAAATTGCTAGGTGGACTTCAGAATGGTTCGTTATTATTTCGGAACTTTAGACCCTTGCTTCGATCACTTTGGTAGCGATCGCAGCAGTAACCATCGAGGTCTCGATGTTATTTCCCCACCGCGTCCTGCAGGGTTTCCCACTCTTCCTGTTCAGAACGTTCTGGCGCTCGCATCATTTTTTTGGTTCACCTGAACGCTGGAGGAAGCTCAGTGTAGACAAAACTGTCTATTAATTTCCATTTTTTTCCTCGTCGTCGTTGTTATTTTTGCTTTTTTTTTAATTTCTTTGATGTGTTTTAAGAATTTTTAATTGAAGTTGCTTCAGTTTATTGGGTTCTCCCTCGGAGCTGCTATCTCCATTCATGTGTGTAGTCGCCTTTTTGGTCCCATATTTATCTTTGCAGAGCAAGGAGGCCATGCGAGAGTTGGCACAAACCCTTCTAGGAACAAGTGATAAGAGCTACGCCAGCACTAATTGGGTGTCCTTAATCCAATGGTGCGAACTTCAAACATACACAGAAACCTGCCAACGTTCTACCGAGACAGAGACGATATGATAGTTGTATTGGAGCCGCTCATGAACGACTGTCACTTCGGCGCTACCGTGCAAAGCAAATTAGTCCAAACCATAATATCCGCCATCCGAAAGTATCAGGGTTGTTACCTGTCATTCCAGGAGGAACCTCACGTTGGCTTCCATATCCTCGAGTCCATGGGAGCGGGGCTCTCCAAAGAATGCTAGCCTCCAAGAGTACTCCTGTCGACCGTCTTTCTCGTGCGATGATTTCCTCCACGAGATTGGATGCTACCTAAGCGCCACAAATAAAGCCTTTTACTACATAGTTCCCATTCTAAGGTCCAGAAATTTGCACAGGCAAAATAAACTTCATATTTACAAATCATTAGTCAAACCTTTGCAGTTGCATAGAAGTGAAACATGGATCCTGACGAAGGAATCCAAAAAGGCAATAGACATATTTGAACACAAAGTTCTCTGGAAAATCCACGGCCCACTGAAAAAACGAACAGAGTGGGGACTACGTTACAACGAAGAGTTGTATCAGCTTTTTGATGAACCACCTGTATCCGCTTACGTCAAGTTACACAATTGGAATGGGCGAAAAGGCACCATGTAGAAAGAATAGAGCAAAATCGGCTAACCAAAAGAACATTGAAAGGAAGAGCACAAGGTAGACGTCCAGCAAGAAGAGCGAGGACTCGATGGGAAGACACGAATAAAGCTGAGATTAGATCTTTTTTGGGAGTAATCAACTGATGAACGAGGTCATAGAACCGTGGTGATTGGAACAGGTTAGCATTCCCGAAAAACCCGCTAAATACGGCATCCAAATCATGCGATGCTGAGCCCTACATAGGAAAAGGCCTTGCAATCCTGATAACTCAACGAATTACTACCTAACTGAGCTTACAAAGACAATTCATGATACGGGACAAAATGGCACATTTGACAATTGGTTTACCTAACTTTCTTTAGTACAAAAAATTAAAACAGATTACGTTTTGACAATGGTTGGCACATTGAACAAATAAATAAACCAGGAATACCGACAAGTTTTTCGAAAAGTGCCAAAGTTGGATAAATTAAATTTGCATCCCTATGCTGACAATATGGTGCTGATATATCATCGTCTTAAGCGAAATAAGGTAGTGATACTGATTTCTAGCTTGCATTCAAGAGATGAATTTTAGAAAATTTTGAAAAGCCACTGTACAACTTAGATAGACTTTTTATAAAATCTTGCAATAAGCCTCGTATCTCCTTAGCTACAACAATATTTGTCCGTACCGCACCTGTAGCATTAGAAAAAATTGCAAATTAGGAAGTTTTTATATACCACTGGATAATAATGAAGAAACTCATAAAGTAAACTTTGAATATGAAAAAAGAAAATTTTATACAACTTGCCTACCTGAAAACAGAGAAAGGACTGTTTGGTTTTGCTTTTTCTATGAACCTGCATCGTGCAATGAGAGCAGATTGTATGTGTACTTAAATTGAAAATAAGTTTTTTTTTGGATTACATTTACATTTTTTTCTTTCAAAAAAATTAATTTTTTTTGACATTTTATCATTAAGATCTCCAATTTCACTTTTTGAAAATATGGTATTTTGAACTTATATCTAACTAGGTGCTATGGCAAGCTCATGCTTCGAATATTAAATGAACAAAATATTGTTCCTCAATATCAACTCGGTGTCTAAATATAAGCTTTGCAGGAAATTGATGGAAAATACGCAAATATCATTGTTTGAAATCTCGGATTGGGTAGTTAATTAAACTTATCGAAAAAGAAACGACTGGATGTTGAAAAGGGATAACAAATAATTTCCTGATTGTTTTGGAATCTTTGGATGAATATGTCAAAAGACGGTATCGTAATAGATGACTGACAGCGATGACTTAAATTAGATATTTAGTACGTGAATTTACTGTTTAACATTAGGGTTTGCAATCCCGCACTATTCTACGACCTGCTGGATCCCACAACAAAGTGCGGATCCGCAGCAACGAATCCCGCAAATCCCTTAAAATATGTTATCTGCAATGCTTTGTGCGATGCATCGTCACCGCCAAATCAGTTAGCATTTGAGTCGGTATTTGTTCGTGTGGCTGCAAATGATTTTGTTCTCGTCCCGCCGCTTATTTTTCAAAGTTTTTATTGGCAGTGGAAGTTAAATCATAATAAGATTAGTCTGCGCAATCATTACCCCTGTGTCAGTGATTTGGTTTCAAATTAATTTATTACTCTTCAATATTTGATTCACTTTTACATGTAAGTATTGTGTTTGTTTGTTGTCTCATGACTTTGAGTTTTATTCTATTGTTATTCTTCTAATATTGAATACTTCTTAAGCTGAGTAATTTATAGAAAATTATTTTGCTAAAGTTCAACTTCTGACTTATATTGCGTGTCTTCAGGTATTTATAGGGTATCAAATTATTGCTTTACAGATTCTTTTGCATGATGTCTATATCAAAACCAACACAAGATATCGTAAATAATGAAATAGTTGGAAAAAATATTTGGAAATACTATCAAAAGTCAGATGATGCAGCAAGTGCAAAATGTGTTTTATGTTCTAATTCGTTGAAAATCAGCCAACGATCAGTCACTGGTTTGAAAATCCATCTTAGAGCAAAACATTATATAATATTAGATCAGAAGAGTACAGAGCTCATTGTACAACCACCCTCTTCATCAGGAAATGTTATTGAGGAAGAACTTCCAATAAAAAAATCCAAAAAAATTATTGATGGATATTTTAAAAGGAAGAATTCTTTAGAAAAAATCGTTTCCAGAATGATTTGTAAGGATGAGTTCAGTATAAACTCATTTTGCACATCTTCCGATTTGAGATATTTATTTTCGAAGAGTGGGTTTCAAATTCCGAGCTCGTCCAATACAATTCACTCTATGGTAATTAATTATTCAAACATAGTTAAAGCAGATATGATGACTGAAATCTCACGTCAGAAAAAAGATTTGGCAAGATTTTCACTCAGTTTTGACGAGTGGACTTCTCAGAAAAACCGTCGTTTTTTAAATATCAATATACATTCCAAAGAAACACTTCTAAATCTTGGTTTAGTTCGGATCCATGGCTCATGTACTGCTGAACATTGTGTCGGGTTAGTTAAAGAACGCTTGGCAAGTTTTGACCTTGATCTTGAAACTGATATTATCGGCATTACAACAGACGGTGCAAGTGTCATGAAAAAAGTTGACAAACTACTATCTTGCCATCAACAGCTTTGTTTTGCACACGGAATACAATTAGCCGTAGCAAATATCCTTTATAAAAAACGGTTGACGGATGAACAGCTTATGTCAAAAGCCTTACCTGATGTTGAAAATTTCAACAATCAAATTGATTGCGATGAAGATTTAGAAGAAATTCATGATGAACAAAGTTTGAACCTTACTTACTATAACCTGCTGAATTGATATCTAGCTATAGTAATGTTATAGATAAAGTTAGAAAAGTGGTCAAAATTTTCCAAGGGTCTCCTACAAAAGATGATATGTATTTACAAAAATACGTCAGAGAAGAGACTCGGAAAGAATCAGCTCTGATTTTAGATTGCCGTACCCGGTGGAACAGTATGTTCGACATGTTAGAGCGGTTTTACGACTTAAAAATGTGCATTGAGAAAGCTCTTATCGACATTGGATCTGAAATAAAATGTACCGACGAAGAATGGTTCAAAATCAAAAGCGTAGTTGACAGCTTGCAACCATTAAAATTGGGCGTCGAAGTGTTGTGCAGACGAGAATCAACACTTCTTACTGCAGATACCACATTTCGTTTTGTTATAGAAAAGCTGGAGAAGCAGAATAATTTTTTAAGCGATGAACTCGCCGAGGCTCTAAGAGTGATAGTTAAGGAAAGGCGCAATGGAATCGCAGCAACATTAAATTATTTGCAGCATCCAAAAAATATTAGCAAGAGCTGAAAATACCCAATCCGATATTTGTAATGCCGAAAAAGAACAAACTACGACAAGACATGAAAAAAATTCTATCCCGAGTCATTACTGTTGAATTTGAAAATTTTGAATTGTTAGATGATGTGCTTGCCGATGATTGCCAACCACCATTGCCACATAATTTGACTTTGCTTGAGGAATTAGAAATGCAACTAGAACAAGATAATGTAGATTACATTGAACACATTGCAAATAGAAAAGAGAAAGATTTCTATCAAATCCTCAGAAAAGAAATGACGACTTTTGAAACCGATGGAATTAAAGGGAAATATCTGACTTTGTTACACGATTATTTACTAACCATCAAGCCAACAAGTGTAGAAGCAGAAAGAGCATTTTCGGCTGCTGGCTATATACGAGTATGTAGCTCCATAAGAAGCAGGTTGGGAGGTCAAACGATTGATGCTATATGCTTTTTAAGATCATATTTTCAAAGGGAGGAATGAATAGTTGCTTGATACTTTTAAGATAAATGTAACACATTATTTGCTTTCTTTTAATGAGTGAAAATAAAAATGTTAAATATGCATATATAAGTCATATGATTGATTGATTCTATAATTAGCTCATATAATAATTTGAATTAAGTTTTGTTAAATTAAAATGCAAGGACAGCTTTGCGTTGACGAATATTGTGGCTAAATATTGTGTTTAGCAGTTCATATATAAAGTTATTCTCAGATAAGCTACTGATATGTACAATAATTAGTTATTTAGGTAAATTGATATTTTTAAATAAATTTATAAATTTCACTACAAAAATGTTTAATTTTTTGAGTTTCATAGAAAATCAAATTTCTGCGGGATCCCGCTAGATTTAATACAATCCAGCGATAATCCCGCGGGATTGAAAACAGCGTGGGATTGCAATCCCTATTTAGCATGTTTTAAATGTCCAGACAAAAATGTTATTCTACTATTTCAATAAGAATAGTATCTTCAATATCAGAAATTATTCTTTTGCTCTCTGAACGCAAAAGAATAATTTCTGATTACAAGACATTTATTTTGTGCCCTAAGAGAATACAGTAAATAATATGAAACATATGAACAAGTGCAGGCGGAATAAATCATCTGGAAAAATTATACCCAACTTTAAAAAACACTATCATCTGTCCAAGATTGATCGCATGCCCTAAATCCTCATATAAACCGAAAAAATAACAACATCTGCCCACACAATTAACAATTAGAGGCTTATTCACTATCGGAAGTAGTAAACGTCCTTGCGGCCGACCATGTGCAATCTCATGTGTGCACATTTCCCAAATGACATAATTGAAAAATCTCCCCCATCAGCCCGCCCAGACTATGCATATGCACTTGACATACGGAAGAGCTAACCCAAATCCGTAGACAACCTCATAGTCCTTAAGCCCTCTTCCTTTACCACTTGAAGCGTCAATTGTTTAACGATTAGGTGAGATCAGCGACAGAGCAAAGATACGAATCATCATCCTCATCACCCCATGAAACGCTGTCTGCAGCCACTTGTAACTTTGTAACTTACCCTCTACTCAATAGGGTGCTGAATTGAGTTGATGAGGATCAAAGGACTATTGTTCGGTAGTTTTTCTGTTAGTTTTCACTCAAAATAGGGATAATACGCAAAATTTGACAAATCACGTTTGATTGGATGAAGGTTAATCAAATTTGGAAGAATATAGTTTGAGAGGAATATTTTGTCGGTCTTAAATGTGCAAGCAAGGTTGATCGATTATGATTGAAAATTTGAATCGATTTAATGATTATTTATTGGTATTTATCCGCTGAATCGATTAGCATTGTGAAGCAGTGAAGTAAGGGTGCAAAATGATTTGAACAATCTTTCCAATCAGGAATTACTCTTTTTATTGTATCTGCATAGATAATTGGACCATGGGACCGCAAAACGTATTTTTTCCATACTCTCCAATAATTTTGGGAATGAACCCGAACTTTACGAATGAAAATTGCTTTTTCAAAAGTGAAAATTTTCTGACTCAAAAAACTGTAGGAAAACTCAAATAAATCATCATACCCAAACAAATGTCCCCTTTTATGACTTTCACAATCATTATGGAAATTTGTACAAGCTTCAACCTTTAACCGACAATTAACTTGCCTATACAGATCTATGAATTTCCTATTAAACTCATAGAAAAAAACAACCCTTCTATTCTGTAATGGATACATGGTATCGGTAATAAAAGGGTTCATCAGCAGGACAATAATTTCTGTGAGGGAAAAGATACACTTGTTCGACTGTTACAATTTCTTTGGTTGTGGTTTTTCTATTTAAAAAAAGTTAACAGACGAATACGTTTCAAGTAGCAACTGACACAGTTCTTCTGGCAGATTTATGTGTTTACTGAACAAGTGAAGAGGGGTGTGTTTTTGTATATTTGAATCACTCGTAAAAAACTGTGTCAGTTGGTTTATGAGATCATTTTTTGAGGGGAGTCAAGAGACAAATGTCCTGAAAATGAGGAAAGAATTAATGGATCGGGAATAGTAATACGACGGCTAAAATAAAATAGTCAAGCATCATTGAATTATCATAAAAGTTCGAAATATTAAGACTTGACTTAAAATTGTAAGCATTTGTGGAAATTTTATGCTCACAGAAACGTTAAATCAAATAAATAGTAGACGAGGCTTGGAAGTGTTTCGCCTAATAGATCAGGAAAAATCAGTAATAAAGGCAACAGTGAAGTGAAATCGTGTGTCTTAATCCGTCAATTCTACCAAAAAATATTTCTTTCTGATCAATTATCACTTCTGAAATTAGTCCGTTCATATATGATGGAATATTCATTGAGTTGAAATCAACCAAAGTTTCCACACATTAAAGAGTATTTCTTCAACGATTTTTCAAAATTAACCACGGCAAAAACTCGCACTAAATACAGTGATGTTTGTGTTTATTTTTTTATTTGGATTTTGATTTCCGTCTGTTCCCCCATCTGTTTACCTGTGAGTTACAGCAGTTTTTATCCGACACTATAGAACTTTTGTGGAAATGCCACAACAGTTAACATTTTGAAAGATTTTGGGATGAAAAAATTGGAGAGTCTTAAGGTGGCCCCCTCATATAGCGGGATGATATTTTTTAATTTTTTTCATCAAAAGTAGTCGAGTATAATGTTATATGAAAAGTCTTGATGAAATCTTTCAAAAGCAGATCCTAAAATACTAAATCATGATTGAGTCGGCCAGGACACTTAGTATCCGAAAAATAGGATTAAAACCAAGGATGCAATTTCCAATGAGTATAACAGCAAAAACACCTAAGATATAAATTTTTTTCAACTCTATTAGTAATAATCATACTTAATATAAACTCTTTTTACTTTCCCAAAAAAAAACCTAAAAAAGCATGCTTAAATTCTTTGAAAATCTGTGTACCGTAGATGAAAGTCTATATTTCATAGTTTGTACACAAAAACTCTCCTACTAGAAGCGTATTCCTACTACAGCAAAGCGTAGCAACTAAAAATTCATACTGTCGCGTGTTTTGGTTCGCGGCCAATAATTTTAATGTTCCGGGAAAGTGAAAACGCAATGTCTTTTAAATTAAATTAAAAGAGTTGATTTCATTACTTAAAAATGCACAACCACTCCGGGAAAGTGAAAACGCAATGTCTTTTAAATTAAATTAAAAGAGTTTATTTCATTACTTAAAAATGCACAATCACTTATTTAACTATTTCACAATTTCAATTTTCACTATTTAAAGTCTAACTTCCACTTGTCCATAAATATAGGGTATATAGGGTCTCTACCCATTCAACCCATTTCCCGTACATTGGCGAATGTTCTGCCGAGAGGTACCTGGTATATTGGAGCAGCTTAATGAATGCAGTGACGTCACTTTCAGATGTTGATCATGCTTGGTGGGCTCTTGTGGTTTCGAGTAAATTCACTTTGTTGATCATGAGGTTCTTAATGGTTGTGAAAACAATTGCAACAGTAGCTCGCAGAATTATTCGTGCATGTAACAATACGAATATAAATGGAAGTACATATAACACGTTTGTGATACATGCCATATGTGTTTCTAGTTGTGATAATTTGTCGCAAGTGGAATTGTCACGATCTACATGCACCAAACTCATCTTATTCCCAAATATAAGATTGTTTCATGTGGTTATTTGGCAAAGTGTTATTACCGGATCTCGGTGCAACTCCCCTTCTCTTGAAGATATTCTGGTTGGAGCTTTCTGGTTCCGACCAATCTACCCGGACACGGGTGTAGGTGCCACTCGTTTGTCTAATCGAGCCTCCCAAAGGTCATCCAAATGAGAATTCAGCCGACTAGAATTTATTTGTTATGAAATTTCTCCTGGAAAGCATAAATCGGGGCTACCCTTAAGCCTTCCGTATCTCTTCCACGCTATTCGGAAGCCCCGATAACCCATTTCCACAATTTTATCACCACAATAGATCTGTCTGACCATGCACCACAGACTATTACCACTTTCCCTTCCAAACTGAGGCTGGTATAGCCTGGTAACTAACAAGGGAAAGTCATTATTTTTACTAATAAGCACTAACGAGCACTACCACCTGCTCCCGCTATCTAGGCTCTTATCGCCTGGTGGATAGCTCAAGGAAATTCCTTCCAATTCACACACTTCACAACTTGGTAATCGAATTGTTATTTAATTATAAACGTTTTTGAGGTAAATTTTTATGTATTAAAAAAATGAGTCCAAAGTCAACCATTTACAACTACATGAAAAATATAAAATAATTAACTCCCTCTACTTCATACGCTATTATGGAGCCCCTTTAATTCTGCTTCCAAAACAGCTGCCACCAAACTTTTCTTTCGGTTGGAGATGTCTTCGCCTTCCAGAGTATTACAAATCTTCCCAGGGACTAACTTCCTTCTTTTGGTTGAGAATAACTTAATTATGTCCGAGAGATACTATGTAATAAACAGCCCCGTGGTGATCAGGAGTGGCTGCTCCTGAAGAGATAAGGTGGTCACCCTGTCGTAACTGCTTAGTTTGTTGTTTTACTAGTGTAAAGTAAACTACATCCGTCAAGTTTCCATCCTTTACGCAGAGATGAGGGGTTCACTTCAGCCACTTCAACATCTTTAGGTTTGACATTCCCCTTGTAATGCAACGACCTGCTTCGGAGAAAGTAACGGTTGCTTTTTGTGTAATGTTTGCGTTTGCCTCAAACCTCCGTGTCTGCTAACTTTAACGAGGTAAAAAAAATATTGAATTACTGTAGAGTAGCTTAATTCACACCTAACAGAACATTTCTAAAGACAATAAAAATTAATCGGTACGTCTTGTAGAGTAAAGTACGCGTGATAAGTATTTTGTAGTGTAGCTTCGTGGCTCGACAAGAACCCGCCTCATATGATCCCGCAAATGCTAGTCGTCAAGCACGCGTACGCGGTCGTTAAGCGAAGCTAGTTAGCTGAGCTCGGTGTTGTTTTAGCTCGCTGACACCTATGCCAGACCATCGGCACACGTGTCTTACACAGACATTTCGAAATTCAGTACAACTATCCTTCAAAAACCTCACGACTACACACTTTGTTACGTCCAAAGCGATTTATTTGATCTTCGACTCGCACTCCCACACTTAATTGTGGTAGAATATTTCAGTTTTCTGAATCACCAAAAATTACGATCACCTGAAAAATAAGCGCACTAAACCCCCTTGTCTTTGACATCTTTTCCGTAATGGCCACTATCCGCCCACTGGAACAATTCTCTGCTAAGGCTCAGCAACCTCTTAGGAGTGGCTTTTTCCTTTCCTGGGAGTAGTTCCAATCAGACTCTTTAACTCAGATTTCTCTCCACAATACAAGACACCTGGTGGAAATTAACGCAACTAAGGGCTGAATGACAGTTCAAACTGTCAGTGTTGTTTATTTGATTGGTTGTTGATACGGCTGACGTAAAGTTGAATCGGAGCCTCAAGAAGCATGAAATTGAAATTTTATTTGGCTCATACTAATGGAAAAACTCCGCCGTAGTCGGTCCAAAGCGCATTTGAGAAAGGAGATGAGAACTCCTGGTTTCCCCAACCCACAGCCACACGGTGAAATGGAAGTAATGTTCTCAGTATCGCACATTTGGTTTAGTTGTTCCCCAATAATGGGACATTAAATGCCGGGAAATGCTAATAACTGTTAATGCATCTAAAGTTCTGCAATTGATGATGAGCAATGGGATATATGGCCGGGATGGTGATTGCATTCAAACGACCATAGTCATCACAAGGTCTCCACTGGCCAGTCTTCTTTTGAACTAGGAGTAGTGGACTGGCCCACTGGCTACTTGGCAGTAAATGCCATGAGCCATAACCTTCCTGGTATCAGATGGTACAGTTAAGTCGGCATAATCCCTCAGCGGATTGTAGTACTCCGGGTTTTCTTTTATTGTAGTAATGGTGGAATTGGCTTGGTGGGTAAATTTAGCATTAGCTTCTAATTTAGATTCGCTTTCAATCAATTTTTTCCGACGTAATTCTACTATGAGGCCAAAGCGTAGTAAAAAATCTGCCCTAATTATTGGTTACCTTACACTTGCAACTAGAAATCTCCAAGCAAACGGTCTACGAAATTCGTTTGCAAGTGTCATTAGTTTTTGGCCGTACGTTTTAATCGGAGAATTATTCGCGGCATATAGCTCCAATTCCTCTGAAGTGATGTGACTTTTGTCCCGTGGCAAGACTGAAATGTCAGCTCGTGTATCGATGAGGAAGCAAGTTCCGCTTTTCTGATCATGGATTATTAGTCAGTGATTGTTTACATGAAGTGGGCAGTCCTCGGCCGCCACAATTCGGGACGATGAATTTAGTTTTCCGAATTTACTTTATCATTGGCTGTCCACTGACTCGGCGGACAACAATTCCGGGCACACTTTCCAACACGCTTATGGAAAAAACAAAGACCGTCGTTGGCGTGTGAATTTTATCAGCCTGTTCTGGTCCGAATAATATAATAGCTAAAATTTTAACATAGAATTTCCCTCGTCGTAGTCCTAGATAGAATTTTTACCAGAATACGATGATAAGACAACACAGAAGGGAATCCAATCTCACGAACGGAGGAAATATACAAGCAAAGGAAAATTGAGATAGTTTGGCTGAACTTTAGCCTAAAGAGATTGGGTTTATAATTCAACCTGTTAAAGTAATAATAATGCACAAATAATCTAGAAACTCTACAACTAACCCATTTAAGAAAATACAATGAATAAGAGAATGAAATTTCATAAAACAGAAGCAAAAAATCGATTTACCTAATCTAATTACAAAGGATAACGATACAATATATGCAACTTAAGTTTAATTACACTGGATAAAAATAAAAAAAACGGTAGAATTCCAAAACTAAGTTAATAACATCAATTTATATGTATTCCAGGATTTAGAGCATGTCAAAATTATCGATTATTAAAACTCCCTGATAAATACAAAAATTAAAAATTCATACAGCATAAAATAAAACTATTTTGATAAAAATCACGCATACACTAAACCACATATGTAGGTAAAATTTAGAGAAAGACCCATCCAAAGAAGTTTTAAATCAATAATGAGACGATTGTTCATTGAAAAACTATTTATTAAAATGGGAGAGCAATGTGAAGGAAAAACAATGAAATAAGTTATAGAACACGCTTGTAACTGACTTTTCGATTTAGTTAAATTTGCCTATTCAAGTTAACATTGCTCTTTGCATTACTGCACACTAATTGTGAATATAGCAGTTTCTTCTTTATTTTTCATTTGAAATGTACCGACACATAAACTGGCATGCATTCAGATTAGAAAATGACTGATGGTTAACGTACGCATTGTTAAAAATGTATAAAGATTTATAAGTTGAAGCTAGCAAACGTCTTTCCTTTCCAGCTAACCCTTCTTTTCCAGCGGGAATGGCAGCGAACGGTGAGTATGCCGTTACTAGGGTAGGGTTCTCGTAATCCGCGGATGGCCGGTTTTGCGTCGCGTTCGGTACGCAGTACCACAATTTGCTTTCCGGTTTTTTTATTAGAGTAGGTAGTTTCGAAGTTCGCGTTAGAGTAGGATATTTGCGATACCACGTCGGTGATATTCGGGAAAGCGGCATTAGATACAATTTTTGTTGTTGGCTGGATGTATGAAAGAAATATGGAACAAAGTAAAGAGAGGTTTCGTTTCCGTATGGTTGTATTTTCGACGCGTTAGTAAATCGGGGATGTGAAACGGTGGCTGAATTTTTGTATTTCGGACTTAGTCTGCTCACGTAAGACCCGCGACAGAACTCCTCTCCGAACTAGCTTGCTAGCCAGCAGCCACCTCAGAGTAGACTAAGGGCGCCCGGAGTTGTTGACCTGAAGGGTACAGTCCATTGTCATGTTCCAAGACTTCACATCTAGAACCGATGAGAGGTCGGTTCAGATTTCCTTTGGGAAAACTCGACGTTTAAGTAGTTGTTCAAACGAAAATCATAACAGTAATGCGAAGGCTTCCTTCCATCCGAACTTAGTCTTTGTAATAAGCGTCTCAACTTAGACTCGGTGGATTCCGCAAACGCCGTCAAAATTCGTTGCTTCATTGCTTCGTATTTGTTTTCAGTTGACAGGTTGTGCGCGGTAGAATATTGGCCTATGCATACTGAATCACATATTTGAACTTTGTTTCGTCCTGTGTTATGTGATGTGTATGAAATTCAGCTTCAATTTAGTCGAACCGAAACACTGGATCTGGCTTATGAAACGTCGGGAATTTTGTTATCCTTGATGCTTCGACAAATAAATTGCTTGTTGAAGGCCTAGGCGCAATTGGTGGTGGTGTGTTTGCATTTTAAGGAGTTTTTGGCGTCTCTATGTTAGTTTCAATAGCCATTTTTCTTGGCGTCACTTCGCGAAATACACAAAAGTATATAAGTCTGAATTTAGCGTTTATTCTCCACCCGAATACGTCGGGCCCACCAAAAATTTGGGCACTTAGCCTATAACGTGAACACAAAACGCCATTTTAAACATAACAATAATTTATAACCCACACAAAATACATAAAACGGTTGAAATAATTTAGTCGTGGTCTAATGATGCCGGCTTTTACAGGGAGAAGGAAGTGTTGTACTCTTGCCGATTTCAGCGCTGTTAGTGGTGACCACCGTAAATTTATTCAGTAGTAGATATGCAAATCGCTACACTGGTGGATGAAATTCAAGAATAGCCGAGGCTAATTGCAGACCTAGCAACAACACGAGAGAAAGCACTCGAAAGCGTAGTTGCAGCATAGAAAAAAAACAAGAGGAGCACTTCGATCAGCTTTGAAAGAAACCTAGAAAATACTTGTAAGGGTCATTAGACTGATCGAGAAAAACGAATTGGCTGCAAATACAAGCCCAAGTTAGTTCCTGCTTTAAGTGGCCCTATGATGGTCAAATCTGTACTTCTTAATAATCGTTATGTCGTCCAAGACATGCACGATATTTATCGCACAGCTAAAAAGGTAACTTACGAATGAGTGGTAATAGTACATAGAATGAAACCATAGTGTACACCAGGTAGAGTATCCGACGAAACTGCTAGCGACAGTGGCGAAGATGAGATGATTCCTTCAAGCGAGGTGGAAGAAGAACATAATTAAATCAAGGCGAGTTAAAGGAAGAATGGCTGATTGTGAGCAAAACATTATGAGTAGTGTAGTAAAGAGGTAGTATCATTTACTCGTTAGGTGTAAACATTTGCTAGAATCCTTGAAAAGGATTTAGTTATATTTTAATTTTACGTACGGCGGATGTATTTTTCTCCTTTAACCCTTTCACGCATATGGGACACATTTGTCCCCTGTATTATTTTCAATTTTACGCTGAACTTATTCAATCAAATTTATTTGTAAGTTGTTTTACACAAACTCAATAGAATGCTCTAATATATTCACATTGGCAGCACCAAAAAGAAACTGATTAGATAGAAAAAGTATTGGCGCGCATCTGTTAGTTTTTAGTCGACTATAAGTTTGTTCAATATTCTGATTATTTAAATGTTTAGCGAGTTTTATATCGAGAACTGTTTATTGAATATATTCTTTGGTAAGTTTTCTGTATGTTGCATGGATATTTTGAAAGTCTGAGTAACTAAATATGATAATTCTTGAGAATAATTGTAAAGAGACGTGGCTGTCCCAGTATGCAAACGGAGTCTTGTGATGATACTTCATAACTTGACTAAATACCTGTTTTTGTGATGTTCTCTGTGTTTATATAAGTAATTTTCTGAAATATAGTTCGAAGTTTGATTCATTTGTTTCAGAATATGTCAACAAGAAGAAACAGAGAGTTTGCATTACTTGAAAGTGAGATTTTCGAGCTTTTAGTGGCTGACAACAGTGATGACGGGGATAGATTAATATTAGACGAGGAAAATCAACAGTTTTTGAAACAAGACATTGATGGAGGCGTCTCCACTGTTGTAATTGAACATAGTGTTTCACCGAATGCTAACGAAAATTTAGAGATCGGAACACAAAGACAGGAATAAATCAAGGAGACGAATCATAAAAATTTTACATCGTCTTTCAATTGGAAGAAAAACTCCTACGTTCCGCCTTATTTCATTGATCAAGAAGGATACAACCACAGTGAAATAAATATTTTAGATAGAACTATTACCTCATCTCTCACCCCAATAATATTTTCGATTCAGTGAAAAATTTTAATGAGCTAGTTGATAATATCATTGTTCCTGAATCAGAATGATATGCGTATCAAAATGGAAGACGTTTCGCTCTCACTAGCGTAGAGGCGAAGGCTTTCTTACTGATAAACTATGTGATGGGATATCATATCTTACCTACATTCCGCAGCTATTGGGCCTCAGATCCTGACATGGTAGTTCCTTACATCGCAAACATAATGATACTGAACCGGTTTGAGGAGAGAAGAAGAAATTTACACTTTAGCAATAATAATGATGAGCCATCTGCAACTCAACCTTTTCATGGTAGAGCGTATAAAATTCAACTAGTTTTAGACCACTTTAATAAGAGCTGTCAAAACGCTATGAAAAACACGAAATTTTTGGTAATCGAAGAACACATGGTCGAATTTAAAGGTCACAATATAATGAAACAGTACGTAAAAAAGAAACCCGTCAACTGGGGATTTAAAATGTAGTGTAGAGCTGACTCAGCCACAGGCTTTTTATTAGAATTTGGCTTATATACTGGTAGAATACAACGTGTTGCCTTTTACAATTATCAAACAGTTTACAAGGTTTAGGTTGCGAGCTTTACTTCGATTACTTTTTCAATTCTCCGAACCTACAACATAAATTGGCCTGAACATAAGAGCTTGTGGAACAGTTCGTCCCAATACGAAGAATACACCCGAAAATGTGCCTGCCGATAATAATATGCAAAGAGGACAAATGTTTGCCACCTGTTCCCAAGGATTTTATTTTATTAAATGGATGGACAATAAAGCTGTTTTTATGTTGACAAGCTTCTTGTCCCAAATACGAGTACCTATTGCTACCGTGAAGAGGAGGCTGCAAGTAAATGTGGCGAGAAAATCAATGTCACATGTCCCGAAGTCATTGTAAAATATAATAAAAACATGGGAGGCGTCGGTTTGATGGAGCAAAGAGAAGTTACCTATGAGATGGACCGTAAAGCAAAAATCAAATACTACTTGCGATTATGCTTTGATTTACTTGATATTGCTATGAACAATGCTTACATTGTATACAGTAAAATGCGCGAGGGAAAACAAATCGAAGGAAAACTGCTTTCCAGCCTGGAATTTTGTCAGGTCGTAAGTCGTTCTCTTATTACTGATCTCTCGCTTGTCAAAGAGCTCCTCCATCTTCCCTAATGACGAATAAGCGAAAAAGTTACACACAAAAGTGAGGTATGTCTTCTCATTTCATTGTAAAGGCAAATATTGGGAAGAAGTTTGGGAAGAAGTTTATATAATGTGCCAAATCTCGTATTGAGAATCGAACAAACAATATTTGTTCAACTTACAATGTTCACTTATGTTATACATCTGAAAGAAATTGTTGTGAAGAATTTCACTAAAAAAACCGATTGGTTCCAAAACAGGTTTTGGATTTCTACAATATGTATAAAGTGTTCATTAATATTTCTTGTAAATTTCCGTATCTGTAATTTCTCTTAATTTTATACCTTGCGCAACCTTTGATGCATACTGGGACACATTTGTCCCGTATTGAAAAACATTAAAAATTAAATTGAATATTTCATAATTTTATGTTTAAGTGGATCCAAATAAAAAGTGTTACCAGGCTTAAAACTCTGCTGTATTCTCCAAAAGACAATGTTTGTGTAAGGATAAAGAGGTAAGTTTAGCTTACTAAGTACTTCATGTGTTATTTTGTGCATATTTTTAGGGTTTTGTAAAATTATTTTACAAAACCCTACTAGTTTCGCGACCAGTCTGTCCGTCCGTCCGTCCGTCCGTGTGTCACAGCAGTTTTTCTCGGAAACTACTTAAGCTAGAAACATCAAATTTTGTGTGTAGGTGTAAAGTGGTGATCTCTTTAAAGTTCAACTATAAAATAATTTTATAAGGCATTTAAGGAGGGTCTCTTCATTGAAGGTGGCCGATATGGGTATCAAATGAAAGGTCTTGATGAGAACTTTTCAAAACAGGTCTAAGTTTGGCAAAATTTGCTTCGAGGGGCGCATAGGGAGCGGAAATACACGAAAAATTTGTGTCCCCCCCCCCCCCCCCTCGCGATTGGACACCTGTGATCCGAAAAATCTGAAAAAAATCAGGAATTTAGGCCTTGGTGAGTACAACAACAACAAATACGTTAGAAGTCACAATTCACTCAACTTTCTTAGTAATAGTATGATTTATCGATTTTATGTTTTCTTGAATAAAATCTTAACGAAACCCTTAAATTCAATGAAATTCAGTACGTAGATTGATCTATTCTGAAAGTTTCATAAAGATTGAATCATATTTAGCGAAGTTATAGTGGTTTGAATTTTCCTGTATTACTATGGAACAATATGCGCTGCATTTATTGCTATGGCAACATATGGCTATGGAACAATATGCGCTTTTTACCGACTCAGACACTACAGTTTTGCTAGGATTTGCATGAAAGTTTCAGGAATGATAGGTGTCATGTATACCTTTGAGAATCGGTTCAGCTAGTGGTATCAGTAATCGCAAAACAAAATACTGGCTGTTTTAAATGCGGAGATTGAATAATTTTGAGTTATTTTTTCCCAACTTCAACGTTTAAGGTGGATGCTTTGAAAACTTGATTCAATTTAATGAATGACTGAAGATGAGTACCTACAATTAATGCTCATTAGTGAAACAAGTCAAGAAGGTGGGAGAGAGCCCACGAATCGATGATAACAGTAGAGGAGAGTGGCCCCTGAAAAAAAGTTCATCAAACGTAGCCGATATGAGTATGAAATAATAGTTTTCATGGGAGCTTTTCAAAAAAGTTGTTAAACTGTCAGTTTTTGCTTCAGTGGGGGCACAGGGGAGAAATACATGAAAAATGTGTTTCCTCCGTCATCATCCATCTGAAATAATTATCAAGGGAGATATTTATGAGTATAACAATACCGAAAACCTCAGAAGTCGAAATTCGTTCAACTTTGTTAAAAATAGTATGATCTTCGTATTTCATATTTTCTCCAATAAAATCGTCATGTTTCTTGATTTGATTCGATCTGGTGACTGCATTTCGTGAATTGGATACAAAACCCTTCTGACATGAGCGTAGGTCTGTTTACCCAACTTGTTTTAGTTAGTTTCTGCATGGTTGCATACAATGATTTATAGTAAATGACCGATTATATAGTAAATCACTTCTCGATTTAAATGATATTGTAACCTCCGGCTAGCGAAACATGGAGAATGGCAATCCTTCTTCGGTGGCATTAGTTGCAGGATGATTACCCTATTTTTCCATACCTCAAATGCATGGGTGTCCACGTGTGAGATTGCGATCCTCTTCATGTAGGATTGATTAGGTTCCTACGGTGTAGTGATGGTGAATCCTCCTATGTCCGAGTAAAATTAGTGATCCAGTTCAGTGTATTAATGTATGTGAGCTATTATTTCGTGCTACATTGGTCATGGTCATGCACACACACAACATGCATAAGTAAAGGGCTTTCCAATAAGAGGTTCATTCATTGAAATTTTTAAAATTCACTATAAAAATGGAGAAAATTTGGCAGAGACGGTTCGTAAAACCGGACCGCAATACAGAAATTGGTAGAAAAATTCGAGCAGTTGGGACAACTTAGTGTTGGAAAGAATCAAACTCGTGCACGTCACTCAAGAACAGCCGAGAAAATTGCTGAAGTAGCCGAAAACATTGTCCATTCCTCGTCGTTCTTTGGAATTAGGTATTCCACAAATGTCATTCCGTGTACACCGTATTTTACATAAATATTTGGGTCTTAAGGCGTGTAAAGTTCAGTTAATACAAGAACTCAAGCTGGTCGATCATCAACAACGTCGTGTCTTTGCTGATTGGGTCCTTGAAATGTATGAAAATGATCCGGAATTCCATCGAAAAATTAACTTGAGTGATGAGGCCCATTTCCACCTCGGTGGTCGATAACGCGAGTACCAATAAAATCATTTCACACAACAACCGAAGAGAAGAAGTCTACTTATGAATGCGTAATGTGCAAAGGTCAACATTCTCTTTACCAGTGCAAACAATTTTCGAAATACACTCCCAAAGAACGCGTAGATTATGCACAAAGTAATAGATTCTGCTTGAATTGTCTTGCACCGACACATACGGTAAGTAGATGCCATCAATCGATGAGTTGCCGACATTGTGGACGTCGCCACCAATTATTACTGCATCTAGAGAGAGAAAAGGAAGAAACACAAGGGACATCTAAAGGAGATATAGAAAATTCACAACCACACACACAAGATACCACGATGATATTATAAAACTTTTCTAAAACATTATCATCCTGCTACTTTATATTAGCAACTGCAGTGATTAGGGCAAAATCAGATTGCGGATGTTTTTATGCAATCAGGGCATTAGTTGATCAGGGGTCACAGGTTTCGTTTATTATGGAGGCTACTGTACAATTACTAGGACTTAAGCGTACACCAATCAATGGCTTGGTGTCTGGAGTGGGAGACGGTCACACCCAAGCTAATTATTGCGTATCTTTACGGATTAAATCACGCCATCAACCAGGTAAGCTAATCTCGGTGAATGCATTTGTGTTAAAACCCCTAACATGCATGGTTCTATCTAGGACAATTCATTCACCCGATTGGCTCGAGTTAGGGAAGTTACCACTAGCAGATCCAGAATTTACAACACCTAGTAAAATTGACATCTTACTCAGAGCTGAAGTATATGAGAAATACTGAAGAGGGGCGTAAACGAAAATCCATCTAGAAATTTAATAGCTCAGGACACCTGTCCATCAGGTCAGCTGTCGCCAAATTCAACTTCAGCGAATTGAATTATTAGCATGCACACACAAATCAAAGAAGATGAGTTGTTGAGAAAATTGTGGGAGTTAGAAAAAGAATCAGAAGTACAACAGAAGATGCTAAGCGAAGAAGAGATAAGATGTGAAAAACTTATTGATTCAACTACTGTAAGAGATGATGATAGTCGGTTTATTGTACGGTGTCAAATCGGGCAATAGCTACGAATAGCATCAAGACGGTTCATGTCTATGGAGAAGAGATTAAATCAGAATTTAAAATTACACAAAGAATATGTTAAAGTGATAGAGGTGGATAAAGAGCTTAATAATATGCAACTTGTACCAAAAGAAGACATAATAAATCCTAGAGCAGTGTATTTACCTTATCATGCTGTAGTACGTGATGACAAGGATACGACTAAGGCTCGTGTATCCCTTAATGACGACTTATAGTCGGACCAAAATTGCGGCGAGATATACATCACTTGTTATTAAGATGGTGGGATCACAAAATCTGTATTATTGGAAACTTGATTAAAATGTACCGGCAAGTATGTGTTCGTAAGGAAGGTGTTAATTATCAACGCATCGTGTGGAGAGCTAACGCAAATGACCCACTGGAACATTATCAGCTATTGACTTTAACTTTTAACATTGCTTCTGCCCCGTATTTAGCGGTAAAATCACTACACAAGCTAGCAGAGACTGAGAAGACACAATTCCCTGTAGCAGCAAAACTAATAAAACAGGATTTGTACATGGATAATTTAATGACAGGAGCGGAAACAAAAAGAGAAGCAATCGAAATATTTGAGCAATTGAACAAACTAATGAAGTTAGGTGGATTTACCTTTCAAAAATGGAGTAGCAATTCAAGTTTTGTCATAAATTATATCGGAAATGAAAAGAGAGAAGATGAAGCAGTAAGAATCAAAACGGATACAACAATAAAAATACTAGGACTGATATGAAATAGAGCGAAGGAAACACTGGAATATGAAATTAAGCTGTCACCATTAGAGACACCTGTAACAAAACGTAAGGTGGTCTCCGATATAGCACGGTTGTTCGATCCACTGGGCTTCGTAGCTCCAACAACAGCGAAAATATTCATGCATAGACTTTGGCGGTCCGGAATCGAGTGGGATCAAGAGCTACCAGAACAATTACTAAATGACTGGATTATCTACAGAGAAGGACTACAAGTTCTTTCTAGTTTTTCTATTGCCCGATGGGCTGGACGTTGCAAATCTGATATGCATACTGAATTAAAAGGGCTTTGCAATGCGTCAAATAAGGCGTGTGCAGCAGTAGTCTATTTGCGAACGATAAACGAGCAAGGTGAAGTACACATCAGTCTTATTGCACAAAGACCAAGGTCACGCCTGTTAAACAAATGTCTGTCCCACGCTTAGAGTTGTGTGGAGCGGTATTACTAGCTAAACTTCTTTTAAATGTGTCACGACTGCTAGGCATAGCCAAAGAAATTATACATGCGTGGTCAGTCTCATCGTTTGTTCTCTGATGGTTAAGTGATCACCCCAGGAAGTGGTAGACATTTATTGCGAATAGAGTTTCGGAAATACTCACCACCCAGAGGTATAAAAGCATCGGAACTGATAGTACTAAATCTATGGAAGAAAGGGCCTCAATGGTTAAAAGAAAAAGAGATCAAGTATAGCAAAGGAGTATTTACAATGGTATTAGAATAAATAAGAAAACCAAAAAAATGTGTTTTGCAGCAAGCGTCAATGAAGACAAAAGCACAGAATTTATAGAGCGATTCTCGTTACTTACTCGAATGCTTTGAGTTAGATCCTATTGCAGAAGATTTCTTGATTTTAAACAATCAAAAGATGAATGTCCTAAAAGGTCAGAGCTTATTATGGTTGAAGAGATAAACTGTACGTTAGTAAAACTAATAGTTTTGGTTTAAGGCAGATAGTTTACTGAGGAAATAGAACAGATCAAGTCTCATGGTTGTGTTTTAAAAAAAGTGCGTTACACACTTTATGTCCAATATTAGACGCTGATGGTTTACTGAGAGTAGGCAGACGCATCCAAAGATCAGAACTGAATTACGAGCAGAAGCATCCAATAATATTGCCGGATAATTTCACTCGGTGAATAATATTGGATGCACATTACAAAACTCTCAATGGAGGGCCACAAATTATGTTGAATCATATCCGCCAAACATTTTTTATATTGAGAGCAAGGATCCAGGTTAAAAATATATACAGAGCATGCGTTACTTGCCAAAATACTCGTCAGCAAACAGGACACAACTAATGGGACAGACCCAAGAAGTCAGATTAAAGCCCAGCAAACCTTTTAAATCAACTGGCGTAGATTATGATGGACCGATCAATGTCAGGTTTTCTCCTGGTAGAGGTTCCAAATCATACAAAGGGTATATTTGCCTTTTTGTATGTATGGTGATACACGCGGTGCATTTAGAGGCTGTATCTGATCTCTCAGCCAAGGGGTTTATTGCAACGTTTCGAAGGTTTACTTCACGTCGTGGACACTGCCAGGACCTATATAGCGACAATAGGACAAATTTCGTTGGGTCCAATAAACAGTTGCCATGCGTCAAACTTTGTGCAGTGTGAAGAATTATCTAAAAAGGATCACAGGGGATCGTACGCTTACGTCTGTAGAGTCAACAACGGTTTTGACACAGATAGAAGCGTGTTTAAATTCGCGCCCTATTTCGGTTTTAAGTGACGATCCTGATGACCCTCTTCCATTGACACCAGGCCATTTTTTGGTGGGTGAGCCTTTAATCAATGTATCTGATTAAAATTATTGTCATCAAGCTCATAACATTTTAGATCGATGGAAATTATGTCAAAAAATGATTTGCAATTTTTGGAAAAAATGGTCAAAAGAATATATCGTTTACTTAAATCAACGATACAAATGGAATAGTAAAATTTCAGAGCCTAATTTAAATGATGTTGTAGTTATCAGAGAAGATATGCTTCCACCAGCTAAATGGGTAATCGGTAAAATTCTACAGAAACATCCAGGTCCTGATGATATCAAGAGAGTCGTAACATTCAAATGTAGGAATAGAGTTCTGAAAAGACCAGTATTTGTGTACTTACTAAATACCTATTGCATCAGGACTTGAATGTATCTTGTCACGGTGGGCGGTTAGTTTTTAAGTTATTACTTTGTATAATGTTAAAATCTTTTAATTTTGGTTCTTACAATAGTACATTTATTTGAGTTTGTAAAATTGAAAATCTATGATAATTTTGTGTATATGAAGGACAAGTCTTTGGTGAGCGGTTATGTACGATCGAAAACTGTGTAGTGAGGTTTTTAGGCATAACGTTTTAGCCATCACATACTAGATGGCGGTGTACGTCTTTAAGAACTCGCCAGCAACTTGGCACTCAAAAAACAAATAATGTGGCTGAGCTATGATCAAATTGTGAGAGTTTTCCTGGTAAAATAAATCAAGTATGTACTTAAAGGTGGTTTTAATTAAAGATCAAAGTTCCTTGTTTTAGTCAATGATTGAACAAAAATGAACAGTATCTTGGATAAAAAGCTTTTTAAGCCAATTCAAAGTGTTTTATAGATTGAATAAAATTTGTAATAATATTGAATATCACTACGTTAGTTATTTATTTAATCAGATTTCATGGCAAACAGTTGATACGTGGAAACAATCAGTCTTCTTATGTTTTGCTTACTTTCCCATTTTCTTTAAATAACACTAATTTTCATCAGTTTATATATGAAACTTTACCTCAATCTCTTATGTGTTCAACCGATCAAATCAGCATCGTTTTAAGCAATCAAATCAGTTCTTTCAAATATCCAAAAATTATGGAAATCGACACTGAAATAAGAATTTATTTAGTTGATTTTAAAGAAGTTTGACCAAGGGCCAACGCTTAATTTGATTTAAATATACACACAAGCATAATTGTTACTATAAAGGGTACTTTTTTGGTCGAAGTACAAAAACATCTCTACTATGGAATTAAAATACAGATTTTATAAATTTGTCATAAAATTCGAAAAATTATTTCTAAAACGTTTCCATTGATATGCTACATGAATTCTACGACTCACTTCCAAATATGAAATGTCCCCTTTAAAAATATTAATTTTTAACAAATCACTAAAAATAACTTTGCACGATGCAACTCCTTTTAAATTGAAAATATTCGCATATATTTTTGATTTTTCCCTAACTCTTTCAACATATCTAAATTCAAACGGACTGGCGACTCATCATCAACCCTCATCATATAACCACAAGAACACCAAGTTACCACCTCTCCTTCCGAAGCAAAACAATGAAAGGTCAAAGCACCCCAATCCATCCACTGACTTCGAACCTATGAATTATGATCAACCCTCCGGCAAGGGCGCTTACGACTTCACATCGGAAGTCAGGTCATTGCAACAATTTCCCAGCAACTTCCCAGTCCATTTTAGGCACAAACGCGCAAAATATGACTCCCAAGCGGCTATTTTTAGTGCGCGACTTATCGACTGCACGTACACGAGCTCACTCAGTCCGCGGTCCATAGCATCATTCCACGATTCCCAGCATCCAACCAACCATCCATCTATCCGGCGTCGATGCATGGCGCAAAGATACAAACTCAGATGTTCAGTTCTGAGCACACAAGTCAAAGATACTTGAGAGGGTTTTTCCGTTTCCCACTTCACATGCGCGTTGACCAGGTCTTGCTTTTCCAATGGAACCCCTCCAATTGGAAAATACTCGTGGAGAATCGTGTTGTGGCTGCTAGACCAATAGCAAGAACCGCATGGCCCCTGCGGTACCAATTTTCTCTCGCGCCAAACTGTCTTCAACGTGCTTTCGGTCGGGCTTAGATCCGGTTCCGTTCTTGGCTTCTCAGAGCGCTCGTAGCGCCTCCGTTTTCCATTGCGGCCGGTCTCTTTCGCGCCCACTGCGGGCTTAGGAGCATCGTCTTGAGACGCGAAATAGCCGCGAAACCACCGTTTTGTTGTAGGGAGCTGCTCCGCCCAGACCCTGGGGTCTTGCCCGAGGTCTGTGAATTACGGACACAGTTTTACGTTGCCATTTGAACGGTGTGAATCGCTGCTGGGTTGCGCGCGCACATTTGAATTTGGTTTTTTGCTTTTTAATCGGTGCGTTTGCTTTTTGTGTTCTTTTAAGCGTTACAGTGTTTTATAGCATTCACCTGATTCACCTGTCGTTGCGTGAATTGCTCAATTTATTATTGCGACGTGTTGGACGGTACGCATCTTTTTCAACGGACTGTATTGGGAGTATAGTGTGGATATTTCCGCATCCGGTGAAATTCGGTGGTTAGTTTTATTCGATTTTTTTTTTCTTCGACCGCGTACTTTTGAACTGTTTTGATGGTTTACCGGAAAAACCGCAAGTTTGCGTTCATTGACAAGGATATATATTTATGAAAGGAGCCACCTGAAAATGTGAAGGATTAAAATTGGTTTTGTGTGTTCATTTCGTGGTGTTTTTTTTTCAACCGGGTAGTTTGTGGTCAGACCGTAGTTCCGTGCGGGGACGCTATTGCAAACTTTCTGAGGAAGTGAAGAAGAATTTCGTAGCCGACGGTAATTGGAACTATCGCGTGTGCGTGGAAATAACCCTTTTGTGTGTCCTTTTGAATGTTATTTGGTTAGAGAAGCGATCAAATCATTTTCATTCGAGCACCTGCTGAAAGGATCTTTAATGAGCCAATCTACCAAATTATAGTTTTGGATGAAATTCATGAATAGAGTGAAAAGTTGAAACGTTATTTTAATGTATAAAATATTCTCGATTGCATTAACGCTTCCTTCATTGTCTATTATGCACTGAACGCCCTAAAATGTAAACCCTTGATTTAATAAAAATCCAATCAAAGATATAGTAACTTCCGAAAGATTTTCAAGAGCTCTACTCGCATTTCGCATATTTAGTTAAAACAGTGTAATAATGTTTCTCTCATTGCCATTTAATATTAACATACTCTTCAAAGAGACTTAGTGTTGATGAGTGTTTTGTGATGATTTTCATGCTAAATGTGTCCAACAAGGATTAATGGTAGTCAATTGTGAAGTTCAAAGATTCAATCCAGTCTAGTGATATCACTACGACCACAAGGATATTTGTGGAGTACTTAACTAATGATGATTCCAACGAGAATGTTTCAAGGAATTCATAGAAAAATGAGACGAAGTGATTATTGTTGGATAGTCACTTTTGTGCTCTTAACGCTAGTTAATAAGGTAAGTTTTTCAGAATTTTTGTTGGTTTAAGGTATTCAAAACTTTTTGGGTTTTCTTCTTCGTTTAGAATGTTTCTCTCATTTCTTGCTGAAGTTTTCAGAAGTTCTAAGCAAGTATTTGAGTTTTTAATAAACAAGTCTTAATCTAGTTGCCTATACATCTTGAGAGAATCCTTCGTTACTTTCAGGTGGACTTTCCTTTTGTTTTTATCAAATGCTACATGAAAACATACGTAGAAACGGTTGATATTCACTTTCTCCTAATATTATTTTTCCTTACATTTTCCAATATCTTAAAAGCCCCAACATTTTTACCAAATTTATAAATATCATTCTGTAAGCCTTGTTATTTCTTTTTGAGGACACAGCAATTTTATTTTTCAATTTTTACTATCAGTAAGGAATGGATCACACCAGCATCTGTGTGAATTATGCAGGCTTATGAAAGCCTTCAGTAACCTTCAATCAATAGTTTTCACCTCCCTTAGTGGCCATAGCTTATGTTCAAGAACATATAAACATAGATTTGGTTATCATCTTACTGCACTCTCTTAAACATAGTCCTTTGCTTCCCAAAAATTGTAAGTTTGTATTTTAAAGTCTAGTTAGTATTGCACTAGGAAAACGGAGCATTAAATTTTTAAAAAAATTTCAAGGATCAAGGGATTTAAGGATAATAAAATAAAATAAGTTGGGTAGACAGAACTACGCTCATTTCAGAAGGACTTTGTACTTAACCTACAATATGCGGATATGTAGAATTGATACAAGAAAAACTTTTATGGCATGCATAACAAATATATTCTTCCTTTAAAGGAACTCTACTTTAACCAGCCAACGTTTTGTCCCATACTGGTAAAATCATCGACTGATCTGAATTCTTAATGTATTTTTGTTATTCATCTTATCTGAAAATTTCAAGAAGATCCAATCAAAAGTTTAAGTGTCTGGTTCGATGGAAAGCCCATGAAGCAGAAAAATCGTATGTGATTGTTGTAATCGGAGGAAATTCAAATGACTATAACTTCTGTAAATTTTATCAAAACTTATATAATAAAAAAATATTTTAAAGAACTACTTAAACAGCTGATTTCATCTAATTTAATGACACTAATACAGTTTTACTGACGAAAATGCGAAAACCTACTATTATTAGCAAAGTTGAACGAACTTCAACCTCTAAGTTATTTGTTATTGGATCTAGCTCCATGATTTTTAGGGCTTTGTGAAAGAAACCTTACTAAAACCTACTAGTCTCACGTCCTGCCTGTCCATTCGTCTGTCCATCTGTATGTCTGTCTGTTTATTCTTGCGTCACATGAAATTTCTTCAGGAACTATAGAAGCTACAAAGCTCAAACTTTGTGAAAAGGTCAGAAGTGGTGGTCTATCAAAAGTTTATTCCAACATTCTTAAGGCGGTCCCCCCGTAACGAAGTGGCTCTTAAATATTATTTTCATCAAGTGTAGTCGAGTAGCGTATCAACTGAAAATATCTCAGCACTTTCGAAATCTGAAAAAAGTCTTTTTTTTGCATTTGGGATCCGAACAATATTTGTGTCCCCTCCACTCACGATTAGACTCCTTTGAGCCGAGGATCTGAAAAAATCACGAAGGTAGGTCTTTATGAATACACGGCCAACAAAAACCTCAGAAATCAACATTCACTCAACTTTGTTAATAACAGTATGATTTGTAAATTTTCCATTTTCCCCAAAAAACTGAAACGGGATATAAGAAACGGGATATAAGGTAGGTTGATATAAGACCCTTATGCTTACGAAATTTCATGGGAACCAAATTATACTTAATTGAGCTATCGCCATTTCAGTTGTATAGAATATCAACAACAATAAGACATGTTGATAGTTGATACTCATTTCAAATCGACCTAGGCACTCTAATTTTCTTCGGATTTTCATGAATATTTAAGAATAGTGTTTTATGTGAATATGTTCAATGAGCCGAGCATTTAGAATGATTATTAAATCTGGAATAAAATCCTGCCTGTTATGTGTTCATAAAAGGAATTCTGCAACTTTTGGATAAATTTGAACGATTTCTTATACAAGCACTAGATGAATAATTCAAGTCATCAATTCATGGCAACAGAACATTTTTTCCGAACCCTAGGATCGTTACAAAGCCTTTCTGTTATGAGCTTTCTTCTGCCTCCTCGACTTGTTTCACCTATAAATTGTAGATTCTCATCTTCAGTCATTCATCAAACTCAATCAAGTCTTAATAGCATGTACCTTAAATCTTGAAATTAGAGAAAAATAACTCAAAATTGTTTAATCTTCTCAATTAAAACAACCACCATTTTGTTTTACGATTACTGATGTCACTAGCTTAACCAATCCTCAAATATATTCAGGATACCTATCATTCCTGAAACATTGATGCAAATCCTAGCAAACCTGTAGTATCTGAGTCGATAAAAAGCGCATATAGTCCCATAGCCATATGGATCCAAAGTAATATAGCGCATATCGTTCCATAGTAATACAGCAAAATAGAAACCGCTATAACTTCGTTAAATACTATTCAATCGGCTTGAAATTAAGTTAATCTTATTAAAACCCATTTTGTATTAAATTTTACAGAATTTAAAGGTACGGTTACGACTTTATTGAAGAAAATGTAAAATTGATAAATCATACTATAACTAACAAACTTGAGTGAATTTCGAGTTCCCACGTATTTGTTGATGTTGTATTGTTATACTCGTAAAGGTCTACATTCATGATTTTTTTCAGATGAAAAGTATCCAATCCCAAGGGGGTTACACGAGAATTCCGTACATTTCCCCTTCCCCTGCTACTCTCGATACTGTTAAGTTAATCTTAAGACTTGTTTTGGAAAGACTTCATTAAGACCTTTCCAGTGATGCCCTACTCAACTTTCAATCGTGGCAAATTTGTTTTGAAGGGTCACCTCCCTATATGGGGAGACCCTCCTTAAAACTCTCCAAAAAAAATTTTCATCCGAAAACTTTTAAGAAGTCATAACTTCTGACCTTTCCACAAAGTTTCACGGCTATAGCTTCTATAGTTTTGGAGAAAAACTGCTGTGGACGGACGAACAGACGGACACAGGTCGTGATTTCAATACGGTTTTGTATTTTAGTAGTTTAATTTATTAGAAACGCTTGTGACATAAACTGTTGCATTATGATGTTTTAGATCACGATGTCCAAAACCTATGACACTTAATGAAATCATCGAGAAGTTGTAGATAAATGAAGATGTTTCTGTTTCTCACTTGACCACCATTGCAATGCTGACATAACTGAAGACTACTCTGGTGACGAAAATGTAGTGACTCTACAAAATTCACCTAGATCACAACTGCGTGAACACGCAGAAGTCATCGACGAAAACTCTTCATCAAGTGATGATGATGAAGTGCACAGTGTCTCATCAGTTCAGTCAGCAAAGGGTTCAAGATTAGATCCGTCAATGTTGAATACGGAGCCTTAAGATGTAAGTTCTTTTTGTCAACCTACTATGACTTTTGTACACAAGAAGAACATTTACACATGACGCTCTCGAGGCATTCAACCAGTTCATAAAACATGGAATAACATGATCAATGCCAAGCTGAAACAAACCCCTTTGTGTTTATTTGAAATCCCCCAGGGCGGGACTGATCTGGTAATTCAAAGGCTGACTTGGCGGCAGCTTCCTATGTTCCTGCAAAATGAAAGGTACCAGGGGAATCAACGCGCCATTCTGCGCCATCTTTGAGGAACGTTGAACGATTTCTCTGCTGGAGGTTGAAGCTTCGCCAAGCAGTTGCTGAAACTCTTTGTCGGCTCAGATGAAATTAGTTACACAACCGCTTGTCAGTGTTTCGTAAATGCCACGCCTACAATATATCCTTTGTACGACTTTGTGTTTTTTCTCCTTGAGAAACGCATTGTAATTGGTCCTGCGAAGTCCTCTGTAGAAAAGCTCTGGCAGGTGTTACTCTAGTCTACACTATATCTCCCACGAACTGTTGTTCGATCTTTGGATTTTGCCTCGAGGATTTCGGTAGATGTCACTTTTGAAGCTGTCATTTTTTGACATTTGACAAGTAGAAACTACGCCATTGATAAAAATGGAACGATACACGTTTCAACAATGCATTGAAATTATTAAAATTCCCTATGAAAATGATGAAAATTTGGCAGAGACGGGTCGTAAAACTCGAACATTTTTGGGTCGTTGTGAAGCACCTTGTCGGACCGCAATGCAAAAATTGGTTAGAAAATTCGAGCTGTTGGGACAATTTGGTGATGTGAAGGATAAAACCCATGCACGTCACTCAACAACAGCCGAGAATATTGCAGAAGTAGCCGAAAGTGTTGAAGAAAAACCAGGTTTGTCCATTCCTCGTCGTTCTTTGGAGTTAGGCGTTCCACTAACGTGATTACACCGTATTTTGCATAAATATTTGGGTCTTAAGGCTTATAAAGTTCAGTTATTGTAACACAAGAACTCAAGCTGGTCGATCATCAACAACGTCGTGTCTTTGCTGATTGGGTCCTTGAAATGCATGAAAATGATCCGGAATTCCATCGAAAAATCATCTTGAGTGATGAGGCCCATTTCCACCTCGGCTGCTACATCAACAAGCAAAATCGTCACATCTAGGGCTCGAAAAATTCAAGAGTTATTATTGAAAAGCCTCTCTATCCTCAACGTGTGACTGTTTGGTGCGGTTTATGGTCCGGCGGAGTCGTTGGACCTTACTTTTTCGAAAATGAGGCTGGAGCAACAGTTACGGTGAATGGATTGCGCTATCGAGTGATGATTAATGATTTTTTATGGCCGGAATTGGATGGTATTGATCTGGACAATGTTTACTTATAACAAGACGGCGCTACGTACCACACGAGCAACGAAACCATTGATCTTTTACGGGAAAAATTTGCGGACCGTGTTATCTCTCGAAGAGGCAATCACAATTGGCCACCGAGATCTTGTGATTTAACACCTTGCGACTTCTTCCTTTGGGCCACGTGGAAAAGAAAGTCAATGCCAACAGCCCAGCGTCGATTCAAGACCTCAAAGATGGAATTCGTGAGGCTATAGAGGACATAGGGCAGCCAGTTTGCGATTTGGTTATGGAAAATTTCATGAAAAGGATATGGTCCTGTAAGCGTGGTCGTGGTGGTCATTTGCCTGAAGTTATTTTTCACTATTAACGGCATATCTTCTTCTTTATAATGAAATAAACATCTGATCATTTGTATTAAAAATGGCGTTTTCTTTTAATATCAAAATTACACCTCTTATTGGAAAACCCTGCATAACTCTTGTGTTTTCTTAATCCAAACATCCAATACCGTTTTGAAGTCGTTTGGCGTAAGTTCTGGTACTCTATTGTAAACTTTTTTGAGAGAGAATACAGTTTAGGTTTTTCTATTACCTGAAGTTTTTCGCTGCTGATGTGATTATCTAGAGTTCTTGAGAAATTACAAACAACGCGCTGTTACTCTTAATAGCTTGTGAAGTTGAAGGTTTATTGCATGCCCTGGATGACGTTTCTGTTAAAGGTGTAAAGTTGCTATTGACAGAGGGACCGTATCTTGTGTAGGTGAAGTGTGTTCACCTAAGAGTTGTGGATCATCCGCCATCCACTTTTTCTTAGCACCACAGCCTTTTGGCATTCACTTTCTACAACAAGCTCCTGCAGCTGTCTCGGTCTTCCTATTTCGGCATCCGAGCAGTGATGAACTGTCTTCGTTGACCGAATCAGACAAGCGAATACTTTTTCGGTATCTACTGTTCGCCGATATGAATCACGTGGCCAACACATTACAGATTTCGCAGTCTAAGAATCGTTGAGACGTCTGGCTTGACAAAAATTTCATATAACTTATAATTGTACCGAATTCGCCATTGGTTCCCTTCTAGCTTCACTTCGATTATTCACTTCAAAATCCGTCTTTCAAAGATGTTCAATATGTTCGCAGATACTTGGCTTAGGGTCTATGCTTCACACCCATAGCTAAGCGCAGGTCTTATTATAGATTTGTATAGTTAGATTCTTGTTTTTCTGTGTATGCAGCTGATCTTCAAGATCGTCAAAACTGAATAAAATATTTTGCTTGCAAGCTGCACTCTTTGGCGTATTTCGTCTCTTTCATTACCGGTTCTCGTTATTTTGGTGCCTAGATACACACATTTGCCTAAATTTTTGATATTGTCTTCACCAAGTGTGATATTTTGGATATTTAGTATATTTTTCCTTGACTGCTTCATGAATTTTGTTTTATTCTCATTTGTTTGTAGCCCTTCGCGATTCCCTTCGCTGTCAAATTTTACGAAAAATTCTTTGGCAGTTGTTAACGCCCGTAACAAAATGTCTTGGCTCGACTTCTACAGTTAAGTACCCCTTGTATCGACATGTAGCTTTCTTGAGATATATTCCTGAACCAAATTGTATAGCGGTGGGGCCAGCCCATGCGGACCGTGTTATCTCTCGAAGAGGCAATCACAATTGGCCACCGAGATCTTGTGATTTAACACCTTGCGACTTCTTCCTTTGGGCCACGTGGAAAAGAAAGTCAATGCCAACAGCCCAGCGTCGATTCAAGACCTCAAAGATGGAATTCGTGAGGCTATAGAGGACATAGGGCAGCCAGTTTGCGATTTGGTTATGGAAAATTTCATGAAAAGGATATGGTCCTGTAAGCGTGGTCGTGGTGGTCATTTGCCTGAAGTTATTTTTCACTATTAACGGCATATCTTCTTCTTTATAATGAAATAAACATCTGATCATTTGTATTAAAAATGGCGTTTTCTTTTAATATCAAAATTACACCTCTTATTGGAAAACCCTGCATAACTCTTGTGTTTTCTTAATCCAAACATCCAATACCGTTTTGAAGTCGTTTGGCGTAAGTTCTGGTACTCTATTGTAAACTTTTTTGAGAGAGAATACAGTTTAGGTTTTTCTATTACCTGAAGTTTTTCGCTGCTGATGTGATTATCTAGAGTTCTTGAGAAATTACAAACAACGCGCTGTTACTCTTAATAGCTTGTGAAGTTGAAGGTTTATTGCATGCCCTGGATGACGTTTCTGTTAAAGGTGTAAAGTTGCTATTGACAGAGGGACCGTATCTTGTGTAGGTGAAGTGTGTTCACCTAAGAGTTGTGGATCATCCGCCATCCACTTTTTCTTAGCACCACAGCCTTTTGGCATTCACTTTCTACAACAAGCTCCTGCAGCTGTCTCGGTCTTCCTATTTCGGCATCCGAGCAGTGATGAACTGTCTTCGTTGACCGAATCAGACAAGCGAATACTTTTTCGGTATCTACTGTTCGCCGATATGAATCACGTGGCCAACACATTACAGATTTCGCAGTCTAAGAATCGTTGAGACGTCTGGCTTGACAAAAATTTCATATAACTTATAATTGTACCGAATTCGCCATTGGTTCCCTTCTAGCTTCACTTCGATTATTCACTTCAAAATCCGTCTTTCAAAGATGTTCAATATGTTCGCAGATACTTGGCTTAGGGTCTATGCTTCACACCCATAGCTAAGCGCAGGTCTTATTATAGATTTGTATAGTTAGATTCTTGTTTTTCTGTGTATACAGCTGATCTTCAAGATCGTCAAAACTGAATAAAATATTTTGCTTGCAAGCTGCACTCTTTGGCGTATTTCGTCTCTTTCATTACCGGTTCTCGTTATTTTGGTGCCTAGATACACACATTTGCCTAAATTTTTGATATTGTCTTCACCAAGTGTGATATTTTGGATATTTAGTATATTTTTCCTTGACTGCTTCATGAATTTTGTTTTATTCTCATTTGTTTGTAGCCCTTCGCGATTCCCTTCGCTGTCAAATTTTACGAAAAATTCTTTGGCAGTTGTTAACGCCCGTAACAAAATGTCTTGGCTCGACTTCTACAGTTAAGTACCCCCTTGTATCGACATGTAGCTTTCTTGAGATATATTCCTGAACCAAATTGTATAGCGGGGGGGCCAGCCCATCTCCCTGCTTGGGTCCAATATTTGTGTCAAAGGTCTCGGTGATATGGTTGTTGATGCGGGCTTGTGAGGTTGGCGATGTAATTGTCATTTTGGTAAGACGGACGAATTTGGCTGAGATACCAAAGCGAAACATTACTTGGTACAGTACGTTACGATAAATACTGTCATATTCTTGTTTTAAGTCCACGAAAATATGGTGTACGTCTATGTTAAGCACCCAGCATTTCTCAAGTACCTGCTTGACTGTAATTAATTCGTCTAAGTTTTCACCCTAATACTCCTCAATTAGTTGGCTGTTGCCGTTTGATCTGACTTTATTTTCTGTGATCTTTGAAAATATTTTGTACGCCATACAAAATAGGCATAGTTTTCGCACTGTAGTTTTTCAATTTCATTTAAGGCAGGGAATATAATTGATTGGCTCCACTCGTTTGGCATATTTTCTTGTTTCTATTTATGCTAGATGACATTATGGATGGCTTTGTGAACACCACTGCCACCATATTTAATGAGCTTCACTGGCATCGTATCAATGCGTGGCATCTTATTATTCTTTTGGGCCTTGATAATGGAACAAACTTCAGCCAGAGCGGGTGGGGCCGATTGAACCTCTCCGGGAATGCCTATAGGCTCCGATGTTCTAGATGGCCGTAAAAGGTTCTTGAAATATGACGCCCAGCTTCCCTTAGTCTCGTTTTCATCAGCGATGATGTTGCTGATGTCATCATGGCAGAGGGTGGTCTTGGGCTGATAACATCGTTTCAGGCTTCTCACTACTTTGTTTACTTTTTTGGCGGTGTTGCCTACTAGACTTGCATCGATGCTTTTAAGTTGGTTGTCATATTATTTTCCTTTCTTAATTCAAATTATCTTATTTGCTACTCTTCTGGGATTTTCATAAGGTTCTCTCTTTCTCCAAGTTTTTCTACGTAAATATGTTTTGTACGCCTGATTATTTTTGTCCAACGCATACTGGCGCTCATCATCAAACCAATCATTTATCTTGCAATGGGCTTGGTGTCCGACTGTCTTTTCTAACATGGTCTTAATTGCATGTCTAATTCCCACCGACAGCACTTTTTCAGCAATGTTTCCGATAGTGAAATTTTTGGCCTCGGTCGCTGCTCGAAGTCTGTTGATATCGAATTTCTATAGATGACTGATCTTCGCCGAGTACGCTGTTGACGTACAACATCGATAGGTTGATTTAATCAAGTAATGATCCAAGCTGCAATTGACTCTTCCGTATGTACGGACGTCAGGTATGCTGGAGGCCTATCTTGTTGTATCAAACATGGTCGATTGGGTTTCGTGTGTTGCCATCTATTGATACCCAGGTAATTTTATGTATGCGTCGATGTTGAAAGCAGTCCGGACGTATGACTAGATTTCTGCTACATACAAAGTCGATCAGATCCTAGGCGTTATCATTTGTTTCATCGTGGCGTCTGTATCCTCCAGTTGATGAGAGATGAGATAGCTCAACGTCAAACTTAGTGTTGAAATCCCCCAGGATTGTATTTGTGTAATTCGTAAGTAATGAGTCGAATCGTCTTTTCAGATGATTGTAGAATATTTCCTTCCTTTCTTTGTCCTTTACTTCGGCCGGGGTGTCTACATCTTTCAGACAAATTTTGAAGAATTCTGCTCTTATATGGATCGTACACAATTGTTCATTAAACTTAACATCAATAATTTGCGATTTGAACTCCCTATCTGTAACAAAAGCCCCTTCGAATTCTTTTTTGAGTATTTATTTATTGGTATACCAATATATTCAGAAAACTATAATTATAATATAGACATGCAATTACACAAAACTAGGCAAATTAAACAAAACTAAAGAAAATTCAAGCTAGATTGATTACTTCAAAGAAAGAAAAAATTCGAATAACTTAATACTTGTAGAAACGACCCCAAGCGGAAAACCGCTTATTGAGTAAGCGAATGAAATGGAGGATTTTTTAGGAGAAAGACATAAGAAGACACTTGTCAATATTCAAGGGAAGGGAATTAATTATGCTCCAAGAAACAAGCAGCTCTAGATCTACCTGGAGGCCCAAGAAGTCATCGATGGAATGTATAACCTTAACAATTTCTAAATAAACAAGCGTCAAAGAGTCAAATCAAGAAGGTAGGGTCCTAGGATTGAACCTTGAGGAACACCAAAATAAGAACAGCCTGAGGAAAACCTTCAAGACCTATACGTAACTCACGACCACAGAAGTAAGAGAATAGCCAGTGGAAAAGAGACAAGCTAACATTTAAGGCCTTAAGCTTTTTCATAAGAAGGCCGTAGTTGACTGAGTGGAAAGCTTTTGAGAAGTCAGTGTGAATGACATCTACTTGGTACTTGTTATCTAAAGCAAAGAATACAGTGTGAGAGAAGGCAAGAAGATTAGAAAGAGTGGATCTACCTTTGATAAAACCATGATGTTCAAAGCCTATATGAGGAAGTAGAAGGGAATATAACTTGTTATGAACTATGCGTTCGAGGATCTTGCTAAAAGTAAAAAGAAGGGTTATTGGGCGATAGTTCGAGATGGAGGCTTGATCACCAGATTTATGAATAGGAAAAACAACCGATTTCTTCCAGAAAGAAGGAAAAGTACCAGAAGCTAGACTGTTGTTAGACAAAATAGATAACGGGATACATAAAGACGAGGAGAGAGCTTTAGGAAAGATATTTGGGACACTATCATGACTATCGCTGCAATTTATATCTATCTGATTAAGAAGCAGCTCCACTTCAGTTGGACTTATATAAAAAAAGGAAGTGGCTTGCAAAAGTTGTTGGTCATACTCGACATAGAATAAAAGGGAGAAAAATATTGTGCAACCATTTCGCAAATCTCTTCATTATCTAATGTTTCGATACCATCAAGGTATATAGAGCCAGGCAAGGTATTGACATGGAGTTAATGTACACCCAAAACGATTTCGTCTGGTTAAGATGAACTGAACCTTCAATGTAATTAAGATATTCTAATTGGGCTTCGGTAACAAGTCTTTTTACTTCAGCTCTTAGACTTCTGAAGTTCTGGAAATTTGAACTGAGCCCACTGATAGGGAATGTTTTGCGAGCCCTATCTTTGGCTTTTAGAGCTGCAGGAATTTGCCGCTTCTTTGCTTCTTTTCAGGTGGGCTTGAGGAGTATAAACTGCTATTAAAAAGTTAAGAAAGCGATAAAATTTGCGTACCGCGTCCTCAATGTTCAGATTGTGTGCATATCGTTTCCAGTTTAGTTCGTTTCCTAGTTTATCAGAACATTTGATTTACATTGACTGGGCTGTTGTAAAATGTAAATCATTGATCAAATATTCTCAATGAAACAGATGCCCAACGGATACCTTTTTGGGTATCTGTTGTTCGTCCATACGATTCAGTCTTACAATCGTTGAGACCTCCAGTTGCGTCTTTAGTCAAAATCAATAGAAATCTAAAAGAAGACTTTTCATATAAGTCCAGCCTAAAACAGGAATGCTGTTCAACGCAACTATGGAGAAGAACGACTGAAAGCATCATCAAGGATGCACTATATTACCCTTAAAAATTGAAGTTCTTTCAGGTAGGGCTTTCGTATTCCGGTTAACTCAACAGAGAAGGGCTGTAGCCCCATTCGTGCCGAGCGAGTCTGCGGTCCCTTAAAATGGATAATTAACCTGACCTGAAATATAAATCGCCAGTTAAATACCCCTAAATGAATAATTTAAGTTTCTAAAATATAAATCGCTAAATAACACCTGCGGGAGAAACGGCAACTACCAGTGACTTTATTTACTAATCCCAAGAAAATATGATTAGGGTCCTTCTTCTCGTTGCCGTGCAAATTTCCAAAAGGTACAATCTTCTGTTTGAAAATAATTACACGAAATATGAGGTGAAATTAAGTGCTCTTTTTGCACTTGACTGAACTAATTTATTAATCTGTAATGAAAATGCTGAACTTCACCCAAACCAGGTGGTCAAGAAATGTCCTCAAGGATTTCCACTTTTTTGCACCTTGAGGAACTCCAGCTGGTATATTACGCTTTTTTGAAAGGACTTCTCTTATTTTAACAGAAGAAAGACAAAATGATATTTATAAGGTATGGTGGGAGTTTTAGGTCGTTTAATTTGAACAAACGCCCATCACGTTTTTTCAATATCAAGGGAAATAGTCCCTATGAAGAGTTTTTGCTTAAGTGTCCGTTGTACCTCTTTTGTGATACAACAGGGTTGTTGTTCAGTCGACTGCCCATGCCTGAAGCCAAGTTGAAAGTTTGGAAGTATGTTATTAGCTTCAATAAATTTATAGAGCCGCTTCAGTATTGCTTTTTCATACAATTTGGTGAGCAGTGAGCGAATTAGCCTATAACTTGTGGAAAGCAGTTGATTCATGCCTGGGAATGGGGATTACCACCGCATGTTTCCAGGGGGAAGAAAAATAGCCAGTGCTGAGACAAGTATTGAAAATTTGACAATTTAGCACAATAGCTTTTCTGGGCAAGTTTTTTAAGAAGATGTTTTGGATTTTATCAATACCAGGTGCTTTGTGGTTCTTCAAGTTCTTTAAGGTTTCTGTTAACTCTGTGGTAATGCTACGCATAACTTTGGTAAAGTTGAGGTATGAATAGAAGGTATCAACGAGCAACTCGGCTTTTCCCTCGTCAGAGCTCTAGTAAATTCGGTTATTTTTTTCAAGCTGATATGGAAATAAAATTAGTTAGATCTGTAAATAATTCCTTGAAAATTGCAAGTTCTGATTGAAGCCACCAATTTTTTGCAAATTATATTAAAATACTGTTTCAATGACAATTCCAAGGAAGAATAATACTATAAAATGCCACAACTTCATAAAAAAAACTGCCCCTATTTATTCTGTGAATATTATCATTTTAATTTTTAAACAAAAGAAATAAGAAAGCTGTGTAAATATTCATTTTTATTTTTCTCCAGATCGAGTTTTTCAATCAAACTTTACCAAAATTATTGAAAAAATAAGGAACTGAATCATACAAAAAGTAGGAAATAATATTTAAATTATAAAAATTGGCTGAAATCATCAAAACGGTTTGACCCATTCAAGCAGTCTTTTGTTTCTATTATACTCAAAAACAGTGATTAATTTTGAATACATCATCCACTAACATACTGTCGTCAAATTTGCATTCCAAATGCATTGGAGAAGGTTAAGCTATGAGCAATAACGCATTTGTCACTAATTTAATATTTAACAGTAGATTTGAATTCATTGATGACAACATAATCTATTTGAGTTTCTCTTTTAATAAAAAAAATTAGTGCATTATTTAACGATAAATTTACTCTAATTTGAATAATTATTCAAATTTTCAATGCATAAGGAATTACTCATTGAAACGCTTTGTATATCACCTGTTGCCTTGCCATATGTTTTTCAAACCAAAACGGAAAAAAGTTAAACTACAAAACGTTAATTTGGCATTTTATGTTGGTATTTAACTTCTTTTGTTTTTGTATCGGGAACTCGTGCAAAGTTGAAATATCTTTAATTTCCTCAATTTATTCATATCAATTAATTTAAAATCATGTATTTTCACGCCTCATTATCAAAACAAGATTTTCTCCCTAATTTATATTCGCAAATATGGACATCATTCGGATGATTTCCTATGCATATATTCTTCCCGCAGTAGGCGACCGAGAAAACTAATTCTCTCCTCACATGCTAAAAATTGGTATTTGCATCGTCAAAGCAAAATGTATCTTATCATCTTCCATTAGGATTTGAATTTAAATAAAATCTGACAAGTATCTATAAAAATTTTCTTATTAAAGCTTTTAATATCTATTTGATGGATGTAACTGTAGAATTTTGTAATGGATTCTATATTCTCGTATGTATGCGCAAAATCAGTTGGTTTAAAAGAACGAAAAGAAAAAAATAAGTGGAAATTGGCGAAGCAGAAAAAAGTGAATCGGTGATAATAAGACCGAAATGGTCGATCATGCTGAGACCTATTTCATTAGTTTTGGATAGTGAATGAATCGACAGGTGATGTATTTATTCGATTTGAATTATAATGGAACGAAAAATGTTATTTTTAGGTAAATTACTCATGCTTGCGAATTATCTTATCAAATTATATCGTTTGGTAAGGTTAAATGAGGATAGTGTTCTATATAAAAATTTGTATATTTGATTTGGAGTATTATTTGTGCAGGTATTTTTCCTTCATAATATGGGTAGTTAATTTTATCTCCCCAAAAGTACCTTCCATGCTCTTTTTATTTTTACGGGGGCTATGAGCATCGAATACCTACACTCAAAGAAAAATATACCATTGAATGATTAATACTACAACCATTGTTTTAACAAGACATCTTTTAATGGTATTTTACTATGTAAGTAATAGTTTCATAGTAAAATCTATGGTTTCTGGGGTATTATTGCAAAAGTATCGAATCCACATACACATATTATAAATTTAATCGGAAATACTATTGATTTAACAATATTTTACCATCAATAGTCAAAAGTGCGTACTATGCATTGTGTAGTATGAAAACTTTTTCAATGGTATCATTACCATTAAAAAACATAATAACATATTAATGGTGCGTCTCGTTGTTCAATACGAATACCAATTAATAGAATAGTATTTGACTATTAAATCAATGATATTGCTACTATTATTTTATATAAGATACACAAAAAAAATCAACTAGTAGAAACTATCGATTTAAAATGGTTTGCTCTATTGGTACGTTGTTTTTATAGTATTTTGTAAATGAATAGAAGTTAAGCTAGAAAATTAAAATTCTTTTAAGTAGTGTTTTCCATCAAATCAATGTTTGTTTTTATTCATAAATAAATCACACTATGATAACCGTTTAAGCTTACATACAAAATATGATATGTTTATTATTACATGGTTTGATGCTAAAAAATTATTTATACAGGGTTTTCCATAATGGACATAACAGTTTTATCTATTGATAAAACACAGAAATGTTTGAGTAATTGGAGCTCAAATTTATTGTGAGTATAGTGCAGGCATTACATTTTATGAATAAAAGTCGATATAGGTCATATAGTATAACCACCACGAGCCCGTTTACAGCGGTCTATTCTTTGGACCCAAATTTCCACCACTCTGGCACACATTTCGACAAAAACGTTGGCAATTTCGCGTTAGGTGTTGGTTTTGAGCTCGTCTAAAGATGCTGGCTTGTTGGTATAGACCAGTGACTTGATATAGCCCCAAAAAATGAAGAAAAGATCGCATGAACAAGGCAGCCATTCGACTGGACCACTTCTTGAGATAACACTCTCACCGAATTTGCCTTTCAATAAATCGATTGTGAGGCGTGCTGGGTAGCTAGTGGCACCGTCTTGTTGAAACCACATATCGTTGATGTCAAGTTGATCCAATTTTGGCCACAAATAATCCTCCAACATAACACGATAACGCTCTCCATTGACGGTAACATGACAGTCGTTTTCATCCACGAGAAAATACAGCCCAATCATACCTCCAGCATGAAAACCGTACCAAACAGTATTTTTTGCAGCTGCAACGGTGTCTCAAAAAGCACATGTGGGTTTGTTGCTGTCCAATAACGCATATTTTTCTTATTAATAAAGTCATTGAGCTAGAAATGAGCTTCATCGCTGAAGATGATTTTTCGATGAAATTCTTCACAGTGTCGTTTGAGTGATGCCCAATTCTTTAAAACGAGATGGAATCGACTGATTTGGTTCATTTTGAATCAATGCACTTACAGCTGCGATATTTTCTTCGCTTCGAGTGGTATGATGTCTTTTTGGCACCGGGACGTCGAATAGTGAAAATTCTTATCCACTCTAGTACGCACAGCCTGTCGGTTGGGATGATTATTACAGACTTAGAATTTCGGTAGTAATTAATAATAATATTCAAACGTTGCTAGTTCCTGAACTTTACCCTGATAAAAATATTGACTACAACTAACGTTTTGGCATTGACAGAAATTGCTATGTCCCTATTGGAAAACCCTACATAATGGCAAAGCAAGTCTTAAAAACGATTATAAACGAGCTTAAAGTAGCAAAATATTACTCCATTAGTGTGGATTCTACACCAGATGTTGACAAATGGCCATCATCGTTAGATAAGTAAAAGACAGAGACGTTATTGAAAGATTTTCATAGTTTTTGCCGATTGATGAACTTAATGCTAAATATATAGATAGCAAATACCATTTTAAAATTTCTTGAAAGCCTTAATATTTCTGTAAAAAATTGCTGCGGGAAGAGCTACGACAACGCATCAAATATGACCGGTAAATATAATGGCATTCAGGCAATAATAAAAGAAAAATGTGAGCTTGCAATTTTTGTTCCATGTGCAGAAAATTCACTAAATCAAGTGGATGAATAAGCTGTCGCAAACATACTCTCAATTCGTCGAAAAAATATTTAATTATTTCTCAGCTTCGACCAAACGATGGAAAATGATGACTGCATACTCGGGTAAAAACAAAACCAAACCTTTAAGTCTCTCCCGGATACTAGATAGTATACACTCTAATGTAGTGGACATTACGCCGCCTACTGTAATGTTCGTAATGCTTTACAAAATTTTCATCTTAATATTTCTGAAGCTTTGATATCAATCACAGCTGATATTAATCAACCAAGAGAAGCAAGAACCGAGGGTCAAAGCTTAGTCGAAAAAATAGAAAAATTGGGGACTATTCTTATAACTGAAATTTGGAATGATCTTTTTGGAATCACGAATAAAACAAACAAAACTATACAGATTAATCTGTGTTAAGGGAAGTATGCAACAAAACTTTACGAATCTTTGATCACTTTTATCAGTAATGCTCGCAGTCATTTTGAACAATATGAATCAACTGCTAAAGAAAACAAAAAAATCCAAATTTTGACTATAGGTATAACTCTGAAAGAAAAAGAATACGCAGCCCACGCATGACTATTTTTGAAAGACCATCAGATACTGTACAGTTGAATAGCAAAGAAAAATTTCATGTCGATACCTTTATTCCTGCAATCGATACATAATAAAATCGATTTGTAGCATACCAAGGAATTGAAAAACGTTTTGGTTTTATTTCGATACATTCTGGTCAGTTACAATAAAATTTGCAAAAATGTATCGCCAAGAATTAATGATTATGAATTGAGCTTGAAATATTTTCATCAATAATTAAAAAATATCATTAAAATCTACAAAATTGAGTATCTTAAAGTTAAATAAGCTAATAAGGTCCGATAAATAAGAAGCAGTTTTTCCAAATATTAAGATAGCTTTTACCTTTGCTTATTGATTACTTATCGTAGTGAAGCGCGCTTATTTTCACAACTAAAAAGAATAAAAAATGAATTAGGAATGACAACTTTGCAAAAACGATTTAAAAATATTTTGACCATGTGCATAGAAAGCGATATCTTACAAGAAATAAACTTTGAGAATATAACCAAAGAGAAACCCCGCAAAAACAAAGTTGTCGTACTCAATTCATATATCTATTTTTTTTACACCACAGCCCCTTTCGGGCCTTTGGTTATAAATAGTTAGAGTATCCCATTACCTTGATCGGATGTATCAGCACTTGAGAAGGTGATAACGTCAGTGCCACGCTTTGGCCGTATGTCCATCCAATCAGCTGCGATACGTTCGGATTTTAAACCAAAGCGTATCATAACTGTACGGGCTTAAAGTCCGTCCGAAGAATCGTTCGGACTAAATCTCGTTATCGCCAACGAGACTCGAACCATAGACCTTCCGTTTTGCGGAGTGAGCACTCTAACCACTACCCCATGCAGACTCAATTCTTAAACGCGGCATTTTATTATATCACCTCTTTCTTAAAATAGTTGATAGAATTTTATATATTATGCATTGTTTCCTTGAGTTCTATTTCTTTATAACAGATAATAAAACGGATTTTATTTTTATAAATAACAAAAATAAATATGAAATCGAAACAGGAAAATGTTTTTTTTTTTGTCTATGCACTATTTTATATAATTTTTAGTAGGTCCTCCAATTTTTGTGGGCCCTGGAATCCCGGGATACCCAAGGTGGCCTTGGTAAGAACAAAGTGTTCCAAATGCAGTAAATGTTTATATATTCTTTGTTATCTTCCATGCCATACCTTGTAAAGATTATAATTTTTATATTATTTCAATTAATGATAGTAAGTACAATATTTATAGTTGATTAATATATTAAACCCCTGAAGCCCAATGATGCCTTATAGATAATAAAATATTTGTAGAAAGATTCAATGCAATATTTTACTACTGATATGTGGATAACTGTTTCATCATTATTGACTCACAAGAAAACAAAGGCAAGGCGCACCACTGAAATATACCCGATTATAAATTTCACTGTAGAAAAATATGCGGACAAGTCAACTTTATGGGCTTGACTGTGACGTCGGATCAAACATGATTAGACTAAGAGACAAAGTCAATGGTGCAGAGACTCCATTCCATTCCTGTAACTCCTACTAACTACCCCAATGAACTCAACAACACTTGCAAAATAGCTAGTAATAACAGATACAAACAACGTAATATTGAAAACTTACTACACGGCACGAACAAAAAGAGTAATGTCAACTGACTAAAACACACAAGAATGACCAACAGTAGGTTTTATTAACATACGTAGGTAAAGAGACACATAAGCTATCAAACTTCCTTAAGAAATATAAACTGAAAACTGTACTCATAACAACATTGGAAATAAACTGAAACCAAAAATGAACAACACATAAATATACGAGATAAGTTGCATGCATGTACGAGTATAAACTTACATGCAAGGACTGCGACATCGTACACATAGGAAAGACAACACCGAAACTAACGACAAGATACAAAGAGCACTTATGATCTTTCTTATACAACAAGGCAGACTCCAACTACGCGACGTACGTATAAAATCTCGCACATAAGCCTGACGCTATGACAAACTCTATGACATTGCTACACAAACAAAGCAAAGCAGAGACTAACATCCTAGAAAGACTTGAACTGCATGAATATAGAAAGACAGGCGATAATATTATCAACGAACAACTTCTTGTGAATTCCGTTGCAATTTTCTCAGTACTAGAGTAAACCCTCCGACAAAAATGGAAGTGACACTAGCCAGGACAAACGGACATCCAACAACCCAAAAAACGAAAACCTAATATCGCTCTACCTGGCCTAACCTAGGGTCTATCTGCTTAATCCATCCAACACCTATGACTCATCAAAATCAAAATGCATCTTCTCTGTCAAAAAAAACAGGGCCCGACGGCTTTTCAGGAAAAAAATTCATCCAACAACCCAAAAAGAAAAACCTAATATCCCTCTACGTGAACTAGCCTACCTGCCTAACCTATCCTTCACATATAGAAAATCATTTCCTTCCACAAACCTTTTAGACACTGAAATTGACTCAAATGAGTCGCAAAATGCGTCTGCAATGCTCGACGGCTTTTCAAGAAAAAAACATGTTAAAATCAAATTGCAACTATATTTATCGCTTTTTATCCCCTCCAAGCATATGAGCCCAGGGGAATGGTAAATGTATGGGGCTCAAAAAGAAATTCTTTCTGTTATTTCAAGTACTTCAAAAATGGTTCATCGTCCACATTAACCCTTTCGCATCTACTCGCTGGTATAAAAGGCCACAGTAATGTGAAACATATGGGGCTCAAAAGGATATTTTTTCAGTGTTCGCCAAATATTTCAAAAACGTTGCATCGTAGAGAAAAAACAACGAGGACTAAAATAAAAGCTAATTAAAATCTACGTTAGCTGGTATATTTATCCCTTTTTACCCAGTTTCAAGTATATCAGCCAACGAAATATAAACTAACAAAAATTTCCGTCTAATATATATATAGGTATATGAAGCTTAGCTCCTTTTTGCAGTTTCTCCAAAATGTCTCGAAAAAAGGAAATCTTAGGAAAAATTGTATTGTTATCAAAATGTAAGTCTGTCATATCCCGTATATTGACATTTCACGTTGATTCTCAATGCGCTAACACCTCTACAATACTGCATTTTGTGAAAATTTTGTGCATAAATTGTATACCTAGAAGTCGTATTTTTAATCAAACGGTGGGCCTTGGGGGAAATTATATTTTGATTAAAATCAAATCTAATCAAATAATTTGCAACCTTAAAGTTCACTATTCTGTATGTACTGCTACCTCTGAAATACTTTATGCGTTGCAAAAATTTTGAACTTCAGAAAAATTTTCTACAAACCGTGAGGGGCTGACAGGTAGCCAAATTCACATTTTGTTGCATGTCTCGAAAACGATGTACCGTAGAACGAAATTAGGTTGCAACAAAAGTTATGACTGACCAAATTAGCTTTCAATAAATATATCACCTCTATGCGCCACAACGTACGAGATATAAAATAAATTTGCGAATAATGTTGTGGAATACTCGTGAAGCTCAAGAATTCCCACATTACAGTTTTTGATGAATATCTGGAAAACAATGCATCATCATGAAAATTGAATGCTAGCAAAAAATCAAAATGTAAAAAAATTCCTTAAAATTCTGCGATTTACGCCCGAAAACTAAACAAAAACTCGAGAATAAAAACCAAAATACCAGTTTCTGCAGCTGGGGAAACCCATTATCCAAAGGCAATAGCGTTTTGAAATAAAAAAAATTAAAGAACTGAAAAAAAAACAATTTTTGTTATTTTGGAGGTAAATGCTATTTTTCCTTAAGATCGCCATTTGAATGAAGGCATTTATCATAAAGTGGTGCAAGTTTTTCAATACCCTCTGACATCTGTCGCCTGCGATTTCAACCACTGGCTTACACTGGCATGCAGTTCAGTGTCAATGACAAAGTGTTGCGTAGCGAGTAACATCTTCATCGCTAGGAACAGGTGGTAGTCGCTCAGCGCTGAATCCGGGCTGTACAGCCGATGATGGCATACTTCCCATCCAAAAACCATCCAAAAGCGCTTGAATATGTTTGACCGTATGTGAACGAGCGTTTTCGCGGAGAAACAAAACATTCTTGCTGAGTTTGACCCAACGCTGGCTTTGTATCACATGTCTTAATTTTCTGAGTACTTTCACCTACAGAATCCTTATCAAAGCTCGAACTTAACCACTGGCGGTATTTTCAATTCCAGCGCAACGTACAAAGTACGATAAGCATGGTGCAGATGCTACCACAACTGGTTGCATACTGAGTGTAGAAACACTCTGATGCCAAGGCGACTCCCCCACTGCCGCGCCAAAATGTTTCTTACTTTTTGGAAAGTCCTCATTTGTATATGGGGGGCTACTTTTGAAAAGGAGACATGTCACATTTACTAAGTTTTGAGATAAAATGAAAAAACTAATCAAACTAACCCCATGGTGTTGTGTGAATTTTTTACGAAATTGATTCGCTAAAAGGTGGTCCAACCATAATGCACGATGTTAATTGTGAGTAACAACTTAACGTCAAACACAATTGAGCAGCTCGCCAAAGTTGTTGAAGCCTTTTACAAAAATGGACGTTCAAATCAAAATGCATTTCGTGCACTTCGTGATTGTTTTGGTCAGCATAATCGACCAAACGTGTCCACAATCGGGAGAATCGGTCACAAATTTCAGCAAAACCGGTCTGTACGCAATGTGAAATCACCTCTGCATGCTCGCCCAGTTCGTTCTGCGGAAAACATTGCTGTTGTTCGTTATAGTGTGGCAGAAGAGCCGTCAACCTCGACTCGTTGCCGTGCCCAACAATTGAACATCTCACGAACATCACTGATGCGAATTTTGAATAAAGATTTGAATTTACATGCTTACAAGATTCAATTGACTCAAGAGCTGAAGCCTGCTGACCATTTTAAGCGTCAGCAATACGCCGAATGGTTCGTTGAACAGACAGAAGGGAATGGTGACTTCACAAATAAAATCATCTTCAGCGACGAGGCACACTTTCGCCCCAGTGGGTTCGTTAACAAGCAGAATCGCCACATTTGGGCAAATGAGAATCCAAGAGTGATTGTTGAAAAGCCGATGTATCCACAAAGAGTGACTGTTTGGTTTGCTTTATGGGCTGGCGGTGTCATCGGGCCATATTTCTTCGAAAATGAGGACGGACAAGCAGTTACCGTGAATGGTGTTCGCTATTGCGAGATGACAACTGACTTCTTGTGGTCAGAAATTGAGGCTATGGCCCTGGACAATATGTGGTTCCAACAGGATAGTACCACTTGCCACACAGCCAACGAAACAATGGCCGTGTTATTTCACGATGTGGTAATGTTAATTGGTCGCCACGATCATTTGGTTTGACAGCGTTCGACTTCATTCTCTGGGGATATTTAACAGAAAAAGTGTACGTCAATAAGCGAAGGACAATTCAAGAGCTGAAGGATGAGATAATTCAGCACATCAATGACATTGAACCTCAGTTATGTCTCAGAGTCATTGAAAATGTGGACCGTCGAATAGAAGTATGCCACCGTAGCCGTGGCGAGCATTTGGGCGATATTTTGTCCCACATACAATTGTCATAGATCTTTCTATTATAATAAAAAATATAAACATAATTGTCTGAAAACTTTTGGTTTTATTTACAATTAACATCGTGCGTTTTGGTTGGACCACCATTTATATATAAAGTACTTTCCACAATAGATAAACTTCTCTCTAGAAGTGTTATATCCCAAAGCATCCTTATGTTTTCCGGCTTGGTTTGTTTGTAATCGGAAATGAATTGTCGTCCCTTGACAGACACGGCTCTGCGGTACGCCATCTTCAATGTATTTTCTCGATAGCGATCAAAATGCATATCTAGAAGTAAAATAAAAGGATACAGATAATGGATAAAAGTGTAGTCCACATGGCGTAGTGCTCACTCCTAAAGACAAAGATACCTAGTTCAATCCCGTTAATGACTATGAGGCTCGTATTGCAGCCGGGTGAAAAACACACGGCCAAAGCGTGATACTGACAATATTGTCTTCTTAAGTGCCAATACATACTCGTATATACTGAAATTCTCTATGATTAAGCGAAGGCTCGAAAGGGGTGGTAGTGTTAAAACAAAACGTGAAAAAAAAATATTTCTTCGGTTTTTCTATAAGAATCATGTGTGACAATAAAACCCGTGGGTGAGAATATTTGAGTGTGAGGTGAGTTATCCTGGAAACGATTTTGCAATAAATTTTAGAATCAATTTGTGCGTCCTACAGCGATTCAAGCAACATTATTGCATAGCGAATTCTGTTATAGCAGAGTTCATGCAATAATACTTTATTTTATTCTTCTGATGCTTAATATTTAACATCAGATCGGTAAATTTTTTTAAGAACATATTTCATAACTTAAAAAAATTAATTTTTTAGCTTCACATTACCTAAGCAACAAATGATTCTTACCCTAAAAGTTTCCATTCCACAAATTGGAAAATTTCGCTAAATTTATACATAACAAATCGATATTACACGCTGATCTGTAGCTGCTACCTATTTAGTAAATAAATCCGACAAAACACAGCAAGAAAACGATTACAACTTCCGGAACAAAATCAATCTTAAAGATAACACTAATTGAAAAAGAAACGCAAAAAAAACCTAATTGTAAATCTTAAGCCATTTTCGTCCCAAGTGGTGCCATTCTATATTATACTCGTATATTGAATCCAAACCTACTCATATACATATGTACGTGCCTGCGTACATAGCATATCCGTATGTAAGCTGTAACAAAGAATGTGCATACTCATATATGAAAAGCATATCAATATCGGCGGAAAGATGAACATCTTTAGATTATCGAATAACATTCACCGTCATAATAATAACAACGTCCAAAGATTAATGGAAAATAAGATTAAAATCAATCAATGGATAATCGGTTGGATAATAATGTTCGATTAAATGGGATTAGTAAGGTAATGCTCATACGAGAGCTGATACACTTATTGGAATAACTTCAGGAGATTGAGAAATCTATAAATAAATTTATTATTTACAATTTCATATAGATATATTTTTTTCTGATAATGTGATATATCGTACTTATGAAGCAAATATGTATGTCAGCATTAAATCCAAGCCATATCGTCATATAACCATCTAGTGCCATTTGTAATGATGAATTAATAACCGTTTACAAGCCCCTGAAAACACAAATGGATAGTTTTACAGAAATAATCTGTAATAATAATCCCATTCCACAGCTTAACCATCCCATTAGCATCTAAATTTAGTTAAAGAACTATCAATTGTTAGTAGTTTCCTCCATTTAAAATACAAAACTTATGATTTAAAAAAAAATACAAAATGTCTTTTAAATTAGCTCCTAGCAACAAACTTATGTAATGATGACCTTGAAGAATTGTTATAAAGATAACCCATCCAAATATGGGCTCATGAGACAGGCAAGAATGGTAAAGACAAATGAATATTTCCAGTCTTCTACACTTACCAGATATCAATGCAATCTTTTATATGTCAGCACTCTGAACATGCGTGCAAGGGAATGTTTGGCTAGATAACAGCTCGCATGCCGTCGCGCAACATATTGTGCGCTACCACAACTTATCACATACTCGCATGCCATGGCAACACGCTAACAAGATAAATAAATTTCATTGTTTAAAATTGTAGGAGATAATTGCATTCGCGACTTATTTTTGTTGGTTCTTTGAATGACTTTGTATTAGAAATGGTTGTTATAAACTATTTTAAATATATTTTTTTAAGTGAATTATTTTGTTTATTCAATATCCGCATACCAATTCTCTTTTTTCTTGACAAACCTTCGGGCCTTACTTTATTGAGTGAGCAGACGCGTTTCGACTCCTTTGAGTCATCTTTAGTATTAAAAAGATGTGTATTTTTTTATTAGAAAAATGATACTTAATAAGGTTCTCATATTTTTCGTAAGTTGCCAAACTTATAACTATGTTACGAATTAGAGTATTCGAGAGAAAACCTTCATTATAAGAATCAATATTTCAATTAGCGTAATTTATAGTGTCTCAAACAATACTACTTCATTAGCTTTACCAACCTTAATCAGAAAATCGGTATTAGAAAAAAGTTGCATTTGCCACTAATTAAGTTATCAAAGGTGATAATACTGTCAGCAATTTTTCTGCGCCGACACCTCACCAACCAAACATTCACTTCAAAACAAAAGACTTAAGCGAGAAACCTGCTGTTTGAACTCACCTGGATGAGTCGCTATCATGCAGTTTTGACTAACAATGCGATGAAATTGGGAAAACCTGTCGATGACTGTGGAACGCTTCTTTGAGAATAAGATGCATGTCTAATAACGCAATATCTATTATGTCGTTGATTTTAAAATATTATAAGCGATTATGCAAATTTAATTAAAATGAAGCCAACAGTCGTCTTCTTCATTGTTGGGTTGCATATCGCGTGGTTTGTTTTTTGTTGAAGATAGAAAAGAAGTCAACGTGCTAAGAAATTGAGCTTGTTTTTTTGAAAGACCGCCTTGTGAAAGGATTATTCTTTATTTTTGTGTGGAGAAATAATTGTCATAGAATTGGACATATTGCAAAAGGTGAACAGGTTTTCTTTAGATTGTAGTAAATGCAAATGTTCCTTTTTATATAATTCCTTTGGAAATTTCAATCTGAATCTAACACGTTTAAAGTGATAATATAAAAGCTATAAATTCACCATCTTTTCAATGATCTTAGATTGTTTTCAATACGCTTGAAGATAAAAAAAACAACAGTGACAAAGTCAAATTATTTCAAATTTTCTGTTTTCAATGTTTTTCAGTTATGCAAAAAATTTGTTACGTTATTGCTAGAAGATATTTGTTAATATAAGTTTGCATGATTTGCATTTGAACTAGATTAATTAATAAGTTGGGGGATTTTCAATTTTTCGAAAGATATTGAAAGTGGTATTTAAACACTTTTATTTTCACTCCATTAGCTTGGACTAGGTGAGAAAATGAAATGATGCCAGAAACAATAATATTTTCGCCATTAGTGTCAGACAATCTTAGATTTATGGGTTCAAGAGTTGTCTCGGGGAATTTAGAAGACAATAGACGATAAAATTTATTCCATTGAACGTTAGGGATGAATATTGAAATAATGAATTAATATTTAGACAGTCTGCAACACGTTTATTCTAGACACTTGTGTGAAAGGATTGTACGGAATGACTGTCTGCATATGATAATTGTGTTTTATTGAATATTTCTTAAGCAAGTCTGCAATAGTTGGCTACGATATCTTAAATCATTTTCATAAATCTTTCAAATAGTAACATAAACCATTTTTCGATTTTATTGAAAATGTAATATTTTGTCTGTTAAAAACTCCGAAAAAAAAATAGTTAAAGCCAATTAAGTATTCAAATAAGGTCAAGATCTTAATCCAGAGCATTCAACTTTTAATAAAAATTTATTCACTGAACCTTCAAATGTAAAATTTTAGAGTAAAAAGAAATGCCCAGCAATCTTGCAGCAATCAAGTAGAGAGGAATTTTGTTCATCTTTCAGATTTTTCATTCCGTCATTATCATCATTTATATCCGTTGAAAGTATTTGCTTCTTATATCCAGCGCTTTTTCACTAAAGGATGTACTTTTGAAAGTTGCTTTTGGTATGGTGTCAAAATTCTTCGATAACTCCAAGTTGCCACACAACCGAAATAGAATATCGATGTTTAATGGTTTTTGTCAAACTAAGGGGTAAAAATTCAAGAAAATAGAAATAGTGTATAAACTCCTGATAGTATCTGCTTTTGATTATACATCACGAAGAAGAAGAATTTATTATGCACTACTCAATTAAGATCAGGTAAAACAGTAGGAAAACATTTCACATTTGATCAAAGTTGAGTTGAGTTCAACATCATACCGAAAAAGCCATTTTCATCTGTAACTATGTATCTGAAAAGCTTGAACCATCTTTAAAAGTCATTAGCTGCCCCAAAATAACCAGTCATTGTGGACGGAGTAATGCTTCGTTGAAATTAACGGTTCCTTCAAATCGCGATATGATCCAACTTTCTGGCCTCCTGGAATCATACCTAAACTCTTCAAACCTTCAAGAACGAACAATTTTCGTCAAAGTGTGCTTCTCTTCCAAAGATGCAACAAGTGTTCAACCTTCAACAGCAATTCTTTATAGAAAAATGATCTTAAATTTTTACGATCAAAATGTGCGCGGGCTAAGAAGCAAATTATCGAAACTTCTGCAGTCCATTAACCTATTTAATAACAATATAATCTGATTAACGAAAACTTGGTTGAACCATCATAGTTTTTTTCAGAAAATGTCCCTTAGCATATCTTCGTTAGGAAAAACTGGAGAACACTTTCATCTAACAAGAACGGCGGTAGTGGCACTTTTATTTTCTTCTAAACTACCCTTTCTGGAAAAGTTCTTCGATTTTGCCGTGTATAATAGTATGTTTTTTACGGAAGTTGCAAGTTTTTATTTCACACGTTTTTCAAATTGTCATCTAGTTGTATGTGGCGATTTCAATCTACCAGACATCTCAGGGCTTGCAAATCGGATCAATTCCGGCCCTCGTCAAATATATTCACTTATTCTGTCCTTTATGCCTATGTTCTTCTTCTCTCAATCAATGTTCATGACAATATTTGGAGCAAATACAAACATAAAAACCATTAGCCTGTGCTTAAACTCATGCTCTTAATTCTTCAGAAAGCTAATGCTGTTGACTATCAAATTCTGGCAGCTAATTTAATTTAATGGTCACTTAAAAAACTGTGCAAACAAGCGGATATTGGTTCCATTTTAAAATCGATCACCCTTTTATTCAAGTGTAATCATATTCATCGCGTGACAGCTCAATTTGAACATTGGCATTGAGCTTTATTCATTCTTTGGCGGTAACAGTGTTCGAGAAGACGATATGGTCGGTATCACACTTAATCGATTTTTTTAATCAGTATCCATCACAGCTGGGTGAGCTGGTAGTCCGACAAAATTGCGACAAGCACATATTTATTTTGGCCAACGTGGTTTGAATTTGAGAACTGCTACGCAGGCGGCAAGCACTCTAACTACTTCCCTGCGCGGAATACTGTTAGTTTAATAAAGCACTCAGTGAAAGCTTTCCAAAATATTACAATCACTTTTTATTCGTCGGTATATATGTGTAAGTCAGACATTTGTTTAAATGACATGGCTAAGAACTAGAGATAGGACATCGACGATAAAACATCGATGCTCTAAAATATCGGTTTTGAAAGTTACCAAAATCGGTGTCAAAGAAACATCGATTTCACGGTTTTTGGAAAACATAATTTCTATATCATTCAAGAGTGATTTATTAAATAAAATTCTATTTGAGTTCAATGTTTGCTAGTTTTATTTGAATTTAATGGGGTAACATGTTATCATAATTACTTCAAACTGTTATTCATGATGGACAAGAGAATACATTTTAAATTTTCTTCTAAGGGGCACGTAAGATATATTCTAGCAATTAAAATATATCCCAATATGTTGTAGCAATAATATTATTTTTACATGCACCAGAACCTCCTATATATAGTCTGCAGGACTAGTAGCTTTCTGAGGTTTTCACTCTTCAAGACGCTTCTTTCCCGGAAACGATATCACCAGTAGTGGAGAAAGCTCCTTCCGATGGAACCGAAGTTGTCATGGCGCAGAGATATTTTCTGGCCATTTTCATCATTGAACAATCCTAAAGCATGAACATTTTTAGTCATCTTTGCATTTGGCCGACAAATCATCAAATCAGATGTATTAATTTAGCAAAACTTTCTTTGGATAAGGTTGATTCATTCCAATACTCCAATAGATCTTCAAGTTTAGCCAAGGGACCTTTCAAGTATACTGATAGCTCTGGTGCCATCGCACTTAAAGTATCGAAATCCTCAATTATCCCTGACCTTTCCTAGCTTTCCAATTGTCTTCCACTCGTTTAAGATTGCCCTCCCATAAGTTAAATTCTCGTTCTGTAGGCACATGTTATAATACATTTCCCACTGCAGAGTTCAAATAAAGTTAAAACGTTAGATTAATCAAGTTGATATTTGCTTACCTTCAGCAGGATGAGGAGAGGAATTAGCTCTAGCTCCACTCTTGGATTCTGAAGAGTCGGTTATATCTTCCTTTATTTCCATTGCTAGTTTTTTAATTGAATTTCCCGATGCAAACTTACCTTCAAAGTGGATATTTTGATACGGAGTTTGAGAATGGCGGCCTTTGCAATAAAATAATTATTTTCCAGATCGCTGAAATGCTTCTTGCATTCCGTCATAACACTATCTTTTAGTTTTCTTGCTAAGTTAGATTCACATACAGCCTCACCAATTTTACTGCGCATTAATTTCACTATAGGAACTACGATGCTGGAAGTTACGAATTCATCACCGGAGGCCTTTCCTTTGTGGCAATTTCAATTTGTCGAAACATAGTACAAAACTCTTTCATGAAATGAAGATCTCTTGCTGAAGGCATTTGTGGGGCTGATGTTTTGAAATTTACAATGCTCGCAACAATTTCTTGCAAGATACGAAATCTCTGGACCATATAGTATGTTGAATTCCACATTGAAGAAACAGACTGAACTAGCTTCTTTTTTCGATAATGTTTTGTTTTTTTTTGCGCAGCTCCTCACCCGCATTTACGATTTTTATTACCATTGGACTATGGCTTTAACATCTTTGATAATTTTCACTACCCCTGGTATCGGATCAATTGGTTTTTGGGCCATTAAATTTATCAAGTGAGCGAAGCAATAAGTGTGTTTTTCTTTAAAGAAAGCTTTCTCTACAGCACTAATGATATTGCTTGCTCCATCTATAACAACAGCTGTTATACATTTGGATTTTAGGCCCCAGTCTTAACACACTTCCAACAATTTCTTCGCTAAATTTTCACCAGTATGGTTATCATTTAACTCATAAACTCTTAGTGTTACAGTCTCTAGTCTCATTTTTTAATCAAAATCTCATTTCATGATTCCATTTCCCAGAGCGATATGACATAACAAGCCACGGCAAGAAATCTTCTCATTTGATGAGTTTCGGTCCAAGTACCTGTAGTAAATCACACATATTGAATGCTTGATAAGACCTTCTCAAATATGGTTTTTATTGCCTCATATTTTCTAGCGATAATTGAAGTTATAGTCCTTCTTGAAAGTATATTATACAGCGTAACAACAACCATCAGAAACTGACTAAAGCCTTCATTTTCCACAATTGAAATGGGTTGGCTATCCCTACATATCATGAAAAGAATTGCCTCGGAGATTTTACCGTATTTGGCGCCTTCTTCTTTGAAAGAACTTATTTTCCTCATAGTTTCTTGAAACGTTTTCTGGTTTGGGTACCATCAATCAACTTTCTAGCTTCAAGGCATTCACCACTTCCATTGCCTTGGTATAGACCAACTTCCATTGCTGAACTTGAAAGAGTTGGTGATAATGCCACGATCGATTGATACAACCGAAGTGGTCGGGCTTTCCATATGGTTTTGGAAACAGTCACGCTAAAAGTTATTCATCTTTATTAATTGATTAACAGTAATAATAACTTTCTAAAGTGAATTACGTACCCCGCATAGACGATGACCCAGATTTTCATTAAAGTTTACTTTAAAAGCACTTCTGTGTTTGCTGCTCATGTATCCTATCAGATTCGATGTGTTTTCACTTGTTTTTACAATTTTTGAACACAAACAACATTGCCTCGATTTGACATCGTTTTTTTCGAAAAATTTCCACACTTGACTTATGGCTGGCATTACGAAACCAAAAAAATGAAATTGCCGAGAAATATACAAAGTACTTAAATAGTCAAAATTTCCAGGACACGACTAGTAAATTCAATAGCGAATGTCCTTCAATTTCAAATCAAATTTCACATTTAACTTAAAACGCTTAACGATGCGAAGTGAAGATAAATTGAGAATGATAAATATCAACATATTCATATCAACAAAGGAATACCTTGGAAAGTAAAGCGAAAGGTGAGGGCATCTTCACTTGCGAAGTCTTGTTCCTCATCTGAAACTCCAGAAAGTGATATGGAAGTTGACTGCATGAGTAGCAGTAAAGTCAAAGAGGATGAGATTTTTCCTGCCCTACCACCACCAAAACCAGCTAAAGCATTTACAGACATGGCCATTACACCAAAACCAACACTGCCGAACACTACAAACACATAACCCGCACCACAAATTCAAGAGCCTCAAACAGTTCCGATAATTTTACGAGAGCCCTCAAAATGGTCCCAGACACTCAATATTAAGAAAACACAAAACGTATCATACACATCCGCAAAAAGCGTCTACCTCGGCATACAAATCATACCAACTACACCCACAGATCTGACAGACGACTAACAAAAGCACTAACTGAAAACGAAATACAATATCACACCTACATACTTCCATAGGAAAGACAGCTGAATGTTGTCATCAGGGGCCTGTATGGCCTTTCAGTGGAAGAAATCAAGGAAGACTTACACACAGTCTATTATATTAAAATGAGGGAAGGTCTTTCTAAAGTTGTCAAAATCTGAGATCAATATTTATAATATTAAATCTGTTTGCCACTTTATGCGCATCTTGGAGGCACAGCGTCCCCCTACGGGCCAGGGTATGTAACACAATTGTCAACAATTTGGACATTCTTCTATCAACGGTCATGCATAGTCTAGATGCCTTAAATGCGATTTGCTTCAAAGAAAATTGAAGAGAAGCCAAAATATGTTAACTGTGGCGGAGAACATCTAGCAAGCTACGGGGGTTGTCCCAGGAATCCAATGAACATGAGAATATCATTCGCGCAGGTGCTGCAGACCAACCCACACAACCAGCACAAAAACAAACAACCATTACACAGGCACCTTCACGCTAAATGTTTGCCAAAATACAGACACAGTTCCAAAAAATGATGGTAAACATGATTCAAATCATGTTCCTTGCATCTCAAAATGTCGTCAACACTAAACACAAATGAGTTTAATGTACCACGTTTCAATTCTGACGTGGAATGTGAATTCCTTGCTTTGGCATAATGGCGAGTTACAACAATTTATATTTGATCATAAATTCGACATGATTATGATTCAAGAAACCTTTTTGAAGCCTGGAAGACGATTCCGCATCCCTGACTAGAGGAACGGCCATTCTCGTGAGAGGCAACCTGAGTCATTATCTCATTAATACACTCACACTTCAAAAACTAAAGGCCACAGCAATCAAGGTGCGAACAGACTTTCTAGAGTTAATTGTCATTTTTGCTTACAATCCTCCTAGAAACAGAAACCTCTGAAATGATCCTAGAGCACTCGCTGCATTTGAAGGCCCTATCTTCATTGCAGGAGATCTAAATGCCACACACCGCCTTTGGGGAGCTGTGAGAAGCAGTAAAGCTGGGAACAAGCTCAATACATTCATCACAGCCAACCACTTCGGCCTACATATCCCAAATGAGCCAACACATTACGGATTAAGATTGGCTCTGTACTGGACATTGGAATATCACGAGATTTCACACAAAATTTTCAGTTAAATGTCCTCCACGAACTGTCTTCCGACCACAAACCAGTCCTTTTCCTCATAGAAAACATCTTTATTGATGTTCCTATGCATGAAAAGAAAACTACATGCAATTCTCGATGCAGGTAAGGCGGAAGCGTTTGAAGATTCCTTAGAAACGCAATTCTGCGAAAATTCTTCAGACAAGGAGGACTTTGGAACTGAGAAAAGAATTGAATCTTCTGTCAACAGACTCCTGATGGAAAGCACTCAGCATGAAGACAGGATTGAACCAACGGACTTGGACGAAATCAAAAACATGATACAGACACTCAACAAACATAAAGCGCCTGAATATGACACTATTACAAACGCAATAATTTCTTGGCTACCAGAAAATATTTTACAAACACTTACTGACATTATTAATGCAGTATTCCGTTTGCGATAGTATCGCAAAATATAGAAATCAGCGGTTATTATTGTCTTGCTGAAATCTTAAAAGGACCCACAACTTCCACAAAACCATCAGTCTCCTCTCATCACTGTCGAAAGTTGCGGAAAGGGTGATTCTGTATCGACTTAATGAGGTTGTATCTGACAAAGATATTATATCGCAAGAACAAAATGGCTTCAAAGCTAAACACTCTCCTGAGCTCCAGTTAGTTAGAGCGGTCTAACACATCAGAAGAGGCTCAAATCGCAGGAATCTAACAAGCTTAGTTATGTTTGACATGGCTAAGGCCCTTGATAAAGTCTGGCATGCGGGAATTATCTTCAAAATGCATCAGTTCAATATGCCACTGTAGCTCACTCAAATTATTGGCTCCTTCTTAGAAGGCAGAACATTCCGTGTCAGAACTGGCATACAACTCTCAAGCCTGAGACCAATTGATGCTGGAGTTCCTCAGGGCTCACCTATATCACCGGTTCTATACAATCTATTTACTGCAGACCTTCCTACTCCGCCTCTGAAAGTAAAATTATCACTCTACGTTGATGATACCTGTATATTTAATACAGCGCGACAAGCAAGAGTCATCACTTCAAACTTGCAAAGATCAATAAACATTTTATTGGAATACTTTCGTAAATGGAAAATTAGGATTAATTCTGATGAAACACATGCCCTATTCATCACAAGGAAAAGGCTACAAACTCCAAGAAACTTAACGTTGACAATGAAACAATAGACTGGGCACCAACGCCTAAATACCTTGGACTTACATTCGACAGAAGCCTCACATGGAAACAACACATACAAAATAAACGGGGACACTGTATTGGACTTCTCTCCTCTCTATACCCTATCTATCTAAAAAACTTTGCCTTAAAAATCGATTGCTCATATACCAACAAATTATACGACCGACGCTATTATACGGTAGTTCTGCTTTCTACCAGACGACAAAGACTAACAAAAAAGCACTCCAGTCCATCCAAAATAAAATTATTCGAAAGTTCTTAAGAATTCCATGGTACATTAGAACCACTGACATATACAAGGACCTAAGACTTGAGATGGTTGAAAAATACGTTCGTGACAGAGCACTGAAAGTTTTTGACACAATTGACAACCATACTAATAGTACCCTGGCATTCCTTCGAGCTGTACGGAACGGGGATGAATTACGTTTCCCAACTATCCGGCAAATAACTATGTCAAAATTTATTTCTAAAATTGTATGACTGAAACTGGCTCAGGAAAGTAGATGGGTACTGAGGTACTCACAGACACGAGGGAGTTAAGGTGCTAAATTGCATTAACTCCACACTCCAAGACCTTGGAAAGTAAACAAATGGTAAAACAATTCGAGGCAATATTTAACACCAAGTGAAGGGTGCACAGACACATTACATAAAGCAGAGCACAGAAACCCAACACAAGTTTGCAATCAAGCTGAAAACACACTGCTCACAGACACGCTCATATTTCCTTCAACTTTTAAACACACATTACTTGGCAAATCCTTGAAAAGGAACGTTCAGCGTGTTGTGCTGACGGTTTCTCGTCTAGGAACCCTTTAAGTTAGCAAAAGTGGAGCGAAGATTGATGAAATGACAGAGAAAAAGCATCAATTGAGTTAGAACAGCGACGCAAAAACGTCGATGTGAGAAAAACATCGTCTTGGAAGCATCGATGTTAAAAAGAGTCGATGTTTGTTGAAAATATCGATGTTTTTAAACATCAGCATCGTTTTCGCATCCCTACGCATGGGTCTCCGCGTTTAGATAGATACAAATGATTGTCTATGTGCAATGAACAAACACCGGCTACGATTTTTTTTGAAAAACTGAGAAGTAAAATATGTGGAGAAACCATAGATCTCAGAGAGAATGGATACGAAATGCATCGAGACAATTGAAGCATTTTATCATGTAGCGTGAAGTTGGCGCGTTATTAGCTGTTGATTCGAATTTCAAATAAATTTGACGTGACGTCTCCCACTATTTTTCGCATCTTGAACTAATTCAATTTTCCGTGCGGGAATTCTAACTTGAACAATGTAAAAGATTGAGTACGACTTACCCTACGAAGGATACGTCCCTGACATGCTTCCTAGAGCTGTTTTTATAATCCCACACACGTCACTACATTTTTCGCCATAAAAACACTCGCGATCCGTAACAAACTTTTCAGTTTGATTAATTATCAGATTTGCAACGCTTTTGCACTACATTCAACACGGTTTATCTTAAAAAAATTGTTTTGTGTACAATTTCAAATTCAACTTGACTAGACGTTTCCCATTAATGTTGAATTTTCACAAATCTTATGTTTTCTATCATATGGTTGATATTTTGTTGATAATTCGGGGGCTTAGGTGTAAGAGGAGTGGGATTTTCGTGAGAGCAACTAGAGAGCCACTTAAATGTGTGGATTCTCTAGCGGCGTGAAAGGCTGGGGGATTTCAATTCGCATGCGAGAGGAAGGCATGTATGTAGTAAAAGTACTTCACTCACGTATGGATGAAAATAAGCTCATTTCGCGTCCATTACTTTATATGTCTTTGGGAGAAACCAAGGAGATGCTCATTTTTCTCAGTTATATAAAAAAGCCTTTCACTGCTTTAATTCTGTGCCTGTTCGAAGTGGTTAATGAATCGAGGTGATTGGAAGCATCCAGGTGTCAACTAGGCTTTTCATGTATACTGTTGAAGACGCAAGCCTTTTTAGTCGACCAACGATGAATATTTTTAGGGTTTTGTAAAATAATTTTACAAAACCCTTCTAAAATCGCGTCCTGTCTGTCCGTCTGTCTGTCTGTCCGTCTGTGCGTCCGTCCGTCCGTCCGTGTGTCACAGCAGTTTTTCTCGAAAACTACTTAAGCTAGAAGCATCAAATTTTGTATGTAGGTGTAAAGTGGTGATCTCTTCAAATTTCAACTACTAGAAAATTTTATAAGGTATTTAAGGGGGGTCTCCCCATGTAGGGGAGTGACCCCCCGAAAAAAAAATTTCATTGAAGGTAGCCGATATGGCCATCAAATGAAAGGTGTTGATGAAAACTTTTCAAAACAGGTCTTAGTTTGACAAATTTTGCTTCGAGGGGCGCACAGGGAGGGGAAATACGCGAAAAATTTGTGTCCCCCCCCCCTCGCGATTGGACACCTGTGATCCGAAAAATCTGAAAAAAATCAAGAATGTAGGCCTTGATGAGTACAATAACAACAAATACGTGAGAAGTCGCAATTCACTCAACTTTGTTAGTAATAGTCTGATTTACGAATTTTATTTTTTCTTGAATAAAATCTTAACGGTACCCTTAAATTCAATCAAATTCAGTACACAGATGAAAATTTATAAGATGGATCTACCCTGAAAGTTTCATAAAGATTGCATCATATTTAGCGAAGTTATAGCGGTTTGAATTTTCCTGTATTACTATGGAACAATATGCGCTGCATGTATTACTATGGCAACATATGGCTATGGAACAAGATGCGCTTTTTACCGACTCAGACACTACAGTTTTGCTAGGATTTGCATGAAAATTTCAGGAATGATAGGTGTCATGGATAACTTTGAGAATCAGTTCAGCTAGTGGTATCAGTAATCGTAAAACAAAATAGTGGCTGTTTTAAATGCGAAGATTGAATAATTTTGAGTTATTTTTTCCCAACTTCAACGTTTAAGGTGCATGCTTTGAACACTTGATTCAATTTATTGAATGACTGAAGCTGAGTACCTACAATTAATGCTCATAAGTGAAACAAGTCAAGGAGGCGGGAGGGAGCTTCTAACAAAAGGGCTTTGTAACAACTCTAGGATTCGTAAAAATTGGCCATTAATCGATGATAACAGTACAGGAGAGTGGTCCCTGAAAAAAAATTCATCAAACGTAGCCGATATGAGTATGAAATGAAAGTTTTCATGGGAGCTTTTCAAAACAGTTCTTAAACTGTCAGTTTTTGCTTCAGTGGGGGCACAGAGGGGAAATACATGAAAAATGTGTTTCCTCCCTCGCAAATTGACATCTGAAATAATTATCAAGGGAGATATTTATGAGTATAACAATAACAAAAACCTCAGAAGTCTAAATTCTTTCAACTTTGTTAATAATAGTATGATCTTCGAATTTCATAGTTTCTCCAATAAAATCGTCATTGACATGCTTCGTGACTTTATTCAATCTGGTGACTGCATTTTGAAAATTGAATACAAAACCCTTCTGACATGAGCGTAGGTCTGTTTACCCAACTTGTTTAATATTGTATTTCCTGGCAATGCCACAATCATATACCAATTTACCTAGGCACACAAAATTTGTTTGGAGCTCTATTGAAGGAAGAAGAAAGAATTGTAGTTAAGTAGGTATGGTATGTATGTGGTATGTTGTAGTATGTGGTATTTTGTAGTTAAGTAGGTTGGTATGTTAGTTAAGGTGCTCATCTGTTGTATATTAGATCCCTGATTCATTCAGACTCATCCATAAAGAGCACTATCCCACCTACACCAATTACTATGTAAAAGTGCTGGGAGTTTCATTAATAACTGGAAGTCCCATTTATTTACGACATCAATTCAATAACGTTCTCATTAATATGCACCTGAAAATCAGTGATTTTTTTTCTCTGCTCGATTTCTTAAGGTCACATAAGATCACTTTATGTATGCATGCTAACACATATCACTTTCAAAAGCCTCTGACCGATGCTGTTTCTTATACATACGCTTGATGAAAGATCGGCATCAATTTCAACCTTAAACGGATAAAATATCATCGCTGTTGTTCTCCGTCATTCTCTCTTATTTGTTTCTGGTGATTTCAAGCTTCTTCGCTTATTTAAAATAGTCCCCGAAAAATGAAAATTATGTTATTGATTCCCGAGCATGAGTGTGGACAGTTGAAAATTATGTGTGATACTATCAGATAAGATCTTTTGATCTTTCTCGAATAATTCGGCGTTTGTTGACCGAAGGAAGAAAGTGTTCCATTACAATTTATTGAATTAAATCGTGGAATGTCCGTTGAACAGGCGGATACGGCCAATAGCATGCGTATGAGACTATGAAAGTAAAGTAATTTATTTAATTTTTCTTGTAACATGCTAACATACATAGGTCAATACCACCTACGTGTTAGCGTAAGGAAATGTTTAAAAAAAACTCGACGCGACTATCAGATGTAGATCAATAAACCATGTATTGAATTGTCAATGCGATGAAATGTCGTTTCTTCAATAAGGTCCAATTCATTCATCAATGAATGGGTTGGTAGAACGTAACGTAACGACAGCGACGACGCAAAGCATGGGAACATTGAAACGATTAGCCTGCCAAGAATAATAAATTTCACTATTATATGTGACTTGGTTGCGGTAGAGCAGAGCTCGGAGCGATTGGTTTGAACATTTCATATTAATTCCGTTAATAAATTGCCACATTCAATTAGTATAATTGCTGATCGCTCAACCCTGCTATCAATACTAAAGCAAATAAATAATAATAAAACCCAATCAGAATGTTAAGATTAACCATTTTCCTTTTCAGAAAAATTATGATCCTTTTACATACATCTCACATTATCTCCTATTTCCCTTGCTGTAATTTTTTCCCAACAATCGTCGCCTCGATAACCGATAATTTGCGATGATCGTTAAGGCCCCGCAAGATTCTCAGAGACCCACGACGCCTTATCGGGGCATTTTGCATAAATTTCCGATTATACGATTAAAACTCAACCGGCATTCACGTTCTTAGCGTTAACACTCGCGAAAGACGAGATCGAAGCTCACTCAACGAACTACACCCATTGCACAAATTCCTCAGTACCACGGATCGCCTTCAAACATAAAATGCACACAGAAATGAATTAATAAAATTAAAACAAATCGAAAATGAAAAAAAAAAACAAAAAATTTGTTGAGATCAAATAAGAGAGACAAGAACATGGGAATTGTATTTAACTCGATTTTATAACGCCACGATTACGTGGTAGCGTTGATTGAAATCGCGCCGGGGTCTATTGCAGACCACGACGAAACGAACCATCAACAAAATTCTAAAGCATGGACTGAATAAAATGGAAATGAAAACATTCATATAAAGTGGAAACAATCAAAACGGAAAATATGACCATTAAAAAATGCATCAATCACATATAAAAATGTTTAAATCACGTCACGTTGTCATTTTGCCTATATAATTAACGTTTTACTGCTAAACGTTACTACCAATACTAATTTGCTTGATTTGTATGAAATTTATGAGAGTTTTTAAGATTCGAATTTGTTGAATCGGAAATTTATTGGATCACATCATTAATGCTTATGCGTGGGTTATAATAGTGTATTTAGATACTTTTCCTAACAGACTCCGTCGCAAGGTGTATTGATTTACATAATTTATGATGCTCAGCTTGGAGTTGTATTACTATTTGATAAGTAATAGGAGAGATGCCGACATGATTTTGGCAAATAAAATTAATCGAATATTCGCGTTGATTTTCTAGGGGATTAGAATAAAAGCTTGTGTTTAATTTTAACTGTTTTATTCTCCTTTGCGGTTGTTGTCCTATGTTTTATAAAGGAGCTTAAGAACTGATATATCAGTGAACCCTATTAAAGTGTATGTGTGGGCGATTTGACTAGACAGCAAACCTAAATTATATACGGAATTAATGCTGCTAAAACAAAAAACTTTAATTTTTAGTTGTGACTGAAATACAACGTTTTTTAATTACTTATCAAATCCAGCAGGAATTCTAGTATTTACAATGCATTTTTGTTTTTCTTAGAAAGCCGTTGGGCTCTGACTTTTTAAGTGAGTAGACATATTTCAAGTCCTTTGAGTCTTCTTGTGTCAACAGTATGTTATCTTGGCAACCATAACGATGCTACAATAGACATTCACTCAAATTTGCGGTACTGAGCATCTTAAACTAGCTGCATTAAATGTTGGTAGATGCAATATTCCGGATTATACAGTAACTTACCTTATGATTTGTGTTCGACTAAATTTTTTTTTTATAGAACCAATCTTCCTTAAGTAATTCTAGTATTTCTTTGCAACTTATCCGAGAAATGCAAGTAACTTTGCTTAGATGTCACTATACCCTACCAATTTTGCTTCGCCTACCCTTTAGCTTTTTTATCTTGATATTCAGTATATCTATTTCAAAAAAAAAATCATTCCTAATGCAGCCAAGCGGTCCTTTTATAAAGGATTGATACAATAATAAGCATATGAAAGGGCAGAGCCATGTCAGGGATGCAATCCAGTCAACAAGTAAAAAATGCTGCAACAATTCCTTGAATAACTATACATCCTGCCAAAAAATGTAAGGCCTTCTCTTTCATATACACTAAAAAGGCGGAAGATTTATGTTGGCGGTTGAGGTCCAATCGAGTGTTGTGCTAAACGCATAGGTAATCTGTAGATGTTCTTGGACATTGTCTAAATTTGCCGCTTGAATATAGAGGCATAACAAATCAAAAGCTTCGTATCGCACAATACTGATATAGGCTCAGCTTGCCTTGATTCGTCAGATATTCTTGTATTGTCCAAATAGCCGGCTAGCATGCTTTATCTTTGCAAAAATATACTGTTTGTAAAAAAGCCTTCCATCAAAAGGAACCCCTAAAATATTTGGTCTCTGATTGGAATTATATCATGGAAAATCATCATTAAATCCACCAATTAAAGTTGACATTTGTACCCAGCAGCAGTGGTTGAAAGTCAACTCTTAGGGAAAATATTCGCCCCTAAGCTGCGGCACATTTGATAGCCTTTTAAAGAAAATAACCAATAAGTGCTTGTACATATTGTTGATCCTTGAATTATTTTCTAATCAACCTGCTAATTAATTGCTTATTCAGGTCAGATGTTCGCTGCGTTGTCCAAGAATTCCTCAATATCTATGAGCACACCTAAAGAATACATACTTTGAAGCAAAATTTTTTAAGATTTTTCCTCGCTGATATTGACCCTAATCAGTCCATAGAGGGTTCTAAAACGTCTTACATATTAGTTTGCCTATTTTTCAAAAATTGAATTAACCCTTGCGGGCTTAGATATTCCCTGATTCTACTCCGCGAAAATTTCGCAAAATTTTCTTTAACTTTTGTTGCAAGAAGTCTTTTTTAAAAAGAGTTGGTTGTAATTCAGTCTTTACTGAATGAGTGCACAATAGACAACAAGAACCTGCATGTAATTTAATTGATGACCGCAATTAAGAGCCAAAAATTAGAATCCGATAAGAAAAATCCGTTAATTTCTACACTTCCTCTCGCTTTTTCTGATAAATAATTTAAAATGTGCAAAACAATATTTAATCTACTGACAATAACTTTGTTAATTGATCTGCAAGTAGCTCATCAGTAGATATCTTCTCCTTCGTAGCACTACAGCCCCTCTCGGGACCTCGCTTCCTGCAAATAGCGCCTCCAACTGTCCATTGACCGCTCCCTCCAATTTCGAAATCCGAGCTGCGATGAACTGTCTTCGTCGACCGAGTCAGACCAGCGTTTCCTCGGTTTCCCCACTGGTCTCCGGCCTTCAGTTCTCCCAGCGAATACCTTTTTGGGTATCCGTTGTTCGTCCATACGATTCATGTGGTCAGCCCATTGCAGCTTCCGCAGTCTTACAATCGTTGAGACCTCCGATTCGTCAAAAATTTCATACACCTCATGGTTGTATTGAATTCGCCATTGGTTCCCGTCTAGCTCACTCCGATTATTCGCCTCAGAACCCCTCGGCCAAAGGCGTTTAATATAATTGCGGATGCTTAGTTTAGGGTCCATGTTTCACACCCATAGCATAACACAGTATCCACTATTCAGGATAAATGAATGATTGCCAACACTCACTCAGACAGTATAATATGGCCGAAAACATGTTGACTCTGCCCACAAAAATCAAAAAATTTTTATTTCAGTCCAACTCAATCACAAACCTAATTTCCAACACAAACATCCCTACAGACGTGTTTACAACTCGGTTGCCAACCAACCAAAAACCGGATTTTTGCTCGCGTGTTGTGTTGGTGGATTATCGTCTAGGAACCCTTTAACAGGTTGGTTAAAGTTTGGCAGAACATCGATCCATTGTGTGGATTCATGACACATTATCGCGGTTTTTAATGAACGGTGAAACCTTTCAACCAATCCATTCGACTGAAGGTGATATGCCGTTGTTCGGAAACTGTGACTGCCGATAAATTGCAGCATTGCTTGGAATAACGCCGGCTCAAACTGAGTTCCTTGAACGGTATTTATTGTGTCTGGAGTACCGAATCTCGCTACTCATTTTGTGAAGAATGCTAAGGCTGTTGTATCCGCAGTGCAGTCTTCCAATGGAATCGCTTCTGACCATCGAGAAAATCTGTCGTTTATAGTGAACATGGACGTATATCCGCATGATGATAGAAGTGGGCCTGTAATATCTACATAGATATGTTGGAAACGACGATCGGTAGTCTGGAAACTTTGTGAAGTACGAGGAACGTACCGATGGACTTTCAAACGTTGACAGGATTCACAGCCCCGGCTACTGAGAGTCCCTTTTAACTTTTACAACTGACCGAATATAATGTGCCACCAGGTTCCATTTGTCAATCGATTCGAGCATCACCGCGACTATATTATATTTGTTTGCACTTTGCCAATTAAAAATTTAGGAGTGCGGGGACGTGAGCTACTTTTTTTAAGAATTGTCTATACAAATTTATGATTCCCAAATATCTGTCACGCTCCAAATAATTTTTCGGTCTTTTTAAATTTTTCCAATAATAGGTTCAATTCTCTCCGGTAAGGGCTTGGCTCCTTCTTTTGCCCCAAAGACGCACTGGAAGTCTTTATTTTGACGCCTTATAGCTTTAAGCATTTAAAAACTTCCTCTAGGTATTTGTGGTGCTATTTTAACTTCCTCGACGCTGCAAGTATGTTGTCGAGATAAGTATAGCAAAAATTTAAACCACTTAAAACGGTTTTGATGAATCTTCGAAACGCATTTCGCAGCCATCCGACAAAATTCCAACGAGCTGAATAGTTTTAAGATTGCGGTCTTTGGTATATCATCAGGATGAATAAGTGTCAGATGATACGCACGCTCCAGATCTTTAGTCGTGAAAATTGTTTTTCCATGCAGATGGTTTGCAAAATCCTCGATATGGCCAATAGGGTAACAATCTGGGATTGGTATGGAATTTAATCGGCGATAGCTACCACACGGCCTCTACTGTCCAAGTTGGTCCAAGGGCTGTTAGGCGAATGAAAAATTCCCATTGAAACCATGTAGTCGAGTTCCACTCTAGCTGCTGCATATTTTTCTGGAGAATGACGTCTGATGTCGAAGCGCTTGACTCTAGAATGATGTACGGGACTTTTCATGGTATGATGTTTTCCCTGGTTGTCGCTATACAAGGTGCGTTCATTAATAAACGAGACTGAGCTAAAATAGAGATGACAGGAGTTTGGTTCTAATAAATTAGAGTTTATTTATTCAAAATGGTCTCCTCCGGCTTCGATACACTGTTTTGCGCAATCCAAAAGCTTTTCGAAAGAGTATTTCAGGTAATTGACCGGAATGTCCATCAGGATGTCGATACAAGCCTTTTGGATGCTCTCTACGGATGCAAAGCGTTTTCCTTTCATGGCCAAATGCAATTTTCCGAATAGGTAGAAGTCACAGAGAGCCATATCAGATGAATATAGTGAGTGATTGACGGTTAAAATGTGATTTCTAGTCAAAAAATCAGTCACAAGAGTGGATTTTTATAACAAAAGTCTCGTTTATTTTGGAACGAAATGTACACAGACCTTTTGTAAGCCCAAATGATCAGTTGAAATGCGATAAATCGATTTTTTGGAGATATCCAAATATCCGATTCCATGAATTTCAACGGTGATTCGGCTCAGTTTTGATAAATTCACGCACAATTTCGCTGAAGTTTTCAGTGATCACTAATTTTGAGCGGCCATATGTTCATCGTCATTTATGTCCTGACGACCATCTCTGAAACATGTAAACCACTCATGAACTCTGGGACGAGATAGGCAATCATCGCCATAAACTTTTTTTCATCAATTCAAATGTTTCGGTAAACGTTTTACCGATTTTAAAAGAAAATTTGATATTAACTCTTTGTTCGAAACTCATTTTTGTACCGATGACACAAAAATACTGTCACTTTAGATGCAATAACTTCGCTTCCACTGAACCGAATATCACCAAACTTTCACTGGAAGTCAGGGAAGGATGTAACTTTTTAACGCACTATCTCATTTACAGATGGCGCCACCGAAAAAAAAATTGTCACCTCCACTGCATCCAACTTTTAATACGCAGTTTCTCCATGAATTGAATGAAGTATAGTGCCTACTTGATTGGATCCGTTAAACCTGGATATTTAGCTTCGGTCTAACGACTGAGGATTGTTTTGTTGAATACCATGAAATGGGGCCACCAGGTAGAACGAAAGCAACTCAAGTCTAAGATATCCGATCCACGGCACAGTTACTCCAATCAGCGTCAACAAAACCCAAAAGTCCGATGGATTTGTTTGAAAAAACCAAAAAATTGTTTATAATTCCATTTAGGTATCTGAGCTCCCGTTTAGCTGTTATGCAGTGATTTTTATCGAAGTGGTCGTTGAATTGACTAAGAATGCTGACAAATAATATGGACGTGCTCCCAAAGCTATGTACATTAGCACGCCGACGAGTTCTCTATAAGCTGCGTTCCGTTGTTGTTGTGTTAGTCGTACACTTCAATAGTTTCAATCCGAGAGTTCATCATTCCAAACCTGTTGAGAATTTCACTCATATAACTGGGACTGGGACGAACACTCGACGCC